>JACGCM010002435.1:643176-1286352 GCA_014058105.1 Kingdonia uniflora | reverse complement strand
TGGTAGACGACCAGGAGAAATAAACAGTTAAAATGTCCACAACAAAGCTTAAAAAACAAGAGAATGATAGAGAGATTGTAATCGTCGCGAAACCAATAAGCTTATCTCCAAAACCCTAAATCGTTGTAAGATTTTTATTTCTTCTTTTGATGAAGTATTCATTTAGTTGTTGATTAGTTCTTTAATTAGTTTGTTGTGATAGATTTCAGTATCTAGCTGGAGATAAAGTAAAGAAAATTATGGATTAATAGTTTTTTTTGTTGTTGTTTGTATTTTCAATTCAATCTTATTATTAAAACCCATTGTCTGAAAGTTTTCAAATTATTAAATTAAAATATTTTCTTATCTTGAGAAGGAGAAAGAAAGAAAAGAAACCCCACTTTTTGATTATCTCCATGTGGGCTCCTTGAGCGCGTTAAATGTAATTTGATAGGAAAGTAGGATGTAATAATGGTGATTAAAAATGAATCAGTGGAGACCCAGTGGGAATTATGTTATCGACGGATACAAATTACAAGAGTAAAGCTATTTTTTTCTAATAAAACCGATACCGTACCTATCCAATTTGAGAGCAACTCTCATTTCTTGAGACGTATACTGAGAATGAACTTTGATTTTCCGTAAGAGACCCCATGTTTAGCTAGTGTATTATCTGCGTCATTTCCTTCACTAGAATATGCAGCAGAGTGAACTGAATTTCTATGTGTAACTCTAATAGCTTTACGTATAGTCTTAGAACAAGCAAAGGGAAATTTTCCATTGGAGGAAGCCAGTCTAACAACGTTTTAGAATCCGTTTCCACTAGTAATGGCAGGCTATTGTTTTGCTTACACCGTTCATTATAAACTAGCATACTTGGTACCTCATCCACACATTATTTCCATGGCAAAAAAATGTGACAAAAACCAATAAAACTCCCTTGGGATTCTGTAATTACAACCCACTTCCACAGGGGTCAGTGCTACCTCTTCTAGCTTTCTCAAAGGTCAGCTTATAGGAGCCAGCTGGTAGAGCTTTTGAAGCAATGAATCTGAGTATCTTGAACCACCCTCGCTCTAAACTTAGCCAACCCTGAGGCTTTTCGAGAAGTAATATCAGTAAAAGAAGAATCTTGAGACGAAGATATTTTGTAAAATACCTCTGCCACCAATTTTTTTTACCTTATTGTGAATAGCCACACTCGAACTAGTTTCATTTTCATGAATTCTTTTGTTCATGGCCTACCAAATCTTTCACAATACCACAGCTGGAATATGCCAATAATATTGCCAATGTGGGAATCATTCGCCTTAAGAGTGCCAAAGAGAAAGTCGGGCAAAACTAGATTGGTTGTGAATGTATCTCATACCAAAAACTGGAGACAAATGCCAATACATATTAGAGCAGAATCTCCTTGTACAAAAGAATGATCTAAAAAAATTCAAACTTTAGTCTTTAACAACAGTTACACCGAGTAGTACAGCATCACGTTATTGAAGAACCACATCCACCACTACTGTTCTATAGTCCATACCACAGCCTTCAAGACAAAATTGGGATGTTAGAAAGGAGTTGCGTGGGCTGTATCTACGGTAACACTAAATATGCCCCCCTCCACTATAACACCAAATGAACTGGAGCTTGATACTGTTGGAGTATATGTGGGACTAAAGTAATATATGTGTAGACTAAAGTAATATGTGTATTTACACACATATACTACAACAGATACATCTATGGCGACTCAATCTAGTAGGAAGTGAAGATCCTCTAGTGAATGATGTTTTTTTTAGATGTTTATATAGAATTGTCGTTATTATCTACGACAGGTATGTAATGTCATTTTAGATTGAAAGATGGGTTACATCGGACGTGGTATGTTTAAATATTCAGAATACCGTAGTAGTACTTGCACATTAGAAGGAAATAACTGATTATGTGATGGACATCTTATGATATATATCACTCATGTTTTGTAAGAGGATTGATAAAATTGAAGTTCATTTTCTCCTTAAAAATATCTGTATCTTCTGTAGAAGTAAAGTGACACAATATATTGTGTCCAGTATTGGATTTTAAAACCCATCAGACAGGGGTGCTTTTGCAGAAACTAATTTAGGGGAAAAACTTGTGATTGAGAGGTTCTCAAAACTTATATTTATAGATACATATTAAATAATAGAAATCTTAGAAGGGGTACTAAAGGAAAGTACAAAGCTAATACAGGGAAGATTCAATAATAGCCCTGCTAATAGCTTCACTCCTTAAGAAAAATCTCTACCAGACTTAGCTCTATCAGTTACAGTTGTTGTTCCTACGGTTACCGTAGATCAGCTTTTTGTTAAATATTGACATGACGTCTTCAATCATTATTTCCTTAAAGAGAAAACATTAGGTGTTGCTCATGATGTCATTGCTGACAAATATTTTTTTCCCTTACCTTTGTGCGCAGAAACAGTAAGAGTAACTCTAGCACCTGCACTATGGCACTTGTTACTACTTTACTTCCCCAAATGGAAATGAAGAGTTCCAATATGAAGAGTTTCACATTGTATAGATGTCAATGCTGTGAAGTAAATGGTGTTTTTGGGGGTGATCCAAGAAAGGTATTGTCTAAGTTGGAATTTTCCCGATACACTGTTGGATCTTTATATTTTAGAAAATACAGGGCCTTATCAGGAAGCCCCTCTAGGAAGATGGCTTACAATGGATATGCGGGGAGTGATGTATATACAAATAAAATATATAGAAGAATGGATACTTGCTTGGTAATTCCACCGCCAAATGGTACAAAGCCGCGTGCAATTATCAAATTCTTAGGAGGAGCATTTGTTGGAGCAGTTCCTGAAGTTACATATAGGTAAATAACATTATTATTTCAAGTACAAGTTAAAACCCTTGGGAAAGAACATATTGTTACTTTCTATGAGTTATAATGATTTGAATCAATTGGAAGATATTCATAGTTGTCTACGACACCCTTGCTATAAGATTCTTAATCATCTGTGTGATATACTTCCGTATTAAGTTTTTTTTTTCCTGTAAGCAATTTTCACTAACAAAGCAAACAAACAGTTAGCACTGAGTTCGGACAAGATCATACAACCATCCAGGACTATAACAAAAAGCGTAATATGCTATGCACCTATGGCAGCTAGTTCGTGAGCAATTATATTACAACGTCTAAAACTATAAACAAAATCCACAAAACAAAAATATTTATAGTCTTCAAGGCAATGAAGAAGATAAGCAGCAGTTTCTCAGGAAACTACTATAGATGGTTTCTTAAGATAGTTAATGATGAAAATATTATGTACCGCAAACAAAAGATCCCCTTTCTCCATATGTTCCTTCACTGCTTGGAGGGCTCACCGGAGTCCTCTCCCGTAGTTTCTTCAGGACTTCTAGCTTGGATTTTGTGAGTACCTGCCAGCAAACAATTATTATATTCATTTAAAGTAACAAAACCCAATCCTCCCTGACCTGTCTCAGAATTCCATAATGCATTTTTTCATAAAGATAAGGATTTTTTTTATTTTCATGAAGATACTTAAAAAATAGGAGCATATTTATCAGTTTATGAGTAATTACCATAAAATATTTTAGTTATTTTCTTTATCAGCAATAATATAGCTTTGACTATGATGCACAACACCGTGAATTGCAATTGTTATGAGAAATTTTTATCATCTTTGCTTCCTAGATAGATCCTGCCACAATATTTTTTTTAAGAGAGAGTATCATGAAGACCTTTTTTAATGTGAGTTTGAACTTCAAGCTGCCTAGGCCTAGGTAATTGCCAAGGATTAAAGTGTCTAGGAGTAGTTTCGAGTTTAAAATGAGATGAAAAGCAGATTTTGTCTTCCCAGTCAGAATCAAAAGTAGCACGTGTCACCGTGTCCTCCAAATAATGTCTACTTTCTTACCAAGTTGTGAATTCAATAAACATACTCATGCATAGAGTATTCATTTTCTACTAGTTTTGTTGTTTTTTGTTGTTCTTTCAACTATTCCAAGTTCTTTCAATAATCTTGGGTAGTTTTGGAATCACGAGGTTAGAGTAGTTGTCGCAAAAATGGTTTGATATGAACTTAGGGGTTGATCAAAGAAATCATGCTCAGATCCACATGTTTGATGGGCAGTCTTATGAATTTGAGAATCAACCCTAACAGAGTGTTCTTTGGTCAAGGATCTATCCACATTAATGTGAATTGATGAAATAGTGAATTTTCTTGGAGAGTATTTTGGCAGACCTACTTTATGAAGGCTATATTGGCATTTTACCGTATTCTATTGTGTCCTCCCTTCACACAAAAGGGAACACAACTTAAGGTTTGGAATATTTTTCTGAAAGCGTTAAAATGAGAGATTAAGCTACTGAAATTGGAGAGATTTAAAGGCATCGCACCATGATTGGTTTCATAAACCGTGGATTTTCCTCCGTCATGGAGGTATCCACTTAATTCTTGTCTCTTGTATGTGAGTAGCAGCACTCATGTCTATGACACTCCTCAAACTATTATGTTAAAGCCATGGCACCCAACTTTATGTGCCTTCGACACTCCACTAAGATCTACATGCATTCGGCAGTCAACTTTGATCCTCCTCTAAATTTCTTCCTTTGACAGGTTTATCATAGCTCATTAATGAGTGGATAACATTCTCCAGTCAACATACGTTTCAGCCTCCATTCTTCTTCAATGATGACCCTCTGGTTAACTGATGCTTTAAGCGCGCATTCCATTTGTGTTTGACCCTTAACCCTCCTCCCTTATGCCTGTTAAATGGGCGCATTCGTCTCCCAAAAAAAAAACTTTGTTACATCAAAATTGTGTTTGAAATATGAAAAATGAAAAACACACACAAAAAAACTAGTTCTCACGAGTGAAAAGAGATTTGGTTTCTGCATTTGGTTCATAACAGAGGAAGTCGAGTTTCCTATTTTTTTGTTTTTCTCAAGCTTTCGTCAGAGATTGTGGGAAAGCGAAAAAACTGAAAGAAGATAATTCTAAAGAGGGGAAAAGCTTGTCCGATAGCTGAGAATTTTTAAAGAAAAATCCATAGAAAAAATATAATTGGAGAGAATCTAGACAAAAAATTTATATAGAAAGCATCATTTCTTATTTTATATGTTCTTACTCAATAATAAATTGTTATTGTAACTTATAATTTCTCTAATGTGTTTGTAGTCATTTAATTGAGCTTTTGGCGAAGGAAGGCTATCTTATAATATCCGTACCATATGACGTGACATTTGATCATTCGCAAGCTGCCAGAGAAGTATATGAGCGATTTAGTGCCTGTTTGGATATGATTTTGACGTCTGGATTGCCTGATGATAATCTAACGACTGGAGAGCTTACTCATCTTCCACTATATTTTGTTGGTCACAGGTAATCATTACAACTGTTTCTAAGTGAGTTTCAGCCAATATTCCTGGTAGAACTAATATATGTAGAAATAGATTAAAGAGAGAAAAATCTTATTATTGAATTAATTATTTAGGTTATATCATACTCTCTATATATAGGAGAGGAATACTAAACTACTTCTATGAATAACCATACTCCCTCTCAAGCTAGAGCATGAATATCGCACATGTCCAGCTTGGAAAAAACATCTGAAAATAATATGCTACTAACAACCTTCGTGAGAAAATTTGCAAGGTGCTGCAACTTGAATTATAGAGAGTCTGAATCTGTCTAGATTTAAGTTTCTCGTGTAGGAAGTACCGATCAACCTCAATGTGTCTGGTACGATCATGCTGCACCGGATTGGCCAAAATGCTAATAGCAGATTTGTTGTTACAATAAAGCTACATAGGAAAAGAGACTGGTATCCGAAGCTCTTGTAGAAGACGCTTAAGCTATACCAACTCACGCACACTTTGAGCCATGGCCCTATACTCGACTTCTCCACTGGACCTGGAAACAACATAATGTTTTTTACTCCACCATGTAATCAAATTACCATCAATGGTGGTACAATACCAGAAGTGTAGCAACGATCGGATAATGAACCCGCATAGTCAGCATCAGTCCAAGCCTCGATTCGAGAATAAGATCTCGAAATAAAATGCTACGACTAGGACACCCCTTGAGATACCTGAGAACATGGATATTTGCCTGGAGATGGGGAAGACGTGGCTCGTGTATAAACTGACTAAGAACTCGAACCACATAAGCAATATCAAGACGGGTAAGAGAAAAATAGAGGAGCTTCCCAAGAAGCCGTTGGTACTGACCAATGCCCCCCAATAACTCCCCCTCAAAGTCGGCAAGGCGATGATTTTGTTCTAGAGGTGTATCAGCAGGACGACACGCAAGCTATCCTGAAGCAGAGAGAAGATCAAAAATGTACTTTCTCGGAGAGATAAAAATATCGGAACTAGAACGAGCAACTTCAATCCCAAAGAAATAATGCAAGGGACCGATATCCTTTACCTGAAAGTGGGTACAGAGATAAGATTTTAGATCATTAATACCCTGCGTATCATCTCCTGTAATAACAATATCGTCAACATAGACAAGCAATGCAACAGTCTTCCTACAAGAATGTAAAAAAAAGAAAGTATGGTCAACACTACTTGGAACATAACCAAAGTCAATCATAGCGGCACCAAATGTATCAGCCCAAGTACGAGGAGAGTGCTTAAACCCATAGACGGACTTTTTTACCTTACATACCAAGCCTGAAGCAAAAGCGGGACAAAAACTTGGAGGTGGAGACAAATAAACCTCTTTCTGCAATGTTCCATTCAGAAAGGCATTCTTCATATCCATATGGAAAAGGGGCCACGATTTCAATGCAGCAATAAAGAAGACGACTGGAATAGTATTCATCTTGGCCACATGAGCAAACATCTCCCCTGATAATCAACACCATATATCTGTGCATACCCCTGACAACTAACTGAGCCTTGTACCTGCTTACCGTTCCATCTAGATCTTCTTTAACTATAAACTCCCATTTGCATTTGACTATTGTACGACCAGGCGGGAGAGAAGCTAATAACCTGGTATTATTAATCTCCAATGCATGTAATTCTTCTAACATCACAGCCTTCTAATGAGGTTTGGCTAACGCATCTACCACTGTACGTAGTATATGAACCAAAGAAAGGGAAGCTAGAAAAGCTCTGTAAGTAGGAGATAAATGATTATTTGAAGTATAATTAGCGATAAAATAAACCGTTGTATCAGAATATCTATTGGGCTTCCCTGCATTACACTTCTCTTTTCGAATAACAATAGGTTTATCATCATCACTATGAGAAACAAGTGAATCATCATCAATAGTAACTGGTATAGAAGAGATAAGAGAAGGCTCATTACCTTACAAAGGTGAATCGGTGGTAGGTGGCGGGCCTAAAGATACAAAGGATGGTTGGCAGTATGGTGTAGAAGGCTGGCGTCCTGGATGTCGTCGAGTATAAATCTGTAAAGGACGTGAAACTGAAGGTAAAACTAAAGGTGAGATTGCAAAGTCACACAATACTCAACGGAAGTGAATCTAAAGGAGGAAAAGATAAATCTTCTGAAAGAAGATGGCGAACTGGAAAACACTTCTCCTGAGATAGAATACCGCCCACAAAGAACGGAGCGTGTTCGAAGAAAGTAACATCCATAGAGGTGAAATGTCGACGGGATGAGGGATGGAAGCACCTATAACCTTCTGAGCTTGAGAGTAACTCAGGAACACACATTTCAAGGCACGATGATCTAGCTTAGAGGCTGACCAGTGACTTGGACAAAACAAACACACCCTAAAACTCGAGGTGGAATCTAAAAAGCAAAACGATCAGGATAAATAATAGAATACGAGGTGTAAAAATAAAGAACTCGAAATGGAGACCGGTTGATAAGAAACACCGCCATAAGAACAATGTCAGACTAACAACGCGAGGGGTAATTTATGCCAATAGGCATAGTACAAGCAAGATCAAGAATGTGACGATTTTTCCTTTCCGATTTGTCAGTTTTTTGTGGAGTTTTCGTATTAGAGGTTTGATGCTCAATGCCATTGACATTGCAGAATTTGTGAAGACATTGAGACATAAATTCCCCACCGTGATCGGAACGAAAAACTTAAATAATTTTCCCAAACTGAGTGCAAACCGTTGCGGTGAATGTCTAGAAAATAGAGGAGACCTCATCCTTGAATTTCATCAAATAAACCCAAGTACATCTTGAAAAATCGTTAATGAACAGCACAAAATAACGAAATCCTAAACTATAGATAATGGGGGCAGGACCTCAAACATCCGAATGCACAATATCAAAACAAGATGAAGTTTTATTAATACTCAACAAATGCATGCTATAACGATGTTTAGCCAGTTCATACGTCTCACAAGACAAATCAGACATGGATACTTTGGAAAAGAAAAATGAAAACAAATAACGTAGGTACTCAAAAGCCTAAGCGATGATGCCAACGTAACACCCGCTTGACATTTTCACCACTAGACATAGACTTTAACTGGAGAGCTTGAGGAAAAATAGAAGAGACGGGTTCATCCAAGAAATAAAGACTACCCTCTTCACATCCACTGCCAATCATCTTTTGTGACACCAAATCCTGAAAAACAACATAATCGGGAAAGAAGGTTATATATACTGCAGTTTTTTTTTTTGGTAATTTTACAAACATAAAGAAGATTAGTATCCAACTGAGGGACATGAAGGACATCGGGTAAAGAAATGAAATTTGTAATCGGGATACAGTTTTTCCCTGTAATAGGAGTCTCAATTCCATTGGCAAGATGAACGGTCCACCGCCATGATCTAGAAGCATAAGACCGGAAAAGAGAAGACATACCAGTCATATTATCGGTAGCACCCGAGTCAATAATTCAAGGTAAAATCAGAGAAACAGAAATACTATTTGCGGATGCGAAGTTACCTGCTTGAGAAGCTGCCAGTGCGGAAGAAATAGAGAGAAGCTGCCAAAACCTGTTGATTTTGTCCTGAGAGAGAGCACCAAAGGCCGAAGAATCTGGCGCACAAGAGTTGGCAGATAAGTACGATGAGGACTGAGATGGGCGGGGTTGATAACTAGCAGGACGACCGTGCAAAACATGACAAATTGTCTTTAGATGTCCCCACTTACCACAATAATCACACTTCTTCCTCAGTGGGAACTGACGTTGGTACCGGATAAGCATAACAAACAGCCATAGTAGATGTCTCTGAAGGGATCTCGGGGATTAGAGGCGTAGATGACCGACGACTCTGACCGGAGAGACAATATTCGTATGTCTCCTCAAAAGCTGGGAAATGAATCTTATCAAGTAGATGAACTCGTGCATACTCAAAGTCGGGATTGAGCCCTGCAAGAAACTAAAATACCCGACTCTTCTTTACAATCTTCGCATAAATTTCTACTGCCGTAGGTTGAGTAGCAACCTTTTCACCTGGTGCGATAGCTGGCCACTTAATGAAGCTATCATAATGAGATAATTGTTCCCAACTCGATCGAAATCTTGCATAATACATCCCCAAAGTCTTAGTACCTTGTTTAAAATTCCCAATCTCATTGAAAAGTTGGAAAATCCTAGCATTACTCTCTCGCTGAGAATATACCTTACAAAGTTATTCCCAAATTAAATGCGCATTGTTCGTGAATAAGTACCCAACAGAGATCGTCGACTGCATAGAATTAATCAACCAAGTTCTCACCATCGAATCATTCAATTACCACTTTGCATACTTCGGATCTGATTTTGCAAGGGTTTTTTCGTGCCAAGAACAAACCCTATCTTTCCACGACCACCATCAAACAATTTCATGGACTGCACCCATCGAACATAATTCAAGCCATCGAACATAATTCAACCCATCGAACATAATTCAAGCCATCTAGCAGCTGTGAGGTAATCTTTAGATTCGGATTATCATGAGCAGAGTTGAAGGACTGAACATTTTCACTCGTTCCAATCGACGAAATGGTGTACTCGAACTCGACTTTTCACTGATAGCCATTGCAATCGATTACCTCAAATAAACCAAACATATATGAGATTCAGATCAACATCTATCGCATCTCACGATTGGGTCCAAAAAAACTAAAAATTGCAGAAGCTTAGGTTGCGGTCAGAACGATATTACCAGATAGACAGTGATAATCGTCATTCTTTAAAAGAGAGGAGAGAAAGCGGCGGCGTGAATCAGACCAGCAAGAACAAAATCACAGCCCTAAAAAAAATCGAGGTGAAATGAGTGTATCTCGCTCTGATACCATGTAGAAATAGATAAGAGAGAGAAAAATCTTATTATTGAATTAATTATTTAGGTTACATCATACTTTCTATATATAGGAGAAAGATACTAAACTACTTCTATGAATAACCAATGTTGGACTAAAAGAACATAATAGCCATGCTAACAATATACTGAAGGACATAGTTGATTTCTCTTTGAGATTAAAAGCCATTGTACTTATCCGCGCTTGACATATTTTGGAAATTCTTGTAAGGAACTTTTCTTTAGTATTAAGTAAGCTCTGTACTTGTTTCTTATTTGCATGGTTTTGTGATTCTTTGCATTTTCTCGCTGGCATCTTGCGTACTAATATGGTTCTGCTCCAAACAATTGAGGGGTGGAGCAGGATGTACACTAGTATTAAGTTTCTCTGAAAATTATGTTATTATGATATTTGTTAAAGGGTAAAGTGTCTAGATCGATGTTGGAATTTGTTTCGCTCTTTCATACTGCCGAGCATATAATAATGAGAATTTCTTGCTTTCTTGAAAAAAATTAAAGAATCTTTGACGCAGCAGCGGCATGGATACATCATTTTACCCTTCAATATGTAGCGCCATGACACGATGGCTCCCATTTCGAAATAATTTTAATGGAGAAATGAAGCTTATTAGCAATGTACACCCAGACCCATATGTGCAATAAAGCTTATTAAGCACCTTTGGCATTCCCCATAAGAAATTAAGCACCAGTCAATTTTCAACTGTGGCCGGAAGGGAAGGAAAGATAGATAATCATTTGGGAGGCTCAATTGTGATAACGAAGGAGGGTAACTTTATCAGCAAAACACAATACTGATGGAGGCAGATAGGAAGTTGGGCAGAACATAAAAAATTTTAACCTTCATGAAAAGCAAAAATACAACATCCTCTTCTCTCTCCACACAAAATTCCATAAAGTTTTTTATGGTTTCTTGGCAGCTTTAGGATTTTTGCAAAATCTAAAATGAAATTCATTTGAAGGTCTTCAATTCTAAAGTATCAAGATAAATACTGTATATAATTACTGTACATTGTGAAAATTGTCAGCCTCGAAGTTGTTTCTAAAGTAGGCTGGAGATGACAACGATTCCCATGGAAGTCGGTATTGAAAGGAAAGTATTCGTTGTGAAGACTAAGAGGTTGCGTAACAATTTGGCTGTGGGGTTGGAGGAAAGAACCGTTTTCGCTCGTTTAAGATGATCCTTTGGAAGGAGGTGACGCTTTGGTTGGCCGACATACTAATCTTTGCGAAGAAAGGCGTGAACGATGTAAGGGTATGGAACCGGAGGAGGGGTGGTTGTTTTCTTATCACATGTCTCAGCTAATAATTTTGTGACCTATATGAGGCTGCAAATGTGGGAGGCGGAGATTGGGTCTAGACCAAGGATGTTGTGTATCCCAAAGGGTAAGGAAGGTGAATGGTGGACTGCTGTTGGCCTTGGGCTCAAAACTTGTGCTAGAGAGCAAGTGATTATAACAAGACATCTCAAAAAACTTAAGGTAGGGTCGGTGGAAACGCCAAATCCTTTACGGAGGCTGTGAATGGTGAGGTCGAGGTTGTTGGAGGAATGGGTAGAGTTCGGATTGCGGCAGAAGAAATGGGTAGGTCATATGAGAGATCGGAAAAGGCTAATGTCTGTGACTTAATCGATTATGATGTCTTGGCAATAGGTAGACAAAGAGATTTGAAGCCTTTGAATAAAGAAAAGGTGTCATTGTATCCTTTCTGCAAAAGTAGAGCTTTGTTCTTTGTACTGCCCGTGGAAGAGGTTAAAGAGTTTTGCAAAAGGGGGGTCATAGGAGAAGATAGCAGGAAGCTCGTGGTTCATCATCCATGGAGACCTTATACTAATTGCTTTGTTGAGAACAAACTGATGAAGAATTCTATGTGAATTCGTGAGTTTGGAGTTCCTTTCCATTTGTGGACACCAGAGATCTGGAATGTGATTGGCGAATGTTGCGAAGGGCTTATTGCGGTTCATCCATATTCACTTACTCTTTGAGACTTATTGGCAATTTATCTGAAAGTTATAGGTGGTGGTGGGAATTATTTACCCAGGTGTCTACCAAATTTGGACTCATGGGGTATTGTCACGGCAATAGTGGAGATAGAAAGCGATGAAGAAGGCTCGATGTTGAAGGCATAAGTTTTATGGAGAAAAGGGAGAACTTGGGAGGCCTTAGCTCTAGGGAAAAATCTGGGAAGCTTTTCAGTAGTTGAGGATGGAGAGTTTGTGCCTAGTGGATGCTTGGCAGGTTGTACTCAAAGTGTGGATGGTCTCGTCGCACTAAGGAGGGAAGAATGCTATGTTTTACGTGGGTTAACTCGCTCAAAACCTAAAGTAATCGATGATATGGAATGCGAGTCCTTAAGGGCCTTTTCTCGGAGAAATAAGTTCACGGGGAATATGAAGGAACAAGGCAGGACGAACTATGATAGTATTTAAAGAAGAATTGAGTGGGGTAGATTATGGTCTTTCCAATCGAGATGCGTAAGTTTACATAAATCAGCAAGGAAAGGGGAGATGATGAGGAAACCTCATAGTTCACCTGATAGCCTACACGAATCATTAGATTCTCACGACCTTCTCATAGGTTTATGCATGGAACTAAATTTAAAAGAAAAAATCTCGAAAATTTCGAATTTCCCCAAACAAAATTTACAGATTTTCAGCCGTAATTTTCCCTGATTTTGGTACAGAGAAAAGTTTTCCCAAATTTCGTATTTATTTGCCTTGGAAATGTATATTTTTCTGAAAAATTTCGGATTGAAGAAAAACATATAAATTGAATGAATTAAAAAGGGTATACTTTTGTCATAAGATATTCATTTTAGATTCATAAAGCCTAATTCGTTTCTTTCCTCTATTTACCACCTTCCCCAAAACCTCCAACACATAAGAGAAGAAAGAGCTTAATACTCCATTGCCCAAACTCCAATAATCATCACCAATCTTGAGAGGGTAAGTAGATTATCAGTTATCTTCTTGTTTGGCTTCCTTAAGAGTTCAAATTGTGAAATGGATTTTGAATTTTTTGTTGGAGAATTAGTTTGATAATTATCACTTTATTAATTACTGTGGTTTTGAATTGTTCCTTCTTTTACTTAAAACACTAGGACTCATTGTTGAGACTTGAGACCCAGTGTTTGCTTTGCCGATTTCTATCAAGAGACTAAGATTCTTTACTTGGAACAAATGTTTGCTTCTTTTGGTTGAGACCCAATGTTTGCTTTAATTTGTTTGTTCACATATCAAAAGATTAAGACTTTAATGGCTTGGAACCACCAACAGGCTTTATTGTTGAAGGGCTTACAGAGGCAACTAATGATATCCCAATAATTATTGAATGGACCGTTATTCCTAACTCCAATACCTTGAGAGAACCCGATGTACGATTAAATCCAAAGAGATTGAATCATCTAGTTTCAATGCAGAAGATCCATGTAAATGACCATGTGTATGAACATGAATGTCTAACATTTTACCTATTCTCCTCAATGCACAATCTTTTAATATTACCTATAAATGTTGAACTTTTTGTATGTTTCCAATTTTTTCCAAAAAGTTAAGTTTCCCTTGAAGGCTGAAAAGTTCAGGAAAACGATATTTAGTTCCATAGGTGTATAAGGAGGATGGAGAGATCAATAATCTTAGAGGAGCTCTTCTGGAGGGAGGACCTATCTATTATGACCGAGGCGACGAATGGAACGATTAGGTTCTCAAAAGGTCTCGCAAGCTGTAGGAAAAATGATTGTGAGATGGAGCCTTTTATTGAGGAGATGATGGATGCAGCTATAGGGTATGTAAGGAGAGAGGCAATACCAGCCATGATAGCCCTTGGGCTTAACGTTGCTGAGTATAAGGATTAAGTTGTTGAAATGTTCTCTCAAATTGAAGAAGAGGAGAAAGACGAGCTTATTCGAGCTACCGGAGTAGGAAATGGGATGGGGGAGGTATCTTCCAGGGAAGCGTTAATCAAGTCTTCCGAAGATGAGAATGATGATAACTCTGATGAAGAAAAATGTGATGGGCCAGATTCGCCAAGCCGGGTATTAAATTATGTCATAGGACTTAGCGAGGATGAGACAAGGAGGAAGATAGTTACTTTTGCAGATTAAAATAATTATGTAGAATGCTTGGGGGTTGGGTATATAGGAAAGGAAGAAGGAAGTCAGGTTTTATTTAAGAAAATTCAAGTCTTTTATTCTGTTATTACAAGAAACAAAATTCCAACACATGGATCAAAGTATCATTAGAGAGCTTTAGGGGTCGAGAGTGTGGTTGTGCGACGGTTGATTCTCTAGGGGCTTTGGGATATATCCTGGCAATTTGTGATATAAGAGTGATTAAGGTTCTAGAAGAGCCTCTGCTAGGTGCCTACTTTATCGCGCTTCTTTGTGAGAATGTCCATGATCAATTTAAGTGGGTGACGATCGAGGTGTATGGCCCAATTGATAAGCAGGATAGGCCAACTTTTTTGGGGGAGCTTTCCGATATGAGAGGTATTTGCTATGCGCCGTAGTATATTAGGGGTGATTTCGTTATCATCCATTTTGTTCACGAAAGAAAAGGAGGTACTAGAATTGACATTAGTATGAAAGAATTTGGCAACTTTGTTCAAGCTCACGGGATTATTGATCTATCACTTAGAGGGGTGAAGTTTACTTGGTCTAATATGCAGAGTGATACGGTTCTGAGTAAGACAAATTCATGGTGGATAGTACTTGGGAGAGTCATTTTCGTTGGGTTTCACAGGATGCATTGTCAAGGATTTCATCAGATCATGCCCCTTTGATTCTTGATTGTGGGGTAGCTCGGCCAGGGCCTTCTCCTCTATAATTCGAGCTTTGGTGGCAGCATTGTAATGAATTGATTCCTTTCATAAAAGAGTGGTAGAAGTCTTTCTCATTTGATGGAACGCCTAATTGTGTTTTTTGGTGAAAGTTGAAAGCTTTTTAGTCTAAGCTGAAGGAGTGAAGTAAGACTAAATTCGGAAAAATAGAGTTGGAAATTCAATCTCTTATAAAAGAAGTGAAGGTGATGGAGAAGATGGAAAAAGACAGAGTTTTGAGTGATACTAAAGTCAGCAATAGAGGAAACAGGAATGTTGAGATTCAAAAGTTATTGGTTTGGGAAGAAATAAAATCGAAGCAACAATCCAAAGTGAAGTGGTTGAAAGGAGACAACAATACAAAGTTTTTCTAATTCGATAGCGAATGGGAGAGGACGGATCGATAGCTTATCTAAATTAAAGATTAGAGATCAGCTTGTAGATGATAGGAGCAAGATAAGGGATGGAGACCCATATTATGCGGGTTGGACTTCGACAATATCATTTTAGAGCATGTCATTTGGCTAGAAAGGGATTTTGATGAAGGATAAATTTTGGAGGCCGTGAGGAGTTGTGGCGGGGAGAAAGCTTTGAGGCCAGATGGATACCAAATGCAATTCGTTAACAAATGTTAATATATTTTTGGCGAAGACCTTATGGTTACAATTAATGAGTTTCGTCATAATGGTTTCTTTGATTGGAGGCTAAATACAACTTTTCTTAAGCTTATACCTGAAGTCTGAGAAGATTAAAAGTAGTGTTGGGTTCTGTAATCCAAGATTCCAAGGGGCTTTTGTTTTAAATCGGCAGATCTTGGATGATGTTCTTATTGCCAACGAGTCTATGGATTCTAGGATAAGGGAAAAAGTATCGGGTATAGTTTGCAAAATTGATTTTGAGAAGGCTTATGACCACGTTAACTGAAACTTTATATTTTATGTATTGGAGAGGATAAACTTTGGGGAAAAGAGGATATGGATAAAAGTTAGTATATCGACAACAAAGATATATATATATATATATATATTTTTTTTGAAAGGTAAAAGAATAGGTGCAACGAAGACTGTAATATTGGTTGATGGAGTTCCGATAGTTTTTTCTCCAGCTTTAGAGGAATTCGACATAGTGATCATTTATCTTCTATCTTGTTTATTGTAGCGACATAGGCTTTAAGCTGATTGGCTTGTAAGGCTAGAGAATTTGGGATGATTTATGGTTTAAGGTAGATGAATAGGCGCCCAAGATTACTAACCTTCAATTTGCGGATGATACTATCTTCGTTGTTGGTCAGGTTGAAAGTAGACACCTTCGGCTTATGTTATTGAGCTTTCGGTTGACATTTGGTTTACGTGCAAACTTGACAAAGAGAAAAGTTATGGGAGTCGGAAATGACAACGACGTTGGAAATTTGGCTTTTTCTTTGGGTTGTGGCATTGGATCTCTACGCATGAATTATCTTTGTATACCTCTTGGGGCATCTTCTCGTTGCATTAAGATTTATAATCTGGTTATTGATTGGTTCGGTAAAAAATTGGCATTATGGGAAGAAAGATGCTATCAAAGGGCAGCCCGCCTTATACTTGTGAGGAATACAGTGTCAAGTATACCGGTTTACTATATCTCCTTATTCCATCTACCATTGTTGTATCTTTTAAGTTGGAGATGATGGTTAGAAATTTCCTTTGGGATGGCACCAAAAGAACTCGTAAACTTCATTTATTGAGATGAGAAGTAGTTTGTATGGAAAAAGAAGCTGACAGATTAGGTCTCTAAAATTCTTTATTGAGATGAATGTGATGTTGCTTGGAAAGTGGTTATGGAGATTTTATAACTATAGGATGGTGTATGGACGGAGATGATTAAAACTAAGTTTGGGATTGGGGAAACTGCTTGGCTCCCGAACAAGCCTAACTCTTCATACGGTCTAGGGTTATGGATAATGATTTTCAATACGTAGGACAAGTTTAAGGAAGGTATTAATATTATCAATGGAAATGGGATGAGGGTTTGCTTTTGGCACGATGTGTGGTGTGATTCGAGATAATTGACTATACTTTATCCTTCGCTCTATAATGCTTTCGACTTAAAGAATGGAAATGTGAATAGTTTTATGAAATGGAGGGAGACACAACAAGCTAGAACTTTCTTTTTTAAAGAGTTCTATTTAATAGGGAGCTAAAGGATCTCAGTTCTGTGATTCTAAAAGTCACCTCAATTATGATTCGGATGGGTAAAGAGAAGTGGAAATGGAAAGGTTGAAAATGGGAAATTCCCAGTGAATTTTATGTGTAGCTACTTGGTGGAAGCTAGGAGCACGAGAGGTGGGCATTGAGTGATGGGCTTCCAGAGACGCTTGATTTGGGAGATACTACCCCATCCTAAGTAGCTTTCTTTTATTGGGGGTGACTTGTGGACGAGCTATGACTAAAAATCTATTAAGACGAAGAGGTTTGAATGTGGAATATTTGTGCATCCTTTGCAGTATTGCGGATGAGTCTATTGATCATTTACTTTTACATTGCCCAATTGCGATGGAGGTGTGAAATCATTTTCTCAATCTCTTCAGCACCTAATTACTGATTGATCATTTACTTACATAGCTTCCTAGAAACTAAGTTTTTACTAAAACCAACATTAAAATCTAAAACAAGCTTAGGTTCTATTAAAAGATACCTAGCACCTAATTAGAATACTAATCTAACTAGGAAATAAAATAAAGCCCTACTTCTAACTAAGAGAAGATCTCCTTTTTCCTAGTTACTATCTTAAATAAATTTCTCAAACTAGAAGTAGAGGGGAAACATGTCCAACACATGTGAGTTAGGGGGACCCACTAGACCGTGTGTGTGTGTGTGGGTGGGGGGAGGGAGGGGTGAGCCTCCTTTCCAAGACATAACAGACTGAGTAGCCTTCATCTGCAAGCAATATTAAAAAACTCCATCTGAAAACCTTCAACTTCTTACTGCTACTAACATAATGATAAGTTTTATATGAGTTCAAATGTGTTTTATCTTGGTCCTTACTTCTTGTATGACAATCGTGAATTGCAGCAATGGCGCACTACTCCAACTGCTCATAGGAAGCTATTTTTTTGAAAAAGTTCCAAAGGTTTGTCTTCTAACTAACTACCTTTCCAGTTCTAGCGAATACTTTTGTTTTAGGGCATGCAAATAAGATTGTCAAAACATATGTTGATTATCAAGTTTGCTTTAGTTTAAATTAACTGATACTATTTGGGAGTGTAACAGATAAATTTCACTTATCTGTTTTGAAAGGCTAATGCCATAATATCGTTCAACAACAGGCCAGCATCGGAGGCAGTCCCGTATTTTGAACAGGTAATTTATTTTGGCTTATTGTAACCAATTAATATTATTAACTAAACTTGCATTTAAAAAATTTCAACATCTTTACTTTGCCCCAACCGGATTTGTGAGTCAATTATGTTATATTTTCGCTTTTGACCCGGATCGTATAATTCAAGCTACCCCAAAATGTTCAATGCAATTATCAAAATGGGGCTTAGTCAAAAATTTAAAACTTTAGCAGGTAGTCTCTTTTCTATCGTATACTGGAAGCTAAAGTAAAAAATATTTCATTTATATATATATGTTGTATATAAAACTGAAATTTCACTCTGAGTGTTTGTGGATCTGCTATGCAGTTCGGCCCTCTAGTTAGTCAGTTGGTGCCAATTGTGGAATCTTCTCCAATTTATTCAATGACTAGAAGTGCTTCAGGTACGTGATCATTTCCTAGTTCTTTCTTTTTTATTAAATAACTTGTACTTCCTCAGTTTTCATTTAATAACTAGTTTAGGCAGCTATATGAATTTTAACTTCAGGTTTCACTCTTATCAACAATATTACTGCTATTATTCTATGCCATTCTGTGTCATTCATTTCTTGCTGTTGCATTCTTGTTTCATTTCCTTATTTCTGTGATCTTTTCAGTGTCAGTTTCCAAGCTCTCTTTCCTCCTTTTGTTTTGCATAGGGTAAGCAAACTATATTAATCAAAGAAATAATACAAAGAAATCAGGGCCAGCCTTACCTTAAGGCAACCTAGGCCATTGCTCAATGCCCCCGAAAAAATGAAGGCCTCAATATTTTTTTGATACCGAGTCCTATTGGAAAAAAAATATGGATAAAATAAAATGCAGTTTTTGAATTAACAAATAGCCATAGGTTGAATGGTTTGAATTCTTTTGTTATATTTGGAGGTTATAGGTTCGATTCTCCGTCACAACAATATCTTACTTTTTAGAATATGAGGCATCTTTTGACTTTTTTTGGTTGATTACACTTCATCTTACACGGAAAATATTTGTATGCCTCGTAAGGAGGCACTAAAAACTCAAAACCTTCATTCATTATCATTTTCCATAGAAATGATGGCTCGTAATATTCACTTCTAGGTAACAATGATACGGATACAGGTGTCGGTGTCGGTGTCTGACACGGGTACGCGGTGTCGAAAAAGATAAGTACCTTGTAAATAGTGTTGGACACGTGTGTCTGAGTGTCGAGGTGTCAGACACGTATTTTTTTCTTAAAGTGAAGTGTCGTTGTTACCTAGATTCACTTTTAATTAGTAATCAAACTAATGAGCATTTTATGGTGTCTAATTAGAGTGACATTTCCAAATTCGATTTTTTTCTTACATCTTTATGTAAATTTGAGATCAATATCAATTTTATTCTCGTGCACTACTATATGTACAACATACAAAAATTAGGTACAAAATAATACAATGAAAATGCTATTTTTTGGAGTTTGCCTAAGGCCCCCAAACGGCTAAGGACGACCCTAAAAGAAATACACCCAATCACACACTCATTCTGCAGACAACAAGTCCTGCAGTACCAAGGCAAACAAGTACTCTTGGTCGAGGTCCTTCCATTCTTAACAAAAAGCTAGGTCTTTAGGTAAATCCATTCTCTTATTCCCTCTGCCAGCCTAGAAGCTCTTTTAGTACATACATTGGCACTGAAACTGATCCCCTCTGATAAGTGGCATCCGGTTGTCTCCAATCCCGCGTGGTCTCTCTCTCTCTCTCCCCCTAAATCGGAAGATTTGAAATATTTGATATTTTTAGAATATCTTTTATTTTGCTAGGAGATTTATTAGAATATTTTGGGGAGCTTGTTTCGGAATAATATTTATAAACTTCCTTTAAGTAGGGGAGGGTTAGCTTTTAGGTTTTTTAGTGCTTCGTTGGAGTAAACAATGGTTGTTCTAGGGTTTGATTTGAATTCAATTAAACATAGAGAGATTTCAATTTCCTAGTTATATCGTTATTAAATTTATAAAACGTCTTGCTTCCTCTCTATTGATCATCCTACCAGCACACCAAGAACAAAGTTGATGTAGTCCATATATACAGCACCAAAACCTCCTGCATATTAGAACTTTCTCATACTCGAGCCATCATAGTTTATTTGTATCTTTTCATACCAAGGCAATTCCCACCTGCATGACTGAGCTCGTGGAACTTTTCTAGGCTTTATAGGAACTCCCTGAGAGCGAAGAACATTCAGCTCATGGCTAGTATTCTTTGTACGAGATTTAGGAAGGCCTGATGTCTCCTTCAAGTCTGTAAGAACTGTTCTTTTAGAAGTCTCATAACAGATGAACAGCCATTCAAAGATAAGCTTGCTTCTTGTGTGCCTGATATAACCATATCAAATCGGGTGTTTAGAATAGGGGTTTCGGGTTTGTTGTTCGTTTTCGAGTGTAACCAAAAATAGTTTTCGTCTGTGTTTATAAATATGCTAAGATGTGAAAATAAAAACTAACAAAAGTGCAAGATTAAGATTTTGAGGCGACATTTAAGAAACTAGGGAAGGAAAATCCGCCATAATTGATAGCTATTTAATATAACATATGTATTAAATCCCCGAAGAAGTTAGATTTATTGACCTTGAGTCCAAATATTCCATCTTTTGACGATTGAGTTGAAGTGAAATACAAGAGGTAAATAATCAATAGTTAAAAACACAAAATATTAAGGTTGAAACCAAATACATTCCGTTAATTACCTTAGATAATTTCACCTAATGTTAAAACCCAAGTCATTAAAAGATTTAAAACTACATTTCTTGCATAAAATTTGGATTATACCATGTTGTCATAACCCAATAATTTGTCAAATCAATAGTAGAGATGGTATATCTTTAATGCACAAATAGGGATTCAACTCATCTATTTACATTAATAAATATTATTCATGGTTTCATCCCCATCCCTATGGATGAAGCTTAGCTAGACATGGTAATGGAAATATAACAACAATAAAGTAGAAAATTGGAGAAACAAGACATTAAATTAAAATAAACTTTATTAACTCAAATAAGAACTTCCAACCATAAAAGCTCCATTAATTCTTCAAGCTCGCAATCTCTTTCTTACAATGCTCTCAACTCTCAAAATTGGATGATCCATTACAAAATGAGATGGTTCCCTTTATAGAGGAAGAAACCAAATCTTCAAATTATGCCAACAAATATAACCTTCAAATCAATTACCTATAAAATATTGAGAATATTTTATATCAATATATCCTTGTCAAATATATTCTCAATATTTTATTGGTGTTTCATCATGAATATTCTTCAAATATCTTTATTTTATTCTTGGGATGTCCAAATATTCTCAATTTTCTTTTGTAATCTTCAAAATATATCTATGCAAATAAAATCCAAAGATATAAATTGAACATATAATCTTGATTTTCTTAGATATTTAGAGGAGAGAAGTATCTTGACTGTTGGAGCTTGTTTCTTGCAAATTAGCTTTGTCCTCAACTACGTGATCTTCTCTAGCAGTTTACAATTTCAATTTTGAGCACTAAATCCAGCTTTTTCAGCACTTTGGTTCTAAAATCCTGAATTTAAGGATAAACAACTAATTAAACTTATTTTACATGCCCATCAGTGCCAGACAAAGCAAATAAAGGGCAAAACAACTCATTCACAAATCTTTATTATGAGGACTGCAACAGTCAGCCTACATAAACAAGTTGTTGAAAATGGCCATCACAACTTCAAAGCTAAATATAACATAAACCCATTGCCAAAGACATCTAACAAAATAACAGTTTAAGAACAGATTGGTAGCAAATTCCCTCTCCCTCAGATTTTAACTTCAAGGTGATAATTGCTTTTGAATTCTACCATCGATATGAATAGCATATTTAAATATTGCCCAAGCTAGGTTGTTCTGTTTGGGAAATTTTTGCTTTGATAGGTAAGTATCCCACCAGCTTGGGCTCTTGGTTCATATGTCCTCAGTTTTAACAAGGAATTGAGCTTCGTTATCTGCAGTGAAGAAGCACTTATTATAATCTGTAAAATTACAACTATATTATAAAAGATAAAATGCTAGCAGGGTTGTTATGTTCTTTTAGTCCCACATTGGTTATTCATAGAAATAGTTTATTATCTCTTTCCTATATATAGAGAGTATGATGTAACCTAAGTAATTAATTCAATAATAAGATTTTTCTCCCTTTAATCTATTTCTACATGGTATTAAAGCGAGTTACTCTCATTCCACACCCCGAACGACGATTATCAATCTCTCTGGTAACGTTGTTCTGATCACAACCTAAGCTTCTGCAATTTTTAGTTTTTTTGGATTCAATCGCAAGATGCGATATATGCTGATCTGAATTTCAGATCTGTTTGGTTTATTTAAGGTAATCGACCGCGATGGCTATTAGCAACAAGTCGAGTTCGACCGTTTCATCGATTGGAACGAGTGAAGATGTCCAGTCCTTCAACCCTGTTCACGACAATCCAAATCTAAAGATTACCTCACAACTACTAGATGGCTTGAATTATGTTCAATGGACACATTCCGTGAAATTTTTTGTTGGTGGTCGTGAAAAGATAGGATTTCATCTTTGTACAGAAAAAGATTCTGTACGCAAGTCCGTTAAAAAGTAGTTCTTTTCCTTGTAATGTATATTTCCACATTGAACCTATTCTAGCGCTTCCTTCGCCTTTTCTATTCGGTAGCTTCACTATAGAAAAATCCTACACTTGCGTACGTGGATTATATGAAAGATTAGATCCGAAGTATGCAAAGTGGTTCTCGGATGATTTGATGGTGAGAACTTAGTTGATTAATTCTATGCAGCCGACGATCTCTACTGGGTACTTATTCACGAACAATGCGCATCTGATTTGGGAATCACTTCGTAAGGTATATTCTCAGCGACAAAGTAATGCTAGGATCTTCTAACTTTCCAATGAGATTGAGAATTTTAAAAAAGGTACTCAGACTTATCTCATTATGATAGCTTCATCGAGTGGTTAGCTAGCATACCGAGTGAAAAGGTTCTTACTCCACCTACGGCAACAAAGATTTATGCGAAGATTGTGGAGAAGACTCAGGTGTTTCAGTTTCTTGCATGGCTCAATCCCGACTTTGATTATGCACGAGTTCATCTACTTGATAGGATTCATTTCCTAATTCTTGAGGAGATACACGCATATTGTCTCTCCGATCAGAGTCGTCCGTCACCTATGCCTCCTATCTCCGGGATCCCTTCAGAGACTTCTGCTACGGCTGTTTATTATGCTTATCTGGTACCAGAGTCAGTTCCTTCACAAACATCATCACCTAGCCTTTCTCCATTACCAATAGCTTCCGGTAACCCTCGCCCATCGAGGAAGAAGTGTGATTATTGTGGTAAGTGGGGACATCTAAAAATAACTTGTCATGTTTTGTATGGTCATCCTGCTGGTTATCAACCCCGCCCATCTCAGTCCTCATCACGCATATCTGCCGACTCTAGTGCACCAGATTCTTCGGCCTTCAGTGCTCTTTCTTAGGATGAAATCAACAGGTTCTGATAGCTTCTCTCAATGTCTTCTGCACCGGCAGCTTCTCATGCAGGTAATTTCGTATCCACAAATAGTGTTTCTGCTTCTCTGACTTCGCCTTGGATTGTTGACTCAGGTGCCACCGATAATATGACTGGTATGTCTCCGCTTTTACGGTCTTATGCTTCTAGCTCATGGCGGCAGCCTGTTTGTCTTGCCAATGGAACTGAGACTCCTATTGCAAGGAAGGGCTGTATCCCGATTACAGATTCCTTTTCTTTACCCGATGTCCTTCATGTCCCTCAGTTGGATACTAATCTTCTTTATGTTAGTAAAATTACCAAAAATAAAAACTAGAGTATAACCTTCTTTCCTGATTATGTTGTTTTTTAGGATCTGGTGTCACAAAAGATGATTGGCAGTGGACGTAAAGAGGGTAGTCTTTATTTTTTCGATAGACCTGTCCCTTCTATTTCTCCTCAAGCTTTCCAGTTAAAGTCAGTGAAAATGTCAAGTGGGTGCTACGTTGGCATCTCCGCTTAGGCCTTTGAGTATCTACGCTATTTGTTTCTGTCTTTATTTTCCAAAGTATCCATGCCTGATTTGTCTTGTGAGACGTGTGAACTGGCTAAACATTGTCGTAGCACGTATCCGCTGAGTATTAATAAAACTTCATATTGTTTTAACATTGTGCATTCGAATGTTTGGGGTCCTGCCCCCATTACCTCTGGTTTAAGATTTCATTATTTTGTGTTGTTTATTGACGATTTTTCGAGGTGTACTTGGGTTTATTTGATGAAATTCAAGGATGAGGTTTCCTCTATTTATCAGACATTCACCGTAATGGTTCGTACTCGGTTTGGGAAAATTATTAAAGTTTTTCGTTTCGATTAGGGGGGGGGGGGAATTTATGTCCCAATGTCTTCACAAATTTTACAATGTCAATGACATTGAGCATCAAACCTCTAATATGAAAACTCTGCACAAAAATGGTAAATCGTAAAGGAAAAATCGTCACATTCTTGTTTTTGATCTTGCTCGTGCTATGTCGTGCCAAATGTATCAACCTAAGTACGAGGAGACTGCTTAAGCCCATTTCCCAACTTTCAGGTAGGAAGACTGTTGTATTACTTGTCTATGTTGACGATATTGTTATTACATGATATGATATTCAGGGTATTAGTGACCTAAAATCTTATCTCTGTACCCACATTTAGGTGAAGGATCTCAATCCCTTGCCTTATTTCCTTGGGTTTGAAGTTGTTCTTTCTAGTTCTGGTATTTTTATCTCTCGAGAAAGTACATTCTTGATCTTCTATCTGCTTTAGGATACCTTGCATGTCGTCCTGCTGATACACCCCTAGAACAGAATCATCGCCTGACCGACTTTGAGGGGAGTTATTGGGAGACATTGGTCAGTACCAGCGGCTTCTTGGGAAGCTCCTCTATCTTTTTCTTACCCGTCTTGATATTGCATATGCGGTTTGAGTTTTTAGTCAGTTTATGCACGAGCCGCATCTTCCCCATCTCCAGGCAGTTATTCGTGTTCTCCGGTATTTTATGGGGTGTCCCGGTTATGGCATTTTATTTCGAGATCATGGTCATTCTTGAGTCAAGGCTTGGACTGATGCTGACTATGTAGGTTCATTGTCCAATCGTCGCTCCACTTCTGGGTATTGTACCACTATTAGTGGTAATTTGGTTACATGGCGGAGTAAGAAACAAGATCTTGTTTCCAGTTCCAGGTCCAGTGCAGAAGCCGAGTACAGGGTCATGGCTCAAGGTGTCTGTGAGTTGATATGGCTTAAGCTTTTTCTACAAGAGCTTTAGATATCGGTCTCTTCCTATGACGTTCTATTGTGACAACAAATTTGCTATTATCATTTTGGCTAATCCGGTGCAACATGATCGCACCAGACACATTGAGGTTGATCGGTACTTCTTGCATGAGAAGCTTAAAACTAGACAAATTTAGACTCTATATTTTTATTTAGCAACAACTTGCAGATTTTCTCACGATGGCCGTTAGTAGCAGATTATTTTTAGATGTTCTGTCCAAACTAGGTATCTGCGATATTAATGCCCCAGCTTGAGGGGGAGTTTTAGCAGGGCTATTATGTTCTTTTAGTCCCACATTGATTTTTCATAGAAGTAGTTTAATATCTCTCTCTTATGATGTAACCTAAGTAATTAATTCAATAATAAGGTTTTTCTCCCTCTAATTGATTTCTACATAAAGAACCATTGATGACCCTATTATCGGTCCATTAGTTCGTTCACCTTAGCGTCTAGACCTACAACCCATTAATGATTTTTTGTAGTATCATTCAAACCAACTACTCACCGAAGTCCCACATATTTCACCATTTTTCTTGGGAAAAAACATAGATTTCATAGATTCAGATCAGGGACCATTTTTCCATTTTTTCCATTTTTCTGGACAATGCACCTGGTTATCTTCATACGCCGGGCTTTGTTGATAAGCATAAACTTTTTGAGGCCTAATCATCTCCCTTTACATGCCTACAATGCTTTTCCAAGTCACAGTGCCACTCTTCATTTTATCTTGGTGACTTGTTCACACGGTAGTTACTGCGTCTTGTGATGCGACAAAATCATGAAAGAAGAAATGTTACTGCAAATGCAGCGAATATTGTAAGGTCTTTGCAAATATTGCAACACAGTAGGCAAAAGTTGCATATACTCCCAATAAGGCTAATATATGTGCATATAAATCTATATATGGAATATATTATTAAAACGCATATAAAGGTATTATAGAACATAACTAATAAACTTAAAAAATCCAAAACTGCAAATGAATAGCTGAGATGTTAAAATATACTAAGTAACAAATAACATGAAAATCTATGCCCCATTGTCATGTAGCAATCAACAAACCATAACTGGAAATCCAAACATACTAAGTAGCAAACTAGCAAATTTGTGCTTTCATGGAAGTTTTTGGTCTTTAGCTGTCTCATGCTTTAGGTTTTGCTTGTAGTAAGCTAATTGAGTCTGGCGTTTCACGTATCTCCTATACTAATATTATTAGCAAGGTTATACTTTTTGTAGTTGTATCGTACACTAAATTTATCAATTATTCTAGTGCATATGGTATATTCGCATAGTATTTAGCGTGTCCTTACATAATATTTTTTGTGCTCTCTATCGTCTTTTAGTTGGTTTCTCGCATTTGCGATGCATTAGAAAATGCGACAATATGCGAGGAAAGGCGACAATATGCAACGCATTCGAAAGCAGTCGCGTCTTAGTGGTTGCAATGGAGACGCAATGTTGTCGCATATGCGATCACATTTTTCGTATTAGACTACATTGCTTGTTCATATAAAGTTCCTATTAGCAGTTTCAAACTCCCTAATAATGGAACCAGACCACTTATAAAATGATATTTTTATAAATAGGAATACTTTGTAAGAAAGAATTTTCCACCACCACTCTCCCGCCACTCTCCCCTTAAGCAAGTGCCTTCACATAGTTGTTAGCTTTCTTCTTTATCCTATACACCATGCGTCTCATACTAGTAGTCGTAACTCTCCCCTTCACCATCTCAAGTCTCAAGTAATTCTCTAAAAGCACCCGACACTGAAACCAAAGATGTCTTTAATTTTATCTTTCTTGCTCACCTGCGTACCACCAATAGCTATCTTCACTTGCTGGTCTTTTCTTTTCGCGTCCATGTTTTACTGTAGATTTGATGGTTTTATTCATCTCCACAACTTCTTCAATGCGAATTGTGTAAAACATCTCTTTCATTGTGATGTAGTTGAATAGGCATGCATGCTATACTATTTATGAAGAAAATGACGAGTGTGTCGTGTTGATGTTAAATATGCTTACGATTCCTACGAAATTAGGTCTGTTTTATGTCCCGATTTTCTATGTTTTCAACATAGGGGAGGCGTGGAAGACACTGGCTCATACAGTTGGACCAATGATTCAACAATATGATCAGGAAGCAGTTACGTCTTTCACCAAGTTCATCGGTCAGTTGCCATCTGTTCTGAATCAGGTTGTTATTTCTAACTGTATATACCATTTACTTTCTTGAAAAGAAGTGATATCTTTTTATATAATATATTATAAACAATCACTAAAGTAGATTATGAAAATATTTTGTGAAGTACCATTTCATTAATTAACTCGTTGCAGTTTTATTAATCATTATTTTCCGTTAAGAGATGATATACTGTAATATCGTAACAATCAACCGACTTTTTGATATACTGTCCATCGTTGGTTATTTTGGATTATGCGTAGATATGATGAGGGCTGTCGAGAAACAGCGGAAACCAGCCTCTGCATTCTTGGAAGGAAAACTCATTTTGCTCTTTTCAGATCTGAAAATGGAGAATCAGTTTCTTTTGTCATTTTCCTGCTATATATATTTTTTTGCTAGGTAAGCAGAAATTTTTATTAAGGAAGAATAAAGAGAAAACAGGGAGACTAATAATTGCAAAATTGGAATAAATAATATCAGGAGAGTGTAAGCATCATCCCAACTAGGTTGGCACCCCTTGGACCTGCAAAATCATATGCTTCCCCACCCGCTAGCTTCAAACAGAGTATCTAAAGTACTCAGTGTATGGAAACTCCATCCCAGATAGGAAAGTTGGTTTCCCCCAATACCATTCTTCAGTGCCTTGAGCAAGTCTACTCCCTCTTTTTGCAGCTTCATCTGCTGAGAAATTTGATTCTCTCCAAACTGAAGAGATTCTCACACTGTTATACTGTTGTTTAATCCACCTCCATTTACTCTGTAGTCTCCATGGAATAGAGTTTGTATTGAAAGCTTGACAGGCTGCAGTTGAGTCAGTTGTAATCCAGATATCTGTATACCCTAGTACCAATCCCTTTGTAAGTGACTCAACAATGGCTGTACACTCAGCATTGTATGCAGTAGTCATGGGAATATTAAGGACCATAACAGGTAGGGCAGAACTTTGATGATCCCTATAAACAGCCCCACATCCTCCAGTACCTGGGTTACCCAAAGATGCTCCATCACAGCATATTCTCAATGTACCCTCTGGTGGAGGAAACCAATAGCAAGACAGAACTTAGGGAGCTTTTTTGAACCTGCATGGAACCCCCCAAATTAGCTAGTATCTGCAAGTCCATAATAGTATTCTGCATGTGTGATTTAGCATGTGTAGCACCCTCCTTTAAGTCTAGCAGAATCTTTCTTTTCATTGTAGTATAGTGTACCTGCCCATTTTGGAAGAGAGATTTGTTTCTTTGATGCCATATGTCATATGCTGTGATCAGAATAATAGAGTTCCACGGGTCCTTTATCAGTGGACTGAAAGATTTCCCACTGTTGAATAGCTCTCTGAGATTGTTTGCTGAGTTCTGTACACTGAACAATGTGCATATCCACTGTCTGAAGTATGAATCTGTAGAGCAGTCCCAGAATAAATGTTGTAGTCTCTATGTTTGATCCACAAAGATATCACCCAGAGACCAAAGTAACCCCCCTTCTATATAGCTCATAATCAGTGGGAAGATCATTGTTAAGTAATCTCCAACCAAAATTTGTACAGGAGTGTTCCAGACCATAGAGCACCACCATTGTCTTGGTCTTTTATCCCTTAACCAGTTGTAGTCACTGCTTACTGAGAATTTGCCCTTTATGTCTTGTTTCCATATCCCTATATCAGCATCTGCACTGTCCACATATAAGGAGCTAGGGCTCACCTGTAAATAGTTGAAGACAGTTTGGAGGTCTCCTGGAACATTCCAAGTGTCGTTATGAATAATTTGGCTAACTCTTGCAAGGCTGTAGTCACCAATGACTTGATCTTGTAGAGCATTTCCACCAATCCAGTGGTCTTTGAGGATATGAATTTTGTTACCATTGCCCACCTGCCAAAATATTTGATCTCTCGTTTGTATCATGACTTCTTTAATGGCTGTCCAAGTTGAAGATCGTTTGTATTAATTTATCAGTTCACCACTTCTCTTGTAATATTTGAATTTCATGAATTTGCACCACTGAGATTTGCCTGTGAATATTTCCCAACCCAACTTCATGAGTAAAAGAAGTATTATTGTCCCTCAGTCCCACTGTTACAATTTTCTTTTTCTTAGGACATCCACTCCACAAGAAATCTCTTAGGATGCATTCACATTCTTTAACAATTAGCAGTAGGCCATCTATATATTGACATATTATAGATTGGAAAACTACTAAGAATAGATTTTACAAGATCCAACCCATCCTGATACCCTTTTTCTAACTGTATCCACTAGAGGTCTAAGATGAATAGCTTTCACTCTTCCCTGCACCAATGGGACACCCAAATAGCTATCTGGAAACGACCCCTCTTGAAACCCAAACATTTCAGTAATTATTTTTCTCTTGTCTTCACATATAGCCCCAAAGAAAAGTTTGTTTTTGTCTTTGTTTATAGCTTAGACTGTTGCTTGCTGATATTGGATCAAAAACTCAAAGAGCTTTCTTATACCCCTTATATCTCCATTTGCAAAGATAAAAATCAGCAAATAGAAGGTGTGAGGAGCTGGCTACTCCTTTATAAGTCACCTTGGGTTGGAGAATCTTGTGATCTCTAAGTCTCTTTAACCCCCTACTAAGAAGATCCTCTGCAATGGCAAACAGGAGGGGGGGATAATGAATCTCCCTGTCTGAGCCCCCTGGAAGTAGAAAAATAACCACAGGGTCCCCCATTTATCAATATAGAAATCCTTGCACTTGAAAGAACAGTATGTATTCAAGAGCACCAAGTTATATCAAATTCAAATTTCTTTAATACCTGCATTAGATACTCCCTGTTCAAAGTATAAAAAGCCTAGGAGATATCTATTTTTAATCCCATGTTAGCACCCCTTCTTTTGGTTAACATTTCATTGGCCATCTCTGAAGCAAGCCCAATGTTAGCTTGTATATGTCTGCCAGGGACAAAATCCCCTTGCTCTGGACTAATAAGTTTATCTGCAATATGAATGTACGTTTTCTGGTATGGAATAAGGTTCCACAAACCGAATACATTCGAAGATAGAAAACCTGTATTTAGTGATGAATCGTCACCCGAAGGTGGTTTTAGCAAAGAAACACAATTGAACTCCGTGTACAACAACTATAACCAGCCTTACATTTTAGAGTCGGTAAATTCAAGTGGAAGTCTACCAACTAAAATTCACTAGTTGGATATTTACTATCTTGTGTGGCAAAGGCAGTTAATCTGCTGACTTTTGTTACCAGTGAGAACTACGAAAAATATCATCTGAACCAAGTCCTATAGACGTTTATGTTGACGTTTCTTTTTAGTTTATTTGATCTGTTGTTAACTTCTATTGATTTCACATCTCAAAAGTAATTTAAGCTGTATTGGATATAGAATAAAAACAATGAATTGAAACAAGTTAAATAGCATTAGGAGCTATGCATGCTAATGATAGGTGGCGTCCGATCGTCTCCAACCCCCACGTGGTCTCTCTCTTTCTCCTCCCAAATTAGGAGGTTTTATTTTATTTAAATTTTAAAATATCTTGTATTTGTTAGGAATTTTTGGGGGACTTGATTTAAGGAAATAAAATAGAAAGCCTTTCCTTTTAAGAGGGGAGAGGTTCGCTAGGTTTTAGGTATAGTGATTGAAGAAGAAATAAAGTTAATGTAGTAGAGCTTTTGAGTGATTTTAAATAAAAGAAGTGAGAGATTTTACTAATGTTAATTGATTGAGTGTTTAAATGATCGCTTCTGCAATAGTTCTTTGGGAGAATTTTTTCTATAATGGGAAGAAAGTTACAAAGAAGCCTACAATGGGCGAAAGGTTGTTGTCGTTGGACGATAAAGTGGGTGGATTGCTAAGATGGGTAAAGGCATTAGGTATACATCCACCGAACTTTGACGAGGATCAAAGCATAGTATTCTTAGAAACGGAAGCCCTAGAGAGTGGGACTCTCAACAAGGGACGTTGGAGGAACCAATTGGCCTACATGCCAATGCACGTTGTGTGTGATTTAACCCCGCTAAGCTAATCTCAACTCAAGTCATAGGCCTGGGAAAATAAAGAAAATGGTACTGCTGGTGACGGATTCGAACTTGGAGGAAAGTGAGTACGATGCTCCGATATTCGAGAACATTTTTGTCTATCTCGGCAATAAAGAGAAGTACGCGGATCCGACGTTTTCGGATAAAGAAGAAGAATAAGTAGAGGAAGAAAAAGACAAAGAAGATGGGGATGAAGAAGAGTGCGATGAGAAGGACCCTCTTTGGGTAAAGTTCGTGAGCGGAAGACTGGTAGTCGGCGTCAACAAACATAGGGGTGTTGTTGACAACACCGCACTCCTGTACATGGGTATAGATCTCAGTTATAGAAAGTTGCATGAGAGGATTCGCAGGTTGAAGTACGTGCTGGCGTGGTCAAGCAAATTAGGAGTCTTAAAAATTTGAGACATTTTTTTTCATGGAGGCGGAAAGTTTATAGCTAGCGTCCGGTCGTCTCCAGCCCATGCGCGGTCTATCTCTTTCCTCCTAAATTAGAAGATTTTATTTTATTTTAGAATCTTTTTTATTTATTAGGAATATTTGGGGGGCTTGATTTGGGTAGATATGACCATTTTCTGATAACCATCTCCCTCACTATGCAGATTGAAAACTTCTTTTTCGTGCATTTTCTTCTCTACTTCTCAATTTCATTGTTCTTGTGGTTAAACCTTGTCAACCATGACTTGCATGAGCTCATCACCACCTTCATTTTGCTTCGAACGCGTCGATTCTTCATCATTTTCATCTTCTTCTTTCTCACCTTCGTCTTCTTCCTCTTGTCGATGAATGGTCGAAATTGCAAGCCAATCATCTTCTTATTGTTCTTCTTCTTTGTATTTTTTTGAATTTTTTCCAATATTCTTCTCCTTCGTTGTTTTTCTACCCGAATTTTTACAATATTCTTCTTCGTTCATCATCGTAGAAAAAAAAATCCTGAAAACAAACTTTACTCTTGATACCAATTTGGTAGAAACGATAATGTGGAAGCCAAACGATCAATGACAACCCTTTAATTAACAAACGATTCACTTAATATAATTAGTACTTAAAATAAATCTCTCTCTTTTATTCAAATTAAAATGGTCTAGGAGACCTTGGGTTTTAAGCTCTTTCCCGAACTTTACATAACTACTAGAAACTCTTTCCCACTCAAACCAACCTACCTCTTAAAGCTAGCTAGGGTTCTCGTTTTATAGAGAAGAAAACCCTAGCACATAATTAGAAGCCCTAGATATTATTGAAATGAATACTATAAAATCATATCAGATCGAATTTAATCAAATCCCCTAATTGAGGAGAAGAGAGAGAGATACCATGCGGGGGTTGGAGATGACCGGACGCCACTATCAATTCATATAAAGGATAGTTGGAGTACTTACTGAATATTCAAGTTATAAAATATTTATTTGAACTCTTTTATCTTTATGTGCCTAACGCGTATGGTTCAAAAACTCAGACTTGAGACTGGGATCATCCACGGCCGATCCCAAGTTAGACCAGGCGATCCCGAGTTGGTCCAAGTTGGCCCTAGTTGGTATTTTTCAACAAAAAGTATTATATATGTATCTTAAGTTATTATTTGGTTTTTTACAGCTCAAATAATCAATCCACATACAATATTAGAGTTGGTCTAGTACAATCCACGCCAAATATTCAAGGTGCACTTTACACGAAAGATACAAATATAAAGGTAGTTTAAATATTCAAACACAAATGATACAACCACGCCAGACCACACCAATATACTATAAATACGAGCTACGTAATAAACCAGCTAGATGATTTGATTACTCATTTGCTTAACCAATTCATTATGGGCCTCGATGATAAGGATGTAATCCCCAATGGTATTGTAAGATTCAGAATAGCCGTCTTGAGGAATCAAAGAGGAAGAAGTATCACCATGTTGATAAGTAGTACTAGTACCCGTAAGAGCCGTGGTACCGTATATGGCTCAGAGTCATATCAAATAATATTAATATTATTTTGCTTTTAGAAGAAAAAATCCTACATTCTAAAATATAATGGCCTAAAATAATCAAAATCAGTAATAAAAAAACTGCAACGATCCACCAGTCCGATCCGAGGCAACTCATGAAAACTGGCCCGAGTTGTTCCTAATTACAGTTTTTTCGAGTTAGCCCAACTCGGACCGGATCAAACCGATTCTGAGGCAAATCGGCCGAGTTAGTCCGATTCGGTCCGAGTTTTCGAACCATGCACGTGAAAGCAAATATTGTATTCGGTACTGGGTGTGGAAAATTCTTTCCGAGATTGCACTATTTTCGTCACAAAAGTTTGAGTTCATTATTTTCACGAGAATGAAAAAGCTTTCATTTTGTGATTTATTTGTAGGTCACCCAAGGAACATCAGAATTCAAGCCAACACCATCTGAGAACCGCGATTGTTTTAAGAATTCTTATAACATATCTCACACACTACTGGTACTGAACTCATATTTTGTTCTTGATAAATTTGAGTGAGACGAGCATTCGTCTTCCCATTCATTAATTGTGGGATTATTTTCTCAATTTACAGGTGAAATTCAACTCTGATGCCATTGATGAAACAGATATAGTCGAAGAAATCTTAAAACCACGCATGAAATCTATTGGTGGAACACTTAAAAAGGTCTCATTGAGTGGGAATCATCTCACACCCTGTATTCAGGTATGCAACTGGTACATTCCAATGGTCATTTCTTTCTTTCTATATCGTAGTTTACCATCAGAGATCACTGTATTATGCGTCATCCGGTCATTGAGATAAACTTTAGTATATGGTGCGTTTTTCCACTGACACAAGTGATCCTTGTTTTCACGCTTCCTAGAGACGTGGTAGTAATTATTATTTTGTTCAGACTATACTACTGGTATTTTTTGTTCAATGATTTTTCTTTAGTCATGGTAACTCAAATATTTGTGCTCATTGCCCTGTAAGTTTGTAACCATCGTATAACTTTACTATCTTTTAGGATTTAAGATGGCAAGTGGGTTATACGTACACTCCAGCAGATGCTCTCGTTCAAGGAATAAAAGCACTCTCACTAAATGATACGCGGGTGCTTGCCAAGACCGTGGCCGAATGGTTCAAAAGCCTTGGTGACTAGTGAGTAGGTAACGTGGTTTACCCTATGGACCATTTAATGCCGTTTCACATATTTAGATTGTATAACTAAAAATATATTTTTATACCATCTTACTTGTTACTGTGACGACTTTAGAATAGAACCACTTGTAAAATTTCATGTGTAATAATAAGGATAACCACATTGAGCTAAATGCAAAGCTTACAAAACTTCTCTTCCAGTTTATAGGGTCCAATTGTCTTTCCATTTTTGAAGTACAACATTTCCCCTTTTATGACATTCTGCCATTGTACTATCATCTTTCGTCATTTTCAAACCGTCAGACAGACTACATAATTCTTTAGTTCAACAAAATTCTAAAATTGTCTCATTAGAACCATCTATATGTCCCAACTCCTAAGTCAATGAAGTTAGTTCTTTGGTTCTCAGTAATAGTTAGGGAAGAGAACCGAAAGCACGACAAAGATGTGGTGCATTATGTGTGACAGAACATGAATCTCTGTCTCAGATTCGCTACATCTTATCTTGAACTCTTTTCATCTGGAAATTGTGATGCACAGTAAAAAAAAAATGAATTGCAACTGTCATAGTGCATGTCATCTCCCATGGCAGGGGGGCTATTCAGGGAAATCAGTAAACAGCATACCATCTTCCCCTTCCCTCCCGCGACCATTTATGACTGTAAACAGCCGCATCCTCGGTTAACCCTGTCTCTCTTTGATAAGAATCAGTACGATCTTTGTAAAAGTCTCCAGTGAAAATCAAAAGTATTGATCCATTATCTTTGTTTCTCTGTTTGACCCTTATCTTTGCATAGGGGCCAAACATTTTGATTTATTTCTTCGTCTTCAGGGGGCAGCCCAACCCCAGCTCACTAGACAAAAAATACAGGGTTGATGAAATTTGCTATAAAGTGCGATCAAGGCGACCCCGTCAGCCACACATCTTAGTTATACAGGATTCCTTGCAGTTTTTTTGTGAATGGGAAATCGGTCTAAGAAGCTTGGCTTCATGAAGGTCAAATCCCAGCTACTGCAAATCCTGAAGGGTTAAACATTATTAAGCACTTTGAAAGAGCACGGTTTTACTTATCTTTACATTAAATTTAGCTCCTAACCTATCTCCGGACCCTTCTCTTTTTCTTTTTGAGAATTAAGCTTGGGGGATTACCCCATGACATTAAGAAGAGAAAACTATACGAGGTGGGGAGTGGGGACAACTCTCCATTATAACAAGAGAAAGAGGAAAAGAACCTGAACACCAAAGGAGAAAAAAGAAAATACAACAAGGAAAAGAAAATCAAAGAAGAGGCCTACCTTAACAGAATCATCTGTAGTAAATGCAGCCTCTCTTGTCTTCTCCCATAATATTCTGCATCTCTATACTGAAATCATCAGGATGTATCTCAATGGAACCTTCAGGTAGGCTTATCTTAGTGAGTAAGTCTGCTCCTCTATTGATCTGTCTGTACTGGTGCATAACAATGCAATCTTCAAAACTGTTCATGAGTTCATTAATCTGGTCTACTAATCTTCTACAGCCCCAGGGCGGCTTAGTATTGGCTGTCAGGAATAATTGGGTCAAAACTGAGTCATTGTAGATTATGATCTTGAGAATAAGTATTTGCCTGTTGTTCTTGGCCATAAGCAACCCCCTCTTTATAGCTAGGAACTCTAACTTTTGACGGACTGAGCTTTTGTAGCTCCTGCACAAGGTTTGACCGAGTCTCCGTCCCAGTTTCTGATCACTGCTCCAATGCTTCCAACATTTGTGAGAGCCCCATCAGTGTTGAGAGCATAATACCCTTGAGTAGGTTTAATCCACCTGTATTGTTTAACCATATTTATCTTCCAGTTGATAATAATGTTCTAATTACTGAAAAGACTCCTATTAGAGCTATTATCTTCTAGCTCACTATTGCTACAAGAAAGTTTGATTCTAACCTCATTAATGATGTTGTTCAAGACAACAGCAGCTTGGATTTTTTATTTCTCAAAAATGTTGTTGTTCCTCTCCTTCCATATATGATATATAAAGACACAAAAAGAGACAATAGATATTCAACTGAAATGGACACAAATAATATCAACTGCATGTCTAACCAACTTTAAATGATAAATGCAATTACTTCATAAAAAAAACTAATGATCCTTGGTCAATAACCTTCCACATTAACACTAACTAAGCCTCATCACCTCCCAAAATATCTTTCTTACAAAGATTATTTAATTCCGCAAACATTACTTCAAACTTCGAAGCAAAGTGTTTTTACCTAGCTATTTTATCACTAATCTCCTTATTCTTTTGCTCCTCGTTGATTAGCTTCTCGGTAATTTTTATCAAATCATTCTCAAGTTGCATTTGTTTCGAACTCACAATTTTCAAGTCATCATTCAATCCGGCCATAGTGACATTTATCACTGTTTTTTATGCTTGATATTTTTCTTTCTAAATCATTATCATAGAGCTCACAACTTTCAATAAATACGATTGCCCCCAAAGTAAAGTCATGAAAAATAACTACTAGAAGTTGGAACAATTTGTGCATTAGATTTGCTAAAAAAATTACTTCAACCTAGCATATTTTAATAAAATCGCGGCAATTTTCTTAGCTTGAGAAATTATATTTGCCACCATGTATGGATTAATGACTATAATCCTCAGAGTATCTTTATCTTTCCACGCATTGATAGCACATGCAAGTCCAAGTTCGACAATAATAACATATGAAAGAAAGATAATCATAATTTAATTACAACGTAAGACACCAAAACCAACAGACAAAGAGATAGAGACCCAATCATCTTTAGGGTTTAATTTAATCAGAGAAGACACCAAAATCTACACTACAATAAAAACTGTGAGATAGGAAACCCTAATCTGATTTAGGAAGAAAGAGAAAGATACATACATACAATGCTTGCAATTGCTCGTTTAGCTTCCGAGATCTCAACGGGCCCCTCTTCTAGAACTAGGCCTGTGGCTTGACTACCTCACATCAGCTGGCTCACATCAGCCGGGAAACCTAACCCTTCAACCTATGGACATTACCACCTTTACTCAAAATGATCACCGAAGTTTTCCTTGGTACAGTGAGAGGGAAAGAGAGTCACATAGTAGGAAATTCCTTCTCCAGCAGTGTGAGACCCACATGCGGTAATGCTTCTATGAATGGACTAGGCCACTAACCCGACTGGGCTTGTTGAGTAGACTGGGCCACTAACCCGGTTGGGCTTGTAGAATGGACTAAAAGTGATAACAGAGATGGAAAAAGTGATAACGGCAGAGTCCTCAATGAGACCTCTCTTATCCTTTTATAGTACTAGGGTACTTGTTAGGTATGCCACGTGTATTGGACTAGCTGGATACATTGAACTATTCCGGTCGTTTCAGGCTCAAATAAATGTGGCCAAGTAATTACAGCTGGTATTAAGGCTCCTTTGGTATCCATAATTAACTACACAAATCGAGGTATTTCCTTTATTTATTTGATCCAGCTGTTTTTAGCCGTTAGATTAACTCGTGGAATTTTCTTTTGGAGTTTCAACTATTTCTCAAAATTGCCATGTTATTTCTTCGGATTAGTGAAGCATATCCTACGAAACTTTTTGATTATAATCTTGGTATAAAATAAAGTACATACACATATATCACAAAAGATATAGACAAAAGTGTTGTAATTATCAATTATCAAGATATTATTGATCACACACTTTTTCTGTAATTGGTCCATACTATTCTTCATAAAATAATATAGAAAAAAGCGTACTTTTCTGTAATTATTAAGTATGAGTGGAAAGGCAAAGACACTCTGAAGATGATACATGGCAACAAATGTGATGTCTCGAGCTAAGAAAATCGCGGCGATTTTGTTGAATGATGCTAGGTTAAATGAGTTTTTAGCAAGTCTGTCGCACAAATTATTCTAACTTCTCATAGTTATTTTCATGACTTTATTTTGGAGGCAATCGTATGTATTGGAAGTTGTGAGCTCTATGATAATAATTTAGAAAAAAAGAACATTGAGCATAAGGAAACAATGATGAATGCCACTATTACCGAATTGAAGGATGACTTGGATATTGTGAGTTTGAAACAAATGCAACTTGATACGGATTTGATAAAAATTACCGAGAAGCTAATCAATGAGGTGCAAAAGATAGTGAGAAAATAACAAGTGGGAGCACTTTGCTTTGAAGTTTGATGTGATGTTTGCGGAATTAAATGATCTTTGTACCAAATATATTTTAGGAGGTGATAAGACTTAGTTAGTGTTAATGTCGAAGCTTATTGACTAATGATTATTAGTTGCTTTTTTACGAGGTTTGCATTTATCATTTAAAGTTGGTTAGACTTGAATTTGATATTATTTGTGTCCATTTTAGTTGAATATTTATTATATATCTTGTGAATTATATTTTCAGTAAGGTTGTTTGATACACTTGCGGAGTTTTGCTTTCGCAGAGACTCAACATGCACCTAGGACTAAGGGAACTGTGGCGGCATCGTCTTAGGTGTTTTCAGTTATCATTTCATTAGTTTGTTTGTGTTTCGTTTTAGTATTTGGAATTCTAGTATTTGGAAATTCACTGTTTAAGGATTCTTGGGTTGAAATATTTTGAGTTGAATATCTATTATATTTCAGTTGATATTCAGCTTGAGCTATTATATTTCTTATTAATTCCCTTAGTTCTTGTGTATACTCACCTCTAGTGTTAACAGTCCAAATGGGTTCATCTTTTTCATAATCCTTTTGACCTATCTGCCCGGACCCTTTACATATCTCTCCTGACAATTCCCATCCTAGAACTCTTCATTGTTCAGTGAAATTGTGAAGAAAAGCTTTCCTCGTTTTCTTTTCTCTTCTTGCAAACCAAGGTGATCCGGGTTCGTAATTTATCACCATTTATCCGACTAATCCCTGGGATATTCCTCGTTCTTTTGACCACTAAGGATATGTTCTCATCTAGAGTACAACTAAAATGATGTTAGCTAGCTGCGAGCATCTTGTCAGGCACAACCACTTACCTTTCACAAAGTAGGGTCACTTCACACCCAATATGTAAGAATAACAATAATCGAGATTGCCACCGAACAGAGAAATACCTGCTAGGCGAAAGGATACTGCATAACATGCAACAAGTCCACAAATCCAAAATTTTAGTCGGAAAGTGAAACCACAGATATTAGAGCATCTCCAACAGAGTGGTATGCTGTTAAGGTTTTCCCATACTCTTGCAAAAACTCTTTCCAACAGGAGTATGGGGTTCAGCATACCCACCCCCATACCCCTCCAAAGTATGTGAATCCGGAACTTAGAGAGTGGTATGTGCATACTACTTTTGTGGGTCTCCCACAACTATTTTTTCTCTTCATTTCTTTTCTCTCTCCAATAAAAGAATATTGTGGGTCCCAATTTTTAATAAAAAAATTCTCTCATAAATAACATTGTGGGTCCCAATTTTAATATTAAAAAATTGAATTTGGAGATAAATTTGTTTGAGCAAAGTGGTATGCTATTCCGGATACTAGTATCCAAAACCGGAATAGCATACCATCTCTGTTGGAGATGTTCTTAGCATTATGGAGTCGGAGAACCCTGATCACAATTTGGCTTGACCAGATACTACCAATGGGATCAGCCGAGATCCTTGATTGAAACTCTCTACTTAGCTAATTGATATTTACAAAATTCCTAGCTATATACACAAACGATCATTTAACCTAGCACTTTTATAGGGCAATATTCTCCTCAATGACTGAACTAAAGCCTTCATACTCAGACTGTAAGCACGATTTTGGCAGAATGAAACGTCCAATATGCTTAAGCTCAGGCAATAGCTGGAACGAACGCATACATATACGCAAGGATATCGTACAGAAGGACTATAAATCCAAAAGTACTTGGTTAAAAGACTGAGAACGCACTCACAACAGTCTGGTGGACTACAACAGATAGTACTAGTACAAACACTATCAAATCGGAAGACCCTAAACACGATTTGGCTTGGCAGTCTGGTAACAACCTTCTACTCCTGCTAGGCTCTTTGTTGTTGGCAAAATCATTGCCCAACTAAATCCAATGATATAATTTGGCTACACTAGTTTGGGAGGACAACAGTTTCATCAAGCCTTCTTATAATCAGTAGTCACACAAATAGTTCCCTCTTCAGTTTCTCATAAGAACAGGTAAGATAAGAAGGAAGAAAAAATTGTGGCCTAAGATTCCAGTTTAGAAAAGAAAGCTCTATTGTCAGCACAGTCTTCAATTTGGTAATGAGCTTCAGTAAACTTTAGCCTTGTCTCTTCAGTGATAGCATGCACAACTGCATCCCGTGTTGATTCAAAATTATCAAAAAGTCTGTTATTTCTTTCTTTCCATATGTGATACACAAAAGAATTGAAAAATAGCTTCCTCATAGTAGCAATGGCTCCCTTGCCATGCAAATGATCAGTACACCAAGCAATTTCCTCCTCCCAAGTAGTAGCTTGATGATTGAAGCCCAGTTTTGTTAGCAGTGTAGCCCAATCCTGTTTAGAGAAATCACACTCACAAAATAAGTGGTTTATTACTTTCACTTTCAGAAAATTGCGTAACACACAAACTGAAAATTCAACAACCCCCCACTGCAGTAGTTTATGCTGTGTTCTATTAGCATTACTTAAAACCAACCAAGTAATAAAACTGTGCTTCTGAATATTACCTTTGAACCACACAATTCTAGACCAAGTGACAGGAGCTTTTGTTTTTCTTAAATGATCATAAGCAGATTTCAGAATATACTTACCTGATGAGGAGATTGACCATATGATTTCATCTTCAACATACTTATCTATATTTACATGCCATCCCATATTTCACTCAACAGATACAAGGCATTAACTGGTATGTTCCACTCTCCATTAATAATAACTCTGCAGAGAAAAGCATTCAATTAAGGTCAGAATGATATCTAAAGGTTTGATCAAAATGAAATTTTAGAATGCCCATTGGATGCTAGGGGTCAAGCCAAAATTTGGTGCCCCTGCCATTACCAATAAGGTGGATAACAATGCTAGCAATTTCCTCCCTAGGATGCAAAATGTTCCTCCAAGACCAAGAACAATCTTGGGGGACTTTAAGAGACCAAAAGTCTCTTTGTTTAATCAGGTTACTATGCACCCAATTTGCCCGAAGAGTGTCCTTAAAAGAAACAATGTTCCAAGTATGTCTCATAATGGCAGCTCTATTGCAATTCACCAAGTCTCTCATCCCCCCAGCTAGCCCTCCTTCAATAGGGTAACGGCAGGAATTGTTTACAGTCTAGCCACAAAAAATTCCTGCAAATATCATTAATCATTTTAATAGTGGCCATGGGCAGCATTAAGCAAGAGGACCAATACACATGCATGCTACAAAGCACAGATTTAAGTATAACAAGTCTCCCTGCATAACTAAGAAATTTGGTTTTGGACCCTATTACATAAGGCATCAATAACAGGCATACAATCAGCAGGTTTAAGTCTAGGAGTAATAAAGGGATAAGCCAAGATACTTTACAGGGGACAGTGGCTTGTTCAAAGCACAGATGTAAGAGCATCTCCAGCAGTTGGGTGTGGGTTAGGCGACCTGGCCCACTTGTCAGGCCCAAACACATCCAACCCACACTCGTCCCTTCCAGCAGTGGGTGGTAATATTTATTTAAAAAAATATTTTTTTAGTCCGCGATTGTTTTATTTAGTCCGTGCGGTAATCATTACTCCGTATAACTATTCATCTCCTCTCACACATTAATACAAAAAAATTTAGTTTGTGCGGTGTTCTTTAGTCCGCAAGATAATCAAAAGTAAACCAAACTCATTTTTTTGAGTGTGAACTCTCCACACTCAGTCTGACAACGCCAGCTAAGCAACCCACACCCGTTTTTGGTATTGCTGGAAGGCTAAGAGTTTGAGTTGCGAGTGTGGGTTGACAAAACAAACCCAACCCACACTCAAAACGCACCTGCTGGAGATGCTAACTTATTGGCAGTTTGACAAGACTTAGAATATAGAATTTTATCATACTAACATCAACCCTTCTCATACAACAGGGCTACCATTACAAATATGATTGGTCTTCTGAAATATTTTGAACATAGTGATGTGACTTACAAGGTTCAACCTTAACAGCCTTAAGAAAATATATACTACAGTTTGTATCCAAGATACAGGAACCCGCACAGCCTTTTTTTTTTTTTTTTTTAAGCCTTGGGCTTTGGTGGTGGAGAAAGCTCCTCAACAATGATAGTTCTCGCATTTAGCACATATCGCTGGCACATTAGAGTCCTCAGGCAAGTGGTACTTTTTGGTGGATTTGGGCGAAGTTCTCTCCAGGCGCGGATGCACTTGCAGCCTTCCTCTTCCACATCCTCCCTCTTTATCTTCCCCTTATTGCTATTAACCACCAGTGTGTCACTGCGCACTAAATATGGCATGGAAAGTATGCACAAGATTAAGTTTGAGCAGTGAGAACCATGTGGATATGCATCCCATCCTCTAATGGGGGTTATTAACCAAAATATCAACATATTTTGTAATACTAACTCTACTACTCTAAACTGCAGAAGTTTGGAAGTTTGCAAACAAGGAACAATACTTAAGATGGCCACTGTCACTGTATATGAATAAAATTTCTACCTTTATTCACTCTTTTTCTAGAAATCTACACGTATATTTTCATTGTCTCGAATGATCATAGTTAACATTTCTAAGGATAACAGCTTGTAATGATACTTAACTACAAGCAGCTTAAAAAACAATTTTAACTACAAGCATGAAAAATAATCCAATCTCATTCTACAATGTCAACTGGAACACTCTTATTGTTGGCGTAATGGTAACAATCATGAGTACGATGATGCAAGTCCAAAACTGAGAACGTGAATCTATGGCCTACTACATATACCCGTTGTTGGTAAAAATAGAAACTGTAACGAAATGAAAGAACCTGCGTACTCTCGAAATTGGGAGAGTAATTCCATTGGAATGAAAGAAACTGCTGGAGACGCGGATCATGCTTTCTTTAAGAAATTTTTCCTGATTTGCCCAAGTTGTTCCAGCAGCAGCGACCAGTAGTCTCCCCAGGATATAACCAGCTTTCGAAGCGCTACAACAGAGAAGAAACAAAACTCTGCATACAAATATAACAATGCACCGTTGTTCTTTTAACCGGAGTAAATCGGAAAATCAGAAAACTAGAGAGAGAAAAGAAGAAGATAAGAACTCAACTCTTGTGTTGTATTTTTGGTGTAAAACCACAGGTCTTTATATAGCCAAATACTGAAATGTTTTTGAATTAATTAAAATAAAACATGCGACTTAATTAGCTATGAAAAACGGACGAAACGTTTACAACGGTCAAAAACGGCTAGCTAATTAAATGTGAAATATTTAATATATATTAATACAAAAATGTTTTAATAACGGCTAGGTTTTATTTAAGTTAACCAAATAATTTTTCACCAAAAAGATTAGATTGGCCCAAAACCAAATAATTTCTCTCTCAATGTACTTATCTACCACAAAGATTTTTAGGCCAAATACATCATTGAAGTTCTTCTAGTATTTTTAGAAATGAACATTTTGACAAAAGGGGCTTTACCTGAATATCTGCCTTGGAAAGCTCAGCATAAATCATCAACTGCTTCGGCGACTCGACAATATTAATCGGAACGCTCTTATTCTCGTCGTAGCAGCGCTTATGACGATCATGAGTGTAGGGACCTGTCCCTCGAGATACTATAACAACGAACTACCAAAATGTCAGGCTTACGCAAAACCTAGAAGGACGGGCACCGTAATGATGTTGACTCATTTCCCACAAACTGGTAGATGACGTGGCTCAAAACCTCTTTTATTGTCAAGCGTGTGGTCGAAAGGGTCAGGTTGCTTCTTATTGTAGATTTGTTGAGCTATATCGATCATATGTGAGACTATCCAATTGGCAAAGATATAACCCAAACATGAATTCTTCTAATGTGAAAACTGAGAAATTGATAGGTGGTTTGCTCAAGAAACATCAGCTCGAAAGGTTATTCAGGTTATTTGGGTGCGTAAGGATGAGTTAACACCTCAGCTAAGATGCAATGTTGCACTGACAGCTATTCGGGATAACGGTGTCTACTCTATTGATTAGGTACATCTCTTACCCTCTATTTTGTTATATTATTCTCTTCTAATGACAGTACGGTGTAGAGTTTTTTTTTCTCTATTTTTGTTTACACTTTATACTTTTTAAATAATGATATACTATTATTAGATTTGATTTGTACTTCTGTGTTATGTTAATTTTTTTTAGTAGAAAGTTTAGACGATTATAAGTAGAAAATTTTACAAGCGTATTATGTTAATTCAGTATGGTCTTACTTGGTACATGTTTTTATCATACAATCAACTTGTGTCATGTTTAAACAGATAGGCAATCATTGACAAAAACACTTAAGGATAACTGTAGAGACTTCGTACCTAATGTTATGAAAGGATCTGGCCTTTATTATAAACTTTGAGTGTTATGATATTAATTATTTACAACAAATCTCATCTTCTTTTATGATCTCATTTCGTTTACATTACTCAATTGTCGATGGTAACATCAAATTCATGTTATTATAGTAGAACATTTCCTGTACTTGATTTGAGACGAAAAAGAGACCGTGTAAGACCGAGGATATGATAATAGAAAATTTTCGTGTTACCCATTTTTGGCCTTCGTTATGCTTACCATAAGTTTTATCTGTTTGAAGTCCCTTGTGCCTTAAAATTTGTCTGTCATTTTCTACCCAACTTATTTTTGACCCGCTTGTTCTGAGACTCTTCAGTGAAAATAAAAATAAAGAAAAAAGTGAAACCATGTGGTTTTAGTGGCGAATATGAATATTAGAGGAAAGTATTCCCAATGTTTTGCTAGTACATCAATATGATTTTTACTGGAATATTAAAAAAAGAAGAAAAAACATTTTATATACTATATATACTCAATAAAGGGAAAGAATGACGGGAGGTTAACACAAAATGAAGAATGAGGGGAAGTAAGTATAGCTGTTAGTCTCAAAATGGCAACAAAACACCTACTTCATCATGATCCTACCCTTGCCTACATTATAATCTTATCAAGACCTGTATGATCTTGAGTTAAGTACAGTCACTTTAGTAGAGATAAGAGATAGGGATTCTATATTAGTTAATTTGACATAATTAATGACAATTAATTTTCTATCAATAAGATCTTTCAGTTCACAGTACACAACTTATTTGATGAAATATAAATTTTTCTTTGCATATACTCATATTCATATTTCCACTGAGTGTTTGCTAGTCAACTCTCAGTGATTTTGAGTGACCACCATGAGAGGCCTTAGTTGAAACAACTTTACAAAATAGTTATTTGCCTATGATTGCTTGTTCTATTGACTGCATGATTATTAGATTAATTGTGCACGCGCACATACCCTGAGTAGGATTATATTCTGACTTGTTATATCATAGAGGCATTTTCTTATCTAACATTCGTATATACTGTGTTTTATTATTTATGTGTATTGTGTAAGGAGTGTTTTGCCAATGTCTATTTTGTCATTTATTCATGATATTTTTTTTTACTTTTACTTTTTTGTGTTCTAACTGGGGTCACCATTATTTTGAGGGAGAGATGCATCTTATTTTGAGGGAGAAATAACTAGTACTTTTTCAATGTAATATTTTTTTTGTTTTATTTCTTTCCATTTACCCTTTTGTTCATCTGTAACAAAAAGGGGGAGAAATGATCACTGACAGGTAAACCAGGTAAGTTTGCGGTTTTCTGAGGTAAGTTTTTAGTTTCCTCGTGGATTCCTTATTTTCTACAGGGATTTCAATGCAGATGATATAGGATGAAAGAGTGGCTTCGAGCATGGATGTTTAGTGATTGAGTCAGTCCATCGAGTTATAATTTTTTCTTTCTTATAATCACAGTTTTGTCACGAAATGAACCAAATGGGGAGATTGAAATATCCATATTTGGTATTGGTTTTATTTTGTGTCTAGAATAAGTGTCAGCACTATCTCATGGTTATTCATTGTTAGAGTTTTCACGTGGAACGACTACAGCTGGACTGACACTAAACAAGTATGTTGGTTTTGTACCTCGTCCCTCAAATACTCTAGCACGTTAGTATTTTACAAATGTTCAAAAAGAATTGTGTTTTTTATTTTATTTTATAAAAATAGGTTTCTGTTCGAATGGACTTTTGTTATATTCAAATTGACCTAGCAGAATCATATTTGTTCAAATAAAATTTTGTTATATTCAAATAGAATTTTGTATTGTTCGAACAGAGCACGGGATTTTCAATTTTCTATATAAAACTTTTTTTATATTTTCAACTCTACCTCTTCTAGGACGGATTTTAGGGCTTGAGATATTTTGAGAGAAGAGAGAATTCAAAGGTAACTAACCCTCAAGCAGAATCAATCTAGAATTACATAAACCTAATTTCAACTTTGTGATTTGAGAGCTTGGGGGATTCGAGCTTGAAAAACTTTGGTATGTAATCCGAAGTGAGGCAATGCAAGAACGAAGGGTGTTGCGTGAACGGAGGATTAATTGTGAGAAAAGTGATTGAAGATAGGTAACCACGGTATGTGTTTATTGAGTTTGTAAGTGATTTAGATTCTTGTAAATATTTCTTCATAGTAGATTTTAATTGTCGAGGATTTGACAACGACCTGTGGGTTTTTCTCCTGAGAAAGGTTTCCCACAGGGTTAATATCGTGTCTCTGTGCTTGTTGATTGTTGCTTATTGCCACTAGATTATAATATCAACTTGAATTAGGTTAGATTAAAAGCATTAATTTCAGGGATTATTGGACCTAATTTTTGTGACCTAAATTTATCAAAATCGATTAATCTCAAGGACTCTGAAATTTCACTTTATCCTCATTATAGTGTATAGAAACTCGTTCAAGTCCCATTTCCGTGGCAGTTGTAGTAGCATATTTCCCATATTAGATAAGGAGAAGCTAGCAGAACTTAGTCGAAGATATTATGTCATTCGAGAAGATATCACATCTGCAACCACAAAGCTCGACCAATTACATTATCCGTTATGCTTGGTCAAATAAAGCTGTTACAGGAAGATCCGCGAAGTTCGCTCGTTGCCCACCAAAATAGAAAACCATTTATTTTTGTAACTGCCTGCATCTACTATAAATACAGGCAGAGCATATATTAATTTGATATGCAGCTCTATCATTCTTACACAATCACATGTTCTTACTGTTTACCAATTATAATAGCTAGTACCTATTGAATTTTATACCTAAATTCACCTCGAGGTCGTGGTTTTTCTTAGGTTTTACTGAGTTTCCACGTAAAATCTAGCATGTTCAAGGTTACAATTACAATTTCCTTACTAAAGTATTGGCGAAGTTTACCTCCTGGAAAATACGCCATTACAATTAGTACTGTCTGTGGGAATACTGTACTTTTTCTTTATCAACTGTGATTCTAGACAGTCTGATGACAAATATGAACCTCAGAAGTACCTCCAGTACTCAGAGGAATCACGAGATCAATCCCTTACTCGCCTTTCTAGAATCCGTCGATCTGTACAATGCCGTGGTCGAACACCAAAAGCAGATAAAATCTGACAAGGTCCAGCGGCTCTGAGATCAACGAATCTATGCCCAATCTCTTCAAGCCAAAAGATACAAGGGGAGGAAAGCCCTGGAATCGCAGAGCTGAACCCATCAAAAAGAAATATTTTTTTTTGGAGACATCAAGACCGATTCACGTCCGTAATAAATGATGACGCTTGGGAAAATGTACTTGCACAATAAATTTAGGGCTATATAAAGAGTACCTTAATCAATTCTTTGGAATAATTCTTGCATGCATAACTTTCTCTGAGATGGTGAAAACTCAGAGTATGGTTCTTGAAGATAAGATTGCGTCTGAAATGCAGAGGTTAAAGTTAAAGTACTTTGGTGATCGTTCATTGGAAATGACGATCCCAGCCCCTGTTTCTCCGACGTACCAAGGCTTTTCGGAAAAGGAAGTGGTTGAAGCTGAGGAAGATTTCTACTATAAGTGGAGATTTCATGTCTTCGTCTTGACAGGCGAGGAACGTTGGGCCTGGCTCCGCACCCTTGCGGATGACAGGGTTAGGGGTTCATTTGCAAGGAAAGGTGTATCTGCAGGGCAAATATGCTTATTTTTTGTGCTGCCAGAGATTTTAAGGTTGGGCCCTCTTCATCTCTACCAACTCTGCGGTGGTGGTGGTTGTAGAAGAGATGGTGATGGTAGTGGAGGAGGTGGATGGGATGGGAGGTCCTGCTGACGCATTTTCATCGTGCTTTTGCGCTCAGAAGACCTTCCATCTTGTTTTATGGGTGCCAATACTGAGTCCACTGTTTACACAGTTCTCACTTAGAGTTCGACTGGGCTTCAACCAAGCCATGTGAGGAAATTTTTTTGTTTGTTCCACTATCTTCTTTGCATCAGGGTAAAAAATCATTGAAGTAAGAAGAACTGGACAATATGATGCCTTGTCGTGCCGAAATAACCTGTAGCTTTGAACAAACAGGGAACACTTGTTATCTGTAAAGTACTTGAAGTTCGGTGTTGGACTGATAACATTCTGTTGTATTCCTGTGTGAAAACTTGTATCTGTAAGTCGTATGTACTATGTTTTCAATATGAATAAAAGTTGATATTTACTATACTGTATACAGAAAAATGTCTTGAATCGAACTGAATTGTGTTGGGTGTTAGCTGAATAACTGTTGATAAGGTATGAAACAATGTTGCAATGCAGTTTAAACTGAGATGAATATGTGCTGTCAATGTCGTACTGATATAACTTATTTATGTTCAACAAGTGAGGGATACAGATTGTTGGAAATACGGAATTGCAAATTCGAACTATTATAGGTCGATAGTGGAACAACTCTTCGCCGTAGGAGGTCTAAATGGTAAATAGTGTAGGTTTGGCTGAGAAGATAAGTTTAAACAATTTACTCCAAGATTTTTGGTTTTCTGTTCATAGATACTAGGTATAAATCGCGTTAAAAGGGGGAAGTGATTGAGAAATTTATATATATGGGTAATACGATTTGTAAAAAAAGAAAATACGGGGCAAGGTTAGGATGGTACGGACTCGATCTTAGAGGATTCGTCATGCCGCAGAAGGACGATTGGCTATAAAAACTGCTAAAGTGCGGGAGAGGATCTTCGATTTGCTTGGTTACGATATTGAGTTACCAGTGAGCAAATGTCAGCTCGAAGGATTAGATATAAGGAGCAGAGAACTTGAGTATGCTCATTATTTTATGAAGTATTCTTTCGTGTATTCGTGAGTGATTCAGTAGAACGAGAAAGGTTGGTGGGTTTGATCGCTGGAGTAGAGATCGAATTTGAAGATACGAGGATTAACGAATGATGTGATTAGATGCTGGTTGCTTAAGTGTACCAAAGCTGTGATAGATGTTGTGTAAAGTGTCGTATGAATAACATAAATGTTGTGAAAGTAACAGAAATAATATAAGTCAATCGGATCCTCTATAGGGGCGAATCTGTTTTGAGACTGTTTAGCAAACATTTTGAATAAATTTAAATATTTGTACAATTTTGAAAATAACGTCAACCACTATAAGTATGATAAACAAGGACTGTGAAACAAAAATATGAAAATGCTGAAGCTTCTTGTTTTGTTTTGTATGCAAAAGGAAATAGAACTCTGACATCGAACAATGTGAGTCATCATGAGTATAGGATGGTCAGGGAAAGATATGGAAATAAGGGAAAGAAATATGTTAAAAAATGAGGGGGATTGTAATGATGGAAATGTGGTTTTATCGAAAAGGTAAAAGGCGTCTGACATGGAGAGTGGAAAGGACGCCTCAGTTCTGGAATCGATGACGGTTCGTGCGAAGAAAAATAAATTCCATCCCCATGAGAGAGAAAGGATAAATAGTTCTTCTTCGTCTCCAAACAAACATTTTATCACAAAAAACTTGGAGAACACTCATTGGGAAAGACGAAAAATCAGGGGATTTGATAAAGAGTTATCCGAAGGCGATAAACGGCTGAAGAGGGCAAAGGATTCTGGATCTCGTAGGTGGCAATACAACAGCGTTGTGAGTAGAAAGCTTGACTCTACTGCCGATTCTCTTTCAGATATGGAAGGTTAGTAGAGATACTTGCGATATATGTTGATTTTCATAGTTTAAACATATGTGTTATACGTGAATGACTGATCAGAGATATATGTTGAATATATATATATATACGCACATAGATGGAAAAATGATAAATACCTTAATCTGTATGTAGGTCGAGCGTAAAAGGCATCTTTGTAGGTCGAAAACGTGCTTGTAGAATTTGTTTTTAAGATGGGTAGTTCATCTGTTAATGAGGTTTCGACCTCTGGTCGGACGAATGAGTCTGAGAACGAAGGTGAAGGAGGATTGGAACAATTCCTGGGTTTCCCTGGTTAGTTGGTGTTGTTTCCTCTGGGTTCTGATACCTTTAGAGAATTTTGTAAAGCCAAGGCAGCTGTAGGAGGGAAGTGGGGTAAATATGTAAAGTTTGCCGGTAGGCAGTTTAGGGGTTGTATGGTAGCGGAGGGGGTAGAGTATTTTTATCTGTTGGCAGATTTGGAGGTAGAAAAACAAGATAGGGGTATAGATGAATCGATATCGTTAGAGTATTTTGATGGAGATGTCTAAAGTGATATCTCGAAAGGTTTTATGTGTTACCTATCTCAATTAGAGTATGGGTTGAGCCTTCCCCTTACCAATTTGGCGAAGGTGATTATGAATGCAATTGGGGCATGTCCTGTTCAAATGAGCGGGAACATGTGGGAGGTAATAACTGTGTGTGACCATCTGAATGAAAGGCGAGAAATGAAGGAAAAATTGAGGACGATAACCCTTGAGGATGTTTTGTAGTTTTATGGGGTGAAGAATTTTAAGGCCAGTGGGGAGTCATATTTTTGTGTGAGTGTAGCTCGGTGTTGCTTTTTCGATCTGAATTCAGCAGGTCAAACCTGGAATGACAACTTCATATGGGTGAAGGGAAATTGCCTTCAAGGAGATGATGAAGAACCTTTGGACCTTTGATTTAGATCTGCAAAGCAAAGTAAGTATAGACATGGGTAAATAGAATTATTGTTATGTTTTGTTGACAGCTGTAGTTGATAGTAAAATGTGTTATTACAGGTGTGAAGTCCATAGCAGAAAGGAAAGAATCCATGTTGGACGAAGTTACAAAGGAGGAGACTGGACTCGAACTCGTCTTGGGGGAACTCGGCCTGAGTAGAAAGAAGAGAGTTGACAGTAGGTCGAAAAAGGTTTGAAAGGCTCAGTCTGCTAGGTCGATGGCCGGGGTCGATGAAGGAAAAAGACAAACAAGAGGTGAGGATGCTCGACCGAATCCTTCCATGACTCCTGGAACTGGTAGTTCAGCTCAGTCGCAACCTGTTAAGCCGAGTAAAGTAGCTCAGCTCTTTTCGAAGAAACGGATGCTAAAGACTATGCCGGCCCCAGGCACCACGAAAAGTGGTAAGGTTGCTAAACAGTAAAGGAGGAGGGTCGAATCCTCTGGGGAGAAGGTCGCTGAGGTACGACCTACTACGGTGGATGACCTTCAGGAGGTCGAGGAAAGGGCCAGGTTGGTGGCTCTCCACGGGGAGGAAGACATGAGCATGATGATAAGTATTATGTTATCAGAAGGAAATGTTTAATATACTTCAAGCTAATAACTGAGATCGATATCATTTTTTCAGGTTGCTCATCTTGTCAAGGGGATTTGGCTCGGTATTAAAGAAGAAAAATTTGAGTTAAAGAAGGCGAAGAGCGAGCTGGAGAAAGGCCTAGCTCGAGCCAAGACTGATGCCACAAAGGAAGTCAGACAGCTGAAGGCTACTCATGCCGTGGCGATCGGCCAACTATAGGTCGAGGCCATGGCTAACCTAAATAAGATTGTTGAGGAGCGTGACAGACTGGGTTGTCACTTGATGCTAAAGGGATATTCTCAGGTGGAGGTGAATACCATTAAGGCTGACACCTATGTTGAGGTGGCAGATGAGGAAGTGAAAGTGGTGGGAATCATGGATGGTCTTGATGGTGTCTCCCGCTAGACAGTACTTGACAACCAAGGGGATTATGTCGAGCTTCCAGAAGGTGGGAGTGAGAAGGTAGGGTAGTTACGTTGTATAAATATCTGTAAGTTGTATGACTTCTGCATGAGGAAGAAACTTCGGTATGTTGACTATGTTTATAGATCTTTTGCAGGTAGTTAGAGAGATGAGTCTCAGGATAAATGTGTTAGAGTCTGAACTTGCTAGAGAAAAAGAGACATCTAAAGCCTTGCTGTCTGCGCAAGCTGAGCTGCAGGATAGATCGGTATAGGTTATTCGACTTTCATGCTATACCAACGTTAAGTTATCAAGTATATAGGATAGGAATGTATAGCAAAAATCTGACGCTATTAATTCAGAATAAGATATCGAAAGTATGTACCTTTTACGCCGAAAGAAGATTCATGAAATGTTCATCTGAGAATGGACTCTAAGCTTTTAATCTAAAAGTACTTGGAAGCAGATGTTTAGAAACCACGTAGTCTCATAGAATGTTGTATCTGTATATTAGGCATTAGATCTCCCACATCAAACTGTACTAAAATTTGTTATATTTCCTAGGTTGAATTGGATTCATCTCGTGCACGTGAGGATAACGTACTTGTGTGCAATCAGGAATTTGTGGAGCAGTTTGACAGGATGAAGGAGGCGAACGAGAACAAAGAGGATCAATACGTAAAAGTGCATTTTAGACTCAAGAAGTTGAATCAGGTCGTTTCCGACCTGACTCTCCAGGTCGAGGAGAAAGATTCTGAAATTAAGAAGGGAGTAGGAAATCTATCTGAGGCCATAACACGTGCCAAGAAACTCCATCGTTAGGTCGACGCATTGGTTGTGAAGGGTAAACAGGCTGACACGGCTCAATACCATATTCAGGCGCTGGAACGATCTGAGGAACAATGTCGATCTGATCTCCAAAGATGTATAAATGACCTGGAGCGAGTGAGACAAAATTTCATCAAAAAGGATGGCGAGCTGAGGTCAGCTCGAGAAAATCTATCGGCTTCGTAGGCCGTAGCTGAAGATTTGCAAACAGCTCTCCCTACCAAGGATATGAAATTCTGAGAAATACAGCACAGGTGCGATGACTTAAACGAGAGAGTTGCTCGACATAAAGACGAAAAGGATCAAGCCATTGCTCGTGCCAAGAAAGCAAAGGCTAGAGAGTGCTCTGGGGGAAGTAAAACTGAGGTTAAGGCTCCTTTAGTTTGAGGGGATGTAGTTAGTCTCTCAAGTCGCATTAAAGAGCTAGAAAGTGACGTATCTCAAATTTAGGGACATGTTCAGAAAGGAAATGGGAACATGAGGGAATGCCAACATAAGCTGGATGCTGCTCTTATTAGGGAATTTTTTTTGGAGGGGGAGATCAAAGCAAAGGACTTGCTGGTGAAGAGGAAGGAAAAATTGCTGAAAGATCTGCCGGCTAGGGAAGAGTTGAACGCAGAAATTGTGAGACTTCGTGCTCTGGTGGTAGATTCAGAAGCCATAAACCTTGCTGAATCAACACAGTGTATTGCCAAATTGAAAGAAGATGCCATTTATCATGATAAGGTCGATGCAGAAATAATTGAATGGAAGGATAATTGTGTTAGGTTAAAGGTACGCCTCGAGAGGTTGATGGCGAGATTTACAACAACGATAGTACCTGGTGTGTCTCGAAATATCCTGTTAAGGGTGATCGTTGCTTATTTTGTAGAGGAAGTTAAAAGAGTCAGAACGAGATATCTTGCTCAAAACTCTGTCAGATAAGGGATGCACCTGTAGAGCTAAGGTAGATCGAGGGAATTTTCTGGGTGCCACGGAGACCCAACTGGGCCCTCGAAGTACTGAATCAATAGATCAAGGTAGAGCTTAAAGATAGACCTCTTGATGATGTGGGGGAAAGCATTGCTGACACTCCATCAACAGAAAATAATCTTTTGTAATATGATTTTGACCTGAAAATAAATAGAATTATCGCAAACACGTTGCTATTGATGAAAGCTAGTATGACCATTGCCTTATCTTGTGTCTAGCGGGGTCCTTAATATAAAAAAAAGTTTTCACATTCATTTTAATCGCAGAAGCGGGTTGAGTTAAACCAAGTTGAGACTTGATTTGAACTATAGAAATGTCACAGGCATATTGAAAGAGATGAAAGCTATTATGACCTTTGCCTTATCTTATACCTGACTGAGTCGTTGATGTGGAATAAGTTTTTACACTTTTTACCTTCACGGAGATTCATAGATTCAGGTAAACCAAGTATTATCCTCGATCTAGCCTACTGAAGTAAACCAAACAAGTTGTAAAAGATGAAGACTAGTATTACCTTTGTCTTATCTCTTGTTTAGCTGAGTCTTTGATGTAGAACAAGATTTTACACTTGCCACCTTCGCAGAGATGAAAAAATTTAGCTGAACCAAGTGTTATCCTCGATCCAGCCTACTGAAGTGAACCAAACAAGTTGTAAAAGATAAAGACTAGTATTACCTTTGTTTTATCTCTTGTTTGGCTAAGTCTTTGATGTGGAATAAGTTTTTATACTTGCCACCTTCGCAGAGATGTAAAGATTCAGCTGAACCAAGTGTTATCCTCGATCCAGCCTACTGAAGTGAACCAAACAAGTTGTAAAAGATGAAGACTAGTATTACATTTGTCTTATTTCTTGTTTAGCTAAGTCTTTGATGTGGAACAAGTTTTTCCACTTGCCACCTTCGCAGAAATGTAAAGATTAAGCTGAACCAAGTGTTATTCTCGATCCAACCTACTCAAGTGAGCCAAACAAGTTGTAAAAGATGAAGACTAGTATTACCTTTGTCTTATCTCTTGTTTGGCTGAGTCTTTGATGTGAAACAAGATTTTATACTTGCCACTTTCGCAGAGATGTAGTGACAGAATCCAATCAAGTGATATCCTTGACCGAACTTAGAAAATATTGATTGTAAGCTAGTATTATCTATGCTTGAATCTGCAGAATGTGGATGACTATTTCATAAAAAGAACGACATTGTGAAAAAAAAAACTTTTATTGATAAGTTTTTGAATTTACATTGGATGGAGATAAGAATCTCACTTTTAGAATTGCAAAACAAATAGCAAAACATGGGAATGGAGTAGTAAGATGCCTAACGATAGTACCGTTTCACACGTCTAGTGATCCAAGGATTTGAAATGGGAATTCCCTCTTCTGTCATGAGATAGTATGATCCCCAGCCTAAGAGATCTGTGATAATGAATGGATCCTCCCAATTGTTGGTAAATTTTCCAGCGTGAGGCTCTTTGCGATATTGAGGAATTTCTCGGAGGATGAGATCTCTAATTTAGAAAGTACAGCTTCTGACTCGGTTATTGCACGTCCTAGCAAACATATGATGATATCGACCTAGGTTAGAGAATACGCGTTCCCTGGTCTCATCTATCATATTGAGGTTGCAAGCCAATTTGAACTTATTTTCCTCGCCAGTTAGCTCGTGATCACGAACTGGATGATGATATTCAGAAGGAATGACTACATCAGTACCATAAGCAAGGAGGAATGGGGTACACCCAGTGGACTGTCAGGGAGTGGTTCGATACGCCCACAGGACGTGATGTAGTTCGCGAACCCAATTTCCTTTTTTCTGTAAGTAAAGACTTTTCTTGAGTCCATCCACGATGGTCTAATTGGTGATTTCGGATTGGCCATTGCCTTGAGGATAATATGGATTGGATGGTCAATGGATGATATTATGGCGATTTAGGAAGGTTACGACTTTATCTCCCACAAATTGGGGCCCGTTATCGATACGAATTAGGTGGGGGCACCCGAATCGAGTGATTATGTGGTTCCAGATAAAAGAGATGACCTCTTCTTCTCTGGTCTGGCATAGTGGAATTGCTTATACCCATTTTGTAAAGTAATCGGTGGCGGCGATTACCTGATTAGTTAGGGAATTCACTGACGAGGTCTAGTACCCATCATTTGAATGGCCAGAAGACCTTGCTTGCATGGAGCTCGAGCGCAGGGGCGGGTATCATATTTCCATATCTCTGGCCGGTGTCGCATCTATGGGAATACTCTTTTGATTGCTTGCGCATGCCGGGTCAGAATACTCCTCGAGTTATTGCTCTGTTCGCTAATGATCTACCTGCGGCGTGGGAGCCACAAGTTCCTTTGTGTATTTTGCGGAGTAGTTTATCTGCTTTCAACTTTGAGAGGCACTTGATGTAAGGCCCTGTAAGGGATAGGCGGTAAAGCATACCGTTTTGAGTAATGTAACGCTTTAAAATTTTGATCAGCTGTCTACGTTCGTTTGGATCTGTTGGAAGTGGCCTGTTGCCCTTGTTGTCGACAACGAGATAATCTAAGAAAGGCTTTCGCCAATTGTTATTTCCCCCTTTATAGCCCCCAGTGTTGATCGTCTATACAGATATGCGATCAATTCTGGTGGTTGAAATGATTTTGATCTAGAGATATCAAGCTTCTGTACCTAAGACCCCAGCTAGATATGCCATGGAATCTGCGTGTCTGTTCTCCCCTCGAGGAAGATACTCGAGAGTTGTTTTCACGAACTTACTCATCTTATCTGTAATGAGGGCTGTGTATTCGATCATCTTCCCATTCTTCTTGTACTGCTAGGAATAATGATGAACGATGAGTAATGAATCGGTGTAAACTGAGAGTTTGGGGAAGACGAGCACAAGAGTGTGGTCGAGTCCGTGAATGAGTACTTCATAATTGGTAACATTGTTAGAGGCCTTAAAATCGAAGCGGATTAATTTTTTAATTTTTTCATTTGAAGGGTTAATCAAAATGATCCCGATTCCTGACCCTGAGGGTCCTGCTGATCCATCTGTGAGAAGCCTCCACCCTGACTTAGTGATCTAGTCAGCTCGTTCGTCGAATGGCTTGGGGGCTGAATTCTCTGGCATGTTTTTGGTAAGGTTCAGGTCATGCTCCTCCCACTCGGAATCCTCTACTAGAAAATCTGCGAGAAAATAGGTAAAAGCCTGACCTTTTTCAAAATGATGTTCTTCGAACTTGATATCATGTTCACCCAAACTGGCTGACCATTGTTGCACTCTTCGTGATTTTTCTTTTTTAGACAAAACTTCTCTAAGTGGGCAGTTCATCATCACTTTGACGAAATGTGTTTGGAAGTAGTGCTTGAGTTTCTCTGAAGTGTAAACAAAGGTGAGAAGAAGTTTCTCAATTTTAGAGTACCTTGTTTCTGCTAGTGTGAGTGTTTTATTGATAAAGAAGATCGGTTTCTCTATTTTCCCTTCCAGGAGAATAGGAATCGAACTGAGATAAGTATCTGTGACTGCTAGGTAGATTATAAGTTTTTCATTACCTACTGGGGTGCTCATTATGGGAGACCTCCCCAAATAGATTTTGAGATTCTGAAAACCTGTTTCGCATTCTGATGTCCATGTGACTTCTGCGGTTGGCTGAACCTTTCCTTCTTTGGTACATCCGTGGAGTAACAGGAATAGCCATCAGCAGCGGTCTAAAGATTTAGAGACGAAACGGTTGATAACGGCAATCTTGCCGGTGAGTTTTTGAACGTCTTTTGTTGTCTTTGGAGAAGGCATGTTGAGGAGAGCTCGAATTTGATCTGGATCGGCCTTAATCCCTTTTTTGGTGATGAGGTGGCATAGAAAGTGGCCAGAATGTACCCCGAATTTACACTTATCAGGGTTGAGACACATTCCGTAAGATCGAAGGATATTGAATATTGTGTTGAGATCTGAGATGTGATTAGCTGACTGTACGCTTTTGCACAAGAGATCATCGATGTAAACTTTAATAATTTTTCCCAGGTGTGCTTTAAACATAGCAGTCATCAATCGTTGATGTGGCCCATACGTTCTTGAGCCCGAAGAGCATGACTTTGTAACAGTAAAGGCCACTTTCAGTGATGAATGTTGTCTTATCTTAATCTTCTTCTAGAAGTGGGATTTGATTATATGCTGAGGCAGCGTCCGTCATAGATAGGAGATCATGGCCTGCAGTGGAATCGAGGATTTGATGAATGTTGGGAAGAAGAAAACTGTCCTTTGGAGTATGTTTGTTCAGATCTGTAAAATCTACACAAATGCAGAATTTTCCGTTCTTCTTTGGGATAACGACAATGTTGGATATCCAGTCCAGATACTTGGCTTCTCGAATGAATCCCACTTTGATCAATTTCTCGATCTCGGTGTTAACTTTATCTCAAAGACGAGGTGAAAGTCGTCACTATTTCTGTTTGACCGCTGGGGAGTTGACATTGATGGATAACATGGGGCAAGCCATAGCTGGATCGACTTCAGGCATTTCATCAAAAGACCATGCAAAAACATTTTGATTGAGTTGCAGGAACTGGATGAGAGCGTCTTTCTCGTGCTGAACCAACTTAGTTCTGATGAATGTGCCTCTACAAGGCCATCAATGTTGATATATTTCGTGGGCTCCTCTGTAGGTGATTAATCGCCGAGGTGATCAATTTTTTCTAATTGCTATGCGGCCAATCTGTCTGAAGTATCTAGGATGGCAGAGACAATATTTTTACAAGCTCGGGAAAGTTTCTGACTACCTCTGATCTAGTAAATACCGCTTTCATGCTTGAACCGGAGTGCTTGATGATAGGTGGAGGCGATTTCTTCCATATTGTGTATCCAACAATGGCCCATAATCCCAAGATTGCGAGACTTGGCATTGATGACGTAGAAAATGACATCAATAGTGGCTGGTCCTACGGTAATATGTAAGATAATCTTGCCCACTCGTTCCTCTCTGGAGCTGCTGAACCCATTGATGTCGGTGTCGCTCTGGACGACTTGGTCAGCCAAACCCTTCTGGTCGATCGTACTCTGAGAAAATATTTCAATACCGCTTCCAGTATCGATCATCATTGTGTGCATGACAAATTGTTTCATCTTGAGCATTATGACTAACGCATCGTGATGTAGAAATTTGACATGGCTAGCATTGCAATCCCTGAAAGAGATTTCAAGTCGGCGATTGCTCGACTCGGGAAGAAGTTTGTCTTCTTTATCTTGAGGTGTAAGATCACAGCATTCGGAGAGCCTTCGGCGCTATGATCGGTTGGAATTGTTGATCTGGTTAATTTTGATCATGTGCTGAGGTGCATGTAGTGGAGATGTTTTTCCTCAGCTCCGTCGTTGACCTGAACAACTTCGAGTTCTTTCTTATGGTTGCCATCTTTGTATGACTTCAGGTCAACAATGTATTCGAGCATCCGTCCTTCCTTAAAAATGTGCTCGAGCATCCGCTGTATAGCATAGCAATTGTCAGTAGAATGATGATTTACTTTATGGTATAGGTAAAATGGTCGACTCTCGATGGGCTCCAGTGGTCGAGAGGCACGGTAGAGAGGGTCTTTTAATAGCAGTGGAAATAGTATGGAGACTCGGACGTTCAACTTTGGGAGGACGGGTTTGTTTTACGGACCGCTTCTTCGAGGGTACTCAGTATTTTCCTTGGAGCGTTAATGATCTCCCTATTCCTCCTTAGGCTTACTGGTTCGCTCTGCAGGTGGGAATTTGGCGGAGATGACAGACTTAGTCGACTTTTGTCACTCAGACATCATCCTCTCTAAGCTGACATAACTGTTGACCTTGGTGATCATCTCCTCTAACGTCGTAGGTTTGTTAAGGAATAGGTATTCCTTTGCTTTGCAATCGAGCCAGAGAGCATTGGTGAAAGCGATCACAACTATCTTTTGGTCGAGGTTATCCACCTTTCTTGCGAGCTCTTGGAATTTCTTTGAAAAGTCTTTAAACTTTTATCCATGTGACTGTTTAAGACCGATAAGAGAATACAAGTTCTCCTCTTTGTCTTAGTTGTGGGCATATATTTTGGCGAACTGCTTCTGCAGCTGATCAAATGTGTAGATAAATTCCTCAGGAAAAGAGTGGATCCATCAGAGTGGCTCTTCCTGTAAACTTGTGGCAAACAGAAGGCAGAGAATGTGGTTAACATTGGAGTACAACCCCAATGAATCGCGGTATTGCTGGATATGCTCCATCGAGTCTGTACCTTTGTACTTATGAATTTGGGGAGTATGGAAACCTTTCAGTATTTCCATATCGAATAGTTCTTTGGCGATCGAACTTCCTTGTAACGTCGTGGTATCGCCGGTTGTCCCCAGAACTTGTGCCTCGATCATCTCCTTAATTCGTTGATCCATATGTTCTTTTGTGATGTAATGACGTGTTGGTGAATTGTTAGACGTGCTGGCAGGGGATGATGAGTTCCCGTACCTTCACTCAAACAATCTCGTGCTAGAATCTGAGGGAGAGGTCGCTGGTCTTCCTCCAGATGAACGAGAATATGGTAACCCTGACTGACTTTTTGATTGGACTTCTCCCCCCAAATGGAGGAGGGTTGCGATCCATGTGGTAGATTATTGGAGATTGCTTTACTAGTGACTCCCCGAGGTCCCAACCTTTCCCTTGCCAAAATGCGGGTGGTCTCTGGAAGTTAATTGTGACCCCTGGATGGAGGAGCCTTCTGAGTATTTTCTAGATCCTCGAGTGTAGTCTCCATCATCGTTATCAGATCTTCGTTCCATTTTAGTGCTGTCAAACGAGCTTATCGTTCTTTAACGAGCACTTTCTCTCAGAGCTCGCAATCTTTTGTCAATTGAAGTTTGAGCTCGGCGCGTTTCTCTGCCTATGGGTGGAGATTCGCCCGTAACTCGGTGAGTTGTCCCAGATCCACAAAAATTTTGAGCTAAGTTCCTGCAGCCTGTCATCTGGAAGAAACCATAGTTGAAAATTATAATGAAAGACTGCCTTAGGGTATCGTGGAAATGCAATCTTTCCCATAGGCGGCGCCAAATGTAATGGCCAAATTTTGTAGCTCGATACGATTAGGAATTAGCTATCACACCAATGATCATGTAACAATACGCTAATATAAAACAAGAATTGAAGACATGTGTTTTTAGCGTGGAAAACCTCTAAATAGGTTAAAAACCACGACCTCGTATGGAGGATTTTTGTAATAGTTTTTTATTGCTTGGAGTGGATATCTTTATTACAAGTGATCTCTAGAATATAGAAATGTTTTTGATCTCGTAAATAAGAAGTTTGAGTAATTTTTCTAATCCCTGTCTCTTATGGAATTTTTCCTTTATATGGGCTTCTCCCACAGCTCTTCGTCGTACTGAAGTACGCCTTCCAAATAATGTGGTTAATGGCGGTAGACTGGATAACTGACGAGTTTGTAGGAGACATGTATCTTTGACTAAATAATGCTTGACTGGAGTGTTAAGTACTAAAATTGTGTGAGCCTGAGATGGATGTAAATCAAACTTTGTGAGCTCGATTATGAGTGAGGTCGAGGGATAAGTCCCTACAGATTCGTTATTCTTTTCAGGCAAGGTACGAAAGTAATCTTAACTAGATTTTACAAACTTTTCTTTCAAGAAACATGGAAAATTTGGAATTCAGATCCCAAAATTGTCGTTCCAGCATTTACCTCTGCACTCTACATCGATTCTAAAATTAGATAAGAACTTACCCTAGATAAACCCAAGACAGTGACAAAAATGATCAATGTTGTCAATAATTACATCAAACTGGATCGGTCTAAGAAAGATAAAATGAAAAGCTCCGTACTCATTCATGCCAACGATGCGTTCTCATCGCCACTTCCAAAGTTAGCGAGTAATATTACTCTTAAATAACGTGGAAGGACCACCGACAACATCAGGAAGAGAGACGGGAAAATAGATAGACCCATCCCAGTCCTACCTTTTATGATAACTATACTCTCCACCATTCTACAAACAATAAAGGGTGATGACTTGTTTTGAGAAGCACAAGCAATTCCTGACGTACTAAACAAATCCTTATGCCAGTATCACAATGTGTATAGCCATGAGACTGAGAACTGTTACTCTCTGATATGAATCTTTCACCGTATTTAACTCGCAGGAAGAGTCCATGAGTACGTAATCGATGTCCAGAAGTTTCTCGAAGAAGAGACAAAAAGAAAAGTGGTCGATCAAGAGCAAGGACAAGGTCAATCTCACCATCTTTAAATGATTAAAATTGAGAAGGGAAAGAAGATAAATAAAGATGACAGAATCACATCCTCTAACAAGATGACGCCATCAAAAAAATCTGCAAAACTTCTACCCAGTTTCAGCAATGCTAAGCGCCCATATCACATTTTCCTTCGAGGAATGTTACACCAGCCATGGTAAATACCCTCATGACGACCCACTGGTCAAAATACTTAAAGTAGGGCAGGACTACTTATAAGCACTTCTTATTGATACGGGAAGTGCAATAGACATATTGTTCAAAAGAGCAATTGATGTTCTAGGCCTCAAGGATTCGGTCAAAGCTTCGACAACAACCATCTCAGGGTAAAACGGTTCCAAAGAATCTTCCATGGGAGAAATCACACTGCCTGTTCAAGCGGAACCTAAAACTACCATCGTTAAATTCATTGTCATTAATGCTGAGTTAAAATATTTAGAGATCTTAGGATAAAGTTGGCTCCATTCTATTAAGGCAGTACCATCGACATATTATTTGGCCTTGTGATTTCCAACAGATCACGGAGTTTATGAAATCAAGGGGAGTCAAGCTGTAGTACGAATGTACAAAAATGCCGCCACAAACTCTCATGCTGTAAAACTTCTGAAGTTATAACAATTACAATAGGAGCCACCTCCAACGTTAGAGCAATACGACACTAAGACGGTTGAATCCATAGAACTCGATGGACTAGGAAAAAATACCTTTATTGGCTCAAAGCTGCCATCCGAAGAAAGAGAAACCCCGGTTTAACTTTAAAAAAAATGTCGTCATCTTTGCATTGTCTTTTCAAGAGATGCTTGACATCGATCCATTGATTACATGCCACAAACTTAACCTCCTTCCAGAGAGTAAAGCAGTTGTGCAGAAGCGTCGCAATTTTGCCCCCCCGCCTTCGTGAAGCAGTTAATGAAGAAATAGAAAAACTCTTTCACGTCGGCTTCAATAAAGAAGCCAAATATCCTAAATGGGTCTCAAATATCATGGCTGTCCCAAAGAAAAATGGGAAAATTAGGGTGTGTATAGATTTTACGGAGCCAAACAAATTTGTACCAAAAGATAACTTTCCCCACCATCTTATTCCTCATCTCTGACTCTATAGCAGGCCACAAACTTCTTTCAATGATGGATGTAGCTTCCGGTTACAATCAGGTTCTTCTTATCGAAGAAGACCAAGAGAAAACAATATTTGTTACAGAATGAGGTCTCTACTATTACACAGTTATGACTTTTGGATTAAAAAATACATGAGCCACTTATCAGCAACTTGTCACTCAAATGTTTAAAAATCATTTAGGCAAAATCATGGTGGTATACATCGACGATATGATCTGCAAAAGCTTAAAATGGGAGGATCATTGCAGCAATCTACAGACCATCTTTGGATTCCTTCGTACTTACCAAATGAGGCTAAACCTAGAAAAATGATAATTTTGTATTACATCAGGGAAGTTTTTGGGACATCTGGTTAGTAAGAGGTGCATAGAAATTGACCCAATACAAATGAAAGCACTCATGGCAATGCCATCTCTGCGAACCAAAAAAGAAATACAAAAGCTTGTTGACAAGATTACAGTTCTTCACAGATTCATCTTGAAGTCATCTGATCGATACAAATTGCTTTACCTCCTTCGTGGGAATCCAACTCTAATGTCCAAGAAGTAGCCCAAGGAAATCATTTGGACCCCTAACTATGAATTTGTCTTTAATGGGGTTTTTGTAACTCCCATTCTTATAACTCTCCACGTCCACTATATACTCGTGCATTCGTCCATCTGTGAAGATGTACTCCAACAACCGTTATAAGGTAAACCATTGCTCTGTCTCATGATATCGAACCTTATGGTGGATGCAGTATGGTTTGTTCTCAATCGGTTGAAGGTACTGCACATTTTGGAAGAATTTATCTTTCTGTAATATAGGATATATGCTGCCTATAGTCGCATTCATCTTTGGAAGTTAAGGTCTAGGCAAGTTACTCCCCTTCCAAGGTTGTTCGTCATTGAATTTTGTGCATTTTCAGTCTTCTCCTTGATCTGATGTCCGATAAAAATCGGAATGGTTTAACTAATCTTGAGCTGTCAGTGTTGACTTATAAGGTTTTTGCCTATCGGGCAGTATCCGTTCTAGGTCGATGTATCCATTGACCTTTTTGATCATGTCTTCCGGCATTGTTGGTTAGTTGAGGATGAGGTACTCCTTCGTTCGGCCATCGACGAGTAAGGCATTGGTGAAAGTAGAAATAGTAATCTTTTGGTCGAGTCAATCTACTTTTTGGGCTAAATCCAATAACTTTTTGGTAAACGTCTTGAGTTTTTCTCCGGGCATCTGTTTGAGGCCGAAAAGAGAATATAAGTTCTTTTATTTATCCTTGTTGTGCGAGTAATTCTTGGCGAAGAGTTCGCGCAACTGTTCAAAACTTGTGAAGGATCCTTCAGGCAGTGTGTAGAACCATCGTAGGGGCTCACCTGACAAGCTGGTAGGAAAGAGTTGGCATAGAATGTGGTTAGACGTGAAATGTAGGCCTAGACGTCCTGGAACTCTTGAACATGTTTCACTGGGTCAGTCCCTTTGTACTTTCGGATCTTCGGAGTGTGAAAACCAGTGGGGACTTCCCTATTCAAGAACTTTTGGGCAAACTGGCTTTTCTGTAATCTGTTGTGGATCCCTTTAGTTGGCATGTGGGCTTCAAGCAATTTTTTTATTCGCTTCCCGACATGTTCCTGAGTGACGTACTATCGAGCTGTGATGGTTGGACGTGTGGTGCGCCCTTCTCCAAGGTTGTGGTCACCACTCCTTTTACTTAAACGTTCTTTTGCAGAGATCCAAACTCTTCGAGGTGGGTTTTCAGTCTGTCTGGCTCCTCCAAGGACGCCATCTACTTCTTGATGGATCTCCTAGATTGGGGCGGGATCCATCTCCTGTTGCTGACGGTTTGATCGAAGTGCACCTCCTGTGTGAACATCCTTCAGAAGAGGCCTGATTCTGTCATGAACAAAAATCTGCGAGCCTTCAGGTTGTATGACTTTGTTCTTCTGGGCGGCTACATGCTGACCTTGTAAGACTTTTAACGCGTATTGTACACTCGCCAGTTGTTGTTCTAGGGCTGTGTGCCTTTCTGTTTCTGAGTTTAGAGTGGCCCTCAGGTCTGCCAAAGCTATGTTCTCTTCCACCTGGTCGATCAGTGTACTTTGACCTGGAGGAGACATTCTGAGAAAAGGTGATCAGCGGCGTTTGAAACGATGGGTTTGAAAATTTTGATTCCCACAGACGGCGCCAAATGTAATAGCCTAATTCTAGGATACAAACTTAGCCTTTACACTAAATGTATCTAGAGCGTTCAAGAATAATTGACAATAAACAACAAGGCTATTTAGCGTGGAAAACCTTTGAATAGGTCAAAAACCATGACCTCTCCTGAGGATTTTGAGAAAGAGATGATCTTATTGAGATTGCTAGTGTATTACAAAGAACGATTTAGAATATAGGATGATAGAGTAGGAACTTTTCTATGGTAATCGTTCCGTCCCTCATCTGTAGTTCTTCAGGTCCTCTTATAGGGTCTCCAATATGACCGTTTGATGACCATAAAGTTCCTTAATGGTGGACGTTACAAGTGAGTGTGAGATATTCTTTGACCAGGTTGTGTAACATTCTGACCTTTACTGCTGTACAATGGCTCTATTGATGACTGTGTACTTTCCGCAGGTCCAACTGCTAGTGCAGAGGTCGAAAGTGATGTCTCAAACTGGGGAAAGTTTGGTTACGCCTTTTAGCAGTGCTTTCTGTATGCTGATGAGATCGAGGGTAAGGTTTGAGTCTAAGATGCGAAATAAGCTATTACAGGAAGACTGACCTCTCCACAACCTCAATGGGCAATTCTTCTTCAACATGGGGTGTCATAATTTTTACCTTTTTGTCTTTGGTAAACAATTATGAAGAATTTGGTGAGCTGATTAACCTATTCAGACAAAGAGAGAAAAAGATTACCAGTCAGATAATCTCTTCTTTTGGCATTGTAACTCAAAGTTAGAAAATTGGAAATTGAAAGATTACCAGTTAGGCAACTTTGTTGAATTTAACATCTTTCTTATTACTAAATTCAACTCAAATTTAGAATTCATAAATTATTATTTTAAATACTTCAAGATGCAAAATTTCTAAAACTGATACTTTGACAAGACGGTTCCAAAATCGATACTAAAATTACCAAATAGATACCGGTCCTACCTACTATCCTATAGTCGCCACCCCTATTCTTATACATTAAATGTTGATGAGTAGTCTAATCAGCTACAATTACAAGGAGGGAAGATTCCTCCCAAAATAAACTACCAACCTTATAAATAAAAGACCATTGGGCTCTTGGCCCAGTGGTGGTAGTACCTCTCCACCTAGTGAGAGGTCGTGGGTTCGAAACCTCATGGGGTTGTAAACTCAGGGTTACGGATCCATATAAAAAACCAGCTTAAAAAAAAAACCTTAAAAATAAAAGCTTCTTCTTCTTTTTCTTCTTCTGCAAAAGAGATTCTATTAAAATCAAAGTAGATTCTCCTTGATGTAATGTTTGTTTCTTTGATGTACCAAATCATCCAACCATCATTGCGCATTCGTTGGAGTCATCACACAAAGGTTATTAGGGAGAAAAAGATTATTGTTATCATAGGGTTATTCTCGTTGTTAAAGAGCGTTGTTATCTTTCTCTTCGACCGTTGTTAAACATTAATAACCTAAACAAATGATAAATTTTTATGAATAAATGTAAAAGTTTTTTGAACAAATGACAAAGTTCTGGTAAAACAAATGACAAATTTCTAGTAAAACAAATGACAAAGATTTATGAACAAATGACAAAGTTCTGGGAAAAAAAATGACAAAGTTTTATGAACAAATGATAGTTTTATGAACAAATGACATAATTTTCTGAATAAATGACAATGACATGCGCACATTGAAGAATTAAATTTGTACCCGTGTCGAGATATATTATTTTAAAATTATTCTAATATTTTTTATTATTTCGAAAGTGAAATTCGCACTTATGGAGCCCACGTGCCTGTAAAAAATAGGTGACATTTTTCTGAACGAATGTCAAAGTTTTCTGAACAAATGACAAAGTTCAGGTAAAGCAAATGACAAATTTTTTTGAACAAATGACAGATTTTTGAACAAATGACAAAGTTCTGGGAAAATAAATGACAAAGTGGCGTGATATATTATATTTAAATGATTCAAATATTTTTTATTATTTCGGAAGTGAAATTCGTATTTGTGGAGCCTACGTACCCGCAAAAATAGATGGTTAACTACTGTAATATGCAAACATTAGTAGGGGCAAAATTAGATTTTCCTCTTGTCATTATCGATTTTATAATTTATTGTTCCTTGGATCCGATTTTGGAAAGTTTGCATCTTCAAGTATTTAAAATCATAATTTCCGTTTAGAATTTAGGAATTCTGGCTGGGCATAATGGTCACCCCTATAATTTGTTAAAAATACCAAAATTGAAAGTCAAACGTGGCTGACCTTAGTCAAGTCTAATGTTGACTTCATCATCTCTGTGAGTAACTCAGGAAATCATTAAACCAAGTGTGTGAACTCGGAAGGAAACGACATCCAACATGTAAGACTAACACTAGTAAAGATTGCTAGTACAAATAGAGAAAGAATTATAGGCGAAAGGATACTGCATAACATGCAACAAGTCTACAAATCCAAAATTTCAGTAAAAAATTGAATGAATTTTGTTCAGGGCTACAGATACCACATATGTAAACATTATGGAGTCAGAGATCCCTGAACACAATTTTGCTTGACCTGGTACTATGATAGGGATCAATCGAGATCCTTGATAAAAACTCTTTACTTAAGTTTGCTAACTTGTATGTACAAAATGCCTAACACTTTTATAGGTTAATATTCTCCTCAACAACTGTTGGAAATAAAAATTGTGTTACCTCATTTCCAACAATGAATAAGAAGACGAAAAAAGATAATTATAATTAGAGAGAGAAGTCGCAGCAGAACTGGAATAATGATTAAAACTGGATCAAGAGTAGAGCCGAGTCACGGGTAATGTCGCTTTATTTAAGACATTTCCACGCACTCCCCAGTATACAGTTTATCGCCGCACGGTCGCCCCCAGGATAAAATGGCGGTTTAGGATAATAGTATTCATTCTTACAAGGAGAGTATCCTTTTGTACTTTGTACTTCAATAATTCTCGGTTTCACAAAACTCCTCAATTCGATGCGTAAAGATAGAGGTAGAGAGAAGGAGAAGATCGAAGCTGCTGTGTTATGATATGATTGAAACACTAGGTTAAGGGTTTCTTTTATAAACGAAAAAGAGACATTATGGGAGAGGAAATCGATGAACCATGTAACCCACAACTCCCTCAATGGATAGAAAGATGAAGTAAATTTGGAAGACTGTAAAACCAAGTCAGACATAACGGATAGTTTAAAGCGACTAGTAAATATTTCCTCTAAGGCCCAAGCCCAACACCAAAGAACTTTTCAGTAAAAAGATAAAAAAGGCCCTTGGGCCCTTGAGCCAGGAAGACCCAATTGCCCAAATCTCAAGTCCCAAATCCCGAAGCCCAAAGCCTGAGCCCAATGCCCGAGCCGGCCGGTCCACCTGGCCGCCCAAGGGTATGTGTGCAAAGGTGTTAGAATAAAATCCCATCACACACTTACACACTCACGTGTTTCCCAATTACTTATGTCTACAACCAATGAGTAGGTAAGATGGTATCTATCTCTTTAAATTCCTAATTCCCTAACAATGTGGGACTATGTTCTAAGACTAAAAAATTAGCTACCCATACCAAGAAGTCATGGGTTTGAACCCTCATTAGATTGGCTTTCAGTTTTTAGAGATATACCCAACAATCCCCCACAATAACGATAAAAAAAAATGTATACGAGAAAATATCCGAGTAAAAATCCAAAATTGTGCTTAAGTAGAGGTTTCTTTCAACTTGAACCTTTACTTTAGTAAAAATAAGATCAGAGATTAGAATATAGTATGACTTTTACTTTGAATTATAAGTTCTTGAGGGTACAAAGAAATTATATCATACACAGGTCTTATAGTACAAAGTTCATAAAACCAGTGCGTTAATGGCCTTACGCTCGTATCCCAGTCATAATTTGCCCAAGTTCCCATAGGAAGTGGCTCTCCATTTCCCCAATCATCGAGGTGAGTCTATCAGAGATGCTCCGGTAGGCAACTCACTCCAAATGGAGTATAGTCCTTATTAAGAGTTAAATAACTCATCCTTAGCCTATTACAGGATGTCATGCTCTATAGGGATGGACTAGGACTTAAAACTCTATTCTTTAATGCATGATTCTCAATAATCACTATACAACTTGTTTATTCCTTTGAACCTATTTCTTGAGATCCCCAGTCTATAGGTTGGGTTACCATCTCAGAGTGTTCAAATCTAAATGGGCTTTAGCCTCATCCCTTTCGAAGTGTTCCACACCTTCTCCTACGCTAGTCCATTCGTCAAAGGGTTAGCCAAGCTCACTTCAGGCCTAACAAAATCCACTCTTACAGATCCTGCAGTTAGCTTAGCTCTAACTGAGTTGTGCTTATAGTGAATTACAAGTTTCTTTTCGTTGTAGTAACGGTTCTATGCAAGAGAGATATCTGCAGTACTATCACAATGAATAAGTATGGCTGGTATCGGTTTATCCTATAAAGGGATATCTGACTGCAGGCTTCTCAGCCATTTTACCTCATCACCGGCAGCATCTAGTGCTATCAACTCAGATTTTATCGCTAATTGGGCTAAGATGGTTTGTTTCTTGGATCTCCAAGAAACTGCCCCGCCTGCTATATTGAAAATACAAGTACTAGTTGCCTTGGAATCTTCCGAAAGGGTATTCCAATTGACATTGCAATTTCCATCAAGGACTGCGGGAAACCTTTGGCAGTGCATTCCTAGGTTCATGGTTCTTTTTAGATAATGTGTGAACCTTTTTAGAGCATGCCAATGCTCTATACTAGGTTTACTGGTAAACCTATATAGCTCTCCCATTGTGTAAGTAATGTCTGGTCTATTGAAATCAGTTGCATATCGAAGACTACCGATTATGCTAGCATGCTTGGTTTGCCTAACACTGTCTCCAGTATTCTGATACAACTTTATACTAGGGCCAAAAGGAGTATATCCAGGCTTGTAGTCAAAATAATGATATTTCTTATTCTCAATGTAATGAGACTGATCTAAGGAGATACCATCTTTTGTCCTAGTAATCTTAATTTCCAAAATAATACTACCCTCTCCAAGATCCTTCATGTCAAAGCTCTGATAACTTAGGAAGTTCTTGGTCTCCTTTACAACTGAAATGTTGGAACCAAAGATAAGTAAGTCATCCACATTTTCAACCACTTTGTAGTAAATACATTTATCAATTTCGTTAATCTTAAAACCATGTGAAATAACTAAGTTATCAAACTTTCCATGTCATTGTTTAGCTGTTTGTTTAAGACCATACAAGGATTTAACTAATTTACAGACTTTACGTTCCTGACCAGGTACGATAAATCTTTCAGGTTGGTCCATGTGTATTTCTTCTTATAAGTCACCATTTAAAAAAGTAGATTTTACATCCATTTGGTGAACTATTGAATTATAAACAGTAGCAGTAGCAATTAAAACTTGAATAAAAGTAATTCTAGTTACTAGAAAATAAATGTAAAAAAGATCAACATTTTCTATATGTCTGAAACCCTTAGCCACAGGCCGGGCCTTGAATTTCTCTACTGAACCATCAAGTTTAAGTTTACGTTTATGGATCCATTTACAACCTATAGTCTTGCAACCAAGAGGTAAGTCAAAAATGACCTACGTTCCACTGGACTCCAGAGAGTCCATCTTATCATTAATGGCCTCTTGCCAAAAATCAGCATCTGTAGTTGAACTAAGAGCCTCTTGGGGGAGGGGGGGGGGGGGGGGTAGATGAAACACCCTCTAGAGTGTTAACAACATAATCAAGACCAAAGTCCTTCTCCACACGAGCTCTCTTGCTCCTTCTAGGTTCTAAATCAGTGTCTCTAGTCTCCACAATTATAGGTTGTTCTATCCTAGGTACAGTACTGCCGAAGGATCAACCCCCACGATTTCTAGATTTAAAAGGAAATCTATCTTCAAAGAAATCAGCATCTAGAGATTCAAAAATAACCTTGTTTTGCAAGTTATAAAATCTAAACGCTTTAATGTTAATAGCATAACCAATAAAAATGGATTCATATGCACGACTAGCAAGATTAACTCTTTTAGGATAAAAAATTATAACATAGGCTAAACATCCTCAAGCCTTAAAATACAAAACATTAGGTTTTCTTTTATTCCATAACTCGAGTGGCGAAATAAGTGTCTTAGAGTAAGGAATTGTATCTAATACATAACATACAGTTAAAAATATTTTTCCTCACCAATGTGGGGTTGCACCTGAACTAACCATAATAGTAATTTCAAGTTCAGTAAGGGTACGGTTTTTAAGTCTAGCTTTACCGTTCATTTTAGGAGAATAAGGTGCAATAGCTTCATATTCAGTTCCTTTATTACTACAAAAATGTTTAATTTTTTTTTCAAATTGATTTTCAATTTCTGCTAAAAAGATTTTAAGCATTATCAGAGCTTCGCTCTTATGTGCCATAAGGTAAACATAAGTATAGTTTGAATAATCATCGATAAAGGTAATAAATTATCGCTTTCTATTTCTGATTAAAGCACCGTCTAGTTCACATGTATCCGAGTGTATAAGATTTAGATGTTCTGTTTCCCTTTGGATAGATTTGTGTAAAGTCTTTGTAATTTTTACCTGACTACAAGACTCATATTTTTTGAAACTGTCTAAAGAGAACTTAGGAATCAACCGCAGATTACCCCTATTTTTAATAAGTTTTAACATGACAGAGTCTAGCATGCCAAAAATTTAAAGTGTAAATAGAGTAAGAAATAGTTCTATTGATTTCAACATTCATCTTAAACATTCCATCACAGGCATATCTTTTCCCAACAAAAGCACCATTCTTAGTGATCGTGTACTGATCCGATCCTATAGTCTACAAAAATTTAGCCTTGTTGAGAAGAAACCCGAAAACCAAATTATTCCTTATTTCTCGAGTATGTAGGACATCTTTCGGCAGAAGTGTCCTTCCATAAGTGAAGTTCAGCTCTATATCCTCAGTTCCATCTACCTTTGTGGTATGGGAATCTCCTATCGGCATATTCTTATCTACAACCTCAATATAGGTTTTGAACCAGGCTTTGTCATAGTAGACATGACGTGTAGCGCCAAACTCAGCCCACCACCCTTCTCTTCCACTTATCAGACTAACCTCTGATATTAGAGCCACAAAGTACTCTTCGATCACATTTTCCTGAGCCTAGGGAGGTCCAGGACATTTGGGGTTCTTGCAAAACTTAGCCATATGGCCAGGTCTGCTATAATTGTAGCAAATGAACTGAACAGAGTTAGTTACAGGGGCTATCTGAGAAAAAGGTTCACCTTGGTTCTAGTTCCTATTCTGATTATGTTCATTCTTATACTGGTTTAGTTTACGGTTCTAGTTCAATTTCATGTTTTTCTTATTCAATTTGAGAACAACATTTCCCTTATTTTTATTGTTCGAGACAATCATAATTTCTTCCATCATATCCTGTTTTCGAGACTCATTTTCAATCCTTAGCCAGACAATCAAACTTTTTATGGAAAATTCCTTTGATTTAGGCCTGAGGTTATTCTTAAATTCTTTCCATCCAGGTGAGAACATATCTATGAGGATAACCACCTAGAATTGCTCATCGATCGAGATACCCTCTGACACAATCTCATGAGTTATCTTCTGTAATTCGCGAGACTGGGTAATTACAGATTTATTATCGACCATCTGAAATTTGAGGTAGCGGCTAACAACATACTTTTTCGACCTAACAACCTCTTTGGTATCATATTTCTTTTGAATTGCATCCCAAATGTCCTTGGCAGATTCCATTACAACATAATAATCATATAGATCATCAGCCAAGGCATTTAAGATATAATTCTTGCAAAGGAAGTCCTATTCGGTCCATTTTCCGTTTCCTTTAGCATTTCCATCAGCTAGGGGTGGCGGAAATACTAGTTTAGTGGTCACAGTAACAGATGCAGCCTTCTTGGTGGTAAGGTAAAAAAATGTCTTATGTTTCCACCGTTTAAAACCTTCAAAATTGAAGGGTTTCTTTTGGTCGGTGAAAATAGAAGTCTAGGTTTGTCTATCGTCCTCCATAGTAGTGCAATAAACGTCTTAAAATTGTTGGAGATATAAACTGTGTTACTTCGTTTCCAACAATGAATAAGAAGCCAAATAGAGACAACTGTAACCGGAGAGAGAAGTAGGAACACTAAAACAATGATTAAAACTGAAACAGGAGTAAAGCCGAGTCGCGGTCAATGTCGCTTTCTTTAAGATGTTTCCGCGCATTGCCCAACAAACAGTTTATTGCCACACGATCACCCCCAGGATAAAACGTTGGTTTAGAATAATAGGATTCCCTCTTACAGGAAGAAAAGCCTTATGTACTTTGCACTTCTATAATACTCGGTTTCGTGAAACTCGTTAATTCGATACGTAAACAGAGAGGTAGAAAGAAGGAGAAGATCGAGACTGTTGTGTTATGATCAGATTAAAACACTGGGTTAAGGGTATCTTTTATAGACAAAAAAGAGACATTGTGGGAGAGGAAATCGAGGAACCACGTAACCTACAACTCCCTTAACGGATAGAAAGACGAAGTAAAATCAGAGTAAATATTTCGTCCAAGGCCCAAGCCCAAGCCCAACACCAAAAAACTTTTCATTAAATGATAAAGAAGACCCTTGGGCCCCAAAAGCCAGGAAGAGACAAATCCCAAAGCTCGAGCCGGCCCGGCCGCCCGAGGGGGTGTGTACATGGGTATTTGAACAAAAGCCCACCACACACTCACATGCTTCCCACTTACTCATGTCTACAGCTAATGACTAGGTGAGAGTGCATTTATCTCTTCAATTCCCAATTCCCAATTCCCTAGCAATGTGGGACTATATTCTAAGACAAAAAAATAAGGTACCTACAACCAATGAGTAGGTGAGAGTGTATTTATCTCTTCAAATTCTCAATTCCCTAGCAATGTTGGACTATCTTCTAAGACCAAAAAATAAGTTACCCATACCAAGAGGTCATGGGTTCGAATCCTCATTGGGTTGGTTTTTGGTTGTTAGAGATATACCCAACAACAACTGAACTAAAAAAACCTTCTTATAATCAGACTTTGGCAAAATGGCACAAACAATATGCTTAAGGAGCACAGGCAAATTGAACTAAAAAAGCCTTCTTTTAATCAGACTTTGGCAAAATGGCACTAACAATTTGCCTAAGCACAGGCAACAGCTCGAACTAGCGCATATAGACCACTGCCTTTGGCAGTGGGCAGTAGCAGATGCAAATATATCATACAAAGGACTGCAAATCCAAAAGTACTTGGCTAAAAGTCTGAGAACCCAGTCTGATGGACTACAACAGATGCTACAAATACAAACATTATCAAGCTGGAAGACCTTGAATACGATTTGGTTTCACAGGCAGCACTACCAAATGAGAATGTGACTAAGTTCCCTTGTAACAACCTCCAACTCTTGCTAGGCTCTTTGTTGTTTGCAAAAGCATTGCCCAACTATATCCATTGAATATATAATTTGGCCACACTTTGGGAGGACAACATTTTCGTCAATGACTGAACCAATGCCTACTTATAATCAGATTGTAAGCAAGATTTTGGTAATTATACTATAACAACGTGCTTAAGCTCGGGCAAACCCTGGAACGAAAACATATATTACCACAGCCACAGCTTAAGACAATGGCAGATGCCGAGATAAGACAACTTATTGGAGTTTGACAAGGTTCAGAACTGAGAATTTTTTTCCGACTAGCAACATTCCCTCTCATAAAACAGGGCGACAATTACAAATATGACAGGTTGTTTTCTGAAATATTCTGAACATAGTGATGCCACGAATTAAAATCTTCATCGTCTCCTTTGTTGTGACTTACAAGGTTCAAACAATCACAAGGAAATATAGATTACAATTTATATCACCTAAATAACCTTAAGAGGGTACAAACTACAGCTTCAATCTAAGATATAGGAAACTGCACAGTTTTTTCTTTTCTGGAAAGGTTGTGCATAGCTTGGACTTTGATGGTGGAGGAAGCTTCTCAACAATGATCGTTCCTCACCAACATTAGAGTCCCCAGGCAAGTGGTACTATTTGGTGGATTTCGGCGAAGTTCTCCCCCAAACCTACTAACCGCCAGTGTGTCACCTGCACACTCATTTGAAGGACGTAGCAAGTATCAACTATTATTGTGTTCGACGGGAATACTCTTATTCTCGTGTACGATGACCACCTCACAAAAAGAGAAATCCCCTCTTTGGCTATAATTTGAATATCGTGCAAAAGGACTACAAATACAAAATTACAATAAGTTGAAAAGTGCAGTAAGATAACCGAGAATGCGATTCTGTGGATAACTACAGGTACCACAGGTCTGAATATAATCAAGCTAGAAGACCCTGGACAACAACTACAACAACAATTTGCTTAAGCTATTCCGGCAACAGAATTCCATATACAAAAGCTAAAGACAGTAGCAGATGCAAAGATGTAAGAACCAACTGTACTATAGTCAAACAAGGTTCAGAATTGAGAGTGTCAATAGCTGCAGTCGGTCATGCGAACTAGCATTGCCCTTCTCATAAACGGGAGAGTGCCAATAGCTGCAAGTTCAAAACTGTCAGTCAGAAAACTGAGAACGTGAATCTGCAGCCAGGATACCCGCAGATTTGAATATTATCAGGCCAGAAAATCCTGAACACGATTTTTCCAGGCTACTATGAATGGGGAAGTAACCAGTTCCTTCGTAATAACTTCAAGTCCTGCTAGACTATTTGGTTATACAGAAGCTTAATCAGACTGCAAACAAAATTGTAATTAAAAAATAACTACAACAACAATGTGCTTAAGCCATCCCTGCAACAGAAATATATTTATAAAAATAAAGACAGTAGCAGATGCAAAGATGCAAGAACCAATTGTACAAGGTTCAGAACTGTTCGGAACTGAGACTTTCAACAGTTATGGATTAGCACTGCCTTTCTCATAAAACAAGAGACAATGAAACTGGTATTTTGAACATCAGATTAGTTCACTGCAGAAAAATGCATGACAAATCACAGGACAGTTATCTTCTGAAATATTTTCTGAACAAAGGGACACCGCAATTCGAAAGAAAGTTAGCCATCTATTCTTCTTCATCATATTTTTGTTACAAGGTTCAACCTAACTACCATTGGAAAGTACAGACTAAATTTATTTTAGTACCCTAAAGGTACAAACTACAGCTTAAGACAATTTCCTTAAATGAAGGAGTAAAACAACTTATTCAAGATATAGGAACCTGCACAGCCTAGGGCATTGCTGGCGGAGGAAGTTTCCCTACTATGATTATGAGGACACCATTCTAGCACTTGGCAGATATTGCCAACATATTTGAGTCCTCAGGCAAACAGAATTTTCTGGAGAATTTTGGTGAAGTTTATACCTGAAATAGGCTAGTCTTGCTCCTTTGCAATCGATGAACTTGGAGAAATGTTTTTATGATGTTTATACCCTGAAGGTGGGATTCTTTCCAGTTTATAATAACAGAGATGAGACAGAAAAAAATAAGCATTGAAACGCAAAACCACCCAAAAAAGGAAAAAAAAGAGACCACCAAAACCTATGAAAAGACAAAAAAAATCTGTATTCTCTGCAAAAAAAAATGCATCATCTTCTCCTTCACATTTCTTATCCAAAATCATGATGAAAATAAACACCCTAGTTCTAGGGAAACTATATCACTGAACGAAGACAAAATTTCCCTCTCCCAACTCTTTTTCCACCCTACCCATATATCTCTTTCCCTGATCTCCTTTCTTCCACAATCCCACTTATCGAGCTACATATGACCATTCTTGCAATGTTGGGAGGACAAGCGGACAGTATTACTGTCTTAGCTTTATATTATTTTATAAGCTATCTTGCAGTTGATCTCTACTCTATCAGGGACTTCTTAAGCATGGATCCAAATGATAAGACTATAACACAGGAAAAAGAAATTTACTTACGATACAAATAACTTAATATGTATGAAAAGAACATAATTTCGTCAAAAGTTGTATTACAAACTTTTCATCAGTTTCTTCAAAAACAGTTATCTTGCAATTGATATTTATTCTACCGACATCGGTTCAATCCAAGTGCAAAAGAAATTTTCGCTTGTGTTTGTCCAATCTTTACATGAATAGCTACTATCAAGAGAGTGATACCTACGAGTCTCGAGGGAATAATAAACATATCTTTACCTTTGAACCTTGGGAAGTAGATCCTGTTTTTCATCCCCTTTGCTCCAGCAGAAACCAATATGGATCTAGTATGACTGAGATATAGTGTTTTTTCACCCAAACTATCCAACTTTGTCCATTTCATCTTGCGACAATCCAGTCTATAAACACTAAGGTGATCACCGAGACGGGTGACAGATGTCAGTAGGATTTCCCTGCTGTGCTCCGCAATGAAGCCCCTAGTATGGGATGGTGGTACGCCTGCCATTATTCCTCCCGGAATGACCTTCCAATCACCATCCTCCGATAACTTTCCTGATGGTTGAAAGACACTCACCTTTCCCTCCTTACCCGAACAATATAAAACGCCGTCATGAATAACAAGATTGCAGTAAGTTCCATTGAACTTCTCTATAACACCCCGGCTGAGCGAGTATTGTTGGGAAGGCGCCTAGCCCATTAGCGGTGACGGTAGCACCAATAGTTTAGTCCCACATCGCTTAAGATCCTGCCTGGTTCATAGTTCTTAAGTTAAAATTTCACTCTACATGTCACCGAGGCCTTTTCTTAGGAAGAAAAATCTCACACTGTAGAAGATCCGCAGTGGTTAAGTGAGAACAATATTGGTGCTCGTAGAGTGGGGTCGTGACATTCTCCTCATTGGATCCGTCGTTGTGATAATGCCATTCATAATATCCCGGAGAGCAACTACTAATCATAATATTCCCGATACATGTTTCACAATGGAAAACTACACAATCTTTTAAAGTTGGTGGAGATGAAAACAAATGGCCACAAATTCAGTGGATGATATCATATCAGAAAGTTTGATGGTTTGCTTAGTGGCAGAATTGTAAAAGAAAAACAATCTTCTCCTTTAGACATAAACTGATGTGAATCATCTCTCATGTTCGTTTCTCACATGTCAACAGACTATTTATATTTAAGTTATTTTGATTTAAGCCTCTCTGCTAGAGATGCTTAGTAGGTTTTAAGGAGTTTCTAATTAACCAACACAAAGTTAGGAAAGTATTTTTCCCAGTTTCTAGAATATTTCTAATTAGGGTTTCCACCCCCTTATGTTTTTTAAAAGGGATGATAGGTTCTCTGTTTTGAGGAAGTTGTTGAAGTTGATGATTTGAAGAAAATTAAGTTTAGGTTTCAGTTCAAGTTTTTGTTTTATTTTTATTTGAAGTTAGTTTTGTGTTTTAGTGTTAGTAAAAACTTTAATTTTAATTAGGTTAATGTTTATCAATCCGAGTTCTAGTTTCCGCGAATCAGATTTATATTAAATTGTTACCAAAGCTAGCAAGATTCTGTGAGATTTTTTTTAACACCGACTACTACAATGATTTCTGGCAAACTGCTACAGTAGTTCCTGTGAATGCTACAGTGATTTAGGGTAAATGTTACAGTAGTTTCCCGACTTCTACAGTGATTTTGCGACTGCTACAGTATTTTTCTGGAGGTTCGTTTCCTATGGCGCCACTAATGAATGCTCAACTCGCTCGACAAGTCGCCGATTTGAATAACAAAGTCACTATATTCGACGGATGGTCCAAAAAGTTTGAAGTGATCGACGAATTGTCTAACAAGTTCGACCGGTTCGACCAGTTTATGGAGTCAATTGTTTCAGGTACTCTCCGAATTCCTACACAATAGGTAACGACGACGAATTCGCCACTGATGGAGATTTTGCCAGCTATTTACGACGACTATCCCAAAGTTGTCGAAATTAGAAAACCCTAAACGGCGTAATCATCGACGATTTACAAGTGAAAGAAACTTCACACATGTCTAACCAGGCTCTTAGGAATCGTACTTTTACACAAGATTGTGAATTTTTCCCAACCGGATATTGTGACAAACCCCCAATATTTAACGAGTATCCAGATGATGTCATTGAGAAAGAGTTCGTTGATCCATTTTGGGAGGGTTTTTAACAAGTTTCGAGAAGCGAATCACAATATTTTCTTCAGTTTTGGGTGTTAATCGACTTAAAGATGTTAACGACAACATGGTACCCCCACTCTTGGGTACGACCTTGGGTTACGATAAATTTCACGGTAGAATTCAAAGTTTGAAGATGGGTAGGCTGCATCAAAGAGTTTCGAGTTCCGTGATATTCTAAAATTTATCGATTTCGTGGTCGAAATCTTTCGAATACGGAGGGTTTGATGTAAATCATCTCTCATGTTCGTTTCTCACATGTCAACGGATTATTTATATTTATGTTATTTTGATTTAAACCTCCCTGCTAGAGATCCTTAGTAGGCTTTAGGGAGTTTCTAATTAGCTAACACAAGGTAAAGGTGATACTTTTCCCAATTTCAAGAATATTCCTAATTAGGGTTTCCACCCCTTTATGTTCTATAAAAAGGATGATAGGTTCTCTATTTTGAGGAAGTTGTTGAAGTTGATGATTTGAAGTAAATTAAGTTTAGGTTTCAGTTTAAGCTTTTGTTTTGTTTTGATTTGAAGTTAGTTTTGTATTTTAGTATTAGTAAAAACATTAATTTTAATTAAGTTAACATTTATCAATCCGAGTTTTTGCTTTCGCGACTCAGATTTATGTTAAATTGGTATCAGATTTACGTTAAATTATTTTTCATAAAGAGTTCGTTGACCCATTTTGAGAGGGTTTTTTCACAAGTTTCGAGAAACGAAACATAATATTTTTTTCAATTTTGGGCGTCGATCGGCGTAAAGATGTTAGTGACAACATGGTACCCCCGCTCTTGAGTACGACCTTAGGTTACGGTAAATTTTGCGATAAAATTCAAAGTTTGAAGATGGGTAGGCTGCATCAAAGAGTTTTGAGTTCCGTGATATTCTAAAATTTGTTGATTTCGTGGTCGAAATCTTCCGATGACAGAGGGTTTGATGTGAATCATCTCTCATGTTTGTTCTCACATGTCAACAGACTATTTATATTTATGTTATTTTGATTTAAGCCTCTCTGATAGAGATGCTTAGTAGGTTTTAGGGAGTTTGCAATTAACCAACGCAAGGTTAATAGGGTATTTTTACCAGTTTCTAGAATATTCATAATTAGGGTTTCCATCCCCTTATGTTATATAAAAAAGAGGCTAGGTTCTTTATTTTAAGGAGGTTGTTGAAGCTGATGATTTGAAGTAAATTCAGTTTAGGTTTCAATTTAAGTTTTTGTTTAGTTTTAATTTGACGTTAGTTTTGTGTTAGTAAAATCCCTAATTTTAATTAGGTTAACGTTTATTAATCTGAGTTCTTGCTTCTGCGACTCAGATTTACGTTATAAACAACCAACCATATCTTGAGTAACGGATAAATGCATCTGCAATGTCGGGAATGGTTGCTAAATAAGTGTTATTGTATACTGGATCAAGAAATTTGCACCTCCCTTTGCTATTGTTTGGGTTGCATATAAATAATGGGAATTTTTGGGACACCAAAAGAAGGGGGATTGACAGGGGTGTTGGGGTGATGGGTGCCCACGGTTTGCAAACAAGGTGAAAAGATAAGAAGTCACCAAGAAAGAGGTGTGACATAATCATCACTAAAAGTTCATTAGGAAGATACTTCCAACGATTATCCTCTCCCTTCACTTCATCCTCTTTGTTTTCCACCAACTTAGACACTTCCTGTTTTACGTGCAAAACTGAAACACTAAAGCAAAGAGAGAAACACAAACTGTAAAATGACAAAAAGAAAGTCAGTCTGGACCGTACAAAACATTGTGATAAAAATTAATAATAAATTACCAAAAGATGTAATTAACTTAATGAAAACAAAACCAAGTTCTACGTATTTCTCAAAAACAACACAAAAGGCCAAAGGAAGGATGGAGTCTTCATCTCACATTTTCCAGAATGCATTTCATAACTCCATGTAAATATCAGTTACAGAACCAAAACAAGTCTTTAGAAATTTGGACCATATTACGAAACAAACTTAATTACCCCCACCAAGTAAACCCTAATACTAGCTAGGGAATTTCCAATATGACCTACTAAACCTATTTTACTTTATGTTAACAAGTTTTTGGGCTCAAACTCGCAGTTGGTATCAAATTTTTCTCTTCCCTATATCTGAATTCTTACTTTAGAGCCATAATTCAGTCTAAAATCTCAAATGGGTATGAGGGTATCCATAATTTGCAATTCTACACCATGTTTAACCCCCCCAAAAAAAACATAAAAAACTCCAAAGTAAAGAGTCTTTAAAATCAAACCTTTTTCAGTAACTGCTGGGCATCTCGATAGGACAATGGAATCAACGACGAAGAAATGGGGATGCACTCTTGTTGCGACAGAGATAGAATAGATAAGTTGGGAATAAAAATCTTATGCACTCTTGCCCCGAAATCTCCCGCCCACATCTTTTCTTCAGTGTGAGATTATTTTGTGGGTTTTTAGGGTTTGAAGCAGAGGGGAGAGAGAATGGGAGAATGGGAGAGAGTTTTTTTTTTAACTAACTTCAAATTACATAACTAACCTCATTTAAAAAAAACTGAGTGGGGGCAGCCCCCACTGGTCCTCATGTGGCTCCGCCCCTAAATATAGCCTGGTAGGGGACCGAGGCAGCATCAAATATACATTGGCTACATACACGAGCGCTAGCTCTCAAAAAAGAGCTCCTATAGACATTACCACTACGAAATCAAAGGATTTTCTCTTTCTGGCACACTTAAATATCGCCAGGCCTAATAGTTGAATCTTAAACCTCATACTTCTTGTTTCTATTCACACTAGAGATAATTTTATATGCGAACAGTGGCAATGATGTAAACAGTAAACCACATTAGTTAGAAATAGACAATGTTATGTGTTCTTTGAATATGGTAAACATAATAATAATACATGAGAATGGCGATTGAAACGGGTCTCTCAAAGAGAAAAATTATATTTGCATGTAGCACATCCTTAGGTAGGGCGTGCACCACTGTAATTGACCTATCTCTTTAGTTCTATAAATGGAGGCACTATTTATTTTCTCCAGTAGTTAGTTTTTATGTAATAGAATAGTTCTAATAAATCAAAATTAGGGTTCCTCAAGAACCTAATTTATTCCCCAATTGAGTATATTAAGTGCTCTTCATGATTATTAGGCTTTCGCATAATTAGATTACACTAAATTGGTATCAGAGCGATCTTACAATCTTTCGATTTGACGAGATAAATGCAGCACGCGAGTTTTTCCTAGAACTTGTAAGCGCTCAATCCGAATTGTTCCAAACAATCCTATGAGTTTTTAAAGATGGAGATAGGTACGTTCAACTCAACTCACACCACAGCGTCAAGGAATTCTCTGGTGTTCCAAGCGTTATGAATCGACGCGAGTTACGTGAGCACCTAACGACCACTACGATAAATAATCCAAGCAAATTACCGCCGATTTATGGCATGGTCGAGCCACCAACGAGGTCCCAAACTGCCGGTGAAGGCGCTGCAAAACTGACAATTCACAACGCAGAAAATGGCGAGGTTTTGGGGGTGAACAGTAACAACAAGGTGCTCGGGTCATGTGTTATGCAACACCATTTTGTTGCGGTGTTTCGGGAATAGTCTTTTGCCTTCTAATCCCGTTTGATGCGCAAAAGTCTTAAAACTCGTCACTACAGTATTCGCCTCCATTATCCCACCTGAGACACTTCAGTTTTAAACCGGTTTCATTTTTAACTAGAGCCCTCCACCTCTTCAATTTATCGAACACATCTGATTTGTTCTTCACAAAGTAGACCCACAGTTTACAAGTAACATCATCAATGAAAGTAACGTAATAGTGAGAGCCACCAAGAGAAAATACCTTGGTTGGCCCCCAAATATCTGTGTGTACAAGATCCAGCTTTCCAGATTTCCTTGATCTTTTAGATATTTTGAAGCTAACCTTCTTCTTCTTCATAAGAACACATTCTTCACAAAATTTATGATCAACCTCAGCAAGACCCTCTAGCTTTCCTTTTGTTACCATTATCTTCATCCCCTTTTCATTCATGTAACTGAGCCGTTTGTGCCATGTACTTTTATAAATCCCTAGAGTTGTCATACAAATAGTGGAAATTATGCTATACTTTTCAGACATCTAAGGGAACTCATCAAAATACTAGCCTATACACATTCTTACCCATTCTTAAGGCACCCTGGCAAGACGTCTCAATGGATTTTGTGACAGGGCTACCAATGACAGTGGAGGGCCTTGATTCAGTTTTCGTTGTCGTCAACAAGTTTTCCTAGATGGTACATTTCATCCCCTATTCTCGAGCAAATAACGTTTCTCATGTTGCTTGTACTTTCGGGGGATTGTTCGTCTACATGGTATTCTATGAGATATCACATCAAACAGAGATGTCAGGTTCACGTGTTATTTCTGGTGGTCATTATAGGGCTATTTACGTTGCAAATTACAGTTCCTTATAGTATTTCATCCTTAGACCAATGGGAAAATGAAGGTTGTTAACAGAAGCTTTGGTAATCTATTATGAGCCATGATTGGGGATAGTCCAGAGGATTGGGTGTTTGCTCTTACTCAGGCAAAGTTTGCTTTTAACAATTCTATTAACAGCTCTACGAGATTGTCTTCATTTATGATTGTCCAGGGGAGATCGCCAGGTATAGTCCTAGATTTGGCATATATACCCCCGACGGTTCCAGTTTCATCCTCTACTGCAGAGTTTAGTATCTTGATACAGGGTATCTATGAGAGTGTACGCACACGTTTAGTAGAGGCATATGCCACCTATGAGGCACATGCAGATACACATCATCGACAGGTTAACTTTCAGCTGGGTGATTTGGTTATGCTGTATATCGAGAAGGAACGTCATTTCGGGGTGGGCTCCAAATTAGCCCTTCGGCGAACAGGTCATTTCCATATCGTTCAACGTATTGGGGAGAATGCTTACGGGCTTGACCTCCTGCGGCATATGCGACGATCTCACAGTTTTAATGTGAGTCTCCTTTTTCCTTTTGTTGGTGATCACGTACCACCTATTACTTTACCGATTCCTCTTCTGCAGTAATACGAGTTTTACCGTATTGACACTGTCTTAGAGAGCAGTATAGATAAGACTTCAAAGAGAGGTGCCTATTGCATGTACAAGGTGCATTGGGTGGGCAAGGATTCATGGATATCTGAAGCATATTTTTAACAGAGGGACCCAACTTTATTTTCCAATTATGCCAACCAGTTGAATTCGTGGTTGGATTCTTCCGCAGAGGGAAGGTTTGATGTAGCACATCCCTATGTAAGGCATGCACAGTAGTAGTTGGCATCTCTCTTTAATTCTATAAAGGGAGGCACTCTTTATTTTCTTTAGTAGTTAGTTTTTATGTAATAGAAAGGTTATAATAAATCAAAATTGGGTTCCTCAAGAACCTAATTTCTTCTCCAATTGATTATATTAAGTGTTCTTCTTGATTATCAGGCTTTCACGTAATCAGTTTACACTATGATTTGTTAAACTATTAACATGAGAACAAGGATTGGATAGAAAAAAGTGGGGTAAAGCACAATCTTGTTGAGTGGGTCTAATAATAGTTACCCCTTAACAATGAATCCATTTCCATCTTTTGTAATTGTCATCAACTTGGATTGTAGCAAATAACTTCAATTTTCAAATTAGATAGAAATGACATAAAAGGCTAGATAATATGAGCTAATTTAATCCATGAGCCTGCTGTTGTGTAAATTGATAGCAAGCATGCATAAACATAAAATAAAAAAATCAAGTTTCGAATCTGAAAGATCACTCTGCAATGATGGAGAACCAACCAAAATCAAGCACATGAGATTTATCAAGGGGAAATCCCAAATCATGGATCATATCGCTTACCACAACCAAAATAGAGTTTGCATTATCAAATCACTAAAAGAGTTGTAATGAAATATCTCAAACTCACATAGTCTTCTTACTATTAATAAACCCCACAAAAAAAAAACTCTCACAAAACTAACTCAAAAGCTTTCAATTTTCTCCTCTCCCATTTTTATCTTAGATCTCATCAATGGAAGCTTTTAACTTTCATAAATCTATTTTTCTCTAGGTATCTTTTTAAAGATCTAAATACACGTACCTAAGATAGTAGGAAAATAATCATATACAAAATTTTGAAAATCAACAAGAATACAAGCTAAGCACAAAAGATCTATACTAAGATAGCAATGTCATAAATGGTAAATTAGAGTCAACATGAGCACTTAAACATGAAATTAGTGTGAAGAACAACACTAGATATTTTCTTTTAAACTGAAAGAAAAAAAATGAAAGAAAGGACATTCCGTTGAACTAGACACTGGTAGCACCCAATAAGGTGCTCGTCACTCGTGACATACATTTGAGATATATCCACCCCTAAATTTGTGCAATCTTGAATCTTTCACCCAAAAGTAATAAATAGAATCCCGTTCGAGTCCCAATTGCTTGGCAGGTACGAATATGAAAGTTCCGTATAAGGGTGCTGTTGAGAATCGACGTAGTTACTTTCACTTCATTAACAAGAACAATACGCGGAATAATCCCTAACAGAAGAGACAATCAAGCAAAAATAATAAGGACACAAGAATTCCCAGAGGAGGGAAGTGGAAAACCCTTGCAGGTAAAAAACCACTCCCAGAACAATCTACTATGATAATCAAACAGGTTACAACGATCTCTCCAAGCTTTAATGGTGTCTCTTTAAATCCTAGGTTTATCTAGAATTAAACTCGCCAAGATAGGCTAACAAAATAGCCTAAGTCCTCTTTATATGTTAGATGAAAAATTACATAAAGACAGACTCAAAGTACGGATCATGAGATACACCAATGCCTCAAGAACAAACTTCTAAAACTGACTTAAAGAAGTCTGTTTGAATAGACTCTCAGTCTATTCGAATAAAGTGGGCTCTGAGTGTTCTTGTTTGAACAAACAAGGAGTCTGTTCGAACAGACAAAATTTTGTTCGAACAGAAAAAATCTCGTTCGAACGACTTCTTGTCTTATTCGAACGACTTGCCTTTTATTCGAATAAACAAAAAAGTTTATTTGAACAATTATGCCTCTGCCTTTTCTGTTCGAGCAGACAAATACTTTATTCAAATAGAACTTTGAAAAAACCTTTTTTCAAGCCGTCTTTGGTCCTTGCTCGTCTCACGAGCTCCAATGAACTTCCTCGGACAAGATTCGAGTTCATACCATAACAATCTTCCACATGAAATCAAATCCCGTAACCCATCTTCAGATCTCCAAATGAATTGCTTACACGATTCGGACCTTCAATCTTGAAGGCCCACAAAAGTTGTACATGTCGTCAACTTCTAAAATGTCACCACCTTCATAAACATATCGGCCGGATTTACATCAGTATGAATGGTCACGAGCTTCAACACATCGTCCTCGAGGAGTGAGCGAATATAATGATAGCGAATATCAATATGCTTGGTCCTAAAGTGAAAAGCCGAATTCTTCGCTAAGTGTATAGTGATTTGACTATCACTATACAACTTATGAGAAAATTGTTCTCTACCAAGCTCTTTCATCAACCATTTTAGCCAAACCATATCCTTGCAAGCTTCCGTAGCCATAACATATCCTGCCTCTGTCGTAGACAAAGCTACAATCTTCTGTAGCCTAGAAACCCATGTTGCAGCACCGTTTCCCAATGTAAAAATGAAACCACTAGTGCTCTTCTGCCTATCAATCCCACCCGCCATATCAAAACCCTATAAGCATATCTGAGAACCCCCATAACATAATACCATATCTTAAGTCCTCTTTAGATACCTCAGTTTCCATTTCATAGCTCTCTAATGCTCCTGGAATGGATTACTCATATACCTGCTAACAACTCCTATTGCTTGGGCAATATCAGGTCTTGTATAAATTATAGCGTACATTAGGCTACCAATCGCGGATTAATAATAATGAACCTTCCACTTCTTATTACGATCCTTCTGCATCTTTGGACAAATCCTTTGATAATTTGAAGTGACCTTTCAATGGTGTACAAACAACATTAGAACCATCCATATTGAAATGCTTAAGTACTTTGCTGATGTACTCAGCTTGAGATAACTTTAATTCTTGCCGCTTTTTGTCCCTTGTAACACTCATACCAAGAACTTATTTTACTGTACCCAAGTTCTTCACAGAAAACTCTCGGGATAACTGTTCCTTCAACTTGATAATTTCTCCCATGTTAGCCCTTGCTGCCAACATATCATTTACATACAAAAGTAGAATAATATACGAATTCCCCGTATTTTTGATAAAACAACAGTGATCCGCATTGCTCTTCGAATAACCGTTTCTGGACATGAATTGTTCAAACTTGAAATACCACTGTCTGGGCGCTTCTTTTAAACCATATATGCTCTTCATGAGCCTACTCATAAGATCATCTTTCCCTTTAGCCGAATACCCTTCTGGCTGCTTTATATAAATTTCTTCATCAAGGTTACCATAAAGAAAAGCTGTCTTAACATGAAACTGCTCAAGATGAAAATCTTCGACTGCGTATTCATCACAACCCGAATAGTAGACATCTTTACAACAGGAGCAAAGATATCACCGAAAGCCCTTCACCACAAGTCTAACCTTGAATCTCTTTGAACCATTGGATTCTTGCTTTAATCTGTATACCCAATTGTTATGCAATGCTCTGTTCCCTTTCGGTAACAAAATTAAATCCCAAGTTCAATTAATTGATAATGACTGCATCTCATCATTCATAGCAAGCTCCCACTTGCTCTTGGCTTTCACATCTAAAGTTTCCTTATAACTTTTCAGCTCACCACTATCCATAAGTAACAAATGATTTAGGGAGTTAACGTACCTAGCCAAAATTCTTGTAACTCTAGTCTCCTTTCGAAGTGTTATTAGAATGTCTAGATCAATAGGTTCCTCGCCTTGATTCAGTTCACCACCATCCATAAGTATCAAATGATTTAGGGAGTTAATGTACCTAACAAAAATTCTTGTAACTCTCAGCTCCTTTCGAAGTGCTATTGGAATGTCTAGATCATTAGGTTCCTCGCCTTGTTCTGGTGCATCGGACTCAACCATGACATCTTCATCAACCTCTTGAGAGGGTTCATCATCATCAATATTGACACTTACCGTTGTTTCGCTTTGATTCTTTTCCACAAGTACGTTGAAGTTTTTATACAAGACTTCCTCATTGAATGTAACATTACGGTTCCGGATAACTTTTCGATTCTTTGGATCCCAAAATCGGTACCCAAACATATCACCACCGTATCCAATAAATATGCACTTTGTCGACTTTAGATCTAGCTTTCTCCTTGAATCTGAATTATCAAGCACATATGAGGTACGACTGAAAATATGCAAGTGATTTAGGTTTACCGCTTTACTGGTCCATGCTTTTTCAAGAAGTTAAAAGTCCAAAGCCGTTGAAGGCTCTTTATAAATCAAGTACACCGTCGTACTAAATGCATTTACCCAAAAACACATTGACAATCCAGCGTTAAGTCTCATACTCTTCGCTCATTGATTTATTGTTCGATTTATGTATTATGCAACAACATTTTGTTTCGGTGTTTTGAGAATAGTCTTCATTCTCCTAATCCCGTTCGATGTGTAAAAGTCTTCAAACTTGTCACTATAGTATTTACCCCCGTTATCCGACCTGAGACACTTCAATTTCAAACCAGTTATATTTTTAACTAGAGCCATCTACCTCTTGAATTTATCAAACACATCTGATATGTTCTTCACAAAGTAAACCCACAGTTTGCAAGTAACATCATCGATGAAAGTAATAAAATAGTAAGAGCCACCAAGAGAAAATACCTTGGTTGGCCCCCAAGCATTTGTGTGTACAAGATCTAGCTTTCCAGGTTTCCTTGATCTTCTAGATATTTTGAAACTAACCTTATTCTTTTTTGCAAGAACACACTCCTCACAAAACTTGAGATCAACCTCAGCTAGACCCTCTATCTTTCCCTTTGTTACCATCATCTTCATTCCCTTTTCACTCATGTAGCTGAGCCGTTTATGCCATGTACTTGTATCAATCCCCGGAGTGGCCACACAAATTGTGGAAATTGTACTTTGCGTTGTATACAACGTTCGTAAGCCTCATCTTACTACCATAACTCCCTTTGTAGCCTTCTAGAAAGTAGCCCCAAAGGTACTCACATATTTGCCATCATCTGCCAATTTACTAACCGATATAAGGTTATGCCCCAATTTAGGTACAAGTTACACATTCTGTAAAACCAATGTTCCCCCTGAAGGCAGCAACAACCTAGCATTTCCCTTTCAAGTAATATTACAAGAAAGACCGTACCAAAGTCGCCTTTAACAATATTGGTTAGGAAATCTACGTTTGCAGTAGCATGGAAAGAGGCACCTGAATCATTTATCCATGATTCATTAACATCATCACATGACAGTAGTAGAGCCTCGTCAGAACTAACCTCCTCTATAAGGTTCATTGTATCTTTCTCTTTATCATCTTTCTTTGAAGAAGAGTTATAATCGCGCCTGAAGTGACCATTCTTTCCACAAGTCTAACACACACCGGGTGGCTTAGGGTTTCCTCTTGATTGTGATCGACCCCTTTCTAAATTTTGGCCCTTTTCTGTAAGACCTCCCTCTTTCCTCGATATTCAACATACTACCATTTGGACTCGAATAGGGTTCAGATGTTTTACGCCTATTATTTTTACCCATAATCAAAGAGACTATAGTTTCAAATTTAATGTCTTCCTTCCCCGATGAGTTGCTCACAGCTGTAATGAATCCTTCCCATCTATCAGGCATATTCTCTAAAAGAGCCCACGCTCTTACCTTGGTAAAAGTGAATTTAATGGATTTCAGTTGATCATGAATGGTATTGTACTCGCTGGTATGAGCTTGTGCACTACTATTACCCTTTATCTTTAAAGTAATCAAGCGCCATAAATGATGTACCTTATTTGCCCCAGACGGTTTTGAATACATAGCAGACAACGTCTCCATCAAACCCTTGTTGTCGTAACTATGGTGATCATGTGTAGAATATGAGATGACAACGCTAACCTAATGGTTCCAAGTGCCTTGCAATCCAATCGTGCCCACTTGGCATCATTGTATTCTGCTGGCATTATCTCAACTTTACTCAGTGGAAAATCAAGATCATTCTAATAGAGGTAATTTTTTATCTGTATCTTCTACACTCCAAAATTTCATCCAGTGAACTTCGTGATCATTAACTTCTCCTGATCGGCCATCGTTCTTACCATACAAGCCCTGTAATACTTGCTCTGATACCAATTGTTGAGAATCAAGGTAGCTTCTCTCTCTTCTTTAACAAGAACGATATGCGGAATAAGCCCTAATAAAAGAAACAATCAAGCAAGAACAATAAGGACACAAGAATTCCCAGAGGAAGGAAGTAGAAAATCCTTGCGTATAAAACACCACTCCCCGTACAATCCACTATGATAATTAAATAGGTTACAATGATTTCTCCATGCTTTTCAAGCTTTAATGGAGTCTCTTCAAACCCTAGGTTTCTCTAGAATTAAACTTACCAAGATAGTCTAACAAAATAACCTAAGTCCTCTTTATATGTTAGAAGACTAATTTCATAAAGACGGACTCAAAGTATGGATCACGAGACAAACTAACGCCTCTAGAATGAACTTCTAAAACTGACTTAATAAAGTCTATTCGAACAGACTCTCAGACTTATGCAAGTAGATTTGGTAGATTATAAACACCTCTCCACAAGACTCAACTAAATAAAGAATGTTGAAATAGTTGTCCAATTTTGAAAAGGTGGGTTTCTTAAATTCGTGGTACTCATGTAGTTATCTTATCATCAACTGGGATGTCCAAAACTACAATCCCCCCAAAGCGAAGTGTATAGACCTTTCCATTGCAACATATGGCACTGCCATCGTAGTCACCTTCCCTTGAGAAAAAGGGTTTGCCCTCGGGTATCATTTTTTTGTGAAACCTAGTTGTTGTCCCCAGGATGGCAAAACCTTATATAGTCATTATCGAGTAGCATTACTACACAGTAAGGATCGGCCGGGGAAGATGTATCAACTCCATAAAGCCGTATAAAGTCAATAGGTGGGAGATAAATTCACACAATGAAATTGGATTGAAAAGAAAACACTCTTAGTTGTGCACAAAATAACTTTGTATTAGCAGCCAACCATGGCTAAAAGTGTAATCCATCATTCATAGTAGGTTCCATCAGATAGGTTGAAGAAAGTCTAATTGCGATAAATTTTCTTGTAAGGGAAAACCAGAGCAGGGGCTTAAGAAATATATGGAGTTAAACCCCTTGACCTCTCCCCAACCACAATGGGTGATTCTTGTTCATGGGGTGTCATTATTTTCACCACTCTGTTTTGGGTACTAAATATTGTAGCTTAAACACAAACAGACAGGGAGCTCTTAATAGGAAATTGGGATTTGTAATCCAAATTGAACTATACACTTAGTATTTCTCAGCCTAATTGGAGAAAAATTTCAGTTTTTCTTCTTCTGGGAGAACCTTAATTCCAATTGAACTCCAAATTTAGTAACTTTCATCCTACTTTGATGGAACATACACACTACAAACTCAGTATCCTAATATTTTTCCTCTGCTTTGGATAATTAGACTCAGCATCATTCTGACTTGGGAGATAAATGTGAAAGAACACTTAAATTAAAAGTGGTTATTACTAAGGATAATCAGGCAATCAGGCTAACAACTTAGGGCATCTCCAACATCCCCTGCTCCGAATCCAGGCAATAATCCAGATCCTGATTTGGAGCATGGTTGTGTAGGGCTACACACGATCCGGTCCGGTTTTAGCCCTAAACCGCAAACCGAACTGGATACCCCCAGTTTTTAATAATAGGGAACCGAAACTGAACCAAAATTGAACCGAACCAAAACCAGACCGGCCGGCCAATTTTGGTTTAGTTTTTGTATTCGGTTTTGATATCACTCTCACCTGCATTAATAACAGCATCCCAATCAGTCTTCCCATCTTTCCCAAACTGCTTCAAATCCGAAGTCCCAGTAACCTAGTTCGGGTTCTCATTCTTCGACATCGTCACCGACACAACAGCTCCAACCATTTGACCCAAGAGACTTCTCCTCCTCTATAACAATAGCAACAAAAGAAGAACCTACTACTGCTTCACCATAATTGCTGATGATGATAGAAAGAGGTTCCACTTGGTTTCACATAAGGCGGAGTAACCATAGTCAGCCAGGCAAACCAAAACCATGAAATTCCCAATTTAGTTTCAAAAACTTTTTTATAAATTTTAGAGAAAAATAGTCATTATTTTTGCTTCTTCTCCAAACTCTCTCTCCCAACAATCCCTTTTGCTTCCATTACTATCTTCTGTAATCTTATCGGCCAAAATTGATTAAATTAACATCAACACTTACAGGAGTGATCAATGGAGGTCGAGGAATGCATGTACAGTGATTGAAACAAATATTAGTGAAAGAAAGGTTTATTCAGATGATGATTAAATAAATACAACTTCTGGACTCCTCATTTATAGAATACACAGGAAACTAATTTGCTTCATGTAAGGAACTACTTAAGCAACTAGTACTACTGACCCGGGACACTCCAATAACAACCTTAGACTTATTCTACTAAGACTACTTCAACTGCCCAATGCTTGCCTCTAACATTCCCTCCCTTAAACTGATGTTTCTAACAACAATTTATATTAAGTTGTTAACGGAAATCCCTCCCTCAAATGAACAAACTCCAAGCAGCTTTCGAAGCTTTACAAATGCATCAAATTCGAGGGGCTTCGTAAGTATATCCGCCACCTAATTTTTTCTCATGCAGTAGAGAAGATCGATTACTCTATCCTTCATGAGATCTCCTATGAAATGGTACTGAACATCTATGTGCTTGGTTTGCCCATGGCGCACCAAATTATTGGACAACTTTATTGTTGAACTATTGTCACAATAGATTGGAGTAACCCCATATAGAATACATAGGAAACTAACTTGCTTCAAGTAAGGAACTACTTAAGCAACTAGTACTACTGACCCGGGACACTCCAATAACAACCTTAGACTTATTCTGCTAAGACTACTTCAACTATCCAATGCTTGCCTCTAACATTCCCTCCCTTAAACTGCTGTTTCTAACAACAATTTATATTAAGTTGTTAACGTAAATCCCTCCCTCAAATGAACAAACTCCAAACAGCTTTCGAAGCTTTACAAATGCATTGAATTTGAGGGGCTTCGTAAGTATATCCACCACCTAATTTTTGCTCATTCAATAGAGAAGATCGATTGTTCTATCCTTCACGAGATCTCCTATGAAATGGTACTGAACATCTATGTGCTTGGTTTGCCCATGGTACACCGAATTATTGGACAACTTTATTGTTGAACTGTTGTCACAATAGATTGGAGTACCCCCAGGATAAAGTAACAATTGGTTGTTTCTTTGATGACCAAGAGATTACTCCTGATCCTAATAAAAATACATATCCCAAGGTGCATTTTTGACCATCCCAATCACCACCATAATCACTATCAGTAAAACCTATCAAATCTGAAGTCTATCCTTTCCTGTAAAAAATGACGAAATCAACTGTACCTTGTAAATATTGGAGAATCCTCTTAGCGGCATTAAGGTGCTTGATCTTTGGAATTTCCATATAATGACTGATCAAGCTAATTGTGTCCTGGATGTCTGGTATCGTCATTGTTAAGTACATTAGACTACCCATAATTTGCCTATATATAGTATCAACCTTCTCACCTTTGGGATCTTTTGTTAACTTCAAGCCAACTTCAGCCAGTGTCTGAACTAGATTGGAATCCTTCATTTGAAAATATTTCCTAAATCTCTTTAACGTATTTCTTATGCGATATAAAAATGCCCTCTTCGGACTTCACTACTTCAATACCGAGGAAATAATGCATTTTACCAAGATCAGACATCTCAAATTCTACCATCATCGACTGCTTGAACACTTCGAACATTGCCCAATCATTCCCTGTGTAGATAAGATCATCCACATATAAACACAGTATGATAAAATTACCATTAGACCCATATTTCATAAAGAGAGTTGGCTCGTTCGGACATTTTTCGAACCCTTCCTTTAAAAAATATGCCTCAATGCGACTATACCATGCTCGCGGAGCTTGTTTTAGACCGTATAAAACTTTTTATAACCGGAACACTTTGTTTGCACTTTCCTCCTTCGCATAGCCTGGAGGTTGATCAATGGACACTTTTTCTTGCAAATCACCATGTAAAAAGGCCGACTTCAGATTGATCTGAAATATAGACCAAGAGTTTTTCGCCGCTAATGCATGAATCATCCGTATTGTATCATGTCGTTCAACAGGAGTAAAGACCTCATCATAATCTATCTCATGTCATTGTTTATAGCCCTGAACTACCAATCGTGCCTTATATTTGTCGACTCTGTCGTATGCATTTAATATGGTTTTGTAGACCAACTTTACACCGATCGCCTTTTGACCATTTGGAACGTCAGTTAGCTCCCATGTCTGGCATTTTTGATTGATTTCATTTCGTTATTCATTGCCTCCTGCCACTTTGGCTCTTGTACCGCCTCTTTTAAAGAAGCTGGATCACAATTAGAAAACAAAGACATGTACATTTGTGGATCATTAGCTTGTTGAACTTCAGGTACTTTATAATCTTGCACCCACGAGGGTCTCCTTGTAATTCGTTGTGGTCTTGTCGTTACTTGGCTAGATTGTGGTGTATGAGAAGGACCTGGCGATTATCCTCTTTAAGGTGGAAAGGATGGTTGTTGTTATGAGTTCCTTACTTGAATCTCTAAATGACTTGATCCATTTTCTGCTTGAACATTATCAAAGATCAATGGAACGTTTTGCCCTTCTTTAGTAATGGCCCAGTTCCTCATCATTTCTTTGTTAAACAACATATCTCGAATGATAACAATTTTCTTGGTGACAGGATTATATAACTTGTTTGCCTTTAAATTCGCGGCAACACCGAAAAATACACACTTTTCATCTTTATCATCGAGCATTTTCTTCTTTTGATCAGAAACATAGGCATATGCGACAAACCCAAAAATCTGTAAATGATCGACACTTGGTTTTCTTCTACTCCATGCTTCTTCGGGTGCTATGTTTTGAACCGCCTCTGTAAGAATTCAATTTTAAATGTGAGTACTCCACATAACACTCTCTGGCCAGAAATTCTTCAAAATATTATTGATCGTCAACATACTCCGTACCATATTTAAGATCGTCCGATTTTTTCGTTCAGCAACGCCATTCTGCTTTGGGGTATAAGCTGCTCAATTATCTTTTTATTCTATATTGCTCACAGTAACTTGTGAACTCATTGGAATTATACTCCCCACCACGATCAGAACAAAGTACTTTAATGAGATTCCCTGATTCATTTACCACAAATGCTTTGAAAACTTTGAATGTGGAGAAAGGTTCGAATTTCTCCAGTAAAACATAAACCCAAGTTTTACGACTATAATCATCATTGAACGTAATGAAGTACCTCTTGTTGCCATTGAATTTCATATCGATTGGCCCACATATGTCTCTATGAATAAGCTCCAATATCATTTTGGCTCTCAATGTGTTACCCTTTGGAAATAAAACACGGTGTTGTTTGCCAACAACACAACCCTCACACAGTTGTGAATGGTGATCAATCTGTAGATCCCCGTCGCCATATACTTTTGTCTCAAAAGTTGTAAACCATTGAGTCTAAGATGACCATACTGAAGATGCCTTAGCCACGCCGAGTCTTTGACCATTGCAGAAAAACAAGGAACAACTTTATTAGCGATTACTAAAGGAAACATGCGATTGCGAGTCATGTTAACTTTAGTAATTAGATTGCTCTCTTGATCTTCAATTCGACAAACCCCACCTGTAAAAACAATTGAGTAACCTTTTTCTTGAAGTTTCCCAACACTTAAGAGATTGCAATCCAGACCTGGAATATAAAAAACATCTGAGATTGAATGGTATTTGTTACCAGAAGTGTGAATTCAAATATTTCCTTTTCCCATAACCTGTATTTTGGAACTATCTCTAAATTTCACTGACTTGCAAAAAGAGTCGTCAATATCTATAAATATAGACTTTTCCCCGCACATGTGGCTGCTGGAACCCGAGTCCAAGTACTACATATTATTATCAGAAGCTTCTTCTTTGAAGTTGTAGATTAAATAAAGAGAAATCTCATCCTCGTCCGCGAAGTTTTCATTCTGATCCTCCTCCGCGAAGTTTGCTTTTTCTCCATTTTCTTTGTATAAAATCACTCGACAATCGGAATGATAGTGGCCATGCTCGTTACACCGGAAATATTTGACACCAAAATTAGTACGACCTCGCCCTCTTCCTTGGTAGCCATAATTTTGATTACCTTCTGCATGTTAGGAAGAATCAACATAAAGACCTCTACCTCATCCTCCTTGGTGCCCATAGCCTGGATTACCTTCTGCTTGTTTGTAAGAATCACTTTGAAGACCTCTGCCTCATCCTTGTCCTCCTCTCTATGTTCCTCGTGAGCTAATGGTCGAGGCTCGCAGTGCTTGCTCCACCATCTCATGTTGATTTATTCTTTGCTCGTAAACCAACAGTGAACTAAGTTCAGCTTTTCAGGGATAGTATTCTTTCATTCCTGTAACCTTCTGTTTGAACAAGTCTTGTTCGAACAGAGGCGCAATTTCAGCTGCGTTTGGGTTTATATACTTCATTTCTTCATTCCGAACAAGATCTTCCAGGGACAGTTTTCTTTCATTCCTGCAGCCTTCTGTTCGAACAAGCCTTGTTTTGTTCGAACAGGATCTTCCCTGTTCGAACAGAGGCGCGATTTTCAGCTGCGTCTGGGTTTATATACTTCATTTCTTCATTCTTCTCTTCACTCCTTCACTTTCTCTTCTCCCTAACCTTTTCCTCTCTCCTCCTTATTCTTAATCCAACCTTCCTCTTCGCTCGCGGATTCTTCCTCAGATTCGCCACGATCTCTACTCCTATCCTCGGTAAGTAATTCCTTTTTTCCCTTCCGCCAATTTTGCTTGATTTGGCTTAGGGTTTTATTTCTAGGGTTTGGATTTTATTCTCTTTTCCTTAAATTATTGGTTGTTTGTTGTTCCTGGTTTATGTTAGATTACCAGGCTTTCCATTTGCTTTTCCGCGGATCATAGTTGGGTTTCTGGGTTGGTTTTCCGCAGGACTCGGGATTTCCTTCAGGCGAGTTTTTCCTTCATTTCTAAGCCCCTATACTAGTTAATAGATGTTGATTTGAGTAGTACTCTGAGCATAGAGGTGTTGTGATCAGTTAGGGTTTATTTTTATATTACTTCTCCGTATAATTGTTAACTCTTTAGTTACTATAGTTACATTGGCTTTGGGTTTTGCTAGAAGTTGTTAGTGTAGTTACTAGTTGTTGTATTCTTATTGTTGGGTTCAGTATTCTAGAGACTAAGGTTGTTTAGTTGTGATGACGGTTAGGTTGCTGTTTCATCAGTTTAGATGGTACAACCGAGTCATTGGGCATTTTGTTTAGGATTGTTGCCATGCTCTTCTGTAAGTGGTTATCCTATGTTTATTTGCCGGGTTTACGGCTGTTACATTGTGATCCTCAGGATCTATTGCATCTTTTCAAATCATGCCAACTCTTTTAACTTATCGAGATCAGATACATAACAAAGCTCTACATCGCTTGACCTCCGATAAGAGCGCAGGAGTCCTACATCGGGTTGAAATAGTAGGTGGGTCCAGGATGGATACTATCATACCTTATAAACCGATCCGGGAGTGTGGGAAGGTATGTGAAAGTATTTACAATCTGGTACAGGGCTTATCCTTGAGGTTGAAGCTCCTTGGAATGAAATACAGTTCGGACGTTGGCTCTGTGGGTTGAAAATCCCGGAACACTTTGATCAAGTGAGTATCCACTAACTTGGTCGAGCTTGACAAAAATCGTACCCATTGTATCCCTTTAACAGATCTCTTTAAGTCAAACATGCTAGCGGTTGATCAACCATTAATTATTATAATAGGATTGCATCACGTTTTCAACATCAACTCATTTAGCATTTAGCATTTAGAACTTAACACATATCACATCATTGACATATCATTGCATCTTTCCCTCATTGTTACATTCCCTCCTTTTCTTATATTCCTTATTCTTACTATGGTTACTCTTATATTTCCTTTTAGCTCTAACTACTCAGTTACTTGGATCATGAATCTATTGGTTACGATTATTCTACTTTAACTTACTCTATCTGCTTCACTTCACTATCTGTATCTGTATCTGTTTACTAGTATGTTATTTAGAATCGTTGGGTATTCAGTGAGCCGTGGTTTTGCTCGCTCTCGCATTGTTTCCACCCATTTTAGAGGTTGAGCAGTTTGAGTTACTGAGAACCTCAGCAGTGTTTGGAGCAGTTGACGCTGCCGACCAGTTTTAGTTTAGACTTTTGTTGTTATCTCAGCGTATGTTGTTGTACCTTATTTTTGACATTGTATATATTTATGTCAGATATGTATATATGTTTTTCACTTCCGCTATGTTGTTATTTCATTTCTTTACTCTGATGATTATTGCTATATGTGAACAGCCGAGCCAGAATTTGTCTACGGCTTGGCTATTTGCGGGGTAGAATCTTTAGATTCCCCAACCTGCACTACTTAGAATCTAGTAATTGGTCAAGCTACCGATTACCATATTTTGGGGCGTGACACTATCACCATGAAATATAAAAAGATGTCCAAAAACTCACGGGGAAGGTTGTAATCTTCACAGGTTTATCTTAAAGTTATCTGATCGATACAAATTTCTTTACCTTCTTCTTCGGGGAAACCCAACACTAATGAAAAGTAAGCAACCCAAAGAAATCATTTTGACCCCATAATGCGAATAAGCTTTTGAGGATCTTAAAAGATACTTGGGGCGTCCTCCTGTAATATGTACTCCTGTTGATAGCGAAGTACTCATAATATATTTATCAACAACAAAAGACTCAATCAGTTCTATCCTTATTCGAGAAGACACATAGTAGAAAAACTAATCTACTACAATAGAAAAATGCTCATGCCTGTCAAAAAAAGTTATACAACAATTGAAAAGTAACTACTCGCCCTGGTATACAGTTCCCAAAAAATTTGACCTTATTTCAAAGCACATCCCGTCAAGGTCATCATCAAATTCCCCCTCAAACTAGTGTTATCCAAAAAATAGAAGTTTGAAAGGGCTCAACAATGACCTGTTTTTCAAGGCAAATACGACATCTCGATCCTTCATGCCACAAATATCGATTAAAGAACAATTAGTTACCGACTTCTTGGCAGACTTTCCCGTAAAAGACCCTGAACTGGAGGAACTCGAAGAAGTACTAGCCGATACTTCTATTGCAGAACCAAATGCATGGTCAAGAAGTACTGGATAAAGACTCTTTATCAGCGTATCTGTAAGACCAAGAGAATCAAGAATTTGCATCGTCCTCATTGCACCACCCAATAACATAATTGAAAAATCTATCAAACTTAAATTTTATGCAACAAACAATGAAACAGAGTATGAAGTAAACTTACATGGCCTTGACCTCGCATTAGTACTGGGAGCAGAAGAAATAGTTGTATATGTGAACTCATTACTCGCATCCAACAATTACAATAAAACATTCAAAACATCGTGTAAAATGGTTAACTATGGCGCACTAGTAAAAGAAAAAAATGAAGAAATTCACAAAAGCCACAATTTCTTATTTGCTAGGAGCAGAAAATTGCCATGCTGACGTGCTAACATACATTACTGCAATGATCGAAGACAGTGTGAGGAGAACACTGGAACTCAAAGTAATCAAACATTCCAGCCTTAAAACAAGTTATGCAATACAAATCAAAGTTGTTGAAGATAACGATCCCAAAGATTGAAGGATGTTATTCCTCATATATTTCAACTCTAATACCCTCCCCAAGAATAAAGAAGAAGCTCGATCTCTGTTAGCAAAATGTCTAAGATTCAAAGTCCAAGGAGGAATACAATATCGAATTACAGGCAAAGGCCCACAGATCGAATGTATCTCACAGAAATAAGCCAACATAAAAATCAAAGAACTTCATAAAAGAATTTATGCCACACAAATCTCAGGTCGATCCCTGGCACAAAGAGCATTCATACAAGGTCTATACTAGTCAAAGATGAGGCAAGACTGTGAGGATTTTTTTTAAAAGGCTACAAATACCAAATTTACGCTCAAGATATCAAAAGTATAGCCCTCGACTTACATGTAAGAAATGTCCTCTGGCCATTTAAGCGATGGGTAATCGACATCATTGGTCTATTCCACCCTGTATCAGGAAAAGTAAAATTTGTCTTTGTAGCTATATACTACTTTACCAAGTGGGTCGAAGCTATACCACTTTGTCACATTGATGAAAATGAAGTGATAAAATTCCTATAGGAGCATATCATCACTAGATATGGTTATCCACAAATGATAAGATCGAATAATGACAAACAATTCATCAGCAGTAAAATTCTCAAATTCCTCCACAAATACAAGATCCAGTTAACTACTATGATACTGTATTATCCACAAGGAAATGGCTTAAGACAAGACTATCAATAAGAGCATCAAGTCAGGCTTGTGCAAACGTGTCGATGAAAAAAAAAGGCAGATGCGTTGAAGAACTACTCAGTGTGTTATGGGCTTATAGGATGATACTTCAAACTTCCACAGGTCGTATACCATTTATGATGGTTTTTGGTACAAACGTTGTTATTCCTTCAGACCTCGATCTCCCATCAGCTAGAAGACAAGTCACAGATGTAGATAATAAAGTTGGACTTCTATGTAATCTCAACTGGATCAAAAAAACTCGAGATCATGCCATTGCAAACTTGGGGTGATACCACAACATTCTAAGGAAAGCATACAACAAGAAAGTGAGGAAGCGCACATTTGACATTGGCGATCTTGTACTTTGACGAATCCAAGATAGTACTCGACCTAATCAATCAGGAAAATTATCAGAAAATTAGGAAGGTCCTTATATCCTCAGTGCCAAAACTGATAGTGGCACATACTGGTTAATGACTGAAGATGAATTACAGGTTGAATTTCCATGGAATACAGCCAATTTAAAGATGTTGTACTGATAAGAGTTGTAATCTATTTTATTGTTCTTCAATAAAGAGGCTATCTTTCCCATTGTTAAATCATCTATTTTACATTCTATCTAAAGGCAAAACTTAATAAGTATTTGTCAACCGCATTCCCATTTCTTCGATAAACGGATATCCAATTATAGGAAATTCCATTCAAACATCATTACTAATTTGACAACCCATGACATGGTTGTCTTATCAGTCAAATCGGATATCCCATAGAGGAAATATATCTAGCATTCATTCCTATACTTGTGGATAACATGACTCTCCTACCACTGCATTCAAATATTCCTTAAAAGGGTAATTTCGGAAACATCTACCAAATAGTGTGCTGTAAATCATCTCGAATATAACACTTCAACATATTCAATAACATATTCATCAAGGTCGACTACCTCTCCATCAATTATTGACAATTCAAACTACTCTATTTTGTAAAATTAAAATTATTCACTCAAATTCATTCAAATATCCAAAACTAAAGATGTTAGGTCCCATCGACTACTTGTACACAAAAATCCTTTTAAACTTAACAAAAATAAAAGAAGAGAGTACTACATTTCTCATATCTACTTCTCAAGGGGAGTGGCAGGAGTAATGATCTTCACTGGTAAACTAGGTGTCAAGTCATTAAGAACTTCTTCTTGGACTATACCATCAGGCTGAACAGGAGTATGATCTTGAGCCTCGGCAACCTCTTGTTTAGCATCAGAATCTTCAAAGGTCACCCCAGTAGTAGAGGCTAGACCCTTGTAGAAGTCTTTTCTCTCCCCCATGGCATCAAATTCAACTTCATCTAATTTAGAGAGTTGATGATAGAGAGATCTGCTTCTACTGTAGCCTCAGCAAGAGCTTTGGTCTTCTATGCCTCCATTGATCTTTGTACAAAAAGAATCTTTTCATGCACATCATCTTCAAAATTGTACTTCTGAAGGGCCAGAGCTTCCTCACTCTCCTTCGCCGAGTCGGCCCTTATCTTCTCAATCTCCCTCCTCCTCTCCCTATCCCAAGTCTTCTTGTCATCTCGAATGGCAGTCTCCTTTTATTTCATTATGCCAAGCTTTAACTTCTTCACCTTCATCTCCAAATCTTCTTTCTCAGCCAGAAGCTCCTTCTTGATGTTCTTGGAATCAAGGAGCTCATTGGCTAGGCTCTTGTCACCCAGCAGTAGAGGCTTACCATTAAGCGAAATCTTCTTGATCTGTATTAGAGTCAAAACATAAGATCTCGAAGAAAGAACCAATGAAGCTAATCGCAATAAGGCATGAAAATTCCTCACCTAGTTCCTCGTACGATGACCTTCGATAAAGAAGGTAGATAAGCTCTATGCTCCAACCAGACAGTTGGTAAAGTTCACCCCCAAGGACTTTTCCCCAGCAGTATAGGACTCGACGGTCCACTGGGTCTCTTCCTCATAATCCATGAGTTTCCCAAATCCCTTCGACTTTAACGGGTCGAGAGGGCCTTTCTTTTTAGCTGCAGCTTTTTGCTGAATTGCCATCATCACCTTTGCTGATTGACTATCTGGGACACTTGAAGCCCCTGACTCAACAACTTTAGCATTACCCCCCCCCCCTTCTCGACTGGAGTTTTTTGAGTACCCCTCTTCAAAGGATATACATGAGCAAAAAGGTAATTAATAACTCTCTTCCTCTTATTTTTGCTGAAGATCCCACTCAACATGGCCTCCTTCTGTGCAGTAACAGACTCAGTGGTGTACCCACTAAGAGCAGGATTCCTGAGAGGGAAACTAGCATTAACGACTTTTTTATTTTCTTTAGATATTTTCCTGTCGATAAGAGGAACGTCGGACCCTTTCGTTCGGGATCTTTTTAAATCAGCTTCTTGAAACAATCCTTTTACCTTCTCTTGATCCTCGACAAGAGAGTTGACTTGCATAAAGAAGTTGGTTCTCAAGATGTACAATTTTTCTTTCACCTTCGAGCTCCTGTTAATCTCCTTTACAGCTGAGTGAACAAATAACAATAGTTAGCACTTTATCCGAGAGAAAAGTTCAACAAACATATATTACAACATCACAAACATATAAACACATATACCACTAACCTAAATGGAATCCTTTCCTCTTTAGAGGCTCGCCGAGGTCTTTGGGGTCAAACTCGTAGTTTCCTGACATGAGTAAGCGATCGGCAAAGTATTGCCCCCCAGTCGAGACCATTTCATACAACAGGGTTCTCTTTAGAAATCTGGCAAGATATCTATAACCAACTTTTTGAGGATTATATTTTAGTGTCCAATAAACACACATGTTATCAATCGAGATCAACTGCTCTTCCCTCTCCTGTGGTCGAGAATTTAAAACTGCCATCACCCGAAATAGGTTGTACACATTTGGGTTGAACTGACCAAGAGCAACATCAAAGAAATTCAAAATTTTCTTCTGGTCAGCTCGTAGGGGCAACTTCAATCCTTTCTTTATCTATTCTTGACGTGCGAGAATACCCTCCATTGGGAGGTCTTGATCGGTCATCTCCCCCAAATATTTCACCAACCATATATCTTCGGGGATCCCATGCATCTCACTATGTGAAAAAGGCTTATTAACGACAGATATAACTATTGTTATTGCCAGATTAACGACTTATATTATGTCGCTAACAACTGTCGCCAAAAATAGAGTCATTATTATTATTGATAGTTATAAATGCCATATTTTGGTGACATATATATATGTCATTATTTATTAAAAAATACGATAATTATATGTGTCACTTTTTATGTCGTTTCAATGAGATAAAAGTCGCTTAGTTTAAAACTAATCGACAAAAATATATGTCGCGTTTTATGAATTAAAACGACAATAGTATTTGTTGATTTTTTTGTCGTGAATTAAGAAGAAGAAGAAAAAGAAGAAGAAGAAGATATATATGTTGCTCTTCAAGAAATCCAACAATTGTATGTGTCAATTTTTCTATCATTATATGAGAAAGAGACATTTAGAATTAAACATACACGACTTACAAAAATGTCATTTTTGAGAACAAATACAATTTTTTTAATTGAATGGAATACCAGATTTTTTTGTTCACCTAGACAATGCTCTTACCAAAATATACTTGAATATTAAACTAAATTATTTCAAAATAAACTATATTATTAAAAATCTCCAAAAATGTGTTTCGAAATAGCTTTCAATTTTGCATAAAAGAAATAACATACATTAATCAAATAAACACGGGATAGCTTTTCTCCAAAACTATGATCTCACCAGCTACAACATCCTCAAGGGTTCTATTTTCTGTTACATGAATGATCTCATCTATTTATATATTATAAAAATTACGTAAAGCTCTTCCACCTTGCTGAAGAGTTCTATAAGTAAAGGGAATGTTAAAATTCCCATTTTACCCTACTTATTTAAAGGTTCTAGACTTCATTTTATTGCTCAGAGGATTAGTTATTAATTTATTATTATTTCTGGTTATGTTAAATAAAAGTATACAAAAAGCTGAATTTGAGTGCTAAAGCTACAACTGTTGAGGAATACCACTTATCTAAGCTATAACTCAGAGCATATCCAATAGAAAACTAATCTTAAGAGAAAATCAAGAGAATATTTGACATATTGAGGATATTTTATTATGACTAGGAAGATTTTATTGAGTATAATGAATATTTTACTTAAAATAGAATCTTTAAAAAAATAGTTGTTGTGGAGATGTGACAAGCAGGCAAGTTTATATTAGCCTAAAAATTCTAAATTTTTTTGGAGAAGTTGCCAATATGTGAGGATACTTTATAAAAAATTTTCAAATTTTTATACTGAGTAAATATTTCTGAATAAATTCTAAAATTCGATTATATTTGATTTGGTAAAAATAATCTCTTACTAAACATGTAACCCTCTCCTTCATCTATAAAATGAGAGATCTTGGCCATGAATAATCATCCAATTTTGAGAGCTTGAGTGCATTTCTTAAAAAGCTTGATGCCATTGGTTAGGGGAACAAAGAGATTGAAGTTTTTGGAGTTGCTTGTAACCTTGGAGCATCTTTATTTTGTAAGTTCTAGTTCAAAGTTAATAAAGTGTTTTTTTCCAGTATCATCATGTCTTTCTTTTTACTAGTATGTAGTATTTTAGGATTCATGTCTAGCTAAACCATCCTCTAGGGGAGGAGATGAAGTCGTATTCAATATATACTTAATGTGATCAACTAAACGTAAATTGTTCATTTTGTTTTAACGTCAAACCATCTTTATGTTAACAATTTTATTATTAGTTCATGATTAAATTGATATGAATCAAGTTTTATGAATGTTAATATAGTTGATTTTAGTTGCACAATTATTATTAACATTGGATTGTGAATCAAAGATTAACGGAACGTATTTAGCTTGCTTTAACGTTTCATATTTTTACATATGATTTCTCATCTAATGTATTTTGATAAATTTGCTTCTTAAGAGATGGTAAATTGACATTTGGTCCAAATCATTATTTCTTCCGAGAGCAATTTATGTTTGTATTTAGATTGAGTATATATTTACGGTGAATCCCCGTTTTCCCTAGTCATTAATCTATTTGTAACCCAAAAATATCTTGAAAATTTTTTTAGCTCTTTTATTTTTTAATTTAGTAGTTTGATTTAAAAATATTATCTAACGATTGTTTGGCTTAGTAAACGACAAAACCCGAAAGCCATATATTTCACGACCAAATTTGATACGATTTTATCAATAAGCAACTATAACACCTTACCCGTCTAATAACTCACATGACCTTTGCAGAATTGGCATGGATGGACAATATGCGTTAGCAAATGGTGAGCATCCACTCTACAGATAATGAAAATTTTATATACGCATTTAAATATAATAACATGATAATTTATGATAAGCAATCATAGCATAAATAATATATAAGTCAATACCCAAGATGGTGTTTCGATGTCAGAAGTACAATGTTTTTGTAACTCAAGAGGATAATCTCGAGATTCGAATAATGCGAACCTCTCTTCAAGTTGATTTTGCGCATTGGCCTCAAAAACTAGTTGTTCCCCCAAAGACTTCAATTGAGATTGTAAATTCGTGTTTGTTGCCTTTTCATTTACTAGCTTTATTCTGCAAGGTAGTGTACTATCCAATCTAGTACTCGACATATCACCAAATCCCCTTGTGTAACCATTTTTATCTTTTCAAAACACTTGTACATCATAGAGAAACTGAATTACAAAAATACAATTTCAGTAAATAAATATAGGAGAAATTACAATAAAGAAAAACTTAAAGCTACACTAAGTCAATAGAATTTGAACTTAATAAGACAAATGCCATATGGATACCTGTATGTTAGATCTTATTCGCAAGTATGGAAAGGGAAGAGAGAATATTTAAACAAGACAAGCATGCAGAAATAATACATCTATTACACCCTCAATTAAAAAAGATAGACCCCAAATCTTACAAGTTTTTTGTTGCAGATGTATCTCACCCCAATCAAAAGAGATACCCCAAGTACTGGATGATATTCTCGTGATAATAAAATTGTAAGGCTATGTATGGAGACCCGCTACTGATGAATTTAACTAAGGTGAGCCGACCCTGTGATTAGAGAATATCTTCCTTTCTTTTCTTTTTCATTGTATCAAAATGTAATTTCTCCAACTAAAGTGGTATAGGTGCATCATCTCAACCATTGCCAACAGCTACAACTGTAACTGTAACTGGCTATCCAGTCCACTCAATGCCAGCCAAAGCATAAATTGTAAGAACTTCACTCCAATCATTAACAGGTGGTCCTGTGTACCCTTCCTCATATTCATGAGCTTATTTTTCTTGTTCCTTGGTTTCCTCAGGTTCTCTGTAAAAGAATAAGTCAACCATCACATCCCATTTCTGCCCAGGGAGAATAGTGTCACGCATATGAGAATCCATCCTTGCTAATAACCTGAACATGTAACCAATACTTTGTTTCCCTTTGTTATTGGTTGGAATCACAATATCAGCATACCTCATTGGTGGGTCAGTATCGCAGAAGGTAATGATCGGGATGTTTCTAAGGGTACCCTCCTTAATTGGCTGGTGATTTATCCTGGGGTCAGTAAAAGTAAGAAGATGAGGCTCACTGAAGGATGTCTAGCTCTAATTAGTGAAAGTTACAGGGGTGTGCCTTCCTACAATTGAATGTGCACCCGTATATTGAGCAAACTTCAGAACAGCTCTCTTGCCATATGGCCTAGCGGACTGGACAATATTATCTTGAGGATTTTCAATAACAATAATAGCCCTTCTAGCTAACTAAAGTTTTTCCCAAGTATTATTAACATTGATAATGTAGATACCATCGGTCCTTCACCTCTAGACGTATCTCTCCATCTGGAAATCACAGTTTTTGGTTCTTAGATGGCATTGAGCAGAAAGCACCATTTGGATTTCTTCTTCTATTTGAGATGTTGGTCTATCAGTTGAAGGTGAAGTTGCCATGATTAGATTAGATTAGTTCAGATTTGGGTTATCGAACTCTCCGGAAAGTAAAGACTACAAAGACCCTCGATTAGAGAAGATTTAATCATGAAAAGTATGCAAAAATTATTTTAGTTATGAATACCTGCACCGCATCCTCAATCATAAGATATCAATTAACTACTGGACAATATTATTGTGATGCTAAAATTGGAAGGCTACGTGCATAGAACTGCTAGTGATGAGTTCAACTGAGGAGCTATGAAATGCACATCTTTAGCGGAGTTGTTAAACAGTATGATACGATTTGCATGAGCTTATTCAAGTGAGTGCATTATAAGTGGCAGTTAACTGAATGGCTTGATGTTGTAATATATTCCTTTCAATGATGTATCTCTAGGTATTCTTATGTGAATTGTCTTAAAACAATATCACAGTTCAAACATTTCAATGATTGCAAAATTCATTCATTTGGCGGTTGAATTAAATGGCAATAATCCATATTAGGCACTTCTAACCCCATACCCCATGGAAAATGCAATTCAAGTTAGCGTCAGTTCCACCTTTTCACCTGATGTGGATGTTTCGTTATTGTTAGAACTTAAGTGTCAAGATGTATTATTTTCTTTGGGGGCACTATTCTCCAGACAACATGTTTAGATTCTATCACCCTAAAATTGATGAAGATCGGGGAGAAAATCTTAAAGGCTCAAGTGCATCATTTCATTTGGAGATCCATGCAGTATTGATGTTAAACCAAAAAGAATATAGAAGAAAAATAAAATGAAAACATGTACTAAATATATATTACTTACATTTGAAACTGCATCTTGATCAAAAATTTCATCAACAAGGCCAGGTAGATTCTGAGCGACTGTGGTAAGCACCTCCTTAGTGGATACATCCTTCTATTTGTTCTTATCCCAAAAATTTGGTTATGATAAAGATGCAGGGTATCCTACAAGTACTGGATGGCCTTCTATAATTTAGAGATGTTGGATGAGTTCTATAATTTGGTTGGTCTGTTTCATAATTTTGGTGGTGTAATGTTTTTATGGACTATACTTATACTCCTGTAATTAAAATCAAATGATGTGATCGATCAAAAAGAAAGTAACAAATATTGGACTCATGCGCAGGTCCAATTGACAGCTATAATTTTCATGATGTTAAGTGTTATCTTCATGCAAAATTCTGAACAGTGTATATGTCAAAAAATAGGCATGTCTTCTTGTGAATTATCTACTCTAGTTGTTCTATTTTGTTTTGTGTTTCATTAATACACATAATAACTACATTAACATGCTATTTGTAATACATGTTTTTTTGCTTCTTATTATTAGATGTTCTTATTAGCTCTAGACACCATTTTAGTTGCCATATTGCTCTTATGATATCAGAACTATATAAGAACCATTAGTTTATCCTTACTTCATAAATATTAGTTATCATAGATCTTTCATGATCTTTGGTATGAAACTAAGGCAAAAGAAATCAAGGATTTCAGTCACTTTTTTTTTTGAATAGTGGAAGCAAGACTAGATGCATTAATACTTTGAAACCTAGCTCGTGCAGAAAGGAACGTAACATGTTCTTAACTTTCAAAAACAAAATGGAAGATAATCAGAACTAATTTACAATGACTAGATGCCACTTTGGTTGCATCTCATTCTCAACAATAAAAGTTATAAATCTTGAGTGATATCAAATCGGATACATAAGTAAAAAATATTAAGCAAAGTACTAACTGATCAATAAAAGAAATCAAGCCTATTATTACTGATGATCATCAGCTATGAGTGCAATGGAATGCTGAATCTTCGTTTGAACTTCCAAGCATATAACAGGCTTGCAATATTTTGCTAACTGAGTTAAAAAAAATTCTACTAGATGACCCCCCCACTCAACAAAACTTGGTAAGACATCATATAGGCCACCAATTAACTTATAATCTACTCGTTCTTGCCTTTTGATCCACTATGAAGCCCTTAAAATTCCATCCTACCTTGATGTGCTTCTACAACTTCAGGAATCTTGTCTTGATACTTGACACAGACCAACTTAAAATCAAGCTTGGCACGTGCGGCACTCGAGACACCTGTCCCAAGTAAACCTAATTACTCTTCTCTATCAATTATTTAGTAACACAACATCGCAAAGCATCACATAATCTCAACGCATCACAAACACTGAACAAAGGGTCTTTGAAGGCATCATTTCATTCAAATATCAACAACTATTACAAAGCACTATTACAAGCTTAAATTCCTTCTCGGGTGTATCGGATACAAGTCCTCTACATATATAGGAAATAGGAAAACAACTAAGTTCTAAAAGAAAACATCAAAAGTGGAGACGAAGCGTACTCCCCCATTTTCTTAAGCTAACCTTTACAAAAATAAATGAAAATTTGTACAAAACTCTTTTACAACCTAAGGATACTATATACAAAGCCTGGGCGCCAGAATACTTGATCACAAACTTATTAAAAAATCTTTTCTTATCTTGCATTAGTTCTGAAGGTATATTAATCAAATCTTTTTAACCAATCCTTTTGACATGAGAATTTGAAGAACTAAACACCTGAGAATGGTACACTTTTCTAAATTTCAAGCCATAAGTCTAGGATACTTGGAAACCACAGAAGGCTTCCATTCCAAATTTATTACAAAGAACACCATCAATTTCTTGATATTCTTTACAGTTTACAGAAGTATAAGGGGATATATCTTGGGCACGGTTACAAAGGTTTTGATGAAATTACAAGATGGGATAATTTGGTTCTCCAGCTCCCTTAATAGGAATGAAGGGCTGCTAGATATTATTTTAGCAAGTTTAGGAGTTGTCATCCCCAATGATTTGAAAAACTCGAACTCGAGCTTGAAGATTTTGTATGGTTTGGCTAGAAGCAGAGTAGGGTATTTTGTGATGAAGTCTGATATTTGGGCATTAGTGAACCCTTGATCTCTAAAGAGCTCAATAAAAAAGTCTGCTTCTTCTAAAGATTTAATTTTGATCTTCTTTGAAACCTTACTAGCATATTCTAATGAAAGCTCAAATGAGTTAACAAGGTGAGGAGTGGTAATAAGTGATTTCTCATCTTTTATAGATTTTGATTTTGATTTGAGAGATTGGGTTTGAAAAATCCCAAAATGGAGTCTTGTTATTCAGTACTTCATTGAACTCTAACACTTTTTATTCAAAATATGTGATTTAGGGAGGGATGGCAAATAAAACCCTTAACTTAAATAAAACAACTTCAGTCACTTACCGCAAGCGTTAAGGAAAGGTCTTGAAGTTGTTGGCTGGAAAGTCTGAAGGTCGCCGATTCATGGGGCTGTGGGTGTGGCAGATGGAACTATTAAGATACTAATAAATCTGGGAAATAATAAAGTGATTGAAGCTATTGGAATACCGGTAGAAGACGACAAAGGGACAAATTGCCTCACTGCCTGTATCTCATCCCAGGTAGGATGCGCATTACATTGCTCATTTTGTGCTACTAGCAAGGGAGGGTACTCAAGGAACCTGCAACGTCATGAAATTATGGAGCATGTATTGGCCATAGATGAGATCTTCAAACGCAGGGTGAGCCTATGATGAATATGAAGGAAGTTTTAGAAGCGCACTAATGTTTGAATAAGGATATACAAATTGGGCAAAGAATGATGACAATTTATACAGTTGGGGTACTGAACACAATAAAAAAGTTAGCAACACATAAACTCTAGCCCACATTGGCTGTCAGCTTGCACCCTCAAATCTAGAAACTCTGGGAAACCATGTATTGTGCCAAGTACAAAATCCTATCCGTTGGAAGCAATTATGAAGGACTGCAAGGACTACTTCCTTGAAAGTGGCTGAAGGGTATAAAGATTTGTAATGATATATTCAAGAAATCTTATTTATCATAGTTTTTTGTACTCTTAACTTGTAATTAAGCAATGCTATAAGTATATTCATGAACTATGTGTATTTACTCTTAACTGAAATGGCATTGTTTTTAGAGGTGAGATTTCCCATATTAATGTTACTTTTAGCTTCATATGTAATGATGTGTACAACAAACTTGGGCATACTATCAGAAAGGTTCTAGACTCAGTTATAGCAATTCAATTCAGAATGGCCCCATAAGGATAAACTAATGAAAATTGCTAATTTTAAGCAGCTTGATGTACTATGAAGCAATTCAATTAAGATACATTTTGCCTCCAAAATTAGATGCCCCTGTTAGGAAAAACAGGGGGCAAATCGTAATGCAGAAGTACAATATGATTGAACAAGAACTTAAGATCTAATTCTAACTATAGAGAATTCAATCCAAAGCAATAAACACATACACAAAGTTTAAATTTAGGTGGAAACCCAAAAGGATCAAAACCACCCCCGACAGGCACGACGAATCTATTATCAATCAGGGTTGTAAGAAGTTTTAGAGATCACTCAACCTCACCTCTACCCTTATAAATAATTCCCAGCTAAAAACCCTAGAAAGAAAACCCAAGAAATCTTTCTAGAGTAAAACCTTAATTTTTTTCCTTTTTCTCTCTCTAACTCTTTCTCACTTTCAATTAGGTCATCAGCAAAGTACACATCATGAGACAAACCATCGCCTTGGAATATATCCCCTTCAAAATGAACTTAACAAAACAAACACCACGGTTTTCGTCCGAACGAAATACAGTCTCATTCGAATGACTTTAACGAAAAGCTTTTTCGTTCGAACGAATTTATGACTCGTTCGAACGACTTCGTCTGTTTTGTGTCGTAACCTAATAGCCCCTAGTGATGAAAGCACCTTATCGACGTAGGGCTAGCATCGTAGTCCTCCTAAACCTAATCCTAGGATCTAGATTCGAATGAACAAGTTGAAAGTCTCTCTCATTCCACCCCATATTTTGTAAACGACCCTAAATCCACCTTATTAACATATACGACATGTAACTTTATAATACGGCCCCTTAGAAATCTATGGACACAACTCCTATAAATCCATAATATGCATCCATACATATATGTATAATCTGGAAATAAACATTATAAAGAGTAACAGGGCTTCTATTAGGAATCAACAAAACTTGTAAAGATAACCAAAAGTATCTTGTAAAGATCAGAACTCGTCATTTGTTGGGAGAATCAACAAAATTTCATGTTAACGTTATATCAATCAATCATTAAAATTATAAAACATAATTTATTAGGAATTAAATCAAGCAATATATTCCAGGTACTACCAAAAAGTTAGCCCAATACATAAATCACAAACTTTTGAACAATCGAATCTGTTAAAAAGAAAAAAAAATGATCGATTCTAGGTTAAATGGAAGGCTTATAAATACTTAATAACTTGTCATGATTGTGAGAGAGATTAGTTAAATCAATTCGTAGCACTTCTTTTATGGTTTCTATTAATTTCTACAAACATACAAAAATAGTAATTAAATTTTCAGTAAATTCATACCTTTGTGGGTTTTCAGAGTGAGAGCCGAAAGGTGGAGTAACTCTTTAATCCAATAAAAATTAACTTTTAGGGCAGTGAGGGAAATAATAATGGCAAAACCTAATTTTTTAGCGCCAACCAAATTGGGATTTCCTATTGTATGATTATGGGAGGGAAAACCCATATCTTCTCGCGCCAATCTTAAAAAGGTTTGGGGGAGATAAAAAGAGCTAAGGAAGGAGATTTATCTCGCAAATTTTGGGAAGAAAGAGAAAGGAGTGGGCAGTGAAGAGGAGATTGACTCCAGTGAGAGGAAGTTTTAGATTTTTAGGTTGTGTTTGGAAAACAACATATAGGACTGTCGCCAAAAAATTTAACCATGACTTTTATAAGAGTTGTTATTTTTGAGGACATTTTTAATAAAATACGACACTTTAATTAAAGTGTGTCATATATAAATGTTAAGAACTTAGTTAGTTTTCCAACAGATAGAATAGTCATTATTGGCTACGCACAATTATCGCTAATAAGCATTTTTCACGTAGTGTCATCTTGAAATTCAGAATTTCATTTGTATCCACCCCATCCCCATAACACTCTCCGTCGATATTCAAATCTACCTCTAACTCACCTCCTTCTCAACCCCTACCAGCACATTTTTCTGGATCACTTGTCTGGGGTTCATATTCCACATCAGTCTATGTTCTTTCTCCATCAGAAACATCAATAACCCCAGTCTCCAACCTGGCTCGATTCTCATGAGCAACATGAACACTAATATCCCCAACCCTGTAACTCCTACCCAACTCTTGTGCATAGGTAGTTACATTGATTATTATTGGTTCCACATTAACAAGATTATCAAAAATTCCTTCTGCACTAGCATTAGGACAATTAATGTTTTGAACTGATTCAACCATTTTTTAACCTGAAAATAATAATTCCTTTTTTAAGTTAGTGAGATACCATATCTTCTACAAAATATATTACTATTTGTTATTAAAATAACTGTTATCAAAGATTGCTTTCAAAAACATCATTCTATATGCTATTATCTAGTTCTCGAGCCCTATAAAATCTAATTTTTTCCAAGTTTCAACATTTTTTTTCTTCGACATTATTTCATCAGTTCTCGACTTGTTAGAATTAATTTACACAAGTTCTAACATTAACACTTATCAAAGTTTATCGAAGTTATTCAATAGGGCATTCAAGCTTCTCGAAGATGACCCAATTTCTTGCCAAAAAGGCCACAATCATAATTTCTAAATTTATAGTATTACAGGCGCCATTTTCGGTCCAATACACCATAAAATTAGGCCATCAAACTTTCCTAATTTCTTACACCTCCAAAACAATCAAATCAACTCCATAAAATTCCTAAACACCCACTGTAATGCCTATGATTACCAAAATTAATTTTCTCTCCACGTCACAACAAATCAGACCAAACCCCAATAAGCACGACACCAGATTATTATTATCACGAACACCCTTCAACATCAATGACATACCAATTAACTCCCCAAATCACATGCAAAATTAAAAACCCTAAACAATATTTTTTACAAATTTATCAAACAAATCCTAATCCTTACTCAAATTCCTTCATATATGTCATTTCCATAGGTATTATCTGCAATAGGTTTTCACCAAATCATCATTCAAATAAAAACAAACATTGAATCAAAAATAAATAAAAACATGCTACTTAGATATCCTTCTCCTTTGCAACTATAGCTCTTTCAATAAGAACACCAATCTCCTCAGTACCACCCGAAGGCGTATTTATAGGACCCATGTGACTATTTAACACACCCCTTCGAGACCCTTCAGCTAACCGTCTAGAAGCTCTCTTAGCACGTCTTTTCTTAAATTCCTGAGCGATTTACCTCCTAAAAGACAATAAACTCTTACAATGTTGCTCTAATCTATCTGCACACATCCCAACCTCCTCTATTCTTACCATCTTTACAATTGTAGTTCTTATACTCATAAAAAGAGACTGTACATCTAATTCTTTATACATTAATACATTACCTAAAGGGATGCACCTAGCCACTATTCTTTGAAAACCTAAACCGTATCTTTCCTTTTTATCGGGACAGTTGTAACTACAATTCAAATTTCAATAAAATTATTTGACAAGAATATCGTTACTACTACAAACATTGAGAAACCTTCAATCCAAAATTATTTTATTATCATCGAGAAGATTACATCACTTGTTTAAATATAATTACACTTAAAACAAGGCACATGATTTACTTGTCCGGAAGAAGTAAGCACTCCTCCAGCAATAAGAATGTCTTCTTGCCTAATCTCATCCTTTGTAATATACCTAAGGATAGCTCGACGGTGGTTGGTCTCAAGCACTTCCTCTATAAAAATACCATACCAAAACTAGCAATCAACTTCCACTTCCACCTGTTATGGTAATTTACCTCTAACGTCTAAAGCTCCCCGAGGAGGCAGTACATTGAAAACCAAAAGATACCAAAAGTACCGTTCCTCCACTTCAGCCACCTTAATGTCCAAACGAACTTTCTTTGCATCTTACTGACGACATGCATGAGTTCTCACCATTACTCTACATTTATATATATAGAAAAAGTTCCCAAAAGATATGTAACACCAATCAAATATACTTGCCTTACATTTGTACTGAAATCAGGGAATTTTATTCCACAAACATCTTTTCCTAGGCAAGATTTAATACTACAAGGTTCAAAATGTTCTTTTCAGCACTGCAATAAGTAATTGTATTGAGAATGGGACGATTGTAGTAGCATATTCCCTAGATTTGATAAGGATAAGCTAACATAATCATGTCGAAGGTTTCTTATCATTCGAGAAGACGTCAAAACCATAATTACAGATCTAGGCCCTCCACAAGTAGCCGTTACACTTGGTAAAAAAAACCATAGTACATGATCTGTAAAGTTTGCCTACCGCCCATAAAGATAGGAAAAATATTTTTAACCTGCTTGTATCCATCTATAAATACAGGCAGGGCATATTTCAATACTCCCTGAAATATCTGTCTAAATTTTATTGTAATACTCTACTCAATCTCTCTGGAAGTATAATACATTAGAACATAGTGGATTTAGATCACCAAATCCTCCTTGAGGTTATGGTTATTCTCAGGCTTTACTGAGTTTCTAGGAAAAATCTACGGTGTCATAGTCACTTTACTAAAGTATTGGTAAAGTTTACCAACCGGAAAGCTCGCCATTATAGTAATATTGGCTATGCCCAATTGTTGCACCAAATTTAGGTTGGTAGGACCTAGTGTTACTTTTTATTAAGACTTGAAGGTATAATGGGAAGACCACTCAAGCCCTATTAGGTTAAATAGAGGGAAAGTCTATTTTGGAGCCTACAACGCAAAAAACTATCTCAGTAAGGTCTGCAGCCAATCCAAGGGATGACTCCACTCAAGAACAAGAGGATTTTGAAAAAGTAGGAGAAGTTAATATAATGTCTTTAACTAGCTATTTTCAAGACCAAGGAAGGAGTTGAGATCCCATTAACTGGTAAGTTCTCCCTCTATGTCTCTCCATTGAAGATAAAAAAAGTTCTTTTTTTTCTCACAGTTTAAGGTTAAACCTTCATAGTATTTTTAATCTCCCTCTGAAGATAAAAATTTGATCTTTTCATTATTTTAGGTAAAACATCCTTCGATTTGGTTACTCAACTTTTCATATCCCCATAGTTGCTATAAGTGATACTAATTACCCAAAAAAGAAGAGTAAAAATTATGACACTCTATGAAGAAGAGTCAGCAATTGTTGTCATGGAGAGGTCGAGAGGTTTAACTCCATATATTTCTTATGGCCCAGCTCTGGTTTCCCCTCACACGAAGAAATATTGTAATCAGACTTTCTTCAATCTATGTGATGAAACTTACTCTGCCTGAAGTGTACCCCGAGATGCGGGGAATGATGGGTTACTCTTCTTCGTCCCATGGTTGGTTGCTAATGGTAAGTTGTTTTGTGGATAACTATGAGTATTTTATTTTCAATCCAACTTCATTGAGTAAAGTTTTTCTCCCACCATTCCGGCCTTCTGACTTTAAATCCCGATCATGGATTCAAATAATCAAAACAGCTGCCCCAACAGATCCCAACTATGTAGTAATGTTACTTTCTACTTACTGGATTATGTTTTGCCAGCCTAGGGATAACTACTGGACTCCACAAATACTAAAACCCGGCAATAAACCAAAATTTCCAAGAGATTATTACCCTGAAGGTGGTTACATATGCGGCCCTCATGGTGGTACCATATGTTCCAACATAAAGTTCTATACGCATCGTGATCAAGGGATCTTAATTTTAGACGTTTGCGTTGATAAAACAATTATAGAGTACCACAAAGATAAGGAACCTGTCTTATCGTTATTGCAATCAGATTATTATAATTACTCACGTTATTTCGTTGACTCTTGTAGAAAAGTGTTTATGGTTTACAAAATTTATACAACATCATTTGCTGTTAGACACATGGACGTCTTTAAATTGGATCTCTCTAAAATGGTTTGGGAGAAGGTCGAAAGATTTGGCAACTAAGTCTTCTTGTTAAGTGAAGCGGGAGGAAATTTTGTATTGGTGCCTGCAATAGAATTGGGTCTGGAAGAAGATCCTATCTATTACTATGAGTGTGAAGATCCAAGATTGTACAAGTTTAAGGGCGGGTATTGTAATTGCCTAATTTTATATTTTAAACTTAGTCTTTATACAAATAATAATCAGAGCATTTAGAGGAACAATGAACGAATGCTAGCTCAAAGTTTAGCGTAGAAAACCTTTGAATAGGTTAAAAACCATGACCTCTCTTGAGGGTTTAGAAAGAAAGATGTTATTGATGATTGCTAACTATTACAAAGAATGTTCTGAGTAATTTTGTATATAGTATTTAAGTGAGGATTCATCCGTCCTTCATCATAGAATTCTCTGGTCCTACTTATAGGTCTTATAATATGACTGTTTGATGACCATTTTTATTCTTAATAATGGACATTACAATATATATTTGATAGTCTTTGAACTGATTGTATAACAGTTTGATCTTGTTATCTTGTAATGGCTTCATTAATGACAGAGTGCTTGTTGACTTGAGCTATTGATGTAGAGGTCAAAAATGATGAATAGAACTCTGTAGCTATTTTCACAATGTACCATAAATGTACCGCGTGTATACTGGCGAGGTCGAGTAGTCGTATGATGGTTAAAGATGAAGCTTTAGTTCAAGATGCGGAATAAGCCGTTACAACCGCCCCCTCTTAGCCAAGAGTACGAGAAGCATTATGGGTGAGTGGTATTGGTTAAGAAGCTTCATAAATACTGTAATTAATATTGGGAAACCATTTCAAATACATCTTCATGAATATCTGTTGTGGCTATTGGGTTTCCTTGAACTAATGGTTTTGGTCAATATTGCTGCATGTGAATTCCATCTGACATTGGGAATTGGAAAGTTGTCTTTAATGTTGATTGCGGTATAAATAACATTTTGTCTTATTGTTGCAGTTGTGATTAATAAAGTGTTTCTCTGGACTTTGCCTTATCTATTTTTCCTTCTATTTTATGTAATCTTCTTGTTGTTGTCTGTATCCTTCCTTCTATTGAGAGGATGGTAACCACTAGAAAGCAGTCTCGAAAGGCTAGGATTCTTGCGAAAGTGGAAGAATTAAACTTCCAATACTTTGAAAATAAGCCTTTAAGTCTTCCTACGCCGATTCCAGTGAGTTCTACCTTCCACGGTGTAACATATGAAGAGGTGGTGGAGGATGACCATCATCAAATGGTGTGCTTCCATTATCTGTTGACATCAGAGGCGGAGCACAGGAATAGGCTTTGTCTATTAGTAGAGGAAGCTATTATAATTGAAGATGAAGTGGCAGGCGTTCGTCTAAGGGAGTCTCATCGGTACCCTGCTGGTGAGTGGATTCTTTCTAAAAAATAGGACCTTCCTTCATTCTCTGTCATGCAGGGTGGTAGGGGTTATGGTGGAAGAGATGGTGGTGGTGGTGGCTTTTTCTTCTACACAATCATCATCTCTTGTCATGAAGAAGATTCTCCTATGGAGGGTTAGTTTAAGCACGGACACCTTAACTCTCTCAGTAATTTCCAGTTCCTGGATTGCCTGGGCCATCCTTGCAGGGGATCAGAGTTTGGAAAAATGCTTTAATTTTTCAACTTTAATTTTTCTTGAAGATGAGTTTCAGACTGTGAATTGATGTAATGTAATTTGCACAACAATCTGTAAAGAATGTCTGGAAGACTTGTTATCTGTAAACTATTTTGTAGAGTTTGAGATGTAAGAAATATTCAAGCTAATAAAATATCTTTGTTTTGCCAACTTTATTCTGTATTTTGAACTTCTACTTTATATGTCTAGCATTCTTTGTGAATTGACTTGTTGGGCACTGGGAAATAAAAATAATAATTTGAACTGTATATGAATCAAAATTTGAGAAGGTAAAAATAGTGGAGATGAATTATGGAAATATGTTGGTGTGACAGAGATCAAGTTGTTGTGGAATATTTGTGAACAAATCGAACTGTAGTGAACTCAGTGTGTATATAAGTATAGGTAGTGGAAAGTGAGGTAGAAAAAGTGAGAAGTCCAAAAAATGTATTGAGGTCGTTTGGTGAATGCAAGCAAACAAGTCGCTTAGATGATTGCACGGTGTTGAGAAGATTGGTATGTTTCCAAGTTCTTGCTTTGAACTGACTGAAAGATGTCTCGATGTAGGTAGGTAAATAATATTTGTCCGTAGGTGCTTTATTTGAGCTACTGTCGGAAGTACTTAAATATTTGATGCGAACGCTATTTTTGCAGATGTATTATCTGTGTGAATAAGATTTGAGGAGATATTTTGCAAAATGGAAAGTATTAGCCGTCAAAATATTCTCGGGCTTTTTCTTATATTTTTATTTCCGAAAGTTTGTTCTTGTAAAATATATCCTTCCTCAAAATCTATTGGTAAGGCCATTTTGATGGTGTCCAGAGATCTACATATTGGCTATATAAAGTGGTAATCCTTATCTACTATGCCTTGTATCTTCTGCAGAGAAAACTTGTTGTTGAGTGATTGCAAGTGACCATGGTGAGGACACATTCCCAGTGTATTCATCAGGCAGGGAAGGTAGGCTGAATATCAAAGTCGTTAAACTCTATGAGCGGTACTTTTTTCTGCTGCCTTATAATATTGTATTACCAGAGTGACCGTTAAAGTTAGGCAGGCTAGATAACAATGGAAGATGTGCAAAGTATGATAGTTTTTTTGGCGTGACATGTTCTGTGAGTTGCTGTTGGATCCAACTTTACGAAAAGAAGCTGTCCGAGAGATCGCACGGGACAAATTTACTGAAGAGGATGAAAGAGTAGCAGGAGGGGAGATAATACCGTAAGGTATAGTAAATCATCTGGGCTTCTTTTAATGTAACTACATGTGATTGTAAGCTCCAACTTTGAGAGCTCAAAATAAAGAATTAATCTATTTGCGGTATCCTATTTTTTTCATCTGTTGAATATAGAATAATACAGATTAAATATGTGAACTGAAATAAATAAGATCCATGTATTTTCTAAATTTCTCATGTGGCGAATATTGTGCATTACAGCTGTCTGGCTCTAACAGCTTTGTAGATAATTTTAAATTTTAAATATTGAACTATTTTAGGAATGGCGTATATTATGGTATAATCTTGGTTGAGTATAAAAGCAAGGTGATTGATCGTGTATATTATTTTGGGAAAAAGGGACCAATTTTTTTAATGGCAGATGGTAGAGATGGACGTGATGGCAGTCGATATTATCGCAGAAGTCATGATGATGTTGTAAGACGAGAAGACGTGCCTGTAGAGGTAGTAGGGGTGACTGACACGTGTCTGAAAGAGCCATTGTTTTATAAACTAAGGAAGAGTATAAAAACTCATCTCTTTCTCCCTCATAAATTATCTACAGTTAAAGAGATTGAGAAAAGACGTATAACCAATATGTCTAGAGAGAGGAAATGTTTGAGTTTTAAATGTAATTTGGTAGAGAAAGCTTCGTCTGGTGAAAACAAATTGTTGAAGAAACAACGGGAGCGGTCAATCTCTGTGAAACGTGTGGGTAAAGTAGAAGATTGTGGTTCTTCAAGTACATGTAAGTAACTTGTTCTTCTATTTTGATTGTATTGTCTAGTGCTTTATATATGATGTTATATGTTCATCGCCTTTGTATGGGATTGATTTAGGGATATCAAAGTTGAGAATGTAAGGGCCAAAAACTAATTGTTTGCCTGTATTTTTACTGTTTTACATTAGCTTTTGGGTATGGGAACAAAATCTAGAGAGAGAAAATTGTTTTTGAAGAAGAAGAGGGAAAGGTAAAAATGATTTTATTTTATTTTTGGAAAGTTTGAAAATAAGTGCCTTAACTGAGCAAAATGCATGAGAGGGGTTGTTTCTGCTGTGTATATGGTATAACATGTCATAGATGTATAGAAAATAATAAAAGGTTGTGTGTATCAATAGGTCCATTATACGTTCAAAAACATAAAGCCCACGGGTAAATTTTTTGCTGTATTATCAAGTTCAGAGGAAACATCATCGTCAGGTAGGGAGGACGATTGTAGTGGTATGGAAGAGACTGTAGATAAGGTTGAAGAACCCAGTGAAGTAAATAAAAAAATGGAAGAAGATGATACAAAGGTGAAAGATAATTCATTTTTCATATATCCTGAAGGAGTAGATGTAGGGAAAGAATTTTTGAAATTTAAGAAGTTAAAAGGAGAGTGAGGAAATTATGTGATGGAGCAAGGCTATTGGTTTAGGACTTATGTATAAGGAAAAGGGGAGGAAGGGGTATACTACCAAGTTCCCTGCCTAGATATGTGGAAAAAGGATAAATGCATTAGTGGAGATGTAGAAATTTCGTACTACAATGGGGCGGAGATGGCAAGCCCGAATGATGGGTTTTTGTATTATTTAAGCCAGGTTGTATTTAGCCTTAGGATTCCTCTGACATTTTTTCAAAAAGGGGCTAGGAATATATTGCAATATTACCTTACCCAATTAAATGGGAATGTATTTGAGATGATGAGGGTGTGTGAGGCACTGAATGATAAGTGGAAACAGAACGGGACTGCAAAGCAGTTTGTAGTAAATAACGTGCTAAAATTTTGTAGACTAAAGTATGTCAAAGGTCGTAATTGCGGTTACCTGTATAGTGATTCTACAAGGCTGAAGTTTTTTTACTTCGAATTTGCGGGTAGACCATGGAACGACAACCTTGTATGGGTAGGGGCAATTGTATACAGGTTCCAGATGAACTAGCAGTTGCCATGAACCATAAATATTATAATCCGAGTAAGTAACATATGTCAACTTGACCAACCATCAGTTTGTCTTTGAGCTGCTAACCTTTTCCTTATTTTTTGTTTCTCAGGTCATGATACCAATTTTTTTCTTGATAACATAAGCTTGTTCGACTGCATAGCTCTTGAGCAGACCAAGCTAAAATAAGTACTAGGTAAATTAGGTATCCATAGGGATAAGAGGGTAGACTCCAGAGTGCCCAAAGTTTAATGAGTTTGCGAGAATCGAGCTATGGCGGCGAAGAAGAAGGCTCATCTTCTTTTAGGTGTCTTGACTAGTCTCTCACAGCCAGAGCCAGAGAATACGAGTATTGGGCAGTAGTTGGGAGATTGAGAAAGACAACGCCAAAAGTTTCTCCTTCGACTATGGTGGTGGCCGGAGGGACAAAGGGTGGTAAGCTTGCTACTGAAGGTGTGGTAGAGGATCAGGTGGTGAATAAGGTCGCCCCTTTGGTGGCGGAAAGAGGTCATAGAAATAGAAGCAGCATGAGCTCGAAGGTAGTGACTAAACTTATACGAAGGTTGTAGACAAGTGGAGAGAAGTGGAGCAAAAGTATTTTACGATGGCGGGGACCAAGCCGCAGCAGCTCGAAGATATATTTCAAGAGCAAACAATGGGTGTGCGTACTAATATTCTCTATTAGCTCCATTTGTGATTGATATATGTCTTACCGATCTTGTATCTTGTATTGGCAGCTCTCAATGCTGATGAAGGGAGCTAAAAAGATGATTGAGAGTAGGAGCTAGAAGTTCGGAAAGCTTACTCACAGGCTCGATTCTCAAATGGCTCAGATAAAGGAACTCGAGGAGGAGCTCGTGAAAGAGAAAGAGAGTAAGGCCAAAGAGTTGAAGGCGGCTGAAGCATGGTATGTATAGTTGTCTGAGCGTGATGAAAATATCTCACAAGCATTCGTAGAGATACGGACGGAAAGAGACCAACTGGTCCAATCTTATTGCTACATTGGGTTGACTACTGCTGATATCGATCTGGGTCGATCTGCTCTAGCTAATGTACCTTCTTCTCAAGCTGAACAAATCTGAGCTACTAGTGGTGAAGTGGATCCTCCATCTGAGGTAAAGACTAGCAAGAATATTTAATCAGCCTGTAGTATTCTGTTTTAAACTATGCTGTTCTATTATGACTTTGATGAGATTATATTCTGTGTGGTCTAAAACTGTTAAGTTTGATAGGTGTTTTTTATTATTCTCTACTTGCATGCTTGTATGGTGACAAAGATTTTGTAATCTATATAGGAGATAGATCGGTTGAGAAAAGCTGTTTTTGACCTGGAGAGATCATTGAGTAGAGCGAGGGATTCCGTGGCTCTTATTCGACAGGTATTAAATAAAACTGAGCATGAGAAAAGACAGTTAAGCCTAATTCAGAGAAAAACTTTAAAGAATTATATGACCTCTAGTATAAATATGCTAAGATAAAAATAGAAAGAGATGAAGTTTTAAGAAAAAAAGAGGAGATGGGGGTATTATTACGTAAATTGAAAGACTTGATTTGTTTTACTGACCCGATTGATAAAGCTAGGTTTCAAAAGCTTTTGGTAGCTTTGACATTGTATTTTGAGGCCAAAGTATATATTAAGCGGGGTTTAAAAGAAAATTGTATAAAATTTTTGAAGGAAAGGGGTGTAATACCTGACCCAGCTCGAGTTATGTTTTTAGCTCAAAAAGTACATAATCGTCATAGTGTAGAGGTAAAAAAATGCTCAGCTTGAGCTGGTGTGTTTGTTATATGGGGTCATGTAGGACCCTTGCCTTATGCTCTTCGCTTAATATAGGATCAAAGAGCAATGAGGATTTTATTTTTTAGATTAAGGAAAGAGAAAATAAAGTTGCAAAAGAAATTAGAAGATTAGGTAAAAGAGTTGCAAAATGAGTTGACGCAAAATATGGAGCAAAAAACATCCTTAGCAAATCAATTGACAAAAGAAATAACTGTTAGAAAGAAGGTATAAGGTAATTTGAGAGCGTTAGGTGTATTGCAAAAGGAAACGCGCAAACGTCTGTACAGGGCACACATGCAATTGAGGGAGCATCTGTATCCATCACAAGCAAAGGTCGCAGTTCGAACGGACAATTATAGCTCCTTTAGACGTACAAGTGGATAGGTCAAAGAGTTTGAAAGATAGGAAGCAGTCCTCTCAGAGCTCTAGAAAGCGAAAGTAAAGTAGTTAAGTTTCTTACCAACTTGCATATGTATTAGATGTTTGTACAACTTTTTGATGATAAATAAAATATGTTCTTTATGTTGATAATATAGATATGAAATAGAGCTATGGATTAATAGTACTCATGTATTATGTTCTTGAGTAAAATTGCTAACTATGATATGTAAACTGTTTGGATACGCAAACTAGTATGTATGTGAAAGTTAATAGTTGTTGCAGGGTGAACTGGTAGAGGTTCAAAGCCAGTATGAAGCGTTGCATGTGTTAAATGAAAAATTAAAACCTGATCTATATTTTTATCAGAAAGCACTGAAAAGTGCTACTAAGCTAAATGGAAAAATGGAGGTCATAGTAATGAAAGAGCAAAGTATAGTGGTTCGTTTGACTGAACAACGGGATGATAATGTGGTTGAGCTAGCTATTGAGCTGAAAAAAATATAGGGGCTAAAGGAAGTTGTAAAGAAAAAAGAGGTAGACATTTTGAACATTTCAGAACGAATAACCCAACAGGAGGCAGAACTAACACCTGCGTGAATTAAAATGACAGAGTTGTTGGCGGTTTTGAAGAAAGATGAAGATAGTGTTAAAGATTTGCAATTTTAGATAAATACGCTTGAAGTGGTAAAAGTAGAAGTGTAAGCTGCTGTGAGGGAGGCAGATGGGCGTGCTCGTAAATATGAAGTATTGTGGTATGCCACTAATATGAGGGTAAAAAAGAGTTAGAAGAGGCCCACAATAAATAGAACAAAGTTATAAAAAAACAATGGCTTAAGATAGAGACTTTAGAGGACACAGGTTAAACTTTGGAGTTAAATACTTTAGAGTACCAAATGGAAATAGAGGAACTGCTTATCGCGAAGGCCAAGTTGGAGGCTAATCTTGAGAAAGCTAAACTAAATCTTGATAAAAGGGTTGTAGAGATAAATCATATTGAGTCTGTAATGGACGAATCGATGGCTATGTTGGGACACATGGATGAATTCATGATGGTGATGGTGGAAGCCCATAATAAAACTACGTTGGATGGAAAATGGGTGATAGAAGAACGCTGTAAAATGTTGGAAGGGATGATGAATGAGGCTAAGGGAAAAATTGCAGAGCTTGTTGTTCATGACAAGGTGAAGTGCGAGGCAAGTGATATGCAAAATAGAGAAATGATGGCAGCTCTTTTTTTTTTTTCCGAGTTCAAGAGATTGGGAAAAAAAGACATGATTTGTAACAACCTGACCGTAAATGGTGTGCAAAGTGATATGCAGCTAGTGCGAACTAACTATCTGGAGCGTATTATGTCAAAAATTGGTGATCTTACTAAGTGTAAACTTCAAGAAGGAAGGAAAATTGTTACTGGGAGTGTACCAGACACTACGTGAAAACATGTAATTACCGACCTTTTTGGATAGTAATTTACGACTTGCTACTGTATTATTTTATGGTTGAAGAATACGGCTTCCATTACCAGTCGTAATTTTATAACCAATATGACTCTTGTCCTAGTCAAGAAAATATTGCAATTTCAACTGTGGATACTGTCGTTTCTCTCCATTTTTACTCAATTACAACTACTGATCCAGAATACAACCTGTAGTAACATATTTCCCAGATTCGACAAAGAGAAGCCTACAGAACTTAGTCGAAGATATTCCATCATTCGAGAAGATGTCACGTTTGTGACCACAGTTCTCGACTTACTAAAAATAGCCATTATGCTTAGTCAAATAGAGGCGTTGGGAGGTCAACGAAGTTCTCCCACTACCCCCAAAATAGGAAATTATTTTTCTTTTTGTAAACTGCCTGTATCAACTATAAATACAGGCAGAGAATGTTGTATTCTAATATGCAACTTGACTATTCATTAATCCTTACTTTCTTTCTAAATAGCAATTGTAATAACTAGCAACTTATTGGATTTTTCACCCAAAACCCTCCTCGAGGTAGTAGTTTTTCTCTGGCTTTACTGAGTTTCTACGTAAAGTCCAGTCTATTTACATTTATTGTTGCATAATCCTTAGTAAAGTATTGGCAAAGATAATCCTCCCGGAAAACACGTCATTACAATTGGCACCGTCTATGGGAATTACCATACTTTTCTTTACAACCTGTGATCTACGATAGTCCAATGACAAACATGAATCTCCGAACTGCCTCCAGTATACTGAGAAACCATGAGATCAACCCAATACCAAAAGTAGTCGATCTACACAATGCCGTGATTGAACTTCAGAAACAAATGGAGTCTGGCCGAGTCCAAAGACTTGAAGATCAGTGAATCCACGCCCAAGCTCTTTAAGTTGAAAGAGATTAAAAGAGAAAAGCCTTGGACCAATAAAGTTAGAAACATCAAAAAGAAATGCAGCATTTATGGAGGCATTAAGACTGACTTACCGGCCGTCAAATGTCACCTCTCTAAGCCCAGAGTAAACATCACTCTAGGGCTACTCAGAAAGAAAACCAGCCGAGAGAGGAAAGAGTTCGAACTTCTCGATCTCGATCGAGGAATCCATAATGGGCTTCTCGACATTTTGGACACACATCCTCAGCACTGACAAATTTAGGAAGTCGGCGTACACGCTACCAATCTCATCCACCACCAATGAGACGACCAGTGAGAGATAGACTAGGACCCAATGGACAGGGTGACTTTGATCCTCAAGTTTTCGCTGCCCCAAATGCTCAACAATAATTTATATTACCTTGGATTACTTGAATAATAGGATCTAAGCCATAAAATCTGACATGCCAGGCCAAAGATCAGTTCTCTATAAGATTAAGATGAACCTTATTTCTCCTCATCTCGAAGTCATGCCCATCCATGAAAATTTCCGCATGCCGAAATTCCATCAATATGCAGGCCTCACTGACCCTCTAGTCTACGTCTGACACTTTAAAGCTGCAGTTAGATTATACGATTGCACTCAAAACTCGATCACATGCTCTGCGGATTATTTAACATGAGCCTTAAAGAATAACCTTTATCATTACATTCAGCCAGTTGCAGCGCCTCTTCGAATCGAACTATACTCATACTAAGGAACGAGAGATCACAGTGGATTCCTTATTTTCCTTTAGTAAGGTAAAAAAGAGACATTAGCGAGTTTTTACAAGCATTTTCTACAGGAAGCACGAAAGATTGGGAATTCAGATCCCAAAATTGTTGTTCCAGCATTTACTTCTGTGCTCCACATCGACTTTAAAGTTCGAGATGAACTAACCTTGCACAAGCCAAAGACGGTGGCATAAATAATCGATGTTGTTAATAACTACATCGAATTGGATCGATCCAAAAATGATAAGATGAAAAACTCCTCTGTTATCCTCTCCAATAAAGTATTTTTATCACCTCCTCTGAAGTTAGCCAGTAATGGAACCCCCAAATAGCGCGAAAGAAATACCGAAAATGTCAGGAAATGAGGCGGAAAGCCAGACAGACCCGTTCCAGACTTGCCTCCTATGACAACCATATTATTCATTATTTTACCCACAATAAAGGGAGATAAATTGTATTGAGAAGCAAAGGAAATTCCTGATATACCCAACAAACCCTTGTGCCAATATCACAACGTACAGAGTACGAAACTGACGACTGTAATTCTCTAATATGGATTTTTTATCGTATCCTACTAGCTAGAAGACTTCACAACTATGTAGTCAACGTTTAAAAGTTCCTCGAAGAAGATACTAAAGGAAAAGAAGGTGAACAAGAACAAGGACAAGGCCAAGCTCGCCATCCTTACATGATCGAAATTGAGAAAGGAAAGAAGAGAAAGCAAGACGATATGATTACATCTTGCTGCAAGATGACATTATTAAAAAAGTCAACAAACTTTTCCCCAGCTTTAGTAAGGCTAAACGTTCGTACCATATTTCTTTCAAAGATTGCGATACCAGCCATGTCAAGTACCCATGCGATGACCCTTTGATAATTATGCTTAAAGTAGGACAGGATTACCTACACATACTTCTCGTCAAGCGGTTTCAGAAAAAACTTTCATTAAATATGTGGTCATAGATGTTGAGTCAAAATATTAGGGAATCTTAGGTCCAAGTTGGCTACATTCGATCGTGGTAGTACTTTCGGCATATCATCTGGCCTTGCAATTTTCAACAAATCATAGAGTCTATGAAATTAAAGGATGCACGTATGTACAAAAATACCACTACCAACTTTCACACGGCGAAACTTCTGAAAGCATAGCAATTACAACAAGAAATTCCCCCCACATTTGAGCAACATGATACAGAGGTAGTGGACTCCATTGAACTCTATGGACCTCGACAAAATACCTTTAATGGCTTAAAACTGTTATCCGATAAAAAAGAAACCGTGATTCAACTCCTAAAGAAAAATGTTGACATATTTGCATGGTCTTTTCAAGAAATGCCCGACATTGATCCCTTGATCGCATGTCACAAACTAAACCTCCTTCCAGACAACAAAACAGTTATACAGAAACATAAAAATTTAGTTCCCACCTTCACGAAGCTGTGAATGAAGAAATTGATAAAATCCTTCGTCTATGATTTAATCAAGAAGCTAAATGTCTCAAATACATTTCTAACATAGTGGTTATCCCAAAGAAGAATAGGAAAATCAGAGTTTATATCGATTTAACAGAGCCCAACAAGTACACACCGATAGATAACTTTCTTCTCCCGTTGATCCTACAACTCCTCGACTCTGTAGCAGGGCACGAACTTCTCTTAATGATGAATGCAGCCTCCGGTTACAATCAGGTCCCTCTCGCCGATGAAGACCAAGAAAAAATAACTTTTGTCAAAGAAAGAGGTCTCTATTGTTACACAGTAATACCTTTTGGATTAAAGAATGCATGAGCCACTTACCAATGCCTGGTTATACAAATGTTTAAAGATCATTTAGAAAAAATCATGGAGGTATACATCGATGATATGATTTGCAAGAGCATAAAGCGAGACGATCATTACAACAACCTGCAAACCATCTTTGATATCCTTCGTACCTACCTGATAAAAATTAACAGTGTCGCATCGAGAAAATTTCTGGGACACCTGGTTAGTAAGAGGGGAATCAAAATTGATCTGGCACAAATCAAAATACTCATGGTAATGCCATCTCCACAAAACAAAAAAGATGTACAAAAATTTTCAGGCAAGATTGCAGCTCTTCACAGGTTCATCTCCAAGTCATCTGATAGATGCAAACTTATTTACTTTCTTCTTCGTGGAAACCCAACTCCACTGTCCAAAAAATAGCTCAAGAAAATCATTTAGACCCCTGACTGTGAATTAGCTTTCTAAGATCTCAAATGATACTTGGGGCATCCTACTATAATGAGTACTCCTATTGATGGTGAAATGCTGATAATATACTTATCAACCACCGTTGATTCAATTAGCTCTGTCCTTATTCGAGAAGACGATGGTGTAGAAAAACCAATCTACTTCATTAGCAAAACTCTTATGCCTGCTGAAAAATGATATACGATAACTGAAAAGCAACTCCTCGCCTTGGTGTATAGCTCAAAAAAAAATTGATCCTATTTCCAAGCTCATCCAACCAAAATCATTACCAAGTTTCCAATCAAACTTGCACTCACTAAAAAAGAAAAATCTTGAAGAGTTCAATAATGGTTTGTATTCCTCGGCGAATATGATATCTCCTTTGAGCCTCAGATATCAATCAAAGGACAAGCAGTAGCTGATTTATTAGTAGATTTTCCATCCGAATACCCTAATTGGGAAGAACTGGAAGAAGTACTAACCAATGACTCCATAGCTGAACCAAACGCATGGTCACGGAGTACAAGATGGAGACTCTTTACTGATAGATCTGCTGAACCATGAGGATCAGGAATTGGCATCTTCCTTGTTACACCGTCCAATCATTGAGTTAAAAAAACTATTCTCACGCCCAAAATCCAATAACCAGTAGCTAGACCAATTACTGAGATTCAAAGGCATGAAGGTCGGGGAATCTAACCGATTTGCTCCACATAAATGACCGAGCCATAGACAAGTTCAGGCTCAGTCATTCACTATAGCAATATCATCAGGGTAAAAAGAATAAAGCGAAAACAAAACAGATATATATAATAACTGAAAATATAAATACAATATCTCGAAATACTATACAGCGTCAAAAAGCTGAGATCATATAAGAACACTAATACAAGAAGAAACTGCCATAGCAAAACTGCTCCAATCCAGCTGAAGCTCTCTGCCAAACTAGCAACTACTCTACCTCTGAAAGGGGGGAAAATAGCGAGAGTGAGCAAAACCATGGCTCACTGATAACCCAACAATGCTAAAAAACTTACTAATCAAGCGGTGCAGAGAAAGAGAAAGAGGTGAATGAGATAAGGATGTCTAAAAGATACAGTAACATATATTCCTGTGAAGAATGGTAGAATAGAGGAATAGAGAATATGAATAGGAATGGAAACATGAGGAATTGATGCGATGATGTGATGATATAATGATGTGTTATGACGTGATATGATATGATATGATGAATTAGGATAATCCCATAATTATCCCAAATGTTGGATAATATGAAATGGTCTACTATAATTCTAATGTTGAATGATTTGATGTTATCAAAGAACTAGACCTTATAGCTAAAAACATTGGGTTGATCAACCGCTAATGCATAATAACCTTAACGAGAATCTCAATTGGATACAATGGGTACGATTAGTAGCAAGCTCGACCACGCTTGGGATTTATTACTTGATCAGAGTGTTCCGTACTTTGCAACCCACGGACCCAACATCTGAACTTTATTTCACTTATTCCAAGGAATTTCAAACTCACGGAGGATAAGACTAGTACCTGAGGAAACTGTCTCATACCATCCCACACTTCCGGATGGGTAATAGATGCGATAGTGTCCAGCCAGAATTTTACCTACTATTTCAACCCGATGTACGAATCCCAAATCCTATCGAGGATTAGCCAGAATTTCAACTAGCAAGCAGGAATCGCCTCTCACCAGGAATACTAAAAGTAGCTGACTTCTCAAAGTAATCTAAAATAACTCGATGCGTTGATAACCAATCCATACCCAGGATAATGTCAAACTCCTGCATTGGTAGTACTAATAAGTCTGCTGAAAGGACGTGACCCCAAACAACTATCGGGCAATCTCTACAAATATGAGATATAGACACCAAAATATCGAGAGGAGTACCCGCAGAAATCTCATCATGCAATAAGGAAGACTCAAAACCAATTGAACAAAGAAATATGTATGATATGAATGAATGCGATGCACCAGAATAAAAAAGAACTCTAGTTGGGGAATGGGAAATATGAATTGTACCTTCCACTACAGCTGGAGCGATGCGAGCACCTTGCCTCCTAACTGCGTACATCTTGCCCTGCCCATGGCCTTGACCCTGGCCCTGCTGCTGAATCGGATGCTGCTGTCTTTGCCCACCCAGAGGGCCTGGAACTATTTGTCTACCCTGAGGACCCTAAAACTGTTGCTATTGAAACTGCTGAATCTGCTAAGGTTGCGGCTGGTGACCAACGAGACCCTGAGACTGTCGTAACGACTAAGGACCTCTGCCTGGCTTAGGACAAAACCACTTAGAGTACCCCTTCTCCCCGCAGTTCTAACACTCATCAAAAGCGAACCGTGGTCTACAAGAATGTTATCCCCCTATAACTCTAGCTGGTGCACCATCAGTAACGCCCAACTATGGCCTCTTCAAACCCAAGCCCTCATACTAAATCTGAGCAGCCTTGCCCTTATCTAGTCTCTGATCCTGCCTCTGCTAGATCCTCATATCCTTGGACTTGCGCTCCTCAATGTCGTTCTGCTCTATCGCCAAAACTTTAGACAAAACTTCTCGATATGAACTAGGATCCGAAGCAATAAAAAACTTCCTGAAATACGGACGAAGACCCTTTAAAAACTTCATCTTGCGCTGCTCCTCATCCTGAACGATAAATGAAACATATCGAGAGAGCTCATTAAAACACTGGTCATATCTAGAAATGTTCATATCACCCTGCTCAAGCGCGTAGAACTCAGAAATGAGGGAGTCCCTGTAACTCTACGGGAAATACTACTCAAAGAACCAATCCTGGAAGGATGCCCAATGCACTAGAGTCTCTACTATGGTCCTCTTGGCTGTATCCCACCAATGATCTGCCTCACCCTGTAAAAGATAAGTAGCAAGTATCGTCCTCTGATCCTCTGGATACTTCATAGCGTTCAAGGTCTTATCAATGGACTTGAACCATGCCTCTTCCTTAGATAGAACCGTCATGCCAAAAAAATTGGGATGCTTATACTTCTAAAGATGCTCAAGATAACTGTGCTCTCTGCCTACTGGGCTCCTGGCCTGCTAGAAATAGGCGGTGAAACTCTCCATAAACAGCTTCATCTCTGCAAAAACACCAGGAACAACTGGAATATCTTGATGAATTTGGTCCCTTGGAACTGCTCCCACATCAACCCCAGCCTCCGAAACTATCTGCTACTCCTGAACAATCAGAACCAATCCCAAACTCTCTTGACCGAGCGCTGGCTCATCAGTAAGTGCACCACTATGTAAACCTCTATGGCCACGGCCTACTATGCAACCTATGCCTCTGCCACCACTAGACATCTATACGAACAAAGGCACGCACCTCAGGAAGGGATGAAAGGATAGGAAATAGAAGGAATAAGATAAAAAACGTAAAACCAAAAAGGAATCGGTCCTAACTCCATTTAGAAAAATAACTCGTCATATGATTGCTAGCACTGAGATAGGAATTAACCTACAACTCTGATACCAAGTCTGTCGAGCTCTAAAATCTAATAACCGGTTGCTAGACCAATTACCAAAATTCGAAGGCATGCAGGTCGGGGAATCTAACCGATTCGCCCCCTCAAGCGACTGAGCCGTAGACAAGTTTAGGCTTAGTCATTCACTATAGCAATATCATCAGAGTAAAAAAAATAAAGCTGAAGCAAAAGATATATATATAACAACTGAAAATGTAAATACAATATCTCAAAATACTATACAGCGTCAAAAGCTGAGATCATACAAGAACACTAATACAGGAAGAAACTGCCACAACAAAACTGCTTGAACCCAACTGAAGCTCTTAGCCAAACTAGCAACTACTCTGGCTCTGAAAGGGGGGAAAATAGTGAGAGTGAGCAAAACCATGGCTCACTGATAACCCAACAATACTAAATAACTTACTAATCAAACGGTACAGAGAAAGAGGAAGAGGTGAATGAGATAAAAATGTTTAAAAGATATAGTAACATATATACCTGGGAAGAATGGTGGAATAGAGGAATAAAGAATAGGAATAGGAATGGAGACATGAGGAATAGATGTGATGATGTGATGATGTATTATGACGTGATATGATATGATATGATATGATGAAATAGGATAATCCCATAATTATCCCAAATACTGGATGATATGAAATGATCTACTATAATCCAAATGTTGAATGATTTGATGCTATCAAAGAACTAGACCTTATAGTTAAAAACGTTGGACTGATTAACTGCTAATGAATAATAACCTTAATGAGAATCTCAATTGGATACAATGGGTACGATTAGTAGCAAGCTCGACCACGCTTGGAATTTATCACTTGATCAGAGTGTTTCAGGGTTTGCAACGAATGGAGCCAGCGTCCGAACTTTATTTTACTTATTCCAAGGAATTTCAACCTCATGTAGGATAAGACTGGTACCTGAGGAAACTGTCTTATACCATCCCACACTCTCGGATGGGTAATAGATATGATAGTGTCCAGCTAGAACTTCACCTACTATTTCAACCCGATGTACGAATCCCAAATCCTATCGAGGGTCAGCCAAGGTAGAGCTTTATTATGAATCCTGATCCCGCTAAGTTAAATGATTACAAAAACCCACGTTGTAAACAGATCCCAAGGATTAAAACGCCACAGCCGCCAACCCAGCCATCAAACACATAGGATACCCACCCTGCCTCAGAGAATGGTAAACAATACTTATATAGTAGCCCCAACAATGGCCAACACACACCTAGGTTAACCACCTGCCTCAGATGATGGTAAACAATCCTAACACAGGTGTAAATAGTGACAAATTAACCAGTCACAACATCCAAATCAAATCAGTCTCTACAAGACTGAAACACAGTGCTCAAGGGCAAAGCCAAGAGAATACCACCCAATGCACAATTTCCTAAAATGCAAAGAGAAACACCACTCTACATGCCTAACAACAGGAATAACACTGAATAATTAATATATACTATAACTATATCGCAAACACCTCAATGCCAAATGCATGATCATACCAACTAACACTAATAAAATTAGTAAAGGAATTTAGCAAGGAAGGGACACTCGCCTTGTAAACGACAAACCATAAACCAACAATCGACAGGGTAACCCAACTTCAACACCACTGGCAATAACCACACCAACGCCAACAACCCAACACCTGCAAGAAACAAAACTCTACAATCTCAACAATCGCCCCAATCACAAACCCTAAATCACAAGGGTTCCAACCAAAGCCAAAATCTAACCAACAATAAGGAGAGAAAATAGAGGAGTTACTCACCGAAGAAAGTACGACTGAGCTCGGAAAGGAATCGCAATGAATCGGCAAGAATTGGAATAGAGGATTCAATTAGTGAGAAAGAGTAAGAGAGTAATGAGTGAGAGAAAGAATGGGAAAGAAATAGGTAATAAAACCCTAGAAACCCAGCACACATCTCGAGGTAATCCAACGGAAAAAAATCACGGGAAAGACCCAGCCTGGTCGTTCAAACACGCCTCTATTCGAATGGAATATGTTTCTATTCGAACAAAACAAATTAGGTAGAAGTCTATTTGAGCAGGAAATTGATTGTTCAAACATAACCAAGCAGAAAGAAATCAACTGACCAGACACTTTATTCGAACCGAAGAAGATGTTGTTTGAACAAAGAGAAACTGGTAGAAACCTATTCGAACAGAAAAGATGTTGTTTGAATAAAATGAAGCAGACAAGATTCTATTCGATCAGGAAAGAAGTTGTTCGAATAGAACAAAGCAGATAGGGACTTATTCGAACATAAATGAGTCTGTTTGAATACAACTAGGGAAAACTTTGAAAATAAAAAAGATTCTCCCCGGCGAAAACTGACAAAACTCAAAGAACTCCTCGGATACCTCCCGGATCACACACCACACAACAACAACAACAACAACAAACACCTCCACCATGCACACCACAGGCTCCCAAAGCCTCAACACAACCTCTTCCTCCCAAAAACCACCGAAGCCACTTAAACACAGAAAATGAAGAAAGAAGAACTCAATCCCTACTAAATGCTATAATATGAGGATGCAAAATATATGGATGCAATAATGTATGAATGCATAATGAATCAAAATAATAAAATAAAAGAAAAAAAATCTGGGACACTACAACTATTAAACTCAAGTTTTATGCCATCAACAACGAAACATAATATGAAGCTATCCTCCATGGACTGGATCACGCGATAGAACTTAGGACGAATGAAATAGTTGATTGCGTCGACTCCTTACTCGTTGCTAACCATTATAACAAAATATTCAAGACATCAGGCAAGATGGTTGATTGTGTAGCCTTAGTCGAAGAGAAAATAAAAATGTTCAAAACATCAACAATCTCTTACCTCCCTTGAGCCGAGAACCGCCACGCTAATGCCTTAGCATATATTGCTGCAATGCTTGAAGAAAGTAAGCAAAGAACTTTGGACACCGAGGTCATAGAAAATTCCAGTCTCAATATAAGTTATACAATGCAAATCAATGTTACTGAAGATAAAGATCCTGACGATTGGAGAAGACCATTCTAAGCATACCTCAATTCCAACATCCTCCAAAGTAACAATGAAGAGGCCCGTTCACTCATAGAAAAATGCCATCGAATCACAGTTCAAAATAAAATCTTATATCACATCACAGGAGGATGACCACTTATTGAATGCATCTCTCATAAACAAGCTCAAGTTAAAATCAAAGAACTTCATGAAGGAATCAGCGCGACTCACATTTTGGGATGATCATTGGTACAACGGGCATTCACTCAAGGGTTATACTGGCCAAAGATGCAACAAGATTGCAAAGACTCTTTTCGTAAGTGTAATAAATGCCAAATCCACGCTCAAGACATCAAAAGCCCAACATTCAACTTACACATTAACAATATCCTCGGGACATTCAAAAGATGGGCAATCGATATTATTGTACTTTTCCAACCAGCATCGGGAAACCAAAAATTCATATTTGTGGTAATAGACTACTACACCAAATGGGACAAAGCAGTATCCCTATGTCACACTGACGAAAATAAAGTTATCAATTTTCTTTAGGAATACATCATAACCAGATTTGGCTACCCATAAATGATACGATCTAATAACGGCAAGCAATTCATCAGCAACAAAGTACTTAGCTTCCTTCTTAAATACAAGATTCAACTCTCTACTTCGATACCATACTATCAAGGAAATGGTCAAGTAGACATTATTAACAAAAGTATCAACTCAGGGTTACCCAAGAGCCTTGACGAGAAAAATGGCAGATGGGTGGATGAACTACTTAGTGTCATGTGGGCATACTGGACAACTCCTCGAACATCTATAGGTTGTACACCATTCATGATGGACTTCGACACTGAAGCAGTCATACCTTCAGATCTCGATCTACCAAGTACTCAAAGAAAAATTACAGATAAAGAAAATGAACTCGGGCTCCTTTGCAACCTCAACTAGATCGAAGAAACCTGAGACAAAGCCATTGCAAATTTAGGGTAATACCATGGCACTCTTAAGAAAGCTTACATCAAAAAAGTAAGAAAATGAGCATTTAGCATTGGTGGCCTTGTCCTTCGACGTATCCAGGAACGCACTCGGCCTAAAAATTCTGACAAGTGTTCTGAGAACTGGGAAGGACCATAAATTATCAGCGACAAGAATAATAGTGGGTGGTCGATGACCGAGATGAAATACATCTTGAATATCTGTGGAATACAGCCCAGCTTAAAATGTTCTACAGATAACCACTATAACCGTTATTGACAAATTCAAATAAAGACATTTGTACCGTCGTTTACTTCTTTTTCACTATCATTCGTTTAGTATCGATACATAATTAACAAGTACACATCATAACTAACCTTTATCTCTTCAACAAATGCTTATCCAATTACAGGATAACCTTGTTTGCATTTCATTACTTATCGACCAAAATATGTCATGTTTTTGTCCCTTTTTTCACAAAAACCCAGATATCCATTCGAGGTAAAACATTTTGTCATCATTCTACATTTAAATATTCTTTCCAAGGCCCTTTTTCAATCATCTCAAATACTTTCTCCCAAGCAACATTCTACATATTATCTTCATTACTATCTAATACTATCGATCTTTTCGAAATATAAAAATACTTGGATTAAATTTTACAAAAACTGTGCACAAATTACTTTCAAATACTCTTCGAAAAAGCATCAACATTAAACATTCAAGAAATAATAAAATATTATTTCGGTCCCATCAACCATTTTTATACCTTTCGTAAAAAAAAAACTTTTCCAATATAATTTATTCTGCAAGGGGAGAGATTGAAGCATCAGCTTTCACTGGTATACTGGAAGTTAGCTCATATAATATTTCCTCAGTAAGAATACACTTGTGGATAGTCACCACAGGATCTTCAGGTGCTTCAGGTACCTCAGGTCCTTGAAGCACTTCAGGAACTTCATCCTCCGTGTCTGAATCCAAGAAAATTTGATTACCAGTACTAGCCAAGCATTTGTAAAAATATTTCCTTTCTTCCAACTCCTTCAACTGTACAAAAAAATTGGTCTTCATGTGCTTGAGTGCACCAAGATTATCTCAAAAAGCTTCATCCCGGACCTCCTCCAAGACCTTAGCGTGTTCCACCTCCATCGCCCTCCGAGCATAAATAATTTGTTCCCGAACATCACTATCAAAATTAGTATTTTACAGAGACAACAACTCTTCTCTTTCCTTCGTGAGGTCGACCCTTATCTCCTGGACCTCTTTCTTCTTCTCCATATCCCAAGTTCTCTTCGCCTTGCGAAGAGCATCTTCCTTTGCCTTCCCGGCTTTAAGCTTATACTTACCCAGCCTCGCCTCTAATTTATTTTTCTCCCCAATCAAATTCTCGTTCTCTGTTTCCAGCTCCTTCTCGATATTCTTATATACGAGAAGCTGGTTTACCAGAGTACCAGCACCGAGAATATGAGGTTTGGCCTCGATCAATAACTTCTTGTTCTGTGTTATACTCATAATATGAGTTTTCAAATAAGGCACTAAAATCTTTAATCGAAGCAAAGCAAAAAAATTCTTAACCTTTTTTATGTTTCGGTGGCCCTCACTGAGAAAAGTATAAAGGCTTTCTGCCCCCACCAGACAATCATCAAATTCCTCCTCCAAAGTTGTGTCCCAGACACATATGCCTATCTGGTCTGTTGGACCTCAGTTTCCAACTCCTCGACGAACTTCTTCTTCGTCGACTTAGAAGACGCCTTCTTCTTCAGCAACAAGTTAGTAGCCGATTTAGGAAGTCGACCATCCAGAACACCAGATGGTGTCACATAAACTTTATCCCCCTCTTTAGTAGTAAATTTATGATAAGCCCTATTCGGGGGAAGGAGGGGAGCAACAACCTGGCTAGCGGCCCTCTTTTTCTTTCCTTTCCCAAAAGTTTATGGCAGCATAACATCTCTTTCTGAAGTTACAAAATTTGTGGTGTAACCACTAAGTGATAGATTCTCGAGGGGTAGGCTCGAGTCTGCAGCTTTCTTAATTTTCGCAGACATCTTTCTGTTGATAAACAAAATTTATGTCCCTTTCGCCCGAGTTCTTTTTAAATCGGCTTCTTGAAATAAATAGTCCACCTTCTTTTGGTCGACCACCAAATTATTGAGCCAACCGAAATAACCCCTCCTGATATTGTACAACTTTTCTAAAATATCCAAGTTTCTATCAATCTCCTTCAAAGCTGCACAAAAAAAAAAGCAACCAAAAGTTAGAACACTAGATTCATACAAACAAATCCAAACTTCGACATGCATTTACCTAACCACACACCTAAATGGAAGGTCATCCTTTATAGAGGTTCCCCTGAATTTCTCTAATCAAATTCATAATTCCCCAATACAAGGAGACATTCCTCAAAAATATTGCCCCTTGTCAATACCATCTCGAAAATTTGAGGTCTTCTCAAGAACCACGCCATGTACCTACACCCTAAATTTGATTGATTTTGTTTAAGTATTGCACACATAAATCATCCACGGTGATTAACTCTTTCCCTCATGACTTTAATCAACCGTTTATCACTCCACATACCCGGAAGAGGTCATACACATTAAGGTTAAACTGACCAGGTGCAACATCAAAAAAATTCAAAAACTTTTTTTGGTCACCTCGTAGAGGTAGCTTGAACCCCTTTTTAATCTGTTTTTGGTGGACAAGAATGTCATCCAACGGATCATCTTGGTCTGTCATTTCATGATGATATTCCTCTAACCTAATATCCATAGGAATACCGTACTTCGCTTTAAAATGCAAAATCTTATTCATTTTTGGACCCTCTCTATAACATACATCATCATCATCTATGATATCTTCCTCCCCTCACAAATGCCTTCTCGATCACTTACCTGCGACTTGCGATCCATGTCTGTTTCAGTAGCCTCCTCGTCTGACACATTCACAACCTTTGGTGCCATCTTATTCTGGTCGATACTCGCCACATCCACACTACTCGACCCCACCCTATGTCTCCCGCCCAACTTTTGGACACTGGCTATCATATCAATTCAAAAGGGCTCTACATCTGCAATGTTCTTGAAGATTTCTTTTTCATCAATTTGGATAGGTTCAGCCATTTTTTAATGAACCTAAAAATCAGATTCCATTTAAGAAAAAAAACATATTCAGTATATCTCATATCTGATATATTATATACATTCATATGCTAATAATCATATAGTTGTCGAGTTTAATCTCCAACACGTCATTCTATTATTACTAAATAAATACCCGATTATTTCATACATTTCTCGATAATGGATTTCTTTGATAATTTTCTAAGTCCTAATCTCGACAACTATCTATTTGTCACTAACGCTTCTAATCAAAGTTCAGGACCCTAAGCTTCTCGAAGACACTGTGGCAGTACCCTGCTTCCCGCCAAAACAAGCCAAATTCAAAAAAAATAGAATTTCCGCCCTCTCAGACGTAAAACCCGTTCCATTTAATAGGTAATCTGGCACTCCAACTACCAAACACCATTTTACAAATCACAAAAACATACCCACAGTCATACCGTAATCCCACCCAACATTCATTATCTCCACTCGTCATTACCTCTTTCCAATAACCCCTCTCTCCATAATAAACCTTAAACCTTTACGACACTTTGTCTATCAGTCGCCCCACCATACAGACAATATCGCAGCAATTTTATCACAAACCCTAAATCTCTATTTCTACAATTACTTCTAATACACCCATCTAAACAACAATTACTCCCTATACTATCACCATAATATTAACATCTACAAAAGGTTTCACATAATCGCATGAATAACAAACGTAGTACAAGAAAAACATTAACCTTGGTGTCGCACTGCCTCGATATCCCTCTGCTTTGCAAGTTTTTGCCCTCTCAATCAACTCATTAATATCCTCCTTCCCTATGGTTGACAACAACACAGAGATGAGCACAGAGAATCAGCACTTGAAGAATTTTTTTCAAAATTAGTGGTGTGTGAACAATCGCCAACTACAGGGCTATTTATAGACCCCACGCGACTGTTCATCGCACCCCTTTGCGATCATTCGAGTACTCAAATGTAATGCTTTAATCTCCTCTTCTCGAACTCTCTAATCCTTCATCTTCTAAACGCCAACAAGCCCATGTATTGTTGATCCAACCATCCCATATCTCTTTTTAACTCCTCTGATGTATCTATCCTTGCCAAAGCGACTCTTATACTATTAAAAAGAAATTGTACATCCAATTCCGTGTACCTCAAAATATCACCTGCAGGAGAACACCTAGCCATTTTTCTCCAATTAACTAAACATATCTTTCCTTATTTAATCTTCTCCAATATTCTCAGCCAAGATGTAACCGCAATTCAAATTCAAATATTATTCAACAACCAACAACCCGAAGGTCGAGATATCCTAAATTAACATACCCATACTCACAATTTTGAATCAATAAAACTTCATTAGTTCAAAATGTCATAACGTATTCGAGAAACATTTATCATTACACACATCAACAAAAACATCTGACACAAATAAATTTATTTATTTCAGGACCAACACCTTACACATTTCTTATTTTTATAAACCAAACAGCCCTCAACCACTCTTTAGCCACTTCGACCGGATAAACCGTCTTCTTTCTTCACCAAAGCCTTGGCTCAATTCCTTATCTTGCCGACATGCTCAAGAGGACTCAGGAATTACAAATTGTAATAAAATACATACTCCTCTTCTACTTCCTTCACCTCCACTTCACTCATCTCTTCATACTTGGGCTCCACTAGCACCAATGGTTGTCAGTTTACACAACTCTTGCCGAAGTACCGATCAAGCTAGTCCCAATACGCCGCACGCACTCGGTTGGAATGCTCATCCTTCAGAACCTGAGTTCTCATCCTCACCATCTCACATCCTACAAAAAACTTTTAGACTGCACAAGGTATTTATATATGGCAAAATAATAAATAGTCCAGCGAACAGTCAAATCCAACATTCATTTCTAGATGGAACTCTACAAATCCCAGTTAAATCAAACTCTTGGGGAACCGTTTCTGGCTCCACACAATCAACAAACTATAGTTCATGAACTTATTACCTCAGCAAGTAACAACGATATTTACGTAAGCAACTTTCTTGACATCCAAATGACTTGACCAATTATCTTCGAATAATAGATTTTATTTCATTCGAGACCACTATATATGTATTCGATGCAAATTTAAAAGCAAAAATTTATTCATATGTTAACTGTTGTATTTTAGAATCGATAATTATTTCCTTTGATTACATTATATCAACCTACAGGTTACATATTATCCTTCGACATAAACTACTTGAAGCTGCATGCTTCTTTTCACTAAAATTTGGCATATCCTCCGGAGAAGGAAAAAAAGCCACCCTTCTCCTCTATTACTACCACAGTCCCTAACCCCAGGGAGTTATGGAGACAACAACGTCCGCCGACACTACCACAGGAAACCCTTTCTCGCTGTAGCATCATCATCTTCAATATGAACAGTGACCACTTCTTCATACAATTAATGCACTCTGAGGCCTTCTACAACACCAAATAACACTGAGAGCAATGGACGCACTACCTTTCAATGATCACCACCTCCTCCTCCATCATTTCCTCCAATTTCATCACTACCGGTTCTGAATAAGAAGACAATTACGACAGGGAACCAAGATAAACCTCTTTTTATTTACCATACTTCCCAACCACAAGCTCCAGGAACTCGTTGTGCAACTCCTGGAACAACGTCATCACCATCAAGACTTTACCTTCACAAACCTTCCGAACAACAACTCATTCTTTCTCCCCCCATTTATACCGTCACCTTCAAAATTACAATGTCCAATGTTCTGCCATAAATGCTCCTCGAGAAACCAAAATGACCAGATTCATTTGACTTTTGCCTTAGAAATGATAGCACACAGAATTCTACAATATTCGACAACCATTTCACATTTCAATGTTCTTCTCGGCACAGCAACAAGTAATGACATGGAGAATGGGGGGATTATAGTAGCATATTTCCCATCTTTGACAAAGAGAAGCCAACAAAACTTAGACAAAGATATTCTATCATTCGAGAAGATGTTACCTCTGCGACCACAGTTCTCGACCTACTAAGCATAGCCGCTATGCTTGCTCAAAAGAGCCGTGAGGAGATCCACGAAGTTCGCCTACTACCCCCAAAATAGGAAACTAATTTTCTTTTTGTAAACTGCATGCATCTACTATAAATATAGGCAGAGAATGTGTTATTCTGATCTGCAACTTGACTATTCATTCATCCTTACTTTCTTACTAAATACCAACTATAATAACTAGTAACTTAGTAGATTTTTTACCCAAAACCCTCCTCGAGGTCGTAGTTTTTCTTAGGCTTTACTGAGTTTCTACATAAAATCTAGTATTTTTACATTTATTGTTGCATAATCCTTTCTAAAGTATTGGCAAAGATTATCTTCCCAAAAAATATGCCATTACACAACCCATAATTACTTTAAAAAAAAACTAATTCTACTAAAAATCCCTCCACTATCTCAACACCAATCTTTTCTCCGGGTGTCCATCATCTCTCTGTGATAACCTCTCCCTCATCTCATTCTCTTTCCCTAGAAAACCTTAAAGGATAATAATTCAGGCTCCAAACTCTTGATTTCTTCAATAACTTACTGAAATGCCCAATGATTATTGTGTCATCTAATTTGCTGCAGGTAATGCTTTCTTTCGTACTGTGAAGAACGCACAATGGTTCTGCCCATCTTGTAGTAATCACGAAAGGCATAAAATTAGGTAAATTGATTTCTTTGATTTCTAACACTTTTGTTTAAATCCATTAATGGGGTTCTCTATTTTACCATATTTTGTACATTTTTTTCTAATTCAAAGTCAATACAACAATTTTTCTATCAAATACAAATAATTTGAATCGACCTTGGGATTTCTGCTGTACATGCTCTCTTATAGATTTATTGCTGGCTTGAGCTGTTTAGATTCTTTATCTAATTTTACCCAAATCTTTGTAAGAGGTTAGTGGAAAAGAAAATAATAGGAAGCAGTTGTATCAAACTAGTTCTTTTGTATCCTTGGATTTTTCTCATAAATTTAAGGTGTATTGGTCCTCGCTCTACCATTTTATCGATCGATACATTAGAATTGTTTTCTAAAGCATAAATTGTCTTTTCTATGCCGATTTAAGTTCTTATTATTGATTTGGTAATACTGCTTTAATAATTGATTACGTGAGGTATGCAACTATGATGCACAATCTCTTCATTTCCTAATGCAAGTTATATTTTCTAATTTAAAATATTTAGCCAATCATACTTATACTCTCCATGCACTATACCAAAATTTGAAATTTACCACAGTCTCTTTTGGAATTTTTCACATGCTTGTGCCATTGGAAGTTGAGGACGGAGTTAACCAATGGTAAATTGAAGTTACTCCGTGGTGAAAAAAAAAAATCTTTCCAATCCTTTTTGCCCCTTTCATCTCACAATTTCCCTCACTCATATAAGTTTAAGTCTTCAGCCAAAATTTAGCCTTCCTAATTTCTTCTAAGCAATCGCACAATTTACAAATAGAAGATCTAATGGATTTCTGTGAATGATGTAATTCTACTCCAAGTTAGGTGTATAGTTTCCCAATCTATAGTTGAATTTGGTTGCCGATTGATGCATTAGGTACTATTTCAGATAAATCAGTTTGTGATACAGAACCGAGGTTGAAGGTGGTTTGAACCAGATTTTTAGGAACTGTTAGGTCATTGTTGGTTATAAATCGAGAATACCCGTGATGCGATTACAATTTTGCTAATAATATTTTCAGTGCCAAGGTTTGACTGTTTTTCATCCCTAAATTTTACTGTTTTTATTTCATAGTATTTAGAGTTATAGTAGTATCATAAGGTAAAATTAATTTAATTGGCATCCACAAGTTATTTGATCCCAAAAACATTAACCAAACCTCTTTCTTTCTCTCTATTTTTTCTTTAAGTAAATTTTTCAAAGGGTTATGATCCTTGGGAATCCTGATAGATAAGCTCCATTTGGGTAAACTTCTTAAGTCATTTTGGAGACATGGGTGGTCTAGATTTGGTCAAAATATGATTTGGGTGTCCATGATTTTGGGAGTTCTATGATTTAGAGCACTGGGGAGGGTGCAACATTAAGACCCTTTGTGGGTTTTCTTTATTTTTGGTGAAAGATGAGGGCAGGCAAAAGGTTGTTGTACCAAATACTTAGTTTTTCTTATTGTATTGCCTTCATCTAATTGTCATTTGGGAATATGATAGTGAATCATGTTAACTGTTATGTTCTTTATGATTTATATTTTATAGAAAATAAAACATAGTGCAGTTATTTGTTAGTTTAATTGGTACTAATAATTTGTTAATAGACATTTTAATAATAATATAGTGTAATTATACTAGGGGAGATAGGTGCATCTTTTGATGATGTAAGTTATACTAGGACACCTATAAATACGTGCAAACACCAATATTATTTCCTTGATTTCTCTTCTTCTCTAGAGAAAAGCAAGAGTTTTACAGAGATGGGCGTCTCTAGTTTTTTTGTTCTTTTGTGCTTGATACCACGTGCTCATCAGTGTTGGTCTGCAATGGAGGAATCACAAATAGTTTTGCCAGAAAGGCTGAACCATTTGTTGATATGCCCTTTGACAGTAATGTGTTTAGAGTTCCTCCTGGCTATAATGCTCCTCAATAGGTATAGCTTTTTCCTTCTTTTATTGTGGTTTTACCCCTTACATATAAGCCCCATTGTTTGATTTTTAAGATATGTTGTGGGTTTTGAGTTTTGAGTTTTATGATTAATGGTTTATGAAATCTACAAATGTTTTGTAAGTGAGGTGATTCTCCTTTGAGGGTTTAAGCCCAATGTTTAATTTCTAAGTTATGTTATGGGGTTAAGAGGTTTCTGATTGATGGTTTCTGAAATCTAGACTTATTTTGTAAGTGGGGGATTTTGTGCTTTAATTCCTATATAGATGGGTCAAAGGGGGTTTATATTCTACTCTTATAGTGGATGTTGCTTCTTATGGTAAAATTTTGTTTATTTTGATGTGATGATGTCTGTCCCACTTCATGCTAATTTTGGTATTGATAGATTAGATTAAAAGGGGTGGTTTAGTTTTATTGTTATATGATTCTTAAAGGCTTGCTTTTTAGTTCTTCTTAATATTTTATAATTATAATTAGCTTTTGGTTACTGTTAGATGGAATTGATGTGTTTGTAATTTATTGTAATTTGATTTGTTGGTGTTTTGTTTTAAGGTTCATATAACTCAAGGAGATCAATTGGGGAGGGCAGTGATTATATCTTGGGTAACTGTGGATGAACCTGGTTTAAACACAGTGGTTTACTGGCCTGAGAATACCAAGCACAAGCATAGTACTAAGGGTACCGTTCTTACATTTAAGTATACCAATTACATTTCAATGTACATCCATCACTATACCATCAAGAAATTGAAGATGGGTTGTTTTAGGCTACAATGTGTTTGAGATTACTAATTATCATGGGATTGTTGTGAATATGAAGAAGCTGATAACTATGTGTTTGTTGTTATTCTAGTTTGACACAAAGTGCTTCTATGAGGTTGGGCTTTGACTCATCACGCTACAGTTCTGGTTTACAACTCGCCCTTAAATTGGTCCAGATGTTCCTTATACTATTGGGCTCATAGGTAAATTAATTTCATATTTTCATATCATAAGTTTGTCTATTTGAGTAACCGCCAACTAAAATCTTAATTTCCAAACCTTAGTGATTTAGTCCAACCAACTGGTCTATAGGATTTGAAATTTATGGGTGGTTCCTTCATTAGATATTTTCTTTGTGTGTATAATAGTTGTAATGCTGCAGTTATATATCTTTCTTAGTTTGCTTAAGTGTTGGTCTCAACGTTCTTGCAGGGGATCTCGGTCAAATTTATTATTCAAATAGAGCATTGACTTCAAAAGGACAAATGGTGTTGTTTGTTGGTGGCATATCTTATGCAAATCATTATCCATTGTATGACAATTGCAGGTGGGATTCATGGTGGATTGTGAATACTAGCAGTTGTAGTGTGGTTTAAGTAAGTGGCTCTTTATCCGATATATTACGATGACTTGTTCAATTTAATAATTATATTTTCATTGGTTTATTCGATTGTTTCCATTGGTAGCTAGTATTTTTCAAGCGCTTGATAACAAAGTTACACAATTATGTGCAAGGGGAATAATTGGTGATCATAGCCAAGGGAATTCCAGAAGTTCTCTGACTTCCTAGACAACACCATGCCTCGATAGGAAGGTATATATTTGGAATTGCCCACTGTATATTTGATACTATGTTTTAAGTATATATGCATATAATTTAGTCTCTGACATTGGCATAAAAACATTGGTAATATGAGTTTGCTCTTGTCATAGATATCGATCTGTAACAGCAGGTTAATTAATCAAGTTTGAGTTTTTCTTTTGAAATAACGATGAAAGTAAGATATCATTAGAAATAATTATTAATTAATATATATATATATATAATATACGTTTCAGAGCCCAAGGAGAGTTTAGAATAAGAATCAAAGGTCCAGTTCGGTCTAAGAACGTAGTTTTCCATAAATGTTTCTAATTTTGTAACTTTGGAATTTTTATGCCTTAATAGAACTATAAGCATAAAAAAGGAAGAGCGCTCTTTAACATGAGAGGATGATGGTTCAAATCCATCTAGTTCTAATTTCATAAATAAGTTTTTTTTTTTTTTAAATTACAATATTTTGTTAAATTAGTATAAAACGACATACATCTCTGTCAAAAATTGTGTGAAAGGCTATATATATTACAACATATTTTAGAGTCGCTAGATTATGAGGGATTAAGCAATGGATAAATGAGTTGCAATACGCAACAAATGTGAAAATAAGTATGACTCATACGTATGTCATGTTTTTGCGACGAAAAAAACAACTAATTTTTGTGTTGCAAATTTCATGAAAAGCGACAAATATTACAACTTAGTTTACAGTCGTAATATTATGACTCAGGTAAAAGTCGTAAACAAAAAGCTACTACAAAAATTGCAACACTTTTTTTGACAAAAAATAAAGTCGCTTCAGAAAAATACGACTAACTTGCCAAGTCATTTTTTACTCTTTTTTTACGTAGTGAGAGTTGATGCGTCTGCGGCTTTTGAGACGCGGAGAAAGTCTGTGTGGTGATGTGTTGTCAGATAGTTGTAGTGACTTAGGAGACATTATAAATATTAAAAGGAATAATTCGTACTATACCAATTGAAATATAGTAGATTGAGTGCAGCAAAATTTGACTGATAATAGAATTAGTGACATGTACATATTTGTACTGACCTTTTGATGAACCAATTGTGGTGTAGAAGTCTATCGTCTGTTAGCAGTATTGTGGAACCAATAGTTGACTTGTTGTATGATAGAAGATCGAATTCTCTAAAGCAATAAGCAACCTATTATTTAATAGAAGATCAGTTTGGCTGAAACAGCAAGCGATATGTAGAAGATCAGATTGGCTGAAGCAACAAATGATCTCTATGTAAAATGGGGTGGACCCTCTGGTAACTTATGATATTAAAAATGTGTTCTGTATATAGAAGTACTTATATGAGATAGTAGAAAAGTACTGTAATGTAAGGCAGCCAAACACAAGTATTTCATTGTTGTAAGATTATCGTACAAAGATGTTAGATATAGTAGAAGAGTACTATATGAAATAGAATAGAGTACTCTGATGTTGGGCGATCAAACATAAGTATTTCATTAATGTAAGGCCGACGTACAAAATGATAGAGATAGTAGAAGAGTACTGTATGAAATAGTAGAAAATACTTAGATGTAGGTCGATCAAGCATAAGTATTTCATTGATGAAAGAACGACGTACACAGCTGGAAGAAATAGTAGAATAATACACTGTAATAGAATATTATCTGCGATATAACTTTAATCTCCTTGTCTTCCAAGGATTAGAGACATGATCTACATTTTCTATGGTGAGGTCGTAAGAGCTAAGTCCACTTTTTCTGACAATAATAAATTGGCCTTCCCAATTCTTTGTGAGCTTCTCAGTATTGAGTTCCTTTCTATGTTTTAGAATCTCTCATAGGACGAGATCTTTAATCTTGAACTCCCGATGATGAACTCGTTTGTTATATGGCCTTGCTAAAGCCTTATGGTACCTTACCAAATTCATGACTGCTTTGTCACTTATTTCCTTGATCCAATTCATGTTACACGCCAACTGGAACCTATTTTCTTCATCAGCCATGGTATGGTCACGTAGTGGGTGATGATATTGATTGGGAATGATTGCTTCGGTACCATATGCCAACAAGAATGGCGTATATCCAGTCGATATGCAAAGTGTTATTTTGTATGCCCATAACACATTTGGTAATTCGTATACTTAATTCTTATTCTTTTCTGTCAAGCGCATCTTGATTCTATCGACAATAGTTCGATTGGTGATCTCGGCCTGACCATATCTTGTGGGTAATATGGATTTAAAGGAGAGTGGATGATGTTATGCTGGTTGAGGAAATCAACGACCATGGAACCAATGAACTGTGGTATATTGTGTAATCGGATGAGGTAGGGGAATCCTAACAATATTATAATAGTATTCCATATAAACTTGATGACTTCGTCCTCGCGTGTTCGACACAAAGGGACTTCTTCTACACATTTAGTAAAGTAGTCTGTTACCGTCAGGAGATACTTCCATTTTCCTGGTGCTATTAAGAATTCTCCCACAAGATCGAGAGCCCATCTGCTGAATGGCCAGATAACTTTGCTAGAATGGAGTTCCAAAGCTGGAGCTCAAATTTTGGGTCCATGTCGTTGGTATGAATCACACTTGCTCGCATATTCGATGGCTTGAGCTTTTATTTTAGACCAAGAGACTCCTTGAGTAAGAGCTCAGTTTGGTAAAGATCGTCCTGCTGCATGGGATTTGCAAGTGTCCTCGTGAAGTTTGTGCAGGAAGCCTTGGGCCTCTTTATCAAATAAACATTAGAGATAGAGTCCTGTAACCGACTTTTTGTAAATGAGGTTTTTGTCAATGACGTACCGTTTAGCATTGTCCAGTAAATGTCTTCTTTCCTTAGAATCCTCAAGGAGTTCACCATCAAATTTGTTTTTGGGCCCGATATATGTGAGGAAAGGTCGTCTCCAATCGCCCCCAGTATTAACAGAATTTGAGCTTATGATGTTAAAGTTGGAGGTGGATACTACTTCGATCTTCAAATATCCAGCTTCTATTCTGAAGACTCCCGTAAGATAGGGAAGGGAATAAGAATATCTACTTTCTCCGCGAGCCAAATGTTTGATAGTAGCTTTTTTGAATATACTCATTCTGTCAGTTACTGCTACGGCGTAATCAATGATTTTCCATTTTTCTTATACTTGTCGTTATAATGGTTCACTATGAGTAAAGAGTTCGTGTATACAGATAACTCGGGCTTACCAATCTCAAGAGCCATATCTAGAATGTGAAAAGTCGGCAAGGAAATTTGTTACTTCTTGCCCTTTTTTGGAATGTCGTGGTTCGAAATGTATATCATGCTCACCAAGAGTTACCGACTATTGCTGGACTCGTCAGGATTTTTCTCGCTTGGACAGGATTTCGCGCAAAGGATAATTTGTCATCACTTGAACTAAGTAAACTTAAAAATATTGTTTTAACTTTTACAATATATAGATGAGAGTTAAAAGCAGTTTCTCAATCTTAGTATACCTTATTTTTGCTGGAGTGAGAGTCTTGATGATAAAGTAGACAGGTTTCTTTATTTTTTCATCAAGTCGAATGAGGACTGAGCTCAGTGATTCATTAGTAGCAGCAAGATATATGGTGAGCTCTTGTCCTTCCTTGAGTATACTCATTACTGGTGGATTTCTCAAATAGCATTTTAGTTCATGAAATGTTGCTTCACATTCTGCAGTCCACTCGATCTCGGAATCTTTTTAGGTTTCATTTTCTTCGTCCCTTCGCACAGTAGGTCAAATAACCAACAACACTTATCTGAAGACTTGGAGAGAAAATGATTTATTATTGTTATCTTGCTGAATAACTTTTTAATCCATAATACGATGAAGAAGCTCAAGTTAGCTGAAAAGTAAAAAGAACACCAATTGATTGGGATAAAAAGCTTCAATTGCTTAAAAAAAATAAAGTAATTACAAGAAAATCACTCCAAAAACACTAGGCCACTTTCAAAACTCTTTCTAGATCTAACATAAAAAACTTACACTGGAAAATAACCTAAGTTCCCTTTATATAGAGGGAACTCGGAATTACAAATCCAACGCATCTCGAGGTAAAAGTACGCCTCCTAAATACAATTACCGCCTAAAGGAAAAAGGCAGAATCACGCCTCTGTTCGAATAGAACAAGTTTCTATTCGAATAAACAAAGATGTATTCGAATACACATAATTTGTATTCGAATAAAAATAATCAGGCTGATTTGTATTCGAACAAACATAAGTCTATTCGAATAAAACTAATCAGGCTGAAATGTATTCGAATAGGAAAAGATTTTATTCAAATACAAAGGGGTGTACTCGAAAAGACTAAAAGTTTGTTCAAATAAACTTCTTAAAAAGTCAAAAAACTCAGATCCTCCTGGATCATGGCTCCCCCTTTAGGAGCCTTGAGCTCCTGCTCATGCTGGAACGGGAAAGGTAGGAATGCGGCGCTGCTAATTACTCTGCTGTACCACTTCGACGTACGAGGTAGCTGACTCTTCTTCCCAACTCAAAACGACTCAATACTACCACATGTCTTGCCTGGCAGCAGCAACCTTCGGTAATGCACACTACGCCCCTTAGGAGAATCATATCCTGTAATATATCCTGACGTAACAAAAGGTTGTCTCTGTATAGAAACCAACATAGCAGAAGTAGTTGGTAATGGGGGTTGAGATAACCTATCAGCCAATTTGTTGTCCACTCCTTATAATGTATAATCAAGGGAAATTGTTAGAAATACGAAAGCCCCTTCATCTGGTGAGCTTGCCGTATCTTGAATTGTGTAGCAAAAAATAGGAATGGTTTGTGATCAGTATGAACCACAGCCTTCTCTTGCAACTTCCCTAAATTGGTTTATTGCCTAAAAAACTTTGTCTTTGGAGACAACACTAGAGCCGACATACCCTCTTGAACTGGTCGTACCAATAACACAATCTTCCCGCTCGCATTAACCAACCACTTCACCTGAGTCGCCATTACCAAATTTGACGTAGTGACATGCTCCTTACAAGCATTAATATGGAACTCCATTCCCTCATTCATAAGACGATACTTGCGAGCTCTGCGATAATGATTCGCATCTTGGTCCCAAAGATAAGGACTACCTAAGATGACCTGACACACATCTAAAGGAACCACATCACACGTCACCTCGTCAATAAACGTCTCAGAAATTGCAAACTTGAATGTACACTGCTTCGTGACCATCACCTCAACATCTTTCTGAAGCTACCCCAAACCATACGGCTTAGGATGAGTTGTAGTCGTCAAACACATCTTCTTCACCAACGTCTCAGAAATTAAATTTTTCGGACTACCCAGATCCATAATGGCCTTGGCCAAACTCTGCTTTACCGGAATACTGACATGAAAAAGCTCTTCCCGACTATCTTCCTCGGCAGCCAAAGTCCGCTGAAACATAAGTGTAAGCTTAGGATTCGGTTTATCTAAACTCGGAAGGTCAACAACCTCAGCAACCAGTGCATATTTCTCTTAATTGCGCTTCTCCTCCTTCGGCCTAAGCTCTGGGTAAAGTTTTCAACAATAATTGAAAAGATTCCCACTCACCTTACAATAATTGCAATGAAATTCCTTTGGCGAAGAATCCCCTCCTTTGGCCTCTCCCTTATGCTCGTTTTTCCAACTAGACTTGTACCCCGACTTAATCTTGTCGCCTTCTTTATTATTTTTTAAGTACTTACCTTCAATGGAAATTGCCTTCACGGTAGCGTCTTCGATATTGGCCACAGTAAATAGCTTCAACTCCCTCCTAATGGACTCTGAAAAACCCCCCGTGTACTTCATGAACACCTCATACTCGTCCACATCAATGTCCAAAACTAAAGCTTGGTTGTGGAACGCCGTAGTGTACTTATGTACAGATTGGTCAAACTTTTGGCGCAAATTGTGCCATTTATATCATCTCTCTTGCTCATACCTAATCGGATAAAACTGCTTTCGCACTAAACCTTGAATTATTTCCAACCCAAATCTCCTTCATTGTGGCATTTCTGATAAGATTTCTACCACGTGAGTGCATGACTTGCAAATTTCAACGTAGCAAAGCATATTTGCTGAGCATTAGAGTATTTGTAAATCTAAAAATAGGTCTCTAACCTATCCAACCAATTATCCAATATCTCAGTATCGATCGAACCGTCGAATACCAGAATTTTAATCTTAAAACCAATACGAAGATTGCGCAAAAGATTCATGGACTTACCAATAACCGATCGCTCCTGGTTGGCTTCAGCAGTATTAGAATCATCGAAAACTGGAACGTTCTCGTCACCATCCACCTCCATAGCCCCTTTCTTCTTCGAACGGCCTCACCGTTTCACCAAAGTGGCAGCCTTAGCGGGGTTCGTGAGACGCAACTGCTCCACTAACTCCCCTACCATAAAAGTTAGAGCGGAAACTTTCGTTTCCAAAATTGTGAGTCTTTCGCGAGGATCGCCCATCTCCAAATCGTCCTTCTTCTTCGAATTAGGTTTGCGATGGATCTTCAACGGACTCACTAGTTTCTCCTTCGTTTACTTGAGATGGTCACGTGCAGAGACCATAAACCACAATCAACCCTCGAAGATCGTAACTGGAAAACAGATACCACTTAATCCATAACATAATACGATAAAGAAGCTCTAGTTAGCTGAAAAGTTTGAAGAACACCAATTGATTAAGAAAACAAACCTTTAATTGCTTAAAAAATGAGATAATTATAAGAAAATCACTCCAAAAACCCTAGGCCTCTTTCAGAACTCTTTCTAGATCTAACATAAAAAACTTACCCTATAAAATAACCTAAGTTCCCTTTATATTGAGGGAACTCGGAATTATAAATCCAACGCATCTCAAGACTAAAAAGTCTGTTCGAATATACATCTTAAAAAGTCAAAAAAACTCAGATCGTCCTCGATCACTTTTGTACGACTTTCTTCATCTTTGGAAAAGACATGGATAACAATGCATGAATACGATCTGGGATAGCCTCGATACCCTACTTCCTGATGAAATGCTCCAAAAATTAGCCTGATTAGACTCCGAATTAACATTTGTCCAGATTTAGTCATATTTTGTAAAATCAAAGAATTTTGAAGGTCGTGTGTAAATTTACGAGATGGATTTCCTTCTTGAGACTTTTGCACAACATATCATCAATGTAAGCTTCTATTATTTACCCAAGATTGTCTTTGAATATCTGTGTTATCAGTCTTTGGTAAGTTGCTCTATCGTTTTGGAGGGCGAAGGGTATGACTTTGTAGCAGTACAATCCGTATTCTGTGATGAAAGCTATTTTTTCTTAGTCTTCAGGCAACAGAGGTATCTGATTCTATCCCGATGCGTCGTCCATCATGGATAAAGGTTTGTGTCCCACAGTGGAATCGAGCAGATAGTTGATGATAGGAAGTAAGAAACTATCTTTCGAAGTATGTTTATTGAGGTCTGAGAAATCTACGCATACTATGATCTTGTCATTTTTCTTTGGAACTGCTACTATGTTCGAGATCCATTCCGGGTAATTGGATTTTTGGATAAAGCCAACTTCAATAAGATTATTGATCTTTTTCTTAACTTCTTCTCGGAGCCTCGGTTTCTATTTGACTGCCTCGGTTTTATTTTTTTAACTAAGCTTGTGGTAAGATAAATTTTAATCAATGACTGGCATTTCATGGAATGTATAGTAACCTACTCGCAACCTTCTAAGACTAGCCGAATACTCGAAGGCTACATCGAAGCCTACTAAGAGACTTGAAACCCAGCAAAGCAATCAAAGGCTTAAGAATTCTACGAAGCCTTTCGAGACTAACCGAATACTTGATGACATCATCGAAGTTAACTACTATAGTCAAAGCCAAAGACAGAATGTTAGTACCAGAACTTAGTACCAGTTCTAGAGAGACTTTGACCATATTGGTACATGGTCGAAAGCATACAAACCTGATAGTCTGTTTACCAGACAGAATAGTAAAAATAAGCTGCCAAATAGCTAGAGTGTCAGAACCGACTTTACGTTCAAGACAGCTGCCTCAAAGGATATATATGTAATCTGACCTCACATGGTGACTCACCCTTTCCTATCTCTTATAAATAGAAAAGAGGAAACACTATGAAGGGGTTAGAAAAACTCTGCCTAAACCCCCTCAAATATTACCTTCGAATACTCATCTACTTCACTTGATTCGAACTGTAACCCAAATCTATATATATAATCTTCTATTCAAATCCTCGCTAGATGTCGTGGAGAATACCCATGCATAGGCTTCACGCATGTATGTTAGCACGGTAATCTTTCTTATTTCTATCATATATATTTGCTAAAACCTCTAGTCAAAGTTAAACCTTAAGGAGTAAGAGTGTGATATTTCGCCTACGAAATCACGCCCATACATTTCGCGCCGTCTGTGCTATACCCACCTTTTACAATCCCTTTTTCTTCTACCTTGTAACCATATCCAATGGCCCCCACCCTTCATTCTACCTCTGCCATGTCAGCGCCTCCACTGGCGGCATCGCCGCCCAGCTTACCCTCATTAGCCAACAGCTCGCTCAAGTTGAAGAGCGCCACACTAACCAGCTACACATTGAGTGTGTGGACCGCCGATAAGAACTCAAGGCTGAACGGCAACGCCGTTTAGACGATAATGATAAACAACACTGAGCCCTGGAGTAACTGCGTCACACCATTCATGAACTCCAGGAAGTCTAAACCCATGACACTCCTATGCGTTCTCGTGTACCCGCCACCTTGCGTGTTTCAGCCCACATCCACAACTTGATCGACATCTTCTCAATTCTTCGCACCTATAAAATGAAACTCAACCCAGAGAAGTACCAGTATGGCGTCTGATCCAGAAAATTCTTGGGCCACCTTATCAGTAAACGTGGCATCAAAATCGACCCCACCCATATTCGAGCCCTCATTGACATGCCCTCACCTACAACAAAGTGAGACGTCCAAAATGTGGCTGGCAGGATAGCAGCCCTTAACCATTTTATTTCCAAGTCCTCCGATAGATGTGTTTAGCTCTTCTCCCTCTTACGTAGTCAGGGCACCCATAAAATAAGAAATTAAAACAACCCTGAGATTAATTGGACCCCTGAGTGCGAAAACGCCTTTCTCGAACTCAAAACTTATCCTGGCCGCCCACCCATCATCAGTACCCCCATCGAAGGTAAAACACTCTCCTTATATCTCGCTGCCATAGAAACTTCAATTAGTTCCATACTCATTCGCCTTGATTCCATCATCAAAAAACCTGTTTATTTCATCAGCAAAACTCTAACACCTACCAAAACCCGTTATTCCAAACTTGAGCGATTGCTCATGACACTTTTTATTTAGCCCGCAAGCTAAAACCATATTTTTAGGCCTACCCCATTCGTGTCATCGCGAGTTACCCTCTTCACGAAGTACTTAGTAAAAAAGGAAAATCCAGATGAGTACAACAATGGTCTGTATACCTTGGCGAGCAGGACATAACCTTCGAGAAGCAAATATCTCAGAAAGGCCAAGCAGTAGCAGATTTCCTCGCCGACTTCCCAGTCAAAGATTGCGACTGGGAAGAACACGAAGATGATCTACCGGAAGATCAACCTGAAGTTGTAGATCCATGGGACCCCCTTACCGGTTGGCATTTATTCACAGATGGCTCCGCAGGACCCAATGGTTCAGGAATTGGTATTGCCTTGATCACACCAACTAATGACTGAATAGAGAAAGCAGTTAAACTTACCTTTGAATGTTCCAATAATGAGGCAGAGTATGAAGCACTGATCCATGGTCTCGACCTCGCACTAGATCTCAGCATTCCCAAACTCGTAGTCTTTAAAGATTCCCAACTCATTCAGAGACATTACTCAGGAAAAAATCAAACTAACGGTCGCATGGCTGACTACGCTTTACTTGTGCGACAGCGCATGGACCGATTTCCCAAAAAAATCAATAATTACCCATTATCCTCGAGGAGAAAATAGACATGTCGATGCCCTCGCCAACATAACAGCTATGCTGGGACAGACAGAATCTCAGACCGAGCTATCGCCAACCTGGGCCGCTACCACGCATCACTTTAAAAATCTTACAACAAGCGAGTTCGACCACGAGGTTTCAATGTTGGAGATCTAGTACTCCGACGTGTTAATCAGTCGACGAAGCCTGCGAATGCTAGTAAATTAGACGAATCTTGGGAAGGACCCTATATTGTCTACAATAAAATAGACAAAGGATTTTACTACTTGATGACAGAGGATAAATAGCCTCTACCGAACCCTTGAAACACAATGCAGTTGGTATCTTATAAAAGGCCTTACCTACAATCATGTACCACCGATGTAATCCAGGATAGTCAATAAACGAGGTTTTTGTCACCAATACTTCGTCTCATGTTTCACTTTGAATTTCTTGGTTTAACTCGAATACCATGTTAACCTTCGACCCAACTGGTACTCGAGGATGATCTCGATAATTTTCCAGTCTCCCAAATTCGAGCAAACTCGAGGAGCAAGAATGGTCAAAAGACCGGACCCTCGGGGATGCATGGGAGGCAGTTCGATATTCCTTCGCTGTGGCTACAGCCTTCAAAGTACAGTCCTTTTCTTGGTCTTATCCGGGTATCTTGTCCACCCTCACCTCAACAGATACTTGGGGGCGACCTTGAATTGCTCAAGTCTCCAAAATTCGAGCAAACTTGAGGGGCAAGAATGGTCGAAAGACCGGACCCTCGAGGATGCATTGGAGGCGATTTGATATTCCTTCATCCAGGCTCTGAAACTGATGAAGTACAGTCCTTTTCTTAGTCTACCCTAGGTATCATGTCCACCCTCGCTCTGACAGATACTTGGGGGAGACCTTGAATTGCTCAAGTTTCTAACATTCGAGCAAACTCGAGGGGCAAGGATGGTCGAAAGACTAGACCCTCGGGAATACGCTGGAGGCGATTCGATAATGCATCGCTGTGGCTCAGGCCTTCGTAGTTCAGCACATTTTCGGGTTTCCCCTAGGCATCATGTCCCCTCACCCCGACTGATACTCGGGGGTGACCTGGAAATGTTTTGAGTTTTCAACATCGTTGTGGCTTCAGCCTTCAATGTCCAAAAGAACACACAGAGTTCGATCCACATTACGCCCACATTCTACATGGATCAACAATGCTACAGTCATGTAAACATCAAGGAAGTATCTTAACATATTATCCGTCAACGCAGCAGTCGTAGAACAAGTCAAAGATCAATCATCAACAGTTCAAAGCAAGCAAAATCAGTAGAATAAGCATACAAATTCCAACATTCCAAGGTTAGCATAGGATAGCATGACTACTAAGGCACTACATCGGAAAGTCAGATTCAACAGACTCACAATGTACCACAGAAAATATACATCAACATGTTCAGAATTAACTGTAGAAGTTCAAAGAAAAACAGCAGTAGCACAGTTCAACATATTACAAATCACCACATGTCAGCGGAAAACGACGAGCAACCCCAACTACAAGTACCTCAGACTGGCACGGTCTCATATTCTTGTTCCACAGACGCTCTACCATCAGCAACCTCAACGGCTTCATTTGAGACTCCGACAGCTCTACCATCAACAAGACTACTATTGGGTGCTCTAAAGAGAGAAGTATCTTTACCACCTTCAGTACTCCCAACTGTCTCATGAACAACGGGCAACTCCACTTCCTTCAGCTGGACCTCATCACCTTCAACAAATTCTGGAGACACAGGGTACAGTTCAAGTGTATCAGGGTCATACCCCTTTCCATCTATGAAATTCTTCAACCTCACAGTCACCTTGCATTCGCCATCATACTGTCCCAGAAACCGCACCTTCTGTTCAGCCTTCTCCCTCTCACACGCTGCAAGCTTCACATCCCACTCCCGCTCCAGCCTCGACTACTGAAGTTTGAGTCTCTCATCATAAGATTCGGTAAGAACCCCAAGGTAATGCTTCATCTCCTTCACCTCAGACACCAATGATGCCTCCGTCCCACGGGAAAGATCAAGATTTTCCCTTGCTTGCTGCAACTTCACTTTTACTGACTTCATAGCCTTGCTGCACGTTCGTACCCAAGCATCCGCCTGCTAAAATATTCAATCAGTCAGTGAACCTCAAAACTTGAAGAATTCGAATGACATTTTAGAATATCACAATAAGGAGTAGTATATAGTTACCTGAAACATGTACCTCTTTACTTCCTTTGATGCCTCGTCTGGGTCGTCCTCCCAGAGTTTGACCATTAAAGATTACGTAGCAATAGCCTGCTCCTGTCATTCTGCCTCTGTCATTTCTTTATCCTCGTCCTGTGTATCGTCCTCGCCTGTGCCCTACGCCTCTGCGTTGGCCATCCTTCGATTGCTGTAATTTCAGGGCTTCGGGAGCAGCACGACTCTTCCCTTTCTCAACATGAGTCGATACTGGCCTTGGGCTCAACCTCGAAGCATCGACAGCCACTTCGGGCACCGCTGCCACTTGCTTCGACCCCTTGCGAGGTCTCGGCACAAATTGATAGTTCCTCGGTGGCTCCTCTCCTCCCATTTCTTTTGACCTCTTGGAAGAACCTGCACATCTTTTTCACTTTGCTAGCTTCGGCGTAGTGGGTACGCTTCGAAGCAGGGAATCAATCTTCCTCCTCCTTTTCCTTTTGATTTAGAGACTGTCAAACACCAAATTTACCCAGTCTTCACTAGCCTTGAGCATATTATTAATCTAATTCACCGGATTATCCCAAGTCAAACTTCCCGGACCTGCAATAGTAAAACAAAACACAGTTATCACTTATTTCAGGAACAAATCAATAACAAACCCTTCGACAGCTAACTTACTTTTATTATATACCCTATGATACAATTTATAAGGTTCATCATCGTCTACATTCTCAAAGTTACCTCTCACTGTCAACAAATCTTTATTCCACCCTCGACCCGTCGAGCACAGATCAAAGAACCAAGGTTTCTCATGGTGACATTGGATGTGATAGGTCCCTGGGTTCTGACTCGCCTTCCTTAAGTAAAAGGTAATAATATTAAACTACTTAATCAAATTTCGGCCCTCACCAGCCAATTTTACATTCATCCCCTCTATCACCTTCATCATATCATAAAAATTCCTGTTCATTTGCAATGGAGCCACCTCCCAAAAATTCAGCACTTCTTTCACCAGCCTTCGAAGCGGTAACTATATCCCCAATCGAATCTGGCCCCTATAAGCCATAATCCCGCTCCCAGGATTTGATTTAAAGGTCAATCCCGCCCCTGCAACACTCAAAAATATCCCCACCTTCGACAGTTCTAACTTAGCGGCAACCCGCTCTAACCTAACCCTATCCTTCACTGTAACGAGACTCCCAACGCCATCCGACTCAGTCGAATCCTCGTTATAATGCCCTTTATCTCTCTCTCTCTCACCCGAGGGCCCTACATCATCCCTTTCCCCCCACACTTTTTCCTCCTCCTCACTATCCTCAGTTACTATCGTACTTCTATGCCTCGAAACCACAGCCTCCTCAGCAGGCACTACCAATGATTTTGGGGCCTCGGTTAATACATCTAAAACTTCTATGTCACTACCATCACCCATTAGGGATCGACTAGAAATACTAGCTTCGATCTCTTCATCTATCAGTTCCCGTCTCAAAGCCGGACGGTTATCCATTTTTAGCCTGCAAAAGAAGAGGTACGCAATTAGATAGACAAACTTGACAAATTTTGTGACCATCCTATCTCCCCCTCCAAAAAAAACCACAGACCGGGTCGTAACCCAGACTTTTCCCCTCTCCGGCCTCTCGAGTGTCATTTCTAAACCACAAACACAGATTGTTCCGCCTCAACTATCTAAACCAAAAAAAAAAACAGCAGAACAAAGTTCACAGAAGATCAAATGCCATATCTGAAATTAGCAGAACTACCCCCAAATCATAAAGATTACAGCCTCAGATGCCCTAATTGCTTCCACGTCGCAATGGCGCTTCTCCTTCTCCTTCTCACTCTCTATGGTTTTCACAACAAACTAGCACAGTAATTTCTCATTTCTCACTTATATATATTTTGAAAGCCCAAAAACACCTCGATTTATTAACCGTTATCATTACCACGACCCCACCTCCCTGAATTTTTGGCTAACAGTGTGCTTTGACAAATATACCCTTAACATTTCCCATGTGCGAACAACCCGTTTACCTAAAATTACATGTACTGTCGAAGCTTCTCGAACCTTATTCTCCCAGATCAAAACTAAACAGTCAGAATCCAATAGTCACATCACCACCTTTTTCGTCAAACGAGTAAAACATAATCATTACTTCCCGCCACACTGCCTTAAACGCACGTACCATTCTGACAGACCAGCCGTTTGGATTGTCAGATCGGCCAGTCAAATCAAACTTCACCTTCGATTCACTATCAAACTTCACCTTCGATTCACTATCAAACTTTACCTTCGATACACTATCAAACTTCACCGACGTTACACTTCCAAACTCGAACATTCGACCGGTCTACACCTCGAAGAATCTTCAACAAATTACCTCAAATTTATTAAATCTCTCATACCTACAAACCCCCCATTCGACCACTCAAAACTTCATGCCTACGGACAAAATTTTCTGTTTCGACAAAGTATATTTTTTATCCCAACAAGTTCAGTTTTATATTCCCAATATTCAATCAATACAATTATACTACCGACCTCGTACCGAACAGTATTATATTCAGAATTCAGATTCTACTACCATATCCCACAGTTCACAAAAATTTCTATTAGTACTATTAACAAAAGCACTTTTCATTTCGACAACGAGGACAACACTACAAAAGTCATGCAAAAATCAAACGGAAAGAAGAGAGATACAGAAGACATTAAAGCAACGACATGAGAAACTACACAAGGGAACCCTATCTAATTAGCAGGTTGCTCCTCTGCAACAATGGTCGCTGCAGCGTTATCCACCTGATCCACTATATCCTCTGTGAAGCCTTTGAGAAGCGACAGCCGATGGCCGGGCAGCGGCCCCATCATTTGTACTATTCCCCACGAGTACACGAAGGGCAAATCATAGAAAGGTGCTCCAGGTTCCGCTTCAAAGAGATCTGGCATTTAAGCATTAATGTCGTCCTCTATCCCGAACCTTCGTTGAAGACCTAGTAGGGCCTCTTGAATCCTCCTCGCCCACCAGTATGCGAAGGGCATATCATAAAGAGGTATTCCAGGTTCCGCATCAAAGAGATCTGACATTTTAGCGTTAACGTCGTCCTCTATCCCAAATCTTCATTGAAGACCTAGTAGAGCCTCTTGAATCCTCCTCGCCCTCACGGCCGCTTGATCTTCAGCAACCGATACGTTCTCAGCCATATTGATAAACAAGAAGTACTCAGTTAGAAGAGAAGAATGCTGTAAGACAGATAAAGAAATCTTTCCCTCCTTACCCCTTTTTATACCTCCAAACTCACCAGAACTTTCCCTCTTCCCTAACCAAATTAATGATAACCTTCAATTCCCAACAACGAAAAGTCAACATGTAGCCTTTCCAACTTCCAAGACATAACTGATTCGTCTGTACCTGGATTCAAACCTCCTCCCCAGTGACTCCCAGTCGAACATATCTCCAACATCGAATATTCGACCATCGTAAGACTCGATCTTCATAATAGCCCATCATCAACCTTCAATCATAATTTTCTTCGTGCATATCTTTATACCTCGCGCCTAGAAGAATAGTCGTTTGCATTCTTCTACATTATCTAACCAAATAACAGGAATACAAACACGAGCAAAATATTCTGTCCATTTCAATTACCGAATCCATAAAAACAAATTACATTTTTTCCCTACCACCCCAAACTCAAAACAACTTCCTCCCACAGAACAAAACAAAAACTACACAAAATAATACCAAAACATTCACAACATCAACCCAGCGCCCTACTTCCAGAAGAACCAGCTCCGCCTGCCGCATGTTCCTCCTCGATGATCTCCTCTGCACAGACAAGGCTTTTAACTAATGCCATCAAAAAAAGATAACGTTTCTGCTTGGTCGTAAAGTGCGACCTCAATTGCTCCCAGAGATAGGCATACGGATTGCCATTGATGAACTCATCTGGCCTCTCATCCACAAGATCCGGCATGTCCCAATTCAGATCATGTTGTTTGAAAAACCTCATGTGCAGCTCCGCCATTTTCCGCCCCACACGACGATCACGGGAAAACCCCATCCTCTTCAGATAACAGGTCTTGGGCGGGATATCCATTCATATATTCAAAATGAAGAACAGAGTAATATTGAAGATGGAAGAAGATACAGAATCCCCACACAAGAACCAATTTTTATAGCCTTCACCCCGTTTATTACCTTTTACCCACCTAGACCTCTTAATTACCCCCCCCCCACTTTATTATTTTCCCAGAAACTAACAGTCAAACAAGACCAGGTTCCAAGACAACAGTTTTCTCAGCAAATGCCTCTCCACCTGGCTTCGAGACCCTTGCTGTGAGGGGGAAAATGTGGTAGCCTACTCGCAGCCTTCGACCTCCTCACTCGAAGTCTACTTCGTATCCTACTCGAACATACCGAAGACTATTTCGACTTAGAATCAATCCCCTCAAGGAACTCTTATAGTCGAAGCCTCGACAACATATAAACCTTCGAGAACGGATCAGCACATAATAGCAGATACCCTTCGACTGAACGTTCGAATAGCAGAAGTGTGATGAGACAAACAGTCAGCTCAAACGGATTGGACGGCGCATTAATTGGTCACTCAGCTACAGTGACAGGGATGTCCGTAATAAATGCCGCCGCCGGGAAACCCGGACAGTAATCATATAGCCTGGCCCACTCTTGGTAACTCAGCCTCTTATGTCTCTATAAATAAGAGAGAGGGGAAACCAAGATGGGGTTAGAAGAATCCTCTCCAAACACTATGTTTTCTACCTTCGACCACTTACAAACTGTATTCAATCTTTATTATTACTCATCAGTAATAGAATCACAGTTTAAAAATCCTCATCAGAGGTCGTAGAAAATCACATTCGGGCACCTACGCAAGTATTTGTCTCTAATTAGTCTCTTTTTAGGCCATATACTTGTACATCTTTGATGAGAGGTTGACCTCCGTGTTGTAAGAGCCATCTTTGCTTCTCAACGAAGATCAGGCCCCTACACACATCAGCATACGTACCACCCCAAACTCGTAAAGTTGATTAAATAACCCCATTTGCCCGAAGCTCCTCGCTGTCGAGGTGCCTCAAAACTTCCATACCCCTAAAATCAACAAATACCGTAATATCGACCCCCAATCTCATGTCATCGAGTTCTAAAATGTTTTAAGCTTGCATTCCATAGCCGATCACATCTTGTGTCGAATGTTTACCACCAGTCTTACTGACAGCCCTCTAAAGTGGTACCACAGCCTCCCAATTGGCTTTACTCAAAGCTTCGAGCAGCTTTTAAACCAATTCATCTCTCATTTCACCTTCAATAAAGACCAAGAAGTGCGGGTAGATGTTATTTTCAACTTTTAGAAGTCACCCACAGAAATGCTTGAAAACTTTACCAAGCGTTTCCTTGATGAATCGTACAAAGTCAAAAACCTCGATTGCGCGAACGCTGTCCTCACTTACTCCAATGCCCTGCCTGACCACAACCGTATTAAGAAGTATACCATCCTGCAAAAGCCTCAAACCCTCGAGGAAATGCTATCAAAGGTCAACGGATACATCGACCTCAAACGTCTCTGCGAATCTAATCACCAGGGACAAACCTCGACCACCAGCCACAACAAACCTCGACCCTCGAATACACCCATGGTCGCTCTCGTTTCTTAAGAGACTAACAACCATAAATACCCCCACTTTGATGCTCAATCTTCTGAATCCCACAAAAAACATCCCATGCATGTTCTCCTTAAATTCACTACCCCCATCAGTTCCCTTCTTATACTCATCCAGGCTAATCCTATCTGGCACACTCCCTTCCCCATCGAGGTCAGAAAGGATAAGCCCCACTGCCAGAACCATAATTATAATTGCAACCCTACAAATAAGTGCTCCATTTTATAATATACACTTGAAATAATTCTGAAAGCCGATCGATTGTACCAATATGTGGTCGACCTTCCTAGCTACCTCGATGGGTCATATCTCATGCCCCAACCCACTCCGAATACTGGTCCAGTTGAGGTACACATCTTCCAACTTCACCAAATTAAAGTTGATAACATCGACAGTAGCCACACCCAGAGCAAACGCAAATGGGTCAAAGGATACTTTAAGCATACCTATCAGCAGAAACTCCCAGTCCTTCTACCCGAATCTAGCCACCGCCCTTGACCCAAAGGTATATCCTTCATCAATTACGACAATTTTTATGTCTGCTTCCCCCTTTCAGATCCGTAAGTTATTATGATTAAGGTCAAGCACCTCGTCTTCCATACGATGTTCATCGATACGGGCAAAACTACGGACGTACTCCTCCAAACAGTCTGTGCTATGCAAAAGATAGATCTTATTACGCCCATTAACGTTGAACCCAAAGGTTTTAACGGCTCCACAGAGGTCACTGTCGGCCGACTTAGCCTCTCGGTCACCACCGGTCCTATTACCCTTCAAACCAGCTGTCTTATCATCGACAAGAAATCTGAATATCTTAGCATTCTAGGTCGTGATTGGCTCCATGTTATGAAATTCATACCTTCTACCTACTACCAGACATTACGTTTTACTACTCCATGCGGTACGTGGAACATGAAAGGCTCCTAGCGCTTAGCCCGCTCGTACAAGCATCCCAAAATTAACCTTACCAGGAAACTGGTAAAGTCATAGTAATCATTGTATCTCTCTCTCTCCCCACCACCTCGACCACTTCTAGTACACCTGTTGAACCTACAATTTACTTCAAAATCGACAACCCTAGTCGAAGTATATTCATTAGCAGGCTTTTCGACACCGCTAAAAGCCACGAACTCACCACGCTTCTCCAAGCCAAAAAGGATGTGTTCGCTTGGACCTTCCACGATATGCCCACAGTTGACCCCACCCTGGCCTGCCATCGAATTGACCTCATCCCCAAATCAACGACTGTAGAACAAAAGAAACGTACTTAAGTATTGAGGATTTGAGAAACAGTGAACCTCGAGGTCAAAAATCTGCTAGCCGCTGGGCTTATACGAGAAATGAAGTACGCCAATCGGATTTTGAACATCGTCGCTGTCAACAAACACACGTCAAAGGATAACTTCACTCTCCCGATCATTTTTGTACTTCTAGAGGCTACAGCCTCCCATAGGCGCCTATCTATTATAGATACGACTTTGGGTTATAATCAGTTACCCCTTCTCCATGATGACCATCTTAAAACTTTTTTTATCACAAACCAAGGACTTTACTATTTTAATGTGATGCCCTTCAGACTCAAAAACACGGGTGTCTCTTACCAGTGCCTTGTTACTACCATGTTCAAACCTTTACTTGGCAAGTCAGTCAAAGTTTATATCGATGACATGATATGCAAGAGCCTCTATAAACATACCCGCATACAAGACCTGGCTAAAGTTTTCTCAATCCTTCGATCATACAACATGAAATTGAACCCAGAAAATGCCAATTCGGTGTTTCCTCCAGAAAGTTCTTGGGCCACCTCATTAGCAAACGAGGCATAGAGATCGACCCTACCCAAATCTGAGCCCTCGTTGATATGCCCTCTCCCCGAACCAATAAAGATCTCTAAAAGGTCGCCGACAAAATAGTTACCCTTAACCGGTTTATTTCAAAATCCTCTGACCGTTGTGCTTGGTTATTCTCCCTCCTGTGTGACCAAGGCATTCATAAAGCCAAAACTCAAAGTTAATAGGGCACCTGAATGCGAGCAAGCTTTTTTCAAACTCAAAACTTACCTTGGTCAGCCACCTATCATGAGTATTCCGGTTGAAGGCGAAATGCTTACCTTATATCTCACAGTCACCGACACTTCTATTAGCACGGTCCTTACCCAAATAGAAGCAGGTATTGAGAAACCCATTTACTTCATCAGTAAGACAGTAGTAGCCTGTTCGCAGCCTTCCAGTACTAGTAGAAAGCTACATTGAAGCCTACAAGAGACTTAAAACTCAGTAAGGCAACAATGAGTTCTACAAATCCTTTCAAGAATAATTGAACACTCGAGCACATAGTAAATCGAAGTAAGTCAAAGCCGAAGCCAATACGGTCGATCAACATTAATGCTATAATGACTTTGACCATAGTAATACAAGGTCAAAGGCAGACATACTAGACAACCAGCTCACTAGACAGAACAGTAAAAATAAGCCAAAATGCCCTAAGGGGTATCCATGTAATCTGACCTCACATGGTGACTCACCCCTCACTAGGCCAAAATGAGTAAATATTGACACTTTTGGATATGCATTTATGACCGGGCAGGTGTGTTGGAAATTTTTGACATCATTTAACAGTCGTAATTTTACTACCACCGTCGTTTATTCTTTATTTTCTCTTGTTTGCGTCATAAAAAATGCGACTATGTATTTCGTTGGAAAACAAATCCAATTTAGACGGTTTATATAGTCGCTTTTGATTAATTAAGCTAAAACTACTCTAATCTATCATTATGAGAAGAAAAAATAAAATTGAAGAGCCCCACCCAAATTCTCCAAATCAAAGCCATAATCCCGCCAAGCCAACGCCCCCTCTCACTCCCACAACCGGACTCTAACAAGAGTTTGAAATTTGGAAATCTCTAGCTAACTTCAAATCTATATCCCTTAATCTCTATATCGATTTATCTAAAACAAATTTCCCCGCATAAATCGAGCACCTAAAAAGCCCTAATCCCGATTGATTTTGCCTCTCCAACAACTACGTCAAAATCCAATTTCAGTTAAGGGTTTAAGCTCTGCAAATCTCTGATTTCGAATTGAATTTTAATTCTCCAAACACTCTAAACAACAATTTCAGTTATATATTCATCTCTCGTATCTCCCCTTCCTTTTCTTCTTCATAAAGAAGATGAAGATCGATCTTTTGTTTTAGGAATTTGCTGCAATAAGGTTTGTACTTGGCAGAAGAATCATCTAATTTTTCCCTTCAAAATTTTAATTTCACTAAAGTTTTAGGGATTGAGATTTTTTATGGATTTCCTTTCAATCTTATTTGATATATTGCAGTTGAAAGCTTCCTGATTCATTTTAGAAATGGTGTGAAATTACATGATATTTTAAAAGTAGAGAGAGGTATGTATTGTTATGTTATTTTTTGTTTGTTAATTTTTTCTTTACTAAATGCCAAAAAATAGTATATTAATTTTCTGACCTTGAATACAGAATTTAGGGATTTTCCTATTTTTGTTAGTATTTGGATTTTTTTGTATGTCAAATTTCTAGGGCTTCTTATTCTTAATCTTTTTAATGTTTGATATATTTATCATAATTTTGTTGTTATAGATTTCAGATTTTCTGTAGCAGCCTTCTCTTACTATATAAATCTCGCCGTCTTCGTTGCAAGAGGTAAAATTTCTAGGGTTTGTTTTTAATATCGTTGATGATTTCAAATTACAATAAGTTTTGTTACATGGTTGTTGTGATTCTACGTATGGGTAACTATTTTATTAGTATTAGTATTTTTGTATAAACCATGGCATTGGCCATTTAAAAGATTGCCATTTATTTCCACATACTTCCAATACACCATGGCACTTCTGAATTGTTGTTCTACCAGTTTTTTTTTTTTTCTTTTCACCCAAATAATCATTTCTAGTACATAGCACTGAAAAATATTAGGAGAACAGTAAGTGAAATGACAGTGAAGAATGTTTGTGGGATAACATATACAATGATGTACTTTGTTGCCACATCTACTGACTTCTGCATGCTCTAGGGTTCAACATAGTAGCATGGTGATATCCGATAATCCCATATTCAATTTAATCTGCCTTTTGTTATAAGTTACAACATTGCAACTAGACTTTTCTCTTACTACGTCTTCCTATATCCATTAGCCTCCACATCTATTGGTTTTTGCATGCTCCAGGGTTCAACATAGTAGCATGGTGATATCTGATAACCCCGTATTCAATTTAATATGCCTTTTGCTATAAGTTACAATGCAGCTAGACTTTCCTCTTACCACATCTTGTATCCATTAGCCTCCACATCTACTGGTTTCTGCATGCTCCAGGGTTCAACATAGTTGCATGGTGATATCTGATAATCCCATATTCAATTTAATCTGCCTTATGTTATATGTTACAGCATTGCAGCTAGATTTTCCTCTTACCGCGTCTTCCCGTATCTATATCCATCAATCTCGTAGAGGGAATAGGAGCTGGAGTTGTTAAACCAATAGATTCTGGAATATCAAGATTGACTCTTATTGATGGACCCGCAGTAGCACACTTCATTTCTGTGTCATGAAGTGGTCGCGCTTCTATCTTCAGTCGTTTAATCAGCTTAATGTGTTGAATAGACGACCGAGCATCAGTGAGTCTCTTTTGTAAGTCATCAATTTTTTCCCTTTCATATTCAGAATTCTCCATCTCATTTCCCATCTCACTCAGTTCTTGATACAACATAGTCAAAACAGATAGCACCCAAATCTGAGTTGGAATGTCATAAAGTGTTTTTGCAAGTGTCAGAGAAGACTTGAAAATTTCTCTGGCTTGTCCAGTGTCATGTAATGTAAGAGCCAAACTCCCAAAGATTGTCAAATATTGCAAAACAAGTTGAATGTTCCCTAGATGTTGATGTGTGACCCTTAACCCACTTGCCAGACGGATACGAGCTTCTTGTAGATTATTCTGCTTCATCAGCAGAAGGCCGTATGCAAAAAGAACACTGGTTTTCTCTCGCACTCCTACAAAAGAATCCATGATTCCGTAAACAGGTCCAATTAAATCCAAAGCCTGAGAAGATGATTCTGCATCGCCAATGCAAATATAAGAGACAGTAGCATAGATATGACACATAGCTTGCATTGATTTGCTCTCAGTTAGCTTTGCTGCTTCAAGAAAATAAAAAGCTGCTTCAGTAAAGCTGCCAAGGGAATGAGCATACTGTCCTCTAAGCATCTCAATAATGCTTTCACATACCTGTAAGATTGTCAGAAAACGGACAAACCAACTTTTCATTTCCACCAAAGCCTCTTGTGCTTCCGAAAATTCAAAATGTGTGAGCTCTATGGCAACCTTATTTTCTAAGAACTGCATAAAAAGCATCAAATATACACCTGCCATCCATATAGCCGAGTTTTGTAAATCCACCTCTCTCACACCACCAGTGATTCCAAGCTTCATGAGCTCCTCTTTTACCAGATGAACACCAGATTGAATCCTTCTTCCGCACTCCTTAAATAGACCCTTAGGGCGCCCAAATATTACTACCATAAGATCAACCAGTGCATAAATAGCAGCTTTCGGCAGCCACTCCCCGTCTATAGGGGCTGGTGCCAGCTCTAGCTTATCTCCCCAAATCTCTCTCACATTTCCAAAATAAGATGACTCCAGAGATTCTGTGCAGGCAACAGTTTTCAGATGCCCTTGTATCTGAGTTTGCTTCGTAGACAATGCTGACCTTTCGTTGTTTTTTAGGTCAGATTGGGAAAGATTTTGATTTATGCTATTGAGCTATGTAGTTAAATCCTGGATGCCCTTTCTCTTCTCTAAATCGCTCTTCACAGCAGCAACCAACTTGTAATCATGTTGCTTTGCATTCTTATAATCGCATATCCTGAGCAAGTAGAAAGTGTGCAGCAGCTCACTATGAAAGAACAAACCAATGCACTGCTGTCTTTTTTCTGGCGGAATCATCTCCCAGACTTCATCGCAATTCTTTACAGCTCGCTTAACCAAATTTACATCATCCCATTGCATGAGGTATACCTGCAGTATTGAAGTAGCAAAGAACATCTGAAGCTCTGGGTAGTATATCTCAGTGATACACGAAAACCCTTGTTCTAAAGCTGAAATCGAACTCCGGTAATCCCCTTCGATCATCAAAGCATTTGCAAGTTGTGAATAGAAATTACATGCCCATAATTTCACTGCAAGCCCATTTTACGCAGTTGAAATGAGCTCCAAACCCTTGTTGATAATCTGCTTTTACTGCGGAATTGCTCCCACAAGATTATGACACTGACTTAGCAAGCTAAATGCTCTACACTTGAGCTCAAAGTACGATGGAATCGACTTGAGAAGCAATTGGGATCTTTCGAGGTGGGATTTGGCGTGGTTGACATTGTGGGAGTGTTTTAGGGGAAGAGTTGCGATTCGAAGACGAGTTTTGATCTCGATTGGTAAGAAAGCGACTGGCTTTGACTGACTGCTTCTAAGCATTTGATTGATTTCCCAATCTCTAATTTCTTCTCGGGTAAATTTACAAGTCCCCATAGTCCCTCTACCACTGCTTCCATTGTTAGGGTTTTACGAGTTCTTCAAGGTTTTTGACATTGTTGGGTTCTTAAGTTAGAGCGCATCAGCAGCAGTGAGACAATATTAGAAGCGCCCCACAGTAGGCGTACCCATTGTGTCTCACTGCACACCGTTTTGGGAGATACGTGACTCTGAAGGTCGTTGTATTGTTCTACCAGTCCTCAAGCACTTTGCAATCCATTTCTACACCAAGGGGGACGAGTTTCTTATCTTTGCTAAGTTGAAGGCCTATAAGTAATGCCAGAACTCTGGAAATGCAACAAATTTTTGGCAAAACCACATACGAAGGAGCCCTGCTGATATACTTGTTTCTCCCACTCGTATTTAACTTTTACAAATGTCAACCCAAATGGCAGGATACAAAGTTGTGCTGTCTTCTTTGCTGTATGCTAAAATCAGCCTTAAAAGATCCAAAAAATACCATTTTGAGATGAAAGGCCTATTTCAAAGGGTGAGTAACTTGAAAATCTTGCAATGAAAGGATTTGAATGCTTTAGAAGAGTGGCAGGTTACAGTCTTGATGATCACTACCCAATTACAAAAAGTAAAATTAAGGAGCTGCTTTAGAGAGGTCAATGAGACTCTTAGAGCATAAAAAAGATCAAAAGTAACTCAAGAAGTATTAAATTTACCTAGTCTGCTGAACTGAACAAGATGAGTAACCTTAGCATAACTGATAACTGAAATCAGTACCAAAGAATGAGAGCTATATAACCAAACAAAAATGAATTACAACCTAGTGTATAACTTCCCTTCAACCTAGTTGATTTCTGAAACTGTAAGCAAAGCAGGTTTTCTGGAAGGAAGAAACAAGTGGAGACTACAAGAAAAACATGTGAAGGATGTCTCTCTCTTTCTTGCAATGCTATTTCAATGTCTCATTTAACTATTGGGTCAAGATTCTTGCAGATTTGCTATTGGGATTTTTCTTCTTATTGGAATTAGGATGGAAAGAAATATAATGGAGATTGGAGTTGGTAGCGAGCAAAAGAGTAGAAGAGTGGTTGATCTTCCTTGGGATATTATCTGTGACATCTTGTCAAGACTTCCCATTGAGACTCTTATGTGTTTTACTTCTATTTCTAAGGTCTTTGATGCCTTAACAAAAGATAGAGACTTCATCCAAATGCAACTAAGCAGAGCAAAACCCCCTATTATTCTTAAAAATGATGATTCCCCACGTAGTCTATATTTGAGAGATGAAGGGGAAATGGACTTTGAGTGGAAATGCATAGAGATCCCTACAAAGACTGCGAATAAGAGATCTATTGAACTTCTAGGATCTTACAATGGCTTACTTTTACTTCAGGCTCCTCTTCTGTTTCTGCATTACATCATTTTCTCATTTATAACCCAATTACCAGAGACCTTGTTAGTTTGCCCAAATCAGGTTGTAACAGTGCATCAGAGACTATGAGTGCTTGTTTTGGTTTTGATAACAAAAACTATAAAGTGGAACAATTTTTCTTTAAAGTTGGTGAACTTGGTGATGATAGTGTTATAGAATAGGGAAATTATTACATTGGGTGAAAATTCGTTGAGACCGTTAAATGACCCTCATATAAGGTTTTTTAAGATATTAAAGCCAGTAATCTTAGATGGAGCCTTCCATTGGGTTTTAAGAAAACAAGGATCCTCGTCAGATATGTAGAAAATTCTTGTTCTTGACATTGGAACTCGCGGTTTCTATCACAACTCGTGATGGTTTTAACCTATATAACTACATAGACTCCCCTGCCTTAATTAAATTCAACTATCAGGATCACGTTTGTGTATACAAATTTCAAGTTAACGACACTGCCCTCAACTGCATCAGTAAAAACAATCACAAGTTGTCGATTATTATATCATACCGGATCTTGAGTTTGTGGGTTTTTTGGGGAATGGAAGTTTTTTGTTTCAGAATTCGATATATCATCGTAGTTTAGTCGGGATGGATTTTAATCAGCTCTTACTCTACTGTCCAAAGAAGAAAAGGTTTCGCATTCTTGATGTAACTGGGATTCTGAGATTTTATGCAACATACTCTTTTGTGCCAAGCCTGTCTTTCCCACTATCATTATTACTGATGGTGCTGGAGAAGGAACTTTGCCATCAGAATACAGCGATTACTGGGAGTCATCTTCCGACGATGAAGACAGCAACATCTATACTTAACATACATTGTTTATGGCTTCATATCCAATACATGATATTTAAAAGGCCTGATCTCATTTGATTCAGTAGTCTAGTTAGATTATTTTATGAAGTTAAACTAAGTTCTTACTTTCTTATGATACTCGTTATTAAGTATATAGCTCCTGAAACCTAGTTATTTCTTGTTGTGTTGAAAATCCTTTCATTCATATTTTACATCAAGATGTTCGTATTGAATAAGGCTGACTAAATGCTTTCCCGAGGTTTCAAGGATCATGTTTAACTCTATCTTCTATGTCATTTATCCTTTTCTAAAATATGACTCTATTTTCTCTACGTGCTAATAGTATTTCATTATGCTATTGCAAATTGATTATGGCCGACAGCCCATGGGCGTGATTCCTTTGTGCTTATTATAATTTAGATTAGGTTCATAATCAAATTGATTCAAACCCGATCTATATTCTTCATTGTTCAGTCCAGAGCCTATCTTAGTGTATGCTATTAAACTCGAGGCATATTGGTCTTCACTCGGGTTAGTTGTACTAGGTCGAGTTGGCTTAAATTTGGTGGAAACATAAATATAGTTAACAAATTTTAATCCATAAAATGTAGCTTCTAAAATAAACATTGCATTGTGTAAATCTGATTTAGATAATTTATATATAGTAAAGTAATGCTTTTTTTTCTTCGAGTTCATGAAGGAATACAAGACCGAGGTTAGTTAAATTTTATTTTTTATTATAGCCCAGATATTTGTGTGCAAGTTTTCTTTATCTTGAAGGTCATACAAACATTTTGCACTTCTGTTACCAGATCTAATTAGGAAGTGACATGTTCATTTCCATTGTAATTATATGATGCAGTTACAAGTAAATCTTAATCAACTTGACAACAATGATGATAGTTCACTAGTTTCTTAACTCCCTGTGCTTTTGAATATGTAAGTATATCTCTTAAATTATATTTCTTCTTTAAAATATTATGTGTGCAAACTCTTAGATTTATTCTTGCTTTGCTTATAATGAGCATCCTGCTGCTGCTTGAAGAGGAAGTGAAATCTTCGACTTTTAAAAGATAGAGAGAAGCCTTAAAATTCAAAAGGTATGTATACCTATTACTGGTCTATTTTCAAGTTATTTAACAAAAACTTGCCAGGGAACAGCAATGGTCATAATTCACTCATTTCTAAAGTTTTTTTGTTCAGGCTTGATAATGGTCTTCATGAAGGTCTATCCACTAATATAAGGGATAATGTATTCAGAGGCACATTTTATCCATGAAAAGTATGAGATACTCGAGCTCTGATTAGTCTATACCTTCTATACATAATGCAATTCTTGTTATGGTAACTTCTCTATATTGTACGCTATTCTCGGTTGGTGGTTGTCAGACTATGTAACCTTGGCCATTTCATCAGTGAGTTACACTAACTATAAAGCAATTTTTCAATCTCAGCAGATTCATGCTAAGTAGAGACGAGTCCCGGGTATAGCCATCCTTAACTGACAGACAGATCCACTTCTTTTCTATAATCTATTGCAAGATTTTGGCATTTCCATCCTGCGACTCTTTCCCTCTAGGTAGCTTAACTAGTATATTTTATTAGCATTTCATTCCAATTGTGTTCAATGACTTGCATCTTTATTTTCGGTGATTGCCTTTGTATGGAACATAGTCTTATACATATTAGGTGCACTATATCTTGTCGGTTTAAGTTTATTTAACATACTCATAAACTTTGTTAATTATTTTATAGGAAAGAGGTAGGCCTAAGGGTTCTGTGAAGAGGACTAATCTTTTTCTTTCTTGTCATAGAAAACATGATGGTACTTTCCCTGAGCAAATAAAAGACAAAATGGTAAAAACTTGACAACCTAAATAATTCGTATGAAGGTGTACTTAGTGGTTTTATTTTGCAGGCACGAATTAATCGACTTATTGAAAATGAACCAGAAATCATGGAGAATGATTTAGACCATGATCCAATTGTATTGGTTGGTAAGTCATGTCAATACATCATAATACTCTATAAGTTACTTTTGAAAGGTAAGCGAGAGACTGAACCCCATGGATAAGATAAAAGTTAGAGACAACTCTAATCCATGAACTTTAGAACCTACATGAAACACTTGTTAACTTGTTTATCTACACTTGGTATATAAGTCATTGAATGCGTATCTATTTTGTAAATAATTTAATATTCTAGGTATTTGTGATTTGTCTGACTTTAATTCCGTTCTTATCAAATTTTGTTTTCATGTCTAAAAGGAATATGGAGAAGATGAAAATGGGCATGTGAGAGGCTTTAGTGGTCATATTAATAAGACAAGTGTTCGAGTTACAGTACCTTTGAGGAAGGTCATTGGACGGGAAAAATCCAAGAACAACCAGTTTACAGATGAGGTAGTTTCAATACGACAAGAATTTGAAGAAAAGCTAGAGGTGGAAGCTAGTAAACGTAGAAGACTTGAAGAAAGGATTGGAGCATTTGAATCACGCGAGAGTTGACATGAAATAAATATGCACCATGCTTCTCTAAGCAATGCCTCTTTCTCTCATGTTTTTTTTTATACAACTTATACTGATTTATTGTTTAGTAGAATTTGGATTTTATTGAACAAGAAAAATAAAATACATTTAACATACTATACTTCGCTGATTTTCAAATGATAATATATATCAGTCGATAACATTGAAAATAAATATCAATGATTCTCAGTCTATGTTTTTCTTTGCTTTGTATCTCATTGTAAGCGATGAAAACATCTTCAGTAGCTCCACTATAATCCATCAACACTTGTGCTTATTAGGAAATATATTAGGGAATAAGGTACAACTGTATAATAACTTAAAGATGGTGTGAAGGCCTTAAAGATACTGCAAAGAATGCAGTTGTGCGGTTTTGAACCGGATGAGGTGACATATGTGAGTCTGCTTGGGGTGTGTGTCAAGTCGGCTTATGCGAGGATGCCTTAAAGAAGGCTCTTCTTTACAAAATTTGTGTTTATCAGCATGTTCTCATATATCTGTGAGAATAGCCATCTTAACAAGTTTACGGCATTGCTTGGCTTTATTTTTGCCAGAGGTTTATATGGAAGTTGATAAATTTGGAGAGGATTTATCTAAATATCCAGCGAAATCATTGTCTTCATTATTGCTGACCATTAATAGCTTATTTTCAAAATTGGAAGCATCGGTTGGTAAACTCAACACAATCCATCAAAGTGAATCTTCTGGTTGTGCTGATGGAAATAACTCATGTCACCTACAATTTGAGGATGTAGTGTCCCGGATTTTATTTATTTATTTTAGTTTATTATTATCATTTTATCATGCACACATTACCATTCATCATGCATCTGCATCTCATTGCATTTATCAGGGCTTGTATTCTTCTTTCTTCATTTTCTGTGTTTCGATGGTTTTTGGGCGGAAGAGGTTGTGTTGAGGTTTTGGGAGCCTGTGGTTGGCTTGGTTGAGGTGTTTGTTGTTGTTGTTGTTGTTGTGTGGTATGTGATCCGGGAAGGATTCGAGGAATTCTTTGAGTTTCGTTAGTTTTTGCCTGGGGGGAATCTTTTTGATTTTCTGAGTTTTTTGAGTTTTCCCCAGTTGTATTCGAACAGACTCATTTCTGTTCGAATAAGTTTCTATCTGTTTTGTTCTATTCGAACAACATCCTTTTTGTTTGAATAGATTCCTACCTGTTTCATTTTATTCGAACAACATCTTTCCTGTTCGAATAAGTTCATATCTGTTTAATCCTATTCAAACATCTTTCCTGTTCGAATAGATTTCTACCTGTTTTGTTCTGTTCGAACATGCCCTTTCCTGTTCGAATAGACTTCTACCTGCTTTGTTTTGTTCGAATAGAAACATATTCTATTCGAACAGAGGCGTGTTTGAACGACCAGATTGGGTCTTTCCTTGGGTTTCTTGGCCGTTGCTTTGTCTCGAGATGAGTGTTATGTTTATAGGGTTTTAATTACCCATTTCCTTTTTATTCTCTCCCTCACTCATCACTCTCTCACTCTCTCTCCCAAATTGAATCATCTCCACTCTTTCGCTCCTCGTTCGTGATTCGTCGGTGAGTAATTCCCTTCCCTCTTCCTTATTATTGATTCGATTTAGGTTTTGGTGGTAACCCTTATTGAGTTGATTCTAGGGTTTGGTGTTTGGGGGTTTTGTTGAGTTGTAGGTTTTGTGGTTGTTGTGCTTGTTGCAGGTGTTAGGTTGTGGGATTGGTGTGATTGTTGCTGCCTGTAGTGCTGAGGGGGATTGCCCTATCGATTGTTGGTTTGCGGTTTGTTGCTTATCAAGCGAGTGTCCCTCCATTGCTAAATTACTTTACTAGTTTAACCTGTGTTAATTAGAGTTATGCATTTGGCATTGAGGCATTTGTGAATTGGTTTTAGACTATATTGTTCCTTCTGTTGTAGTTGTTGTTTCAGTATTTGGCGTTTTCTATTGTTAGGTATGTAGTGTGAAGTTTTCCTTGACCTTAAGGGAGTTGTGCATTGTGTGGTATTCTCGTGGCCTTGTCCCTGAATAATGTGTTTTAGTCTTGTAGAGACTGATGTTGTTTGGATGTTGTGACTGGTTAATTATTCATTGTTCATCTGTGGTTGGATGTTGTGACGGTTAAGTTGTTTTTTCATCTATGTTTAGATGGTGTGATTACACTGTTGATAACATCTATGTTTAAGATTGTTTACCCTTCTCTCAGGCAAGGGGTTACCCTATGTGTGTAGGTCGTGTCGGCGGCCGTTGTGTTTTGATCTTTGGGATCTGTTTGCTGCGTGGGTTTTGTATTCTTTTAACTGAACGGGGTCGGATACATAACAAAGCTCTACATTGGCTGACCCTCGATAGGTTACCTGCCGCCAACGACTCACCTACATCGGGTTGAAATAGGACTTCCAGATCTATTTCTCAATAAAAAAAACCATTGCCCTCTATTTCTCAATCTTCAGGTTAAAGATGAGAAATGACCCCTCCCCCTCTCAGACATAGGACTTCCAGATCTTCCTTATTCCTTACGACTTCTGTATCTTCCGTAGGATGCTGTACTTCTACTTTCCCATAGCGACGAAAGTGTCATAAAAAGCCCTTAATATAGCGATGCCTTACTTGGCGTTCCTTTTTTTTGGATTTTTAACTCGCTGATAGAAGGGTTTTTGTTTAGTGTTGTACGAAAGCCCGGAGAGTTTCCCGTGCATTCGATCAAGCAAAAGACTCACCTCGGCCTCCTTTAATTGTTAGAGGTAAAACGGCCTCTAACTACCTTTCCTAGCGACCTTCTTCGTCCTTAAGCGAAACCCGAATAAACTTGCACATATTCTGGGCCCTCCGAAAGAAGTCCTCCCTTTCTCGGTCCAAAACATCCACTGTCTGTCGATCCACAAAAAGCATAGGATTTTCTACCGCGCCATGCGTTAGCTGGAGTAAGAAGAAAGGATTCAAATTCTCTCGCATTTCAGATGTACAAAAAGCCCGGGATGAGTCTATTGCTATACGCCCATGACGCGATGGGTCTACTATGCGATGGTTCTACTATGCTACGGTTCTACTATGCTATACACCCACTGCGCGATGGTTCTACTATTGGTCTTTATAGGCGACGACAACCAGCTACGACAACTACGCAGGAACGGAAAGGCAATGACGACCAACTACCACACAACTACCCGGGAATAGAAAGGCAAGGACAACCAACTACCACAGCTACGCAGGAACAGAAGAAAGGTAGCCAGTAGTTTGGGCGTTGGTTAAAGAAAGACGCAAGAAGTGTAGTTAGAGCTGCGCTTAAAGGGCTTTAGTAGTTTAGGACTTACGTACGTTAAAAAGAGAAGGAAAGAATCAAGAAGAAGTCGAATTGCGCTTAGTTATTGAGAGGGGCAATAGAAGAAGACCACCCCATTTTTCCCACTGGCTCCAATGACATAGTAATTTGACGGGAATTTATGATATTGACAACTGGAATCGTGAAGCACGAGAGTCAACAATTAGCTTTTGGAGTGATCACGTTGAGCAGCCACTTCTATCTATTAGAGACAAACTTTTCGAGACATTCCGAAAGAGGCACAAAGGTGTAATGAAATTAGAAGAGGTGCAGTTAGCTCAAAATTCACTTCACGAAATGCTCTTGGCTTTCACCCAACTTCCAGACAATACATCAGGAAATGTTAAAGGTTATTATAAACAGGTAGAAGAAGAAATTTGTATATCCAATTCAAAATCTCCTTGAAGGAGAGCTCGTACATGAATTGCTTATTCATATTCAAAAGCTAAAGCTGGATACCGAGATGGTAATGCTCGAACTGAACCAGATTCTCAAGGCGAATGAGATTAACTTTGCTATGCTTGCCGCTTTGCCAGCTTTCTTTCTCTCTCTTATTCTGCTCATGTTTGTAAGAACATGGCTTAAAGGGGATAAAAGGGCACAAGGGAAGGGAAGGCTTGCTCGACTGCATAGGAGGTTGCTTGTTATAGAGGTTGAGGAAAGGATTATGCAGTTCTAAACTTTCCTAGATCGAGGACTGGTAGATGATGCTTAATGCATGTTTGGATTGGTGTTCTATAATTTAGATCGTCTACATAGGGTTGTCGAAAGGCACGCAAAGGCGATAGGAGAATTGCTAAGCTTAAGACGAGATATTATTAATTTGGGGAAGCCTAGGTTGCAAACTGCTTATAAGTTGACTGTGACTTCACGAATGCAGCATGTTTACGATTCTCTCCATTCTTCATTAGATCGACATTAACTTTTTCCTTCATTGTCAATGTGTGAACGATGGTTCAGAGAACCTATGCATCAAAACATCGCTTCACTGTATAAAGTTTTGACAGCAGAATATGAATTTCTAAAATTTACCATTAGGATATACATTTTGACAAAAGAATATCATTTGAGTTTTTGGTTGTAAAAAAAAAAAAAAGGTTTCAATGTTGTTGAGACAACTTGTTATTTGTTTAAAACGTTTTCTACTATGTACTCACAATCACTTTTTATTCTTTTGTAGGCAACAAGAGATTCACCGCCAACTGATGGAGTGAGGGGTAGAAATTGCATTATGAAAGATATGTATAGCGAAACAGTTGCTTACGAAAGTATTTTATTATCTGGGGTGGCTCCTGAAGAATTTTATCGTGTCATAATAGATGAGGTTATTCACGATGATGTGCAATTATTTATGGAAGGCAGCACTCTAGGTGACATCTCTTCGGATGAAACTGTTGTATGGTATAAGAGTCTTACCTGTTTCGGGTAAACGCTATCTTTTTATTTTATTATTTCTTGAAATAAAGTTTGACATTGTTATTAGGCAATAACCTTTTAATTTATAATAAAACTTGTTCTTGTTATTGAAATATGTTGTATTTTATATTAATTGCTTTTGTTTATGAAATTTATAACAACTATTGTGATTATAACCCGATTAATATGATTGTTGTAAATTAAAACAAAATGACTGTTAATGTGACAAAAATTGGGACGTTTATATTTACGACATATAAAATGACTAATTTCCATGTCTTAAAATGTAATTATTATGACTGATGTTGTGATTGTTAGTTGTAATGCATTTTTTACGACATATAAAACAACTTATAAATGTGTCACTAGATATTTCAAAAATTGGCTACAACGATAATTATTTTCGACGTTTAGGTTAGCGACGCATAGAGCAACGAATTTTATAGTCGTAAAGAATATGAAATACGTCGGTTGTTGAGACTAAAAATTGTGTCATTCTATTGCAACAAAAAAAACAACTGTTAAAAGGGTCGTAAATTTTAGTAAATACAACGGATACTTCGACCAACCTCTAAGTCGTTAATTTATGACGTTTTTCAAGTCGATAACATAAAACTACAACAAAAGGAATAACGCTTTTTTCGACTAAAATAGATGTCGCTTTAGCAAAATAACGACTGACCTGCCCTGTGGTTTTCTACTCATTTTAGCCTAGTGCCTTTTCTATCTCCTATAAGAGGAAACACTGTGTGCGGGTTAGAAAAACTCTGCCTAAAACCCTCCTAATATTACCTTCGAATACCCTTAACCTCCTCTTAACTTGAACAGTCATCTAACTCGACATATATATAATCTTTTATTCAAATCCTCGCTTGAGGTCGTGGAGAACCCAATTCATGGACTCCGCGCAAGTATGTTAGCGTATTAAACTAGTTATTTATAGTCTTATATATTTGCCAAACCTCCTAGCCGAAGGTAACCTTCAAGGTATAAGACCAAGGTTTTCTCTCTACGAAACTAGTCCCCTACATTTGGCGCCGTCTGTGGTATACCCCCCCTACCCAATCTCATTTTCTTTCTCCTTATAGCCATACTCAATGGCCCTCACCCTTCGTTCAACCTCTGCCATCATCGGAAACTCCGTCGACGGCATCGCCGCCCAACTCGCCCTCATTAGCCAATAATTCGCCCAATCAGTTAGGTATTGAGCACGAGGACAGACGACAAGAATTCAAGGCAGAATGGCAGTGCATTTTAGATGATAATGATTGCCAACATTGAACACTTGACGAACTGCGCAATACAGCTCGTGAACTTCAGCATGTTCACACCTAAGACGCTCCTGTGTGTTCTTAAGCACCCGCTCCCTCGCACGACTCGGGCCCCACCTCCGAATCATGGTACCCTCGGTCCACCTTGGTTCTGAGGGTGCCCCCACCAACTCGATCCATCTTGGTACCCCCATCACGGAGGATTCATCCGACTCTACCCTTTGCACTTCTCGCTACCCCACACGCCGCCATGCTAGGGAGCGCCGAACACACCCCTAGCCCACGGCCTTACTACCCTGGTCCCCAATATTATCCCCCTCAACCTGCTTATCTCACACAGCAGGAACTCGACCAAAAAATTTATGCCGTCATTCGCATTAGCGCGAGACCCACCCTGAACTCATGGAGTTGATTAAATAATCCCTTTTGCCCGAATCTCCTCACTGTTGAGGTGCCTACAAATTTCCATACCCCAAAAATCCCTAAATACCGTAATACGGACCCATAATCTCATGTCCTCGAGTTTCAGAATGCTCTTAGCCTGTATTCTACAGTCGGCCACATCTTGTGTCGCATGTTTCCCACTAGTCTCACTGACAGTCCACTCAAATGATACTACAGACTCCTAACGGCTCCATTAGAAGTTTCGAGCAACTTTTAAACCTTTTCAACTCCCATTTCTCCTTCAATAAAGATTGTAAGGTCCGGGTAGATGCCCTCTTCAACTTTCGCAAATTACCCAACGAAACGCTTAAAACTTTCACCAAGCGTTTTCTCGATGAATCGCGTAAAGTTGAAAATCTCAATTGCGCAAACGCCGCCCTCACCTATTCTAGCGCCCTACCCTACCACAGCCGCGTTAAGGAGTATATTGTGCTCCAAAAGCCACGAACCCTCATGGAGATACTATCCGGGGCCAATGGATACATCAACCTCGAATGTCTCCGCGAATCTAATCGCCAGAGAAACGCCTCAACCACCAACCCCAGTAAACCTCGACCATCAAATATACCCATGGTCGCTCCAATTTCTCAAGAGAATAACGGCCGTAAGTGCCCCCACTTCGATGCTTAATCTTTCAAACCCCGCAAAAAATGACCCATGCTTATTCTCCCTAAACTCACTGCTCTTATTAGCACCCTTCCCACACTCATCCATGCCGATCCTATCTACCGTACTCCCTTCCCCATCGAGGTTAGAAAGGATGAGCCTTGCTGCCAAAGTCCCAAATGCAATTGCCACCCTAAAAACAAGTGCTACACTCTACAACGTTTACTTGAAATAATTCTTAAAGCCGATCGACTACACAAATATGTTACTAACCTCCCCGGCTATCTCGACGGGTTATACCTCAATTCCCAATCCGCTCCAAATACCGACCCAGCTGAGGTACATATTTTTAAACTCCACCTAATCGAAGTCAATAACATCGACAATGGCCATACCCGAAGCAAACACAAACGAGTCGAAGAATGTTGTAAGCTAGCCTATCAATAGAAGCTCCCCATCCTCTTACCTGAATCAAGTTACCGCCCCTGCCCCAAATGTATATCCTTCATCGATTGCGACACTTCACATGCTCGATTACCCTATTCAAACCCCTTGGTCATTATGATTAAGGTCGAGCACCTCGTCCTCCATACGATGCCCATCGATACGGGCAGTACAGCTGACATACTCTTCCTCTAAACTGTCTGCACAATGCAAAAAATAGATCTAATCACCCTAGCCAACGTCGAACTCAAAGATTTTAACGATCCTACCAAAGTCGTCGTAGGTCGCCTTAGCCTCCCTGTCACCACCGATCCAGTTACCCTCCAAAACAGTTTTCTTGTCACCGAAAAGAAGTCTGAATATCTGGGCATTCTAGGGAATGATTGGCTCCATGCCACAAAAGCCATACCTTTTACCTATCACTAGACACTGCGTTTCACTACCCCATGCAGTATGTGGAACATGAATGGCTTCTAGCGCTTAGCTCACTCATGCGAACATCCCAAAATTGACCTTACTAGGAAACTGGTAAAGCCATGGCAATCATTGTATCTCTCTCTCCCATCCACTTCGACACCTTCTTCCATACCTATCAAACCTATTGTTTGCGTCGAACTCGACGGCCCTGGTCGAAGTACATTCATTAGCATCTTTTTTATGCGGCCGAACGCCGCAAACTCACTATGTTCCTTCGAGAAAATATAGATATTTTCGCTTGGTCGCTCCACGAGATGCCTGGCGTTGACTTCACCCTGGCATGCCATCGTCATGACCTTATCCCCAAATACACAGCTGTTAAATAGAAAAAGCATATTTTGGCATCGAGGATTCGAAAAGCAGTGAACCTCGAGGTCGAAGAACTCCTAGCCGCCAGTTTTATCAGAGAGGTCAAGTACAACGATTGGATCTCAAATATCATCGTTGTCCCCAAGAAGAATGACAAGATTCGAATCAGGGTCGACTTCACCGATCTCAACAAACACACGCCAAAAGACAGTTTTCCTCTCCCAATCATTTTTGTGCTTCTAGACGCGAAAGTCGATCATGAACGCCAATCTATGATGGACGCAGCTTCGGGTTACAACCAGGTATCCCTCCCCCCTGAAGATCAACTTAAAACTTTGTTTATCATGTAACAAGGGTTTTACTATTTTAATGTGATGCCCTTCGGCCTTAAAAGTGCGGGTGCCACTTATGAACGCCTTGTTACCACCATGTTTAAACCTCTGCTTGGCAAATCGGTCGAAGTTTATATCGACAACATGTTATGTAAGAGTCTCCAAAAATACACCAATATACAAGACTTGACTGACACCTTTTAGATACTTTGATCATACAATATGAAATTAAACCCCTGCAAGTGCCAATTCGGCGTGTCTTCTAGAAAGTTCTTGGGCTACCTCATTAGCAAACGGGACATCGAGATCGACCTTACCCAAATTTGAGCCCTCGCTGATATGCCCTCTCCCCGAACTAAGAAAGATGTTCAAAAGGTCGCCGGCAAAATAGCCATCCTGAACTGCTTCATCTCCAAATCCTCTGACCGTTGCGCTTGGCTATTCTCCCTCTTGCACGACCAAGGTGTTCATAAAGCCAAAAAGAAGAACCCCGAAATTAGCTGGACACCCGAATGCGAGCAAGCTTTTCTCAAACTCAAAACTTACCTTGGTCAACCACCTATCATGAGTACCCCAATCGAAAGCAAAGTACTTACATTATATCTTACGGTCACCAAGACTTCTATCAGCTCGGTCCTTATCTAAATCAAAGCCGATATCGAGAAATCAGTCGATTTCAACAGCAAGACTCTGACCCCAGCCGAAACACGATATACCAAACTCGAACGACTGCTCCTTACTATAGTTTATACTTCTCGAAAGCTTAAACCATACTTCCAAGCGCACCACATACGCTTATCACCAGTTACCCTCTTCGCAAAATCCTCAGCAAGAAAGATAAGTCCGGACAGGTACAACAGTGGTCCGTCTACCTCGGTGAACATGATATCACTTTTAAAAAATAGGTATCTCTAAAAGGGATAGGCATTCGCTGATTTTCTTGTCGACTTCTCGGTCGAAGACATCAATTGGGATGAATACGGAGATGACTTACCCAAGGATCAACCTGAACAGAGTGACCCATGGAACCCTAACACGGGCTGGCATCTTTTTATAGATAGATTTGTAGGACCCCAAGGTTTTGGGATAGGTATCGCCCTGGTCACACCTTCTAATGACCGGATCGAAAAGGCCATCAAATTAAATTTTAAATGTACCAACAATGAGGTCGAATATGAAGCTTTGATACATGGTCTCGATCTCGCTCTCAAACTTGGTGTCACCAAACTAGCAGTATTTACTGATTCAAACTTGTTCAGCGACAGTATACCGACAAAAACTAGGAAAACGGTCGCATGGCAGAGTAAGTAGCACTCGTCCCGTAGCGCATGGTTTGTTTCCATGAAAAATTATAGATTACACATTACCCTCGAGGCAAAAATTGACATACCGACACCCTCGCTTACATTGCCGCCAGGTTAGGCCAATCTGAATCTCGAACCCTCAATATCGAAGTGTTTGAACGACCAAGTATTAACCATATAGAAATCAACGCCATCAATACTGGGGCAAGAGCCTTAATCCTGAAGACTGACACACATCTTTTCTACCTACTTCAACAGTTCCACCCTACTGGATGGCCCCATAGTCAAATGTTCATTACTGGAAAACTGTCGACGGTATACCATTCTCAAAGGCGGTCTACACCACAAATCCCAAAGCAGCGTATACCTCTGTTGCATTTCCCAATGCAAAGCCTCCACCATACTTATTGAACTCTACGAAGGCAATTGCAGTTCCCGCACCGCTGGTCTATCCATGGCTCTTCGAACAATCACCCAGGGTTTATTCTGGCCTAATCTGAAGAAGCAAGCCGACGAATATGTGAACCACTGTGATAAATGCCAACGTCACGCCCATGATATCTGAAGCCCCTCGCAAGAACTCTATTACATCCAAGTTGCTTTGCCATTCAAGTAATGGGCCATTGATCTCGTGGGCCCTTTATCCAAGGCTTCGGGCAGCAGAGAACACATTTTAGTTACCACCAATTATTTTACTAAATGGGTCGAGGTCGTGCCTTTATGTCGAACTAGGGAAGAAGAAGTCATCAAGTTCCTATGGGAAAATATTATTACACGTTTTAGCTGCCCACATATGATTCGATGCGGCAACGGTCAACAGTTCGTAGGGAACAAAGTCTGTAATTTCCTCAAAATATATAATATTATCCCCCCCCCCTAGCCCTTATTACCCACAGGGAAATGGTCAGCTCAAAGCAATCAATAAAACTATAGTTGATGATCTTAAAAAACACGTCGAGGAGAAGAAGGTCCAGTGGGTTCAAGAATTACAACATGTACTCTGGGCCTACTGTACCACACCAAGATTGACGACGGGTTGTACTCATTTCCTCCTGGCCTATGGTATCGAAGCTGTGTTGCCCACTCAGTTCGAGGTGCCAGCATGCAACCCTGACCTTTTCGATGAAGATAATAAGTTTAAACTTGAATGCAATATGTTATGGATCGATGAAACCAGAGACCGAGCCATAACTAACTTTGGATGTTATTAGATCTCTCTCCAGAGATCGTACAATAAGAGGGTTTGACCAAGAAGCTTCAATATCGGCGATCTGGTACTTCGACAAGTCACACCCTCTTTAAAGCCTCGCAATGCCGACAAGTTAGCCGAATCCTAGGAAGGTCCTTATGTCGTGTACGATAAAATAGATAAAGGATCATGTTACCTAATGACAGAAGCTGAGGAGCCCCTACCCAATCCTTAGAACACAATGCAGCTGGTGTTTTACAACAGACTACGGCCACCAATCCTCACAACTGATGTATCCATAATATATAATCAATAAACATATTTTTCTCCTCTAAGTTTCATCTCATATCTCCAGTGAACTTCTTGAGTTGGTCAAACTTAAGTATCATGTCAACCCTTCGAACCGACTAATACTTGGCAGCGACCTCAAAGTTTTTCAAGGCTCCAATTCGAGCACCCTCGAGTGGCATGAATGGTCAACAGAACAGACACTCGGGGATGTATTGGGGATGAGCACATTATTCTTCGTTTAGGATTAAACTTGCGGATAGAAATACCCGGGGGCGAGCTTCGAAGTCGTAAACTTCTTGAGTTGGTCAAACCTAAGTATCATGCCAACCCTTCGACCCGACTGATACTTGGGGACGACCTCAAAGTTTTTCATGGTTCCAATTCGAGCACCCCCATATGGCGTGAATAGTCAACAGACTGAGCACTCGGGGATGCATTGGGGCCACCCACATTATGCTTCGATCAGGATTAATCTGCGGATCTTAATACCCAGGGACGACCTCGATGTCTTGTACACTTCTTGCCTTAATCCATTATCACCCTACAGTTTTCTACATTCTCTAGTCTACATCTCAAACATACTAGCAAATTCATTCGAATGCACAGATATACAATTACATATCAAATTGTTGAAAGCCAGATATCAAGCACAATCTCAATATACATTACAATCCAAAATAGTTTATTACAGACAGCAAAGGCCCAACAAGTTTTCCTCTTAAGTCAAACAACTTGCACAGGGTTCTCAGCAGGCATAGCCACATCTTCCCCACCAAGGTTCTGTTCTACATTATCGCCCCCTATACATTTGCTCACAAGGTCCCTCCAGCTTCTTTGCCCACAAAATCTACATCCATCCCCTCTGTGTTTGTAACATCTTCGACAGAGGGCTCTTCTGTTAGAAGATAGAGTTCAGGGGTCTCTGGATCATATCCCAACCCATCCACAAATGTCTTCAGGGTTATGGTCACATAGCACTCCTGGTCATATTTCCCCTGGTAACTTGCATGATTGCTTCGCAACTGCTCCTCATGACTGACAACCTTTGCCTCTAGCACTGCCACCTTCTCGTCATAACTCGCGATCGCCGCTTGGGTCTCCCTCGCTGTATCAGAACAAATGTGCAGCTATTCTTGTTCTAATTCTCTGATTCGAGTCTCCAGTGACAGAATGGTCCCCTTTACGAGCTCACTCCCGTCTCTCACCTCCTTTGGACTCTCGCTCATTACCTTTTGCGCCCTGGTAAACAATATTATCCAAACATTTATCTGCACGAATCACAAATACCTTGACTTGTCAGCAGTTCTCGAAGCATAATTTTAATTTCAACCCTCTAAACATACTTACTTGGTGTCAAACCTTCTCAGCTCCCTGTCCTGCTTCCTCTGGATTCGTGGAGCAAATATTCATCGTCGAGTATACCGTTACTCGTGTGTACTCCTCTTGTTTGGCTGAGAGCCGCCTAGCTTCGGCCAGATCATCTCCTTCGATCATCTTCTCATGATTCCTCTTTCGACCAGTAATTTTTGATAAGTGGGCGGTCAAATCTTCGTCAATGGCTTTGCCTTTTCCTTTTCTTGCCTGCACTGCTGCTTCGGGGACAGTCTCGGGCATGGTCGAACGAGTGGATATGGGCACTCCTCCATGTGCCCTCGGTACGAAACTGGACGTTCATGTCAGATTATTGTAATCCATCTCACCTGCCCCTGTAGAGGTACCTGCTTCTTCCATCCTCCTCTTTGATGGCCCTGCTGCAACCGGTATATCCCTTAACAACGTGTTCGTCTTTTTGCATCTTTTTCTTACAATGCCCAGCTTCTGAAAGACTTTATTCACCCAGTCCTCACTCTTATTGATGAGATCTTCGATATAGGTGCTTGGGTGCTTTAGTCCGTTAATGGTAGGTTCTGCAAAACAGAAAATTGGAAGTCATAATTCTATTCGAGCCAACACAACAACATATTCGATTATCAATTTACTCGATTTGAACAGCCTATTCCTCAACCCCAATTCCTCCTCCCCTGCGCATTCTCATACCGCCCTTTCACTACCACCAAGTATTTAACATAACCACGTCATGTCAAGCTCAAATCAAACAACCATGGCTTGTTCGAATGGCATTGGATGTGATACGTACCTACCTTCTTATTCACCTTCATCAAATAAAACGATACTACGTCAAACCATTCGATCGCAAACCTCCCCTCACGCCTCAAAGCCACATTCGTACCTTTAATCACCCTCATCATCTCATAAAAATTGGCATTCAATAGGCATAGAGCCACATCCCAGAAGTTCAGCACCTACTTTACCAACCTTCAAAGAGGTAGTTGTATCCCTAAACGAATCTGCCCCCTAAATGCCATAATCCCCTCCTGAGGCGAATCCATAAACGAATACTTGGCCCTCAACGACACCAAAATAATCCATTTCTTCTCCAATTCGTGTTTTACCATAAATCGGTCCAGCCTCGCCTTCTCCTGAGGCGCGACCTGCCCCACATATGCTTGCCCCTCATCTGTATCTTCACTACTATTACTATCCTCCTCTTCCCCTTCGTCCCTCTCATCCTCTGACGGTTCGGCCATACCATCCTTACCTCTTTCCTCCCCTTCTTCCTCCTCCTTATCACTTTCTCTGACTATATGCACCCTATGTCGGCTCCTCTTTGACGCACCATCGTCTGGCTCTACTAGAACCAACGGTACGTTTGTTACAATTTACAACTCTTTGACATCACTGTTCACCTCTCCTCGACCAGATGTACTCCGCTCGTTCACTTCATCATCATCCTCATCCTCATCTATCAGCCTCATCCTTGAAGCTCGACGGGTACATATTATGCCTTACAGAAGAAGAGGATTGACATTAGCTCGATACATTCAAGTATCAAGTTTTGGTTTCCTGCTGTACTATTACCTACCCATCCCACCAATCGGCCGTACCACGACCAAATACTCAAATACCATTACCTCAACTCTCCAAACATATATTACCCAGCACATATGCTTCGACGGACTTCCCTGCCTCATCCATTACACCCATACCCCAGTTGCGCCATTATTGGCGCCTCAGCAGACGCTTCCCCCCCCCCCCCCCCCAACCCAAATCTAAAAATATATAAATAGCAGAAGATGAAACTAAATCACTTATCCCTAACGGGCGGTCCAGAGACATTCCTGTTTAATGACGTTGATTCTATCAAAGTCGAAACCAAATAGCTACAACTACGTGTCTTACTTATATCTCTGCAACAAATTCAACAGCGACAATGGTGCTCTTTTCTCTCACTTGGGCCTCTCCATCTCTCTCTCCCTCTCTTTGAGTGGAAACAGTGTTGGTCTTTCTCTCTTTTTTTCTCCTCTCTTTAAATAAAAGCCCCCAAAATTGCCTCAGTTTCCCCGACCGTCATCATTATCACTACTTCCACTCCTCCCATTTCCCCCTATTTTTAGGCACTCTAAGTATTTACCATACTGTCCCTATTTATACACACGTGCGTCTCTGCCACATTTCCCCTCAACAGAGTATTTCTGTCATTCACTCAAACCCTCGATACCTTTTCAAAATCAGCGACTATACATGTTCCTGCCTTTGATAACCCCCTTCCTTCAACACCAGGCTCTTGACACCCTATCCGAGCTTGCCACGTCACCTTCAATTACCCACACGTGGCCTCCACCCCATTCCCAAGAAAAATAATTATGGCCTGTTGTGACACATTGCCCCTTAAACAACATCACCTTTGACACCTCTGCCATTCCAGCTGTCAGCTTTAGCAGTCGAAGCCTCCCATACATTCGCTTTTCGAGCCATCTTATAAGCTCAACCATAGTCGCACCTCAAGACCACCTTCGTTCAACCATCGATCATTGATCTCAGCTATTACAAAAGTCTCGAACTTTATTGCCATTCCGATTCATTTTTTATATCGAAGCTTAGCCACGCCTACATTATCGTAGCCTACATTACCTACACCAATTATGCTTCCATACATCGATAACCAAATCTTTGTTTCATTAAAAAAATACGGGAATACATCAACAAAACAAAACAAAAAACAACAACAGCAAGCACAACAACGACAACATCTCACTCTACATACCCACCCGTAATATCGAAGAACCCCCCATATTTTCACGCAGGGCAGTTCTTCCAGTGCCCCGAGCAAGCTTTAGCAGTCTCTTCGGCTTCCACCAGTTGCTTTTCCAGGTCCCACAATAAATAAGACCGCTGAATCAAGCTCGGGAAGCACTATTGCATTAATCTCTACCAGTGCGCGAATGGCTTCCCACAGATCATTTATTCTGGCTCTAGCTCCATCAAGTCTGACATCGGCACCCCCAAGTCTCGTTCCCCAAAATATTATTGCCTCAGAACCAAAGACTTGGCACCCACTCGTGATTCTTCTCCTCCATTTTCTTCTGGTAACATGTGTTCAGAGTGGGTTCCATTACTGTACTAAACAAGGAGGAAGAGGAACAGTACTTGAACAATTCTCCCCCTCCCCCAAATGGCCCTTATTTATATCCTTTTTAAGGCGTATCAATTACCTCCTTAATTAACATTATCTTAATTACTCTCCTCGGAACTACCCACATTCACACCAGTCAACTTTTCAACTTCCCATGCCTAATAGTTTTTCTTAGCACGCGCCATCTACAACAATTTTTAAGGCCCCTGCTGAGAGGGGATGAATGTAGTAACCTGCTTGCATCCTTCCAGTACTAGTCAAAGGCTACATCGAAGCCTACAAGAGACTTGAAACCCACCAAGGCAACAACGAGTTCCACGAAGCCTTCCAAAATAATTGAACACTATAGCACATAGTTAATCGAAGTAAGTCGAAGCTGAAGCCAAATACGATCAGTCAACATTAACGTCAGAATGACTTTGATCATAGTAATACATGTTCGAAGGCAGACACACCTGATATCTAACTTACTAGATAGAATAATTTAAACAAGCCGCTAGATAGCTAAAGTGTCAAAACTGACTTATCATATAGGGCAGCTGCCCTAAGGGGTATACATGTAATTTGACCACACATGGTGACTTACCCCTTTTCTATCTCCTTTAAATAGAAGAGAGGAAATACTGTGTGGGGGTTAGAAAAACTCTGCCTAAAACCCTCCTAACAATACCTTCGAATACCCTGTAACCTCGTCTTAACTCGAACACTCATCTGACTCAACATATATATAATCTTCTATTCAAATCCTCACTAGAGGTCATGGAGAACCCAATTCATGGACTCCACACAAGTATGTTAGTGCATTGAACCAGTTGTTTATAGTCTTATATATTTGCAAATGCCCCTAGTCGAAGGTAACCTTCAAGGTGTAAGAGCCAGGTTTCCCCTCTAAAAATCCAGGCTCCTACAAAGACTTTGACCCTGACCGAAACACGATATCCCAAACTCGAACGGCTACTCCTTACACTTGTCTATATTTCTCAAAAGCTTAAAGCATACTTCCAAGCACACCACATACGTGTTAGCACTAGCTACCCTCTTCGAGAAATCCTCAGTAAGAAAGGTAAATTCAGACGGGTGCAATAATGGTCCGTCTACCTCGGTAAACACGATATAACTTTTAAAAAATAGGTCTCTCAAAAGGGCTAGGCAGTCGCCAATTTCCTCACCAACTTCTCGGTCAAAGATATCGACTGGGAAGAGCAAGAAGACGATTTACCCAAAAATCATCCCGAATAGAATGACCACTGGAACCCTAACGTAGGATGGCATATCTTTATAGATGGATCTGTAGGACCAAACGTTTCTGAAATAGGTATCGCCCTGGTCACACCTTCAAATTGCCGAATTGAAAAGGCTGTCAAGTTAAACTTTGAATGTACCAAAAATGAGGCCGAATACGAAGCTTTAGTACATGGCCTTGATCTCACCCTCGAACTTGGTATCCCCAAACTAGCTGTATTTACTGATTTGTAGCTCGTCCAACAACAGTATACCGGCAAAAACCAGGCAAACGGTCGCATGGCTAAGTATGAAGCACTCATCCACCAGCGCATGGATCCTTTCCCTGAAAAATCATCGATTACACATTACCCTCAAGGCAAAAATAGATATGCCGACGCCCTCGCTTACATCGCAGCCATGTTAGGCCAGTCCGAATCTCGAACCCTCAATATCAAAGTACTCAAATGCCCGAGTATCGACTAGATGGAAGTCAATACCATCAATACTGGGGGCAAGAGTCTCGATCCCAAAGACTGGCGCACACCCTTTCTTGCATACTTTAATAATTCTATGGTACCAGCGGACCCAAAAGCCAAATGCTCGATACTGGAAAACTGCTGACGGTACACCATCTTCAAAGGTGGTCTACACCTCTGTTGCATATCCCAACGTGAAGCCGCAACCATCCTTACTGAACTCCATGTAGGCAATTTTGGGTCCCACACAGCCGGTCGATCCATGGCTCTCCGGGCAATCACACAAAGTCTGTTCTGGCCAAATATGACGAAACAAGCTGAAGAATATGCAAAGCATTACGAAAAATGCCAACGTCATACCCATGGTACTCGAAGCCCCTCCTAAGAACTCTATTGCAGCCAAGTCGCTTGGCCATTTAAGAGATGGGCCATTAATCTAGTGGGCCCTTTTCCTAATGCTTCGGGCAGTAGAGAACATATCTTAGTCACTATAGACTATTTTATTAAATGGGTTGAGGCTGTGCCTTTATGTCGAACAAGGGAAGAAGAGGTCACCAAGTTCCTTTGGAAAAATATTATTACTCGCTTTGACTGCCTATATATGATTTGATGCGACAATGGTCTACAGTTCGTAGGGAACAAGGTTTGAACATTCCTCAAAAAATGCAATATTATCCCCTCCCCTTCCATACCCTTTTACTCAGAAAGGAATGGTCAGGTCAAAGCAATCAACAAAACTATAGTCGATGGTCTTAAGAAATGCATTGACAAGAAGAAAGAGAATTGGGTTCAAGAATTACAACATGTAATTTGGGCTTACCGCACCACACGCTGAAAGGCGACAGGCTATACCCCTTTCCTCTTGGCCTACAGTACAAAAGCTGTTTCGCCAACTCAATTTGAGGTACCAACACGCGACCCTGATCTTCCCGATGAAGACAATGAGTTCGAACTTGGATGCAATATGTTGTGGATTGGTAAAACTAGAAACTGAGCCTTTGTTAACCTCGGACGTTATCGGATATCACTCAAGAAGTCATACAACAAAAGGGTTTGACCAAGAAGTTTTGGCATATGAGATTTGGAACTTTGATGAGTCACACCATCCTTGAAACCTCGCAATGCCGGCAAGTTATCCGAATCTTGGGAAGGACCTTATGTCGTGTATAACAAAACCGATAAAGGATCGTATTACTCGATCACTGAAGTTGAGGAACCTTTGCTTAACCCATGGAGCACGATGTAATTAGTCTCATACAATAGGTCGCGACCACCATCCCTTACCATTGATGTAACCCCAGTATAATTAATATACAAAGTTTTTCCATATGCATCATCTCTTATTTCTTATGAATTTCTTAATTTGAGCAAACCTAAGTATCCAGACAACCCTTTGACCCGAATGATACTTGGGGGTGACTTTGAAGTTTTTTAAGGTTATAATTCTAGTACTCCTGAGTGGCATGAATGGTCGATAGACCGGACACTCGGAGTTGCAGTAGAGCCGACCACACCTTGCTTCACTCTAAATCCAACATACAATTTTCACATTCTCAAGTATAAATTCAACCTTCGCCCAGCAAGCTCATTCGATCACACAAAATACCAATACATATCAACTTGTTCAAATCTGAATAGCAAGCATTGTTTCAACATACATCATAAACCAAATAGTTTATTATAAATAACCAGAGCAAGATAAAGTTTTCCTTCTCTCAAGACAATCAATTCATACAGGGTTACCTGCATTCTCTGTAGGTGCAGTCACTTCTTCACCACCAGGGTTCTTTCCTATAGGCGCGGCCTACATATTCTCAATACCAACACCTTCAACTATAAGGTTCATTTCTATCCCTTCTATGCTGGTCACGTTCCCGATGGCGGACTCCTCCTTTGGGGGATAGAGATCGAAGGTCTTCAGGTTGTACCCTACTCCATCAACAAATTTCTTCAATGTTGAAGTCACCTTGCACACTTGATCAAAAATTGCCTTAAAATGTGCATGGTTGTCTTGAAGTTGCTCCTCTTGGCTTGCCATCTTTGCCTTTGGCACTGCCACCTTCGCGTCATACCTTTCGACTACCGCCAAGATCTTCCTCGCTGCATCAGAACGAATTTGCAACTGCTCCCATTCTAGCTCTGTAACTCAAGTTTGCAACGACAGTATGGTCCCCTTTGCGAACTTACTCCCGTCTCTCGACTCTTTCAGCTTCTCACTCGATGCTTTTTCACCCTGGTAAACAAGATCATCTAGGCATGCATCTGCACAGATCATAAATACTTTGACTATTTAGTAATTATCAAGACAGAAATTCAATTTAAAGCCAAAAATAAACTTACCTGGCGTAAAACCACCTCAGCACGACGCCCGACTTCTTCTGGGTTCGTGGTACACTAGTTTATCATCGACTTTGTTGACGCTCGAACGGCCTCCTCCTGTTCGGCCACGAGCTGCCTAGCGTCGGCCGAGTCAGCCACTTCGAACATCTGCTCATGACTTCTCTTTCGACTCGCTGTCTTCGTCAAATGAACGGTCGAGCCTTCGTCAGTGGCTTTGTTTTTCCCCTTTTGGAACGGTTGCACTACTTCCAGAACTACATCGATTGCAATCGACCGGGTCGATATAGGAACTCCTCGATGGGTCCTTAGTACAAAGCTTGACTTTCGGGTGAGATTGTTATAATCCATATCACTTACCTAAGCAGAGGTGCCTACCTCTTTTCTCCTCCTTGACGAACCAGCTGCAGTCGATATATCTCTCAATAGCGTATCCGTCTTCTTTCATATTTTCTTACAATTTTTAGCTTCAGGAACACCTTATTCACACGGTCCTCACTCTCGTTAATAAGGTCATCCATATAGGACCTCGGGTTCTTCAGTCCTCTGTTGGCAGGATATGTAAATAGTGAGTTGAAAGTCAAAATACTATTCTAACAAACACAACAACGAAACTTAACCATAAACTTACTTGGTTTGAACTGCCTATTCCTTAGTGCAAAATCTACCTCCCCATCAGCATACTCATAATTGCCTTTCACTATGACTAAGTCTTTATCCCACTCGCGCCAATTCAAAAACAAGTCAAATAATTACGGCTTCACCGAATGATACTGGATATGATGCGTCCCTACCTTATTATTCCACTTCCTCGAATAGAACGACACTACGTCAAACCACTCAATTTAAGGCCTCCCTTCGCGTCTCAACTCAACATTCATCCCTTTGATCACCCTCATCATCTCATAAAAGATTCTGTTCATCTGGCATCGCGCTACGTCCCAGAAGTTTAATACCTCATTTACCAGTCTTCGAAGGGGTAGTCGTATCCCTAGTCAAATATGCCCCCCGAATGCCATGATCCCCTTATTAGGGGTATCCATAAATGAATATTATACCCCTAACGGCACCAATATAATGCCTTTATCCTCTAATTTATGTTTTGCCATAAACCGTTCTTACCTCGCCTATTCCCGAGGTGAGACATGTCCCATATATGTCTCCTCTTCCTCTGTCTCTTTACTACTCTCACTATCTTCCTCTCTTCCTTCCCCTTCATCCCTTCCATCTCCCGAATGTTTGACACCAGCCTCCTTCCCCCTTTCCTCATCTTCCTCTTCGTCATCACTCTCTCCAACTATCTAAGCCCTACGCCGGTTCCTCCTCAATGAACCAACATCTGGCTCTGCTACAACTAGAGGCACGTTGGTTGCAATTTGAAACTCTTCGACATCACTACTCGCCTCCCATCGACCTAATGTACTTAGCTCGTTCACTTCGTTATCAGCCTCATTTATCAGCCTCATCCTCGATGCCCCATGGGTACGCATTATACCCTAAAGAAGAAGAGCATTAATATTAGATTGATATATTCGAGTTTCAAGTTTCGGGTTCATATTATACTATCACCTATCCATCTTCACTCAACGACCATACCACGACCGAATATTCGATTACTATCTCTCCTACTCCTAAAGCTCAGCGACCCTTCTTAGCGGGACCCCATAGTCGTATCTCTCACACACCACCCCACTTATGCCATTAATAACACCACTGAAACCCTCTTAATCGGCCAAGAATCAAGATCAGAAACACGTAACAATACAAACAATAAATCAAACGACCTACCTGTCTGGTGAAGTCCAAAAACCTCAAGCAACAATGGATTCTTTTCTACCTCACCATCATATTTCTCTTTCTTTATTCTCTACAGTAATAGAGGTATTTGGTATCTAGCCTTTCTCTATTTTGAAATCATGTCAGTCTCTTTTTCTCTTCCACTTAAATACAGCCCCCAAAACTGCCTCGTTTTCCCCAACTATTATCATTACCACTACCCCTACTACCTCTCCCACTTCCCCCCCCCCCCACCCCCATTTTCAGGCACTGTGTATATTTTTACTAGGCTACCCCTACTAATACATACGTGCGTGTGCCATACCTCCCCTGGTCAACGACTTTCCAAGTTCTCTCGAACCCTCGATCCCTTCTAAAACCAATGATCGTACATGCTCGTACCCTACCAAGCACCTTCGAATATTCTCCCCCTTCTAACCAGGCCTCTCACACCTGTCAGACCCTACCTTAATAACACTACCTAATTTATTCGTGACCTCCACTGAGACACCATCATTAGGGCCTTTACTGGTACACTGCCCCATAAATATTATACCCTCTAACAACTCTAGCATTACGGCTGTCAGTCCTTGTAGGGAGCTAACTCCGTTCAGAGGGGGAGTTAGATCTCACAATGTAGAATCGATCTTCAGTAAGAGGATACAAGCAATTAGCCAAAATAAGATCTATCTAAAGACAAATACTAGCGTAGAAGCCCGAATGTGACTCTCTACGACCTCTGATGAGAATTTTTAAGATAGATTGTATTACTGAAGAGTAAATGATAGGGTTCGAGTACAGGGTGGTCGAAGGTAAAATGCAAAAGGCTAGGGATGATTTTTCTAACCCCTGTTTGGTTTTCCCTCTCCTCTATTTATAGAGACATAGGGACCTGAGTCACCAAGTGTGGGTCAGGATTACATGATTACACTGTCGAAAAATCCTGGCAAGTTATGGGCGCCGGTCTTGTCGGTACTGTTACTGCTGCATTTATTGGTGATGGCTCTGATCGGCGCGGTGGTTGGACCTCTTAATATAGATGTACGGGCCAATCAATGCACTATCATATCAGATGAAGTAGTTGTCTATCTTGTCATGCTTTGACCGTATGTTAGTGAGGTCAAAGGATTTCTGCTGCAGGACGTGAATCTGTTCTCGAAGCTTTGTCTGGTAGGCTGACTATCTGTCTTGTCATACTTTGACCATATGTAGATATGGTCAAAGGATGTCTGCTGCAATGTACTGATCTATCCCGGAAGCTTTGCCTGGTATAGAAGGTTCATCTCTGGGGGATCTTTAGGGAGCCTATTTTAGGGATTAAGTGGGATTTGATATATTCGAGTAGGCTATGAAGTGGGCTTCGGCCGTCTGTCGAAGGCTACGAGTAGGCTACTACATTCGCCCCCTCTTAGCGAAGGTCTCGAAGCCAGGTGAAGAGATGTTCGCTGAGAAAACTGTTCGGTCTTGGAATCTGAGCAGTTTGACTATCTTATTTTTTGGAAAAGTAATAAAAGGGGGTTTTTAAGAGATGCTGGTGGTTATAGGGTAATAAATGTATTGAAGCCTATAAGTATAGGATATTGTGGAGGTATACTATATCTTCTTCCATCTGTAATAGTCTTCTCCTCTTTCTCAATACTCTTAACATTTTAATGGATACCGTGTCAAGCACGCATTGCCAGAAGAGGATGAGGTTCGCTCGCGATCGTTGAGTGGGGTGGAAGATGGCGAAACTGCATATGAAGTTTTTTGGGTAACATGCCGGACCTTGTGGAGGTAGGGCCTGAGGAGTTCCTCAATGATGATCCATATTCTTATCTGTGGGAGCAGCTGAGGCTTCATTTTATGACTGTTAAGAGGCGCTATCTCTTTCTGATGGCTCTTGCCGAAAGTCTCATTTATACAGAGGAGGTCATCGAGGAGCAAAACGCTTCAAGTGGAGCTGGTCCTTCCGAAAGTAGGGCTTCGGATTGATGGTAGAAATATTTGTATTTTGGTAGGTTTTGTTTTACTTTGCGGGAGGGGGTTGTTTTTGCGTTTACAGTGGTAGTAAAAATGTAATTTGTTTGCTGGATTTGTTGTTTGGAATGGACAAAGTATTTTCTGCGTACTTATATTGTTGTATGTTATTGATAATGTAGACGAATGTAAGCAAATACTTTTATAGGAACGAGGTAAGGAGATGATCGAAGGTTATTGTTATCTGGGTTATGATGATCAGAACGAGATATAGTCGAAGGTATGATGAAATGCTGCTTGTAATAATCGATGGTCATAATGGCCAAATGCTCGATGTGGGTGACGTGCTCGACTAGAGGTCCTCGGGAATGAGGTTTGAATGCATGTACCAATAAATCATTTACGTCTAGGAAGTTGGAGATGTTGCATGTTGACTTTTTGAGGTTAGAAATGAAAGGTTATCATTAATTCAGTTACGGGAGAGGGAAAGTTGTGGTGGATTTGGAGGTATAAAAGGGGATAGGTTGGAGGGAACTTCTTCATCTATCCTGCATCATTCTCTCTATCTCTTAATTTGTTTGTTGATCAACATGGCTGAAAATGTACCGGTTCAGGAAGATCAAGCGGCGGTGAGGGCCAGGAGGATTCAAAAGGCTTTGTTGGCTCTTCAACGGAGGTTCGGAATAGAGGAGGATATTGATACTAAAATGCCAGACCTCTTTGAAGCGGAACCTAGGGCACCACTCTATGACATGCCCTTCACGTACTGGTGAGGCATAGTGCAGATGATAGGGCCGTTCCCCGTCCACCGACAATCTCTTCTTAAGGGCTTTGCAGAGGATATAGTGGACCAAGAGGATGCAGATGCAGCGGCCGTTATCAAAGAGGAGCTGCCAGCTAATAGCTAAGGTCCTCTGTAATGTGGTGGTGGTGTTGCTTTCTTTTGGTCTGTTTCTGTTGTCTCTTGTTTTGTTTAGTACGAGGTTTGTAATGTTAGCTGCTTTTTATGAATAAAAATGATTCCTTTAAAAAATTTATTTTGTCGAACTGTGGGTGATAGTAATACAATCTGATATTTAATGGATAATACAGTTGTCGAAATGTATAGTTTATGTAGTTCGAAGATAAAAATGAATTCGTCGAAGTGAAAAGTAAACTGTGGCAAAGCTAAAAATTTTATCTGTAAACCTGAGGTCGATGTATTCGGTCGAAGGGTCAAAACTTTTGAGTTAAGGGATGTGTTGGATGTCGAAGGTCGATGTATTCAGATGAATTTGTTTGAGGCTAGATGCTAAGGATTGTTTGAGACGTGAAGTGGTTGAATACTCGAGTACAGGAGTATGTCGAAGATTGAGTTTGATTTGACTAGCTATTCTGATAGCCCAGATGGCTGGTCTGTCAGACTGGTATGAGCGCCTGGGGCAGTGTGAAAAAGTAATGATGTTGTTTTTCTCGTATGGCGGAAAAAAGGTTATGATGTGAATTTTTCACTTGATTATTTAGCTTCGAGTAGGGGAAAAGATGGTTCAGGAAGCTTCGAGTTTTGCAAGCAGATGGTAGTGAGGGTGTTTTTCTCACATGGGAGGTGCGATGGGTAAATTGGTCAAACCACATTGAAGCCGAAAAGCTGGGGTAGTGGGGTCATGGTAATGATAGTGTTTAGGAAATCGAGGCGGTTTAGATGATTTTGAAAGATATATAAGTGGGAGAAGATTGATTACTGTATTATGTGAATCAAAAAGTTGGGAAAAGAAAACATACGTTATTTCAAACTTAGGGGGTATTGCTGCTTTTGTTGGTTTGATCTTGCTGATCCGAGGGTAGTGCTGCTAACCACAGATAAGTCACTTGATCTCTGTCATGTTTATTTTGTTTTGTTCTCTAACTGAGAGGGTAGGTAGGAGATTTGGCGTTTAAGGTTTAGGGGTTATTTCAGGGAGTAAGGAGGCTTGTTAGGACTGGGTTTTGACCTAGTCTGGGATTTGGTAAGTTTTTTTTTGAGGAGGTATTATGTCTGAGATTTGAGGTTGGAAGAAGTATTTAGAAGGGATAGATGGGATGAGGGTGATAGACACAGGATTGTCAAATTATCTACCCTAATTGCATGCCTCATCTTCTGTAGGCAAAAATACATAACCGTCGGGCTTCGAGGTGGGGATTGGTTGATGAAGAGGTCGACGAGGTCGAAGCTAGTACTTTTGGTCGAGACCCAATGGACAGGGGTAGCAATTTAGAGGTGCTAGATGTGGTAACCGAGTCCCCGTTGTCGATGATTCTGCCAGCTGAAGATGTTCTGGTCACGAGACGTCAAAAGACGATAGTGACCGAATATAGTGATGAAGAGGTGACAGTTTGTGGGGAGTGATGTGATCTAGGACCTTCGGGTGGTGGGGAGGGAGGTAAGGTACAGGGGGTGATAGTGAGGATTCGACTAATTCGGATAAGGTCGAAGGTGCCGTTTCGGCTAAAGATAGAATTAGGCTAGATCGATTTGCCGCAAAATTAGAACTCTCGAAGGTGGGGGTGTTTTTTAGTGCTGCGAGGGCAGAGTTGGCCTTTAGATCGGACCCTGGGAAAGGGATTATGGCTTATAGGGGCCAAATTCGATTAGGACTAGAGCTTCATCTTCGACGACTGATGAAAGAAGTGCTGAATTTCTGGGGGGTGGCTCCGATGCAGAATAACGGTAACTTTTATGAGATGATGAGGGTGATAGAGGGGATGAATGGGAAATTGTCTGGTGAGAGTCAAAGTTTAATTAAGTAGTTCGACATTATCACCTTTTATTCGAGGAAGGCTAGTCAAAACCCTGGGACCTATCACATCCAATATCACCCAGAAAAAACCTTGGCTCTTTGATCTGTGCTCAACAGGCCGGGGGTGGAATAAAGATTTACTGATAGTAAGTGGTAACTACGAGAATGTAGACGAGGACGACCCTTATAAGTTTCATCATAGGGTATATAGCGAAAGTAAGTTTACTGCCGAAGGGTTTGTTGTTGATGAAGGCAAAAGTGGAACAAAAGGTGGATTTCCAGCGGCAATATGATAAGGAATGCATGGAGAATGTGAGGTTGAAGAAGTTTATAGATGGTATGGGGTATGATACCGATACATTGTAACCTTATCCTGTGTCTTAAAAACATGTTAAGGAGGATGAGTTGCAGATGAAGGGAGGAGAGGTGGACATTGTTGAGGAGACAATTGGAAGTACTGGGGGTGGTGTTGAAACTTCTCTTCTTGGCACGCCCATTGGTGGCACTGTTGATGGTCTGGCGGTCGAAGGTTCGAATGAGGCTGCTGAGGTTGGTGGTACTGGGGCGTCTGTGGAGCACGAAGGTGTAACTGTACCCATATGAGGTATTTGAGGTTGGGTTCTTATATCTTCTTCTGCTGGTTGTTATCTGTTGAATTTCTAAAGCTGATGTTAAGCATATTGATACGTATTTTCTGAACATACTGATTCTGAACTTCTGATTCGATATCTTTCTTGCGGATGGATTATGTTATCTCACTGACTTTGAATTTTTAGAATTTAAATGCACATTCTGTTGATTATGCTTGTTTTGGACTCTTGATGATTGATCTTTGAATTGCACTACAGCTGTTCCTCTGATGGATAATATTTTGAATGTACTATGCATTTTGTTGTTAGTATTTTTGTATATGGTTGCTGCTTAGGATTGTAGAAGTTTGATCTATTGGAATAGAAATTTAATCTGTTTGAAGTAGAAATTTGAGCTATTTGAAGTTGAAATTAATCTGTTTGATGTAGAAACTCAATCTGTTTAAAGTAGAAATTTGAGCTGTTTGAAGTTGAAATTGATCTTTTTGAATTACTGTAGTGTGACCAAAGACTGAAAAAGTATCGAAGATATGTAGATCGAATTCTGGATGCTTTGCTGGACAACGAAGGCCGAAGCCACAGCGATGTTGAAATTTTGAAAAATTTCCAGGTCGCCTCCGAGTATCAGTCAGGCCGAGGGGACGTGATTCTTAGAGGAAACCCAGAAATTTACTGGACTTCGAAGGCCAGAGCCACAACGAAACAATATCTGATCGCCTCCAATGCATTCCCGAGGGTCCGGTCTTTTGACCATCCTTGCCCCTCAAGTTTGCTTGAATGTTGGAAACTTGAGCAATTCAAGGTCGCCCCCAAGTACCAGTCGGGGTGAGGGTGGACATGATACCCGAGGTAAACCAAGAAAAGGACTAGAATTCGATAGTTTCAGAGCCTTGACGAAGTATATCTGATCGCCCCCAATGCATCCCCGAGGGTTTGGTCTTTCGACCTTCCTTGCCCCTCGAGTTTGCTCAAAATTAGATACTTGAGTAATTCATGGTCGCCCCCAAGTATCAGTCGAGGTGAGGGTGGACATGATAGTTAGGTTTAACCTATAAAAGAACTGGACTTTGAAGGCCTAAGCCACAGCGAAGCAATATCTGATCGCCCCCAATACATCCCCGAGGGTCTGGTCTTTCGATCTTCCTTGCCCCTCGAGTTTGCTCAAAATTAGATACTTGAGCAATTCATAGCCGCCCCCAAGTATCAGCCGAGACAAAGTTGGACATGATACCTAAGTTAAACCAAGAAATACAAAATGGAAACGGAGACAAAGTCTGGGTGGAACAATCTTGTTCATTGAATATGTTGAATTACATTAGTTGTACATGGTTGGAGATAAAGCTTGTTATAGTAGACCAGCTGCAATGTGTTCTAGGGCTTTGGAAGAAGCTCTTCGTCTTTTGTCTTTCGTCATTAAGTAATAAGAACCCTTTTTCTATTTTATCGTAGACGACGTACGGTCCTTCCCAGGATTTGGCTAACTTGCCGGCATTTCAAGGTTTCGAAGATTGGTTGACATGTTAAAGTACTAGATCTCCAATGTTGAAACTTCTTAGTCGAACTTTCTTGTTGTAGGATATTTGAAGTGAAGTGTGGTAGCGGCCAAGGTTGGCGATAGCTCGGCCTCTGGTCTCATCGATCCATAACATGTTGCACACGTTCGAACTCATTATCTTCATCTGGGAAGTTAGGGTCTCGGGTCGGTACTTCGAATTGAGTTGGTAGTACAGCTTCGGTCCCATATGTCAAGAGGAAAGGGGTGTATCCTGTGGATTTTCTTGGTGTCGTGCGATAGGCCCAAATGACGTGTTATAACTCTTGAACCCATCGTCCTTTCTTTGCATCGACTCTCTTCTTAAGACCGTCAATAATTATTTTGTTGATTGCTTCGACTTGACCGTTACTCTGGGGATAGTAAGGTATTGAGGGTGAGAGAATGATGTTGTGTTTTTTCAGGAAGTTTCTGACTTTACTACCGACAAATTAGGGACCATTGTCGCATCGAATCATATGGGGGCAGACGAAGCGAGTGATGATGTTTTCCCATAAAAATTTGATAACTTTTTCTTCTCTGGTTCGGCAAAGAGGAACAACTTCGGCCCATTTAGTAAAGTAATCGGTTGCGACGAGGATGTTTTTTCTGCTACCCGAGGCTTTTAGGAAGGGTCCAATGAGATTGATGGCCCAATTTTTAAATGGCCAAGAAACTTGAGTGAAATGGAGGTCTCTAGAGGTACAGTGGATGTCGTGAATGTGACGCTGGCATTTGTCACATTGTTTTGCATAGTCTAAAGCTTATTTTTTCATGTCGGGCCAAAATAATCCTTGGGTCATAGCTCGAAGGGCCATAGAATGACCAGCAGTATGAGCACTGCAGGTTCCTTCGTGAAGTTTGGCTAAGATTTGAGAGGCTTCGGCTTGGGATATGCATCGATGGAGGACGCCATTTGGGGATTTTTGATATAGTTGGTTTTTGTGGATAGTATATCTGCGGCAGTTTTCCAGCAAGGACCGTTTGGCTTTGGGATCGTCTGGGACGGTGGCGCTGTTGAGGTAGTAAAGAAACGGTGTCCGCCAATCATCTGGATCGTGACTATCTCCCCCAGTATTGATGGTATTGATTTCCATCTGGTCGATACTTGGGCGTTCGTGTACATCGATATGGAGTGTCCGAGATTCTGATTGTCCGAGCATAACGACTATGTAAGCGAAGGCATCTGCATGTCTGTTTTCTCCTCGAGGGTAATGTGTGGTTGTAAATTTTTTAGGGAACCGGTCCTTGTGCTGTCGCACAAAAAGAGCGTAATCAGCCATGCGACCGTTAGTTTGGTTTTCTCTTGTGCAGTGTCTCTGAACAAGTTGGGAATCTATAAAAACTGCAAGTTTGGGAATGCCAAGGTCGAGTGCGAGGTCGAAGCCGTAGATCAAGGCTTCATACTCTGCTTCGTTATTAGAACATTTGAAGGTAAGTTTGACAGCTTTTTCATGCGATCATTAGTAGGTGTTACCAAGACAATACCAATTCCTGAGCCATTAGGTCATGCTGATCCGTCTGTGAATAAACGCCAACCAATGAGAGGCTCCCAAGGATCTACTATTTTGGATTGGTCTTCTGATAAATCGTCTTCATGTTCTTCCCAATCATCATCATTGATCTGGAAGTAAGCTAGAAAGTCTGTTATTGCTTGGCCTTTTTAGGATATTTGCTTCCCGAAGGAAATGTTGTGTTCGCCAAGATATACGAACCATTATTGTACTCTTCTGGATTTTTCTTTTTTGCTGAGTACTTCTCAAAGGGGATAACTGATAATAACACAGATGGGATGAGCCTGAAAATATGGTTTGAGCTTACGGGCTGAATAGACAAGTATGAGGAGTAAACGCTCGAGTTTTGAATATCAAGTTTCTGCGGGGGTTAGGGTTTTGTTGATGAAATATACAGGTTTTTCGATGCTAGAATCAAGTCGAATGAGCACTGAACTAAGAGAAGTTTTTGTGGCAGCAAGGTATAAAGAGAGTGTTTCTCATTCGATAGGTGTGTTGATGATTGGTGGACGGCCAAGATAAGTTTTGAGCTCAAGGAAGACTTGTTTGCACTCAGGGGTCAAGTCGATCTCGGGATTGTTTTTCTTTTTTGCTTTGTAGATGCCTTGATCGCGCAGAAGGGAAAAGAGCCAGGCACATCGATCTGAGGATTTATAAATAAAATGATTGTGGGCGGCTATCCTGCCCGCCACTTTTTGGACGTCCTTCTTGGTTCGGGGCGAAGGCATCTCTATTAGGGATCGAATGTAGGTGGGGTCAATCTCTATCCCGCGTCTACTGATAAGGTGACCCAAAAAATTTCCGGATGACACGCCAAATTGACACTTATCTGGGTTGAGTTTCATATTATACGTGCGAAGTATTAAGAAGATTTCTGAGAGGTCTTGGATATGGGTGCTTTTCTGAAGGCTCTTGCATAACATAATGTCGATGTAGACTTCGACAGATTTTCCAAGCAAGGGTTTGAACATGGATGTGACAAGGTGTTGGTAGGTGGCACCGGCATTTTAAGGCCGAAGGGCATAACATTGAAACAGTAAAGGCCTTGTTCATTTATAAATAAAGTTTTAAGTTAATCATTAGGGAGGAGGGGTACCTGATTTTAACCTGAAGCCGCGTCGATCATAGATACTCACTCGTGTCTAGCAGTGGCGTCAAGGAGTACTGAGATAGTTGGGAGGGGGAAATTGTCCTTCGGAGTGTTCTTGTTGAGGTCTGTAAAGTTGACGCAGATTCTGATATTACCATTCTTCTTAGGCACTACCACGATGTTCGATATCCAGTCTGCGTACTTCACTTCTTTGATAAAGCCAGCTGCTATGAGCTTGCCAACTTCAAGGTTCACAGCTTCTCAAAGTCGTGGTGCCAGTGTATGCTTCTTTAGTTTCACTACTGTGAAATAGGGTATGAGATCGAGGTGGTGGCAGGCCAAGTTGGGGTTGACACCAGGCATTTCTTGAAATGTCCAGGCGAAGATGTCTTTGTTTGTTCAAGGAACTCAGAAAGTTTGAGGCGTTCTGACTCGTTATGGAGGGTTCCAATAAATGTACCCCGACCAAGACCGTCGAGATCGATATAAACAGTGGGTTCAATGGGTTGGGTGGTATCTGTCGAAGTTGAAGGGATAGAAAGATGTTGTGATTGCTATGGGCGACTGACAAGTTTTCAGTTTTGGTCGATCTCTGGGTGCTCGCATGAGCGGGCAAGGCACTGAGATCCTTTCAAATTCCAAGTACCCTCGTGATCGCTGAACTGAAGGGTCTGATGATAGGCCAAAGGTATAGCTCGTATGGCATGAAGCCAATCTCGACCGAGTATACCGAGGTATTCAAACTTCTTGTCAATGACTATGAAGTTGGTTTGAAGGGTAATGGGACCTGCAGTGACAGGTAGACTGATACGGCCAACAGTGACTTCTATTAATCCATTAAAACCTTTGAGTTCGATGTTGGCAGTAGTTATGAGGTTTGTTTTCTTCATGGTTTAGATTGATTGGAGAAAAAGTACATCAGCTGCGCTCCCAGTAACTATGAGCATTGTATGGAGGACGAGGTTCTCGATCTTAATCATGATAACTAATGGATCAGAATGGGGGAAACAAACGTGTAAGGTGTCACAGTCGATGAAAGAAATACCTTCGAGTCGAAGGTGAGAGCTTGATTCTAGTAGAAGGGTAGGAAATTTCTCCTGATAGGTGAGCTTGTAACATTCTTCGATGTACTTTCGTTTGCTCTTGGAAATTCTATTGTCTATGTTGTTGACTTCGATGAGCTTGAATCTGTAGATCTGCACCTCGGCTGGTCAGTAGCAGGGGTAGATAGGGATTTGAGGTAGGACCTATCGAGGCAGCTTGGTAGATCGGCGATGTACTGGTGCAAACGTCCTGCTCTGAAGATAAGTTTAAGAGAGCGCTGAAGGGCGAAGCATTTATTGGTATGGTGGCAATTCTACTTATGGTTGGTACAGTAAGGTTTGCCTGGTCAGACTTCGATGGCGAAAGGGATGCGCCAAATTGGGCCTGCCTGAATGTTTAGTAGAAGGGTGCTGAGGGGGACAGTAAGTATAGGTAAAACAGGACTTGGTGGTTTCTTGTGAGCTTTGGTGTTGTTATCAATGATGGTGAGTTTGCGACTCTCAGTCTCTTGTAAGACAGGAGCGATCAGGGGTATGAAAGCAGAGTGGGTGTGTTGCCGAGGTTTATTGAAATTTGTTGTTTGCGAAGGCTAGCTCTGTTTACGGGACTCTTGAAGGCGCTCGAGATCGATATAGCCATTTACCTTCGAGAGCATTCCTTCAAGTATTTTTTGTTTATGGAGGACTGGGGGCCCTTTTACTCGGCTGTGGTCGGGCAGGGCATTCGAATATGCCAAAATAGCATTCAAGCAGTCGAGATTCTCAATTTTCTGGGATTCGTCGAGGAATCATTTCGTGAAGGCTTCGAGGGTCTCACTACCAGATTTTCTGAAATTGAAAAGAGCGTCAACTCTGACCTCTTTGTCCTTATTGAAGGCAAACTGAGCGATCAAAAGTTGAGAAAGTTGCTCGAAGCTACGAATCGAGCCATTTGGGAGATTGTGGTACCAACGAAGGGGATTATCGGTAAGGCTTGTTTTAAAAAGATGACATAGTAAATAGTCAGCCGCAGAGTAGAGGCTCAGGGCATTTTGGAATTCGAGGATGTGGGATTTAGGGTCTGTGTTATGATATTTGCCGAGTTTAGGAGCACAAAAGTTAGAGGGTATTTTGATAGCCAAAAGTTGGGCAGATCGGGTTATTGAGGCGGCTCCAGGAGTCGGTAGCTGGACTCGCGGTAACGCGAATTGCTGGTTGCATTTTGTGGTCAAAGTCCTACTGTATTACGTATGCAGGATGAGGGTGAGATTGATGAAGTCGAAGTCTATTGGGTCGAGTATGTGGTATAAAAGCAGTGTTGTGTTCCCCAAGCCGTTCTCGGGCAAGACGGCATTTAAGGTTTCTGGAGGAGCGAAGGGTTGAGTCAGAAGAGTCTTCTGTAGGATGAATCCTGAGTTGGATAGAGCCGGTTAAGAGAATAGTACAGGGAATACCTTCGACCCTGTTATTAGTTGGGGGTAACTCGAGGTTTAATGGAGGGCCCAGGCGGGTGCAGGCAGATACGCGCGATGGGTCGAGTGTCTGGGTAGGACGAGCGGGTTCCAAGGCCTGTAATCTATGTAGCTCTCGAACGGTGTTGTGCAGGTCATCTATCACTCGGTTCTGTCTATTTTTTTCATCAAGACGGCGATTTCGTTAAATTTCCAACACCAAACGGTGGCTTTCTCGCTCCTGATTCAGTTGGTTCTGGTGGCGCTCCTCTACCTGAGCGACTTGTTGAGATAATAAGGCAATTTGGGCAGCGACTTCGTCGACAGAATTTCCTGCCTGGGTAGAATTGGAACGGCGTGTGGATGTCATTGAGGGTAATCTGTTGAAGTAGAAAACAAAAGAAGGTGAAATTAGAAGGGAGATTGGTAGGGTGGGAACCACAGACGGTGCCAATTGTAGGGAGCTAACTCCGCTCAGAGAGGGATTTAGTTCTCACAATGTAGAATCGATCTTCAGTAAGAGGATACAAGCAATTGGCCTAAATAAGATCTATCTAAAGACAAATACCTGCATAGAGGCCCGAATGTGACTCTCTACGACCTCTGATGAAAATTTTTAAGATAGATTGTATTACAGAAGAGTAAATGACAGGGTTCGAGTACAGGGTGGTCAAAGGTAAAACGCAAGAGGCTAGGGATGATTTTTCTAGCCCCTGCATGGCTTCCCCTCTCTTCTATTTATAGAGACATAGGGAGCTGAGTCATCAAGTGTGGGTCAGGATTACATGATTACACTGTTAGAAAATTCCGGTAAGTTATGGGCGTCGGTCTTGTCGGTACTGTTACTGCTGCATTTATTGGTGATGGCTCTGATCGGCGCGGTGGTTGGACCTTTCACTATAGATGCACGAGCCAATCAATGCATTGTCTTATTTGATAAAGTAGTTGTCTGTCTTGTCTTGCTTCGACCGTGTGGTAGTGAGGTCAAAGGACTTCTGTTGTAGGACGTGAATCTGTTCTCGAAGCTATGTCTTGTAGGATGGCTATCTGTCTTGTCATACTTTGACCATATGTTGATATGGTCGAAGGATGTATGCTGCAATGTACTGATCTATCCCTGAAGCTTTGTCTGGTATCGAAGTTTCATCTCTAGGGGATCTCTGGGGAGCCTGTTTTAGGGATTGAGTGGGCTTTAATACATTCAAGTAGGCTATGAAGTGGGCTTCGGCCGTCTGTCGAAGGCTGCGAGTAGGCTACTACAGTCCTTGCAGTCGAAGTATCGCATCCCCTCATTCTCTGAGCCATCTTTTATTGTCAACCATATTCGTACCCTCGAACACATTTTAAACTTTTAACCTTCGATCAATAATCCCCTCATTCTCCTAATGAGGTCTCAATTCTTTAAAAGTGTTGTCATTCATTTTCCTTCTATCTTACATTGAAATATCACCGCGCCTACATTATCATCGACCTAAAATATCTACTAGCAATATTCTTTACCCTAAATTTAACACTTCAATCAAAAACCCTTTACCACATTCCAGCAAAGCAGGAGCGAATACAGCAACAACAACTACATAGCTAGTAAAAAAAAAACCCACCCACAATATCGGAAGACTCCCCTATTTGCACATGGGGCAATTCTTCCAGTACCACGGACATTTCTTGCCCCCATCTTAGGCCTTCACCAGTCTCTCCGCCAGCTGCCGCAGCACACAAGAGTGCTCCATCACGCTCTGCAGATACTTCTGGAACATTTCCCACAAGAACGTGAACCCTCCGGCCTCCTCCCTCTCCCTCCTAGTCAGCTCCTCCCGGTACAAATCTACTATGTCACGCAGAGGTTCCCCCAAGTCACCCTTTCTGAAATTCATCGACTTCAACTCCTCGTACTTCACCAACACCCGTACTTATGTATCCTCCAGTTTCTGTTTATAACGAATTCTCATGATGATAGAAAATTACAACACTAAGAGAAGTAGATGGAAAGGTTTAACCATTGCATGAACCCCTAATCCTATTTATACCCTGCTTAAAGAAGTATTGATTACCTCCTTAATTAGTATCATCATCATTAAGGATCTTGGAACTACCCACATTCACACCAATCAACTTTTTAACTTCCCACACCTAACAGTTTTTCTCAGTATGCACCATCTATTATAATTTCCGATGCACTAGCTAAGAGGGGGCAAATGTAGTAGCATACTCACAGCCTTTTAAGACTAGCTGAATACTCAAAAGCTACAACGAAGCCTGCAAAGTAACTCGAGGCCCAGTAAGGCAACCAAGGCTTATAAATTTTACAAAGACTTCCGAGACTAACCGAACACTCAAAGGCATCATCGAAGTTAACTACTATAGTCGAAGCCAAAGACAAACGATCAACACCAGAACTCAATACCAGTTCCAGAGAGACTTTGACCATATTGGTACATGGTCGAAGACAGACATACCTGACAGCCAGCTAACCAGGCAGAACAGTGAAAATAAGCCGTCAGACAGCTAGAAAGTCAGAACCGACTTTACATTCAGGATAGCTGCCCCAAAGGATATACATGTAATCTAACCTCACATGGTGACTCACCCTTTCCTATCTCTTATAAATAGGAAAGAGGAAATACTATGTAAGTGTTAGAAAAATTCTGCCTAAACCGCCTCCAATATCACCTTCAAATATCCATTCACTTCACTAGATTCGAACTGTAACCCAAATCTATATATACTATCTTCTATTCAAATCCCCGCAAGAGGTCATGGAGAAAACCCATTCATGGACTCCACGCAAGTAGGTTAGCACGGTAATATTTCTTATTTCTCTCATATATATTTGCTAAAACCTCTAGTCAAAGTTAAACCTCAAGGTGTAAGAGTGTGATATCGCGACTACGAAATCACGCCCCTACAGAATGTCCATGCGAAGACATCAATATTGTCTTTGAGAAACTAAATAAGAGTATTACACTTTGTCTTGGGCAAAAGAGTTCCAATGTAGGTGCCTCATTTGTCTCCACTGATTTTGACGTATTATGTTGTTTTTGCACTGGGCAGCTGGTTTTCTGTAGAGTTCTTTATAAAGTTCTTAGTGGTTTTTTGTAATTACTATACAAGTTACAATATCGATAGTTCTATTATGGTGGTAACATAATTTTTGTAAGCTCGAGCTAGCTTCTGACTGCCTTTGATTTCGTAAATGCAGTCATTCCAATCGAATTGTAGCACCAAATGATAGGTCGATGGGATAGCTCAAGTGTTATGCAGCCAGCAACATCCCGTGATTCCTAAATAATGGGATTTAGCATTGATAATGTAAAATACTACGTCAACCATTGTCGGTCCAACAATAATAGGAACTATGATCTTGCCTACAAGTTCTTCTTTAGAGTTGTTGAACCCGCTGATATCGATACCGCTAAGCTGAACTTTGTCGGCCAGTCTCATCTGATCAATCGTACTTTATAAAAGTAGTTCGATACTACTGCTAGTATTCACCATCATTGTATGTAGTGCAACATTTCTCATTTTCAGCATGATCATGAGTGCATCATGATGAGAAAAATTAATGTGGCAAATGTCGTAATCATCAAAGGAAGTCCATGTGCATTGGAAACTAGATGTGGGGAGTAACCGGGCTTCTTTGTTGACCATGGGCAAATCGTGGCATTGGCTGAGACATTGTCTTCTGTATCTGATCAACCTATTAATGGTATGAGTCTCGATAAAGTTGTTGAGGGAGAAGTAGTATAAATATTTTTTCTTTGCCACTTCTTCTATCTGCACGATCTCAGTAGTAAGCTTGTAAATCCTATTTTTATAATTTTTAATATCCAGGATGTACTCATGCATTCACCCATCCACAAAAATATACTCCAACAGTCGCTGCAAAGTGAAGCAATCTTATATGTCATGATGTCGGACTTTGTGGTGTATGCAATATGGTTTATTTTTGATGGGCTAGAGAGATACTAGGCATTGCAGAAGAATTTATGCCTTTGAAGTATAGGATATATGCTAGCTATTATAACAGTCATCTTGGGAAGACAGATCTTGGGCTTATTGCTCTATCTCCAAGTTTGGTCGTCATTAGATTTTGTCCGCTTCCTATCTCCTCCGTGATCAGCAGTACGATTGAACTCTTGCTCAATGAATTGATCTCTTGCTGTCAAGGTTGATTTCAGAGTTTTTTGCCTTTCAGATACCATCTTTTCGAGATCAATATATCCATTGATCTTTTTGATCATGTCCTCCAAGGTCATAGGTTTGTTTAGAATTATGTACTCCTTCGCCCTTCCATCCATGAGCAAAGCATTGGTGAAGGCTAAAATAGTAATTTTTTGATCAAGTCGATCCACCTTTCAGGCCAACTCCAAAAATTTCTTAGTAAACATTTTGAGCTTCTCTCCTAACACCTGCTTAAGGCTAAATAGATAATGCAAATTCTCCTTTTTGTCTCTGTTGTGTGAGTAGTTCTTGATGAAAAGTTCCTGCAACTGTTCGAAAGTTGTAATGGACCCTTCTTGTAGTGAGTGGAACCATTGCTAAGGCTCGCCTTATAGGCTGGAAGGAAAGAGATGACATAAAATGTGGTTAGATGTAGAATGCAAACCTAAAGCGTCCTAAAATTCTTGAACATACTCTACAAGATCATTTCTACTGTATTTTTGGATTTTCGGGGTATAAAAATTGGTTGGAACTTTGTCATCCAATAGTTCCTGAGTAATCAAACTTTTCTGCAGTCTGTTGTGAATGCCTTTAGGTATTTGAGCCAGGGCTTCAAACAATTATTTGATGCACCTTTTATTATGTTCATGAGTCGCATACTGTTGAGCTATAATGGTCAGGTGTAGGGCGCGTCCTTCGCACGGATGGTAGTTGCTACTTCCTTCACTTAGTCGATCACATGCCAGAATGCAAACTCTTTCATGGGGTAGATCTTCTGCTTGTCTAAATCCAGTAGGACCGCCATCAACTTCTTGGTAGGCTTCCTATATCTGAGCAATTTTGACCACAGGCTGATTATGATTAGATCAAATTTTACCTCCCAGACTATTGGTAAGAGGTCCGAGCAAGTCTCAAACCGAAACTCGTGAAGCAGCTGGCAGTACGCCTTTCTTCTTCTGGGCTGCAATATGTTGTCCCTACATAACCTTCAACACATTTGTACACTTTCCAGTTTTTGTTCTAGAGCGGCTTGCATTTTTGTTTCGGAGTTTAGAGTGGCCCATATTTCTGTTAGTACGGCGTTTCCTTCTTCATGAGCAATTGGCGTACTTTGGTCTAGAAGCAGCATTTCATAAAAAGATAATCATCTATTTCTGAGATAATGGGATTGAGATCTTCGTTCCCACAAACGGCGCCAAATATAATAGCCTAATTTTGTATTACAAACTTAGTCTTTACACCAATGATAATCAGAGAGTTTAGATGAACAATGAACGAATACTAGCACAAAGTTTAGCGTTGAAAACCTTTAAATTGGCTAAAAACCACGACTTCTCTTGAGGATTTGGAAAGAAAGATGTTATTGATGGTTGCTAACTATTACAAAGAATGCTCCGAGTAATTTTGTATATAGTATTTGAGTGAGGATTCATCCATCCTTCACGAAATTCTCTAGTCCTATTTATAGGTCTTATAATATAACCGTTTGCCGCGACCATTATTATTCTTATTGATGGACGTTACAATATATATTTGATAGTGATTAAACTGGTTGTATAACTGTTTGATCTTGTTGTCTTGTAACGGCATCATTAATGGCGGAGTGCTTATTGACTAGAATTGTTGTTGTAGAAGTCGAAAATGATGAATTGAACTCTGTAGCTATTTATAAAAGCCAAAATGGGGAGGCCGACGCAACGTTTTATAAAAGCCAAAATGGCATGCCTTCGGCACTACACCACTACGCACCTTTACTTGTGTGCCTACGGCACTACTCAAATTCGACTTAAATAAAATTGTCAATAATAATTGGTGTTAACAAAACATTTCTTTCATGCTTTTAGCTCAATCTCCTTCAAAAAAATTGGTACTAGCTCCGCAAAATAATAAAGTATAAACCACTACATATCTCAATACACAAACTCAATAAGTCAATCTCATAATAAATGTATATACTTTCGTTACTTCAAATCTTGGGGTATTCATATAGCAAACCCTTTAACGCTTTTAGTTATACTATTATCCCAGAAAAGCATATTCTCTATTGCTCTTAAAACAATATATAATTACAAAACATAAGCATTATAATTTATAAGTCTTCAACAACAACATGCATTCAACTAAAAAGTAGGTTAATGTTCTTAGTTCATAAAAAGCAGTATTATGTCTTACCAATAACAATAGCAACAACTCTAAACATATGCAAGAACAACTATTAGAGAACCAAAAGATGCAACTCCAAAATATCAGCTAGGCCAGTGTCTGTATACTTGGCCAAAGCAAGGTGGTTTGCTTTTTCTCGTACATTTCTGGATGAACTGTTACCGGCACCATAGGTGTCTACATACTTGCCCAAAGTGTTTACATACTTGGCATCTTAGTGTACCATTTGCATTCTTCACTATATACATTCTCGCTTTCAGTTCTTCATATGGTTTTTCTAAGTATTGTTGGACCTCAGAGTCACTGATTTCCTATTCATCTTCTGAGCCGCATTCCATCAAATCCACAACCTCGATCTATGTAATATATAAACAAGATTAGTAATACAACCTTATTTAGTTAATGTTGGTTTCTGAAGTCAAAATAAATATATATTTTTCAGTGTAATGCTATTAACATTAACAAGTCCACATAAATGATAAGGATCATCATAAAATAAATAATGTACCTCATTAAGCTTGATGTATCGTTAGAAGAGACATTTGTTCTAAACGTCTCTCCACTAATAGCCGTGCATTTAGCCCTGCATACTTGATCGAAGCAACTTTAGTGAAAGCTAGAGTAAAACAGAGAGAGGGAGACAAATAACTTGATGTGGATCTCCAATTCAGCTCAAAGATGGATCATGTATAATAGACATTATGGGTACAATGTGTGCATAAGATCCTTCCATCACAGTCGGCAACCGCATTCCGAATAACGTCTGTATCAATCTAATAATTCCTCCAACAAAAAGCAAAGTTTGAAATACTCTCACATTATCATCCTGGAAAACAAAAACAAACCCCCACATAAAAAGTTCATAAAAGAAACAACCCCATAGAAGCATTTCTCCAAATAATCACAAATTAAGACTCCATTTAAAATGAGGTTATGTTTACTAACATCTGATCCTCCCATTAAAGGGACTAACATAGTAGGAATCATCACTGCTGTTCTTAAAGACAACATATAATGCTAAAACACCATAGCAATTGTTTCCCCTACAATCCACAAAACTAAGTCAAAAGTTAAAGCCAAACAATGACTAAAATTGAACATCCGAAATTGCAACCCATTAATCAAAATAAAACCCTAAATCGTAGAGAATGATAGAAATCTTAAATCTTCAAATTGAAACCTTCGAAATCAAACCTAACCCTCGTAATCAAAGAAAATATGAGGAGAAAAAGTAGATTTGAGAGTTTGGATTTTAGGGTTTCAATCCTAATCAAACCCTTGAACTCAAATTGGATCAAAACCATCTCTAAATTAAATCCTAGATGTTGAAATCGAAGTTAAAACCTTGTAAATCAAGTTGTGAATGTAGAGAGAGATGTATCAGATCACAGATTTCCATCAATAGAAGAGATTGTAATTGAAACAATCAATCTTTGATTGAGGGATGAGATCTAGAGAAGAAATAGATATGCAACATTATTGTTTTACCCTTTTATCAATGATTTGATTACTTTAGCTGCAGGGGTAGTTTCGACAATCTACATGACCAATCACTGGACAATAACGTCAGCTGAAAGCCCTTTTCTTGCCATATCTAATGTAAGAAAGACCTCCTAACGATTGGTCTGATTACCTTTTACTGCAAAAGAAATTCTCGAACCCCCCCCCCCCTTCAAACACACATATATTCCAATCACTGTTGTCAATCACCATTATCTTGCCTTCCTTACATTGAACTAAACCTCATTGACGTTTGGTGCTATCAGAACTATGTTATGCTCGGGAGCAGGAAGTTCAGCAATTTTTTAGAGTGACCGGGGAATCCCTTAATTGAAAGAAGGAAAACATATGAGAAACTGACGCATGCTCATGATCTAATATATTATCTAGTGAAACCAAAACTTTGATGCGCGCTTCAGATTATAATAACGACTACTACTTTTATTACGAGAAACTTACCAATAAAAAGTTTTCACGTTAAAGAATACGATGGGCTTGTTTTACTTTTTTAGTTACCCAGGTTACTTTTATACTAAACAATGAGATCTTTTTTGTTATATATAACACAAACCCCTTTTGAATCTTAGGGTATGTTTCATTCTGAATTTTCAAGTAGAAAATAAAATATTTCTAAGAAAATTTGGTTTTCCACAGTTGGATAGCCTCTATAAAAAAGTCATGAAATTTTTTATAAAAGCAAGCCATTTATTTTATTTTCTTAGCTTACCCCCTAAGAAAATTTTCCAGATCTATTTTCCTGCCCCACCAATCTCTTCTCTCTCCTCCCTTGTTTATTCATTTATATAGAGATACTCAATAAAATTGATTATTTTTAAATTACAAATCAAACAACTTATGATTTTCCTAGAAAATTTTCTCAAAACTAATTTCTATGAGAAAATGGTATTTTCCTTATAATATTTTCTATGTAATCAAACACATCTTTAATGTATGAATATTTCATAATTTAGGGGTATCATGAAGGTTCAGAAATTTGAGTATCCCAGGACAACAGTTTGAATCACATACCAATGCAAAAAAGAATGAAGTATATAGAACATGAAGAAATATAGAAGATATGTTATGTACAATAGTAACGATATCCAGGTGCCTAACCATCACAAAATATTTTCGTGTTTGTCGTCTTCAATTATGATCTGACGTCTTAGCTCCACGGTAGGAAAAATTGTTTATATAATAGGTATGGCAAAGGTGATGACTCTTGTAGTTTATGCCAAGGGTATGGAGCTGGTACATAAGAACATGGGCAGGAGGCTTGCCATCGCTAACATAGCGATCTAAATTCATTAAAAATCAATTTTATAGGATTGTTATCGCTCAAATCGCATTAATATCAAGAAAATTAGTGGCTATATGTGGCGAGCCAGTTTAAGTCAGGTTATCGCTCAAATCACATTAAAAAATATTTCGTGCTTACGTGCGATTTATTAAAAAATTGTTTTATTTATTTTTTAAATATTTAATTTGAATAGATGCGCCAACTGAATTGGCGCGCAATGTATATATATATATATATATTTATTTATTTTTTTATTATTTTTTTTTTATTAAAAAAATTAAAAATGTTGGATTGGCGCACAGCAAAAAAATTTATTTTAAAAAAATCAATTTTTTTTAAAAAAAAAATTTAACATCTATCCCCACCCTAAAACAGACCATTTTTCTACCCCTGGCTACATGTCATATTTTTTTTTATTTTATGCTTACGTGGCTCGGTAACTTAGCCAGCCTGCTGCTGATGCTCTTAGTTGGGAGCACCACCTGTAATAGCCTAATTCCGGGATTCAGACTTAACCTTTACAGCAAAGATAATCCGAGCGATTACAAACAAAAAGTAATTAATAGCACAAAGTTTAGCGTGGAAAACCTTTTAATAGGCTAAAAACCATGACCTCTCTTGAGGATTTAGAAAATGAAAGAGATCTCATATGAGATTTTTAGCTATTACAAAAAATGTTCTGACTAGTTTTTGATAGATTTCTTGATAGGAAAAGTATGTCCCTTCTCTGTAGTTCTATAGACCTATTTATTGGTCTTATAATATGACCGTTATTTTCTTTGATGATGAACATTATAATATATGGTTTTGATGAGTCCTTATAATGATTGTGTAACAGCTTGAGTAACTCCTACTCCATAATGTGTCTTCCATAAATATGTCACGTGTATGCTGACGAGGTCGAGTGGTCGTATGATGGCCGAAGATGGAGCCTGAATCCGAGATGCAGAATAAGATCTCTACATAAGACGGCTCTCAGTCAATAGCACGAGAAGTATTATAGGTGAGTGGTGTTGGCTGAGAAGGTCATTCTCTAACTGTTACCTGACGTTGTTGTCTTGATTCTGATACAGTTTATTATCGATGTCTTCGATGCTTGTTTTCAGGATTTTTGACCTGTAATATGTAGTCTGTTTGGTCAAATTGGGCAAACCAATAATTGATATGTAATGTAAAATCTGTTTGGTCGATTTGGATTAACCAATAACCGACCTGTAATATGTAATCTATTTGGTCGAATTGGGATGAACCAATAAGAAACTTGTAATCTATTTGGTCGAATTGGGATGAACCAATAAGTGACTTGTAATGTATTAGATGGGCGGTCAAATTAGGATTAACCAATAAGAGACCTGCAATAAATTAGATGGGCGGTCGAATTGGAATTAACCAATAAGCGAACTATAATTTGTAATCTATTTGGTCGAATTGGGATGAACCAATAAGCGACCTGTAATGTATTAGATGGGCGGTCAAATTGGAATGAACCAATAAGCGACCTGTAATGTGTAATCTGTTTGCTCGAATTAGATGAACCAATAACCGACCTGTAATGTATTAGGTGGATGGTCGAATTGGGATTAACCAATAAGCGACCTGTAATATATTTAGAAGATCGAATTGGCCGAAGCAATAATTCAGTATATATAAGTATTTTTGTGAGATAGGTAGAAAAGTACTGTGATATATAATCTATAATATGTAATATGTTTGGTGAATGAACTTGTATTCGTAAAGAATATCGTGAAAGAACTCGATCTGAAGATAGAGCCTGAACCAAACTTTATCGCAAGTAGTAAAGCCCTAGATAGAGCAGTACCAGTAGAGCAAAGACGGTGAAGAAATCGAAATGAAAATTATTCAATCTTGTTAGATATGTTGAAGCAAGACTTATTTGAGATGGTCATGATGTTGTTGAAAAGATGAGGTCTAGTGTTGAGTCTAAGCTAAGATGACTTTGAAGCCGAAGTCGAGCTTTGTGTCTGAAGCTAAAGTTGAGCTCGCCCTCAAGTATGATTTATTTGTATGTTAAAGGAAGCAAGTAGTAGCTTCTATGTTAACCTTCCAGGAAATGATAAAAATACTGCAGATAGATTCCCATCCTTGGGAATTGCATACCAGTCCGATCTTAATAAAGTAGTGGCCAATCAGATTGAACCTTTTTATCCAGCCCAATTAATGTATGGCATCCTAATCACATTCTTAAAATGTGAACTGCTTGCAGAAGATATCAATGTCATCGTGGAGGATATTATGCAACAAACAAAGGGTCACCTTACGAGCATGCCAATTAAGTATATCTGGAGGTTGGAGAGGAAACGCAACATCTGGATGATCTTGATCAAGAGGTAGTTGGGAGATTGTCATCAACCTATCATACCTCCTGATAGTGGTTTAAATCATGCGATAAGGGACCTTCTCAACAAAGGTAAGTGGAGCATTAGTAGCGCAGCGATCAGACACAAGCTTTCTCTGATTGACACAAGAAAGGTAAATCATGCTCCTGGTATTATTTTTGCTACCAAAATCTGTAGTTAGAACACATCATTTGCATCTGAAGAGACGGATATGTGCATAGGGAAATTGAAATGTCTCAGCAAGGCAAAAACAATTGCTTTTGAAGAAGAGAACTACGATCTAATTTTAGAGTTGAGGATCCAATGTGTAGATCACCGAAACACGAATGTTGCCATTGTTTTTGCTGCCAAGATCGGAAGTTAGAACTCATCTTCTGCTTCTGAAGAGGCGGATCTGCGTATCGGGAAATTGAAATGTCTCAGAAAGGCAAAGACGATTGATTTTAAAGAAGAGAACTACGATCTAATTTTAGAGTCGGGGATTCAATATGCAGATCACCGAAACACGAATGCTGCCATTGTTTTTACTGCCAAGATTTATAGTTAAAATTCATCTTCTGCTTCTGAAGAGGCTGATATGTGCATAGGGAAATTAAAATGTCTCAGCAAGGCAAAGACAATTGTTTCTTAAGAAGAAAGCTGTGATCTAATTTTAGAGTCGAGGAACCCATATGCAGATCACCAAAACACGAATGCTGGCTCGCATGGCTCTTAACTACGTGATCGTGGGTTCAATTCCCGCAGAAGGTGCCAAATGTAATAGCCTAATTCCAGGATTCGGACTTAGCATTTACACCAAAGATAATCAGAGCAATTACGAACAAAAAGTAAGTACTAGCACAAAGTTTAGCGTGGAAAACCTTTTAATAGGTTAAAATCCATTACCTCTCTTGAGGATTTTGAAAATGAGAGAGATCTTATTTAAGATTGCTAGCTATTATAAAGAATGCTTTGACTAGTGTTTGATAGACTTTCTTGATAGGAAAAGTTTTTCCATTCTCTGTAGTTCTATGGACCAATTTATAGGTCTTATAATATGACCATTATTTTCTTTAATGATGAACGTTACAAAATATGGTTTTGATAAGTCTTCATAATGATTGTGTAACAACTTGAGTAACTTATGCTCCATAATGTGTTTTCCATAAATGTGCCATGTGTATGCTGACGAGGTCAAGTGGTCGTATGATGGTCGAAGATGGAACTTGAGTCTGAGATGCTAAATAAGCTCCTTATATAAAACAGCTCTCAGCCAATAGCACGAGAAACATCATGGGTGAGTGGTATTGGCTGAGAAGGTCATTCTTTAACTGTTACCTGACGTTGTAATCTTGATTTTGATGCAGTTTATTACCAATGTCGTTGATGCTTATTTTCGAGATTTTTGACCTGTAATATGTAGTCTGTTTGGTCGAATTGGGTGAACCAATAATCGATATGTAATGTGTAATCTGTTTGGTCGATTTGGACGAACCAATAACTGACCTGTAATATATAATCTGTTTGGTCGAATTAGGATGAACCAATAAGCGACTTGTAATCTATTTGGTCGAATTGGGATAAACCAATAAGCGACCTATAATGTATTATGTGGGCGGTCGAATTGGGATTAACCAATAATCAACTTGTAATCTGTTTGATCGAATTGGGATGAACCAATAAGCGGTCTGTAATGTAATAGATGGGTGGTCGGTCAAATTAGAATTAACCAATAAACGACCAATAATATGTAATCTGTTTGGTCGAATTGGGATGAACCAATAAGCGACTTGTAATGTACTAGATGGGCAGTTGAATAAGGATGAACCAATAAGCGACCTGTAATGTGTAATCTGCTTGGTCGAATTGGATGAACTAATAAACGACCTGTAATGTATTAGATGGGCGGTCAAATTAGGATTAACCAATAAGCGACCTATAATATATTTAGAAGATTGAATTGGCTAAAGCAATAATTCCGTATATAAAAGTATTTTTGCGAGATAGGTAGAAAAATACTGTGACATGTAATCTGTAATATGAAATCTATTTGGTGAATGAACTTGTATTCGCAGAGAATGTCGTGGAAGAACTCGATCTGAAGACAGAGCCTAAACTAAATTTTACCGCAGGTACTGAAGCCCCAGATAGAGTCGTACCAGTAGAGCTAAGACGGTGAAGAAATCAAAATGAAAATTATTCGATCTTGGTAGATATGTTGCAGCAAGACTTATTTGAGATGCTCTTGATGTTGTTAAAAAATGAGGTCGAGTGTTGAGTTAGAGCTAAGATGGCTTTAAAGCTGATGTCGAGCTATGTGTCTGAAGCTGAAGTTGAGCTCGCCCTCAAGAATGATTTATTTGTATGTTGAAGGAAGCAAGTAGTAGCTTCTATGTTAACCTTCCAGGAAATGATGAAAATATTACAGATAGATTCCCTTCCCTGGACTTTGCATACCAGTCTAATCTTAATAAAGTAGTGGCCAATCATATTAAACCTTTTTATCCAGCACAATTAATGTAGGGCATCCTAATCACATTCTTAAACCGTGACCAGCTTGCAGAAGAAATCAATGTCATCGTGGAAGAGATTATGTAACAAACAAAGGGTCACCTTACGAGTATGTTAATTTAATATATCTGGAGGTTGGAGAGGAAATGCAACATCTGGATCAAGAGGTAGTTGGGAGATTGCCATCAACCTATCATACCCCCTAATAGAGATTTAAATCTTGCAATAAGAAACCTTCTCAGCAAAGGAAAGTGGAGCATTAGTAATGCAGCGATCAGACACAAGCTTTCTCAGATTCACAAAAGAAAGATAAATCATGCTCCTAGGATTATTTTTACTGCCAGGATATGTAGTTAGAACTCATCTTCTGCTTCTGAAGAGGTAGATATGCACATAGGGAAATTGAAATGTCTCAGCAAGGTAAAGACAATTGTTTTTGAAGAAGAGAACTGCGATCTAATTTAATAGTCGGGGATCCAATGTGCAGATCACCGAAATAGGAATACTGCCATTGTTTTTGCAACCAAGATCTGTAGTTAGAACTCATCTTCTGCCTTCTGAAGAGGTAGATATGCACATAGGGAAATTAAAATGTCTCAGCAAGGTAAAGACGATTGTATTTTAAGAAGAGAACTACGATCTAATATTAGAGTCAGGGATCTAATATGTAGATTACCGAAGCACGAATATTGCCATTGTTTTTGCTTCCAAGATCTGTAGTTAGAACTCATCATCTACTTCTAAAGAGGCGGATATGCGCGTAGGGAAATTCAAATGTCTCAGCAAGGCAAAGACAATTGTTTTTTAAGAAGAGTACTGTGATCAAATTTTAAAGTCGGGGATCCCATATGCAGATTACCAAAACGCGAATGCTACCTCGCATGGCTTTTAACCACGTGGTCGTGGGTTCGATTTCCACAGACGGCGCCAAATGTAATAATCTAATTCTGGGATTTGGACTTAGCCATTACACCAAAGATAATCATAGCAATTTCGAGCAAAAAGTAACTACTAGCACAAAGTTTAGCGTGGAAAACCTTTTAATAGGTTAAAAGCGATGACCTCTCTTGAGGATTTAGAGAATGAAAGAGATCTTATTTAAGATTGCTAGCTATTACAAAGAATGCTCTGACTAGTTTTTGATAGACTTTCTTGATAGAAAAAGTTCACCCCTTCTCTGTAGTTCTATGGACCTATTTATAGGTCTTATAATATGCCCGTTATTTGCTTTAATGATGAACGTTACAATATATGGTTTTGACGAGTCTTCATAATGATTGTGTAACGGTTTAAGTAACTCATGCTCCATAATGTGTCTTCCATAAATGTGTCACGTGTATGTTGACGAGGTCGAGTAGTCGTATAATGGAAGTCGTATAATGGTCGAAGATGAAGCTTGAGTCCGAGATGCAGGATAAGCTCCTTGCACCACCCTATAAGAAATCATTACGGGTTGATAACTCTACCAAAATGGATTATCCTATCCATGGAGGATGTCTTTAATACTTTGTTCTCTCTTCTTCTTTTCATGTGGATGACATCATGGCAGAGTCAACACCACTATACTCATCCACATAAATACTCATTGTTGCCTATGTACATTTGCAATCGCTCACACTTGGTAAGTATAGATATTGTTTTATTGTAGCCTGCCTCCCGCTACTAGCAGACTTTAAAAATCGACTCTTTATTTTTTTTTCAAATTTTCTCTTGATGCGCTCCTAATTTTTTAGTATTTTTTTCATGATTACAAACACAAGTTTCTTATAAAATCTTGCTGAATAAACTTCAGTTGAGAATGAAGGTTTGGAGTGTTGATTCTGATCGTAGCATCAGCAAGGAAGTAATAATAATGTTGGCATTCCGCTTAAGTTGAAGGCAAAGTTTTGCAACCTTCTACTTTAATTTGGCTTCATCTGCTTCAACTGGACCAATCTCTTCAAGTTACACCGTTGTCTTAGAACTCATACAAGAGATGCATACCTTCCAATAAGAAATCTTAGATCAACCTTTAAATGCAGCTCTAAGATCTCTTTCGGCTTTTAACTGCTCTTTTTTTCTTGAAACATCTTGCTCAAATGCCAAGCGCCGCTTATGCAAAGCATGTTTTCTTCCCTCCTAACTTGGTTTTAGAATTCATTTCCCCTCGTCTCTTTTGCAATCCTATTTCTAAACTCTTTTTTTTTCCATGATCTCAATCCTTGGTATTGCAAGATTTTCTTCCCCAGATGAGTAAATCGATTCCATCAACATATTTTTTCCAACCATGTTTCTTCTCCAAAATGTCGAGCACTTGGTGTTGATATTGCCACATAGTTTACTTGTAGGCTTTTTCACAAATAATTCAGGTTCCACCATAGTAAAGTAAGTACTAGATTTATTGAAGCCAAAATATATTCCATTGATTGACGATATTCATTCTCACTTACTATAAAATCTATCTCGGTCATTGAAATAGTGTTTCCTTGGCTTAATACCTGTCCAGTACAATGAACATTGACATTTAATAGTTAAATAATGGTAATCTTTAATTTTGATTAGGATTCATTGTTGAAAATTGATTTCCATAAACGATTTGGTATCTGAAATGATTCGTGTTAAGTCACAACCGCAGAAGCCAAAAACTCCAACTAGATTTGATTAGCAATGAATAAGCAACAATCTAAAGGAATACACAATAGAAAACACACACAAAGTTTAAGATGGCTTGGCAATTTCCTACGTCCACCGTATAAGATAGAGAGAAAAAAAAAAGTTTATTCAAGATCCAAGGTTACAATCACTCAAAACAATTAGAGGTTTTCTCAAGGATTTCCTCTCAAATTGATCTCACCAAGGGTTGGCATCAAAAGAAACCTAAGTTCCCCTTATATACTTGAGAAACTATTTACAATCGCTAAGATCTCGAGGCAAGTCAAGGGTTACAACTAAATCTCAAAACTGAATTTTTTCTAAGTCTATTTGAGCAGACTAATAGTCTGTTCGAACAGACTATTTGTATTCGAACAAAAGGTGTTCGGGGTGGTTTTATTCGAATAGACCCAAAGTCTGTTTAAATAGATTTTGTTCTGTTTGAGAAGACCCAAAGTTTATTCGAATAGAAAATAGAGTAGCCTCGCAATTCTCCAACTCGGTAAAAATTTCCTCAGCCAAATGAATCGAAATCTGAACAGAACATAGCCACTATCCAAATGAACCCAAAGAAATCCTCTCCACCATCAAATGTTCCCAAATACCCAAACACACAAGCGGCCCAAGGAAACCAACCAAACCAACATCCCAAAAGACCAAATAAAGAACCAAATGTCCCAAGGAAAAAAAATTGACTACACCAAATCAATAGTTGCCTACGTACCGCGGATCAACTCACTCGTAGATCTCAAAAATTCAATCAATCAATATGAAGAATTTGAACAAAGTCCAATCAATGATTAAACTTAATTCCCAAAACCACTTTCGTAAACATATCCGTCGGGTTATCTTTGGTGTGAATTTTCTTCGACAAAATCTCACCCTCTTCAGGGACTTCTATGACAAAGTGATAACGCACATCAATATGCTTTGTGTGTTGATGATGAACCTGATCTTTGGCCAAGAAGATAACACTCTGACTATAACATAAAATATCAAGAGAGTCCATCTTAATGCCTAAATCTTACAAAAGACCTTCCATCCAAATAGATTTCTTTATCGCCTCAGTCACCGCCATATACTCTGCCTCAGTAGTAGATAGTACCACCATTGACTGCAGCGTGTATCTCCAACTAACCGGTCATTCACCCAATGTAAGCATATACCCAGTAGTAGACCACCGTTTATCCAAATCACCCATATAGTCAGAATCTACATAACCCATACAAAATCGATCAATCAAATCTTGTTTACGAAATTCCAAACCAATATCCACAGTACCTTTGATATACCGTAGAATCCATTTCACAGTTCGCCAATGATCTCTACTTGGATCATGCATGTATCAACTAACTATACCAACCGCCTGTGAAATATCTAACCGAGTACATACCATTAGCATATATCAAGCTTCCAACTGTGCTAGCATAAGGAACTTGACTCATATAATCACGTTCCTCATCAGTGTTTGGAGATATAGAATCCCTAAGCTCAAAATAAGGAGCAAGGGGCGTAATTACAGATTTTGTATTCCTATCAATGCCAAATCTCTGAAGTACCTTCCTCATGTATGTCGTCTGAGAGAGACGCACCATTTCCTTCTCTCTATCCCTATAAATCTACATACCAAGAATCTTTTTCGCATCACAAAGATCCTTCATTTTAACTTTTTCACCCATTTACTTTTTCAGCTTGTCAATCATGTTTTTGTGCTTACACGCAATAAACATATCATCTACATGCAAAAGCAAGTAAATAAATTGCCAGTCACGTTGCTTGCGTAAGTAGACACAGTGGTCGTAATGGCTCCACTTGTAATTCTGCCCAATCATAAACTGATCAAACCGTTTTTACCATTCTCTTTGAGACTGCTTCAAGCCGTACAATGACCTTTTCAACTTACACACATAGTCTTCCTTCCCTATAATTGTAAATCCACTTGGCTTAGTCATATAGATATATTCTTTCAAATTCCCGTGTAAGAACGCCGTCTTAATATCAAGTTGTTACAACTCCAAATCAAATTGCGCTACCAAGGCCAATAGGATACAAATGGAGAAGTGTTTAACCACCGAAGAAAAAACTTCATTGTAATCAATCCCCTCCCTTTGAGCATAGCCTTTGGCTACGAGTCTTGCCTTGAAGCGTATATCATCATCAAGAGATCCTTGTTTCTTTGCGTAGACCTATTTATAACCTCTTGCCTTCTTTATATTCAGCAACTTAGAAAGTTCCCAAGTTTAATTCTTGAAAAGAGAATACATCTCTTCCTTTATCGCTCTCTCCCAATGCTTAGCCTCGAAGCCGTAAATAGCTCTCTTATAGGTAGAAGGAACATTCTCTTCAATGACCGGTAGTGCATAGGCTACCATGGCTTTCGCCTTTGGAAGCACCATGTCCTTTGTAAGCCAACTCAGTTTACTTGTATCCCTCTTTGGTTTACTCGTTGCGATTAACTCCACCACTGGAATCTCTTCATCCGTACTACTAAATGCTCTACCTTTATCCGTATTTTCATCATTTGGAACATGAACTAGTATCTTATCACCCGTTGTCACTCTGATAGATGATAACCACTTTTGTACGAAACTCTCTGGCCAATGTGAAGATGCATCAATCTCCACCCGCTGTAATACCTCGTATGTCGTCTTCTTTGTTTGCTCAGAGTCATATAACTTTATCATAAAAGCCTCATCAAAAGTGACATCTCTGCTCCAAATGATCTTTCAGTCTCTCGTATCCCACAACTTACAGCCTTTCATACCCTTCTTCTTACCCAGAAAAATAGAATTCCTTGCTCGTAGATTCAACTTACCATCTTTAGCATGATAGTATGTTGGACACCCAAATATACGAAGAGTATCATAATTTGTAGCAGGTTCTCCTGACCAAGCTTCCATTGATATCTTACCCTCAATTGCAGCTGAAGGCAACCTATTAACAAGGTATCATGCATATGTCAAAGCCTCAACCCAAAATGCTTTGCCCAACCTAAAATTATACATCATACACCGCACTTTTTCTAACAAAGTACGGTTCATGCATTCAGTTACCCCATTTTGCTATGGTGTCTCTCTAACCGTGAAGTGTCAAACTATCCCCTCATCTCGATATACTTGCTAGAATTGATCACTAGTGTACTCCCTGCCATTATCCGAATGGAGCAACTTGATATTTTTGCCAGTCTGAGTTTTAATCAACTTCTTCCACGTCATGAAAATTTCAAGGACTTCACCCTTCCACCTTATGGTGTACACCCATACACGCCTAAAAATGTCATCCATAAAAGATACAAAGTAATGTTTCATCCCTAGCGACGTATTTTTGGAGGGTCCCCAAATATCAGAGTGAACATAATCAAAGGTTTTGCGAGTACGGTGGATAGCGGTGCCGAACATTACCCTTGTCTGCTTGCCCAAAATACAGTGTTAAAAAAAAATCAATTTGTACATCTCGGCACCTTTTAATAGCCCCTGGTTCACAAGAACTCTCAAGGACTTTTCTCCCACATCTACCAAACGCATGTGCCATAGCCGTGTGGTATTACTGGAAGTGGTCTCCTCCCTTCCTACGGTAGAAACCTCACAAAGAATAGTTGTACCATCCAAATAGTACAAGTTATTACTTCTTCTTTGGCCCTCCAATACAACCATGCTCCCTTAAGAACCCTTTTCACCCAATTCTTAGACACAATCTTGCAGCCTTTCGCTTCAAGTAAACCCGTCGAGATAATATTTTTCCTCATTGTCGGAATATACCAAACCTCATCAATCTTTTTAACTAACCAATTATGCAACTTTAGTCGAATGGTGCATATCTTCATAATGCGGCAAGGATCATCATTTCCTATCAACACCGCTCTATCTTCTGACATTTTCAAACTAGAAAAACAACCCCTTTTGGGACAAATGTGATATGTAACACCCAAATCTAAAATCCATTCTTTTGTATTAATAATACATGCATTAGATGAAATAGTCAAAGAAAAATCAGAATCATTACCTCCATTTGCTGTGTCTTGAGCTGCATTTATCGAAGAGCCCAATTTTCCCCTTTTCTTCTTCTTTAAAAGTGCGGGACATTCATTTTTCCAATGACCCGTTTCCTTACAAAATGTACATTGGTCATTTCCCAAATTGTTTCGGTTTCTACCACGACCTCTGGATTTTGACTAAGAGTTGTTACCACTCGTCTTCCTCTTGTTTGAAGATCCTCCTCAAAACGTCAATACCTCGGATGTAGACGTATCGGGCTCACGCTTTTTATTCCTCCGGTACTCATAGCTTACAACCGCCATAGTCACATCCGAGTATTGCAATAAACTCTTCTCAAACGTTATCGTCGTAACAAAATGCTCAAATTCTTCTGGAAGCGAGTTCAAAAACAAGAGTGTCTTGTCTCCATCCCCAACTATCTCTTCAAGATTCGCCAAGTCGGCTAAAAGCTTGGTGAAGTCATTCAACTGCTCCGACATACTAATCCCTTGCCTCATAGTAAAGCGGTAAAGCTTCATCTTTAAGTGAAGTCGGTTTTGGATACTCTTTACCAAGTACTTCTCCTCTATAATCCTCCAAATTTCTTTTGCAGAGGTTTCATTCATTACAAGGTACTTAATTTCTTGAGCAAGACATGAGCAAATTTGGCCACAAGCCCTCTTGTTCATTTTTCCTTCATACACTTTCCTCGATGTCCTCCAGCTTGTCTTCCAATACCAAGTCTAAGTCTTGTTGACTTATGGCATCAATAACCTTGCATCGCCACATGCCGAAGTTATTTATGTCATTGAATTTCTCAACTTCAATCTTCGCATTGTTGAACATCATAGTTATATTCCTTTTCGGGGCCGAGGAACTAGATTCAACTACGTCTCTCATGTTTCTCCCAATTTTCATTAAATAACCAAATCCAAAACCAAATTGAAATTGAGAAACCCTAAACTACCTCACTCTGATACCAATTGTTGAGTCACAACCACGGAAGCCGAAAACTCCAAATAGATTTGGTTAGCAATAAACAAGCAACAATTTAAAGAAATATACAATAGCAAACACACACAAAGTTTAAGGTGGTTCGGCAATTGCCTACATCCACCGTACAAAAGAGAGTGAGAGAGTTTATTCAAAATCCAAGGTTATAATCACTCAAAACAATTAAAGGTTCTCTCAAGGATTTCCTCTAAAATTGATCTCACCAAGGGTTGGCTTTAAAAGAAACCTAAGCTCCCCTTATATACTTGGGGAACTATTTACAATTGCTTAAATCTTGAGGCAAGTTAAGGGTTCCAACCAAATCTTAAAATTGAGTTTTTCTGAAGTCTATTGAACAAACTATTTGTATTAAAACAAAAAACATTTTTTATTCTAACAAAAGGTACTAGGGGTGGTTCTATTCAAATAGACCCAAAGTCTGTTCGAATAGACTTTGTTTTGTTCGAACAGGCGCAAAGTCTATTCGAACAGAAAACAGAGCAGCCTCACAATTCGGCATCTGAATCTTCTCTAAATTCATTTTGTAGTCGTAGATATCATGTCCATATAGCACTTCTTTTGCTCAACTTACAACTTAATACACGCTGAGCAGGGGCAAAGTTAGGGGAGATCAGTGGGATTTGCCTGAAATCACTTACCAAGCAGCTAAAAATGATACATATATGTATAATTTGTATATATTTTACTCCACTTAATTCTAATCATATAATTGTTATTGGTCAAGTGGACAAGTATGTTCACTACAAGAAAAAACACATAATAGCGTTGAAAAACCACTATGAAAAGCTAAAATAACGTTTTTTCGTCCACTCTATTCTCCCATGCTATCATTTTTACAATAACGTTTTTTTGAACGCCATTAAATAATAGCATTTGAAAAACGCTATTAATTTATTTTAAATGACATTTAAAGAACGCCATAGTTGACTTTCTATAGCATTTTTCTAATGTTATATATTATTTTTTCCATAGCATTTGTCTAATGTTATTTATTATCTATACCATAACATTTGTCTAATGTTATCTATTATCTGTAATATAACATCTTCAAATGTTATATTTACTCAACAAATTAGTAGTAAAAAATAATTACAATGTTCAATAAACGCTATCATTAAGACTTTCTAAATTACAAAAATGAAATTAACATTTCATCAAATAAATAAAAGTCACAGCTTTACTGCAAAAATTACTATAATACAATAAAAGTTGATCTTATAATCATCATATTCAGGTCTTCAACAAAAAAGAAGAAAGATAAAAGCAAATTCTTATTTATGAACAATGACCAAAATACTGTAAGAAGCCATTTTCAACTGCGACTCCATCATAAACTGCATAAAAGATACGAAAAAGAGTGTAAGCAAATTAAATTATAAATAATAAAACAATCATACCATATCTAATCCGAAAATGAACACCAATCATGAATCTTACTTTAAATTTTTCTATATAAAGATCAACAATAGGTCTACTAATGTATAAAAATTGGATTATATAAGGATGTAGTGACGGAGAATAAATAGTTAAGTTATAAAAGTTTATTATACCTGAATCAATTATCCTTTATAACCACGTATTTCTTAGGTCATGCAATAAAACTCTTTAAAACACCACCAATTGTATTTACATCATTAGTTGCCCTCTATAATAGGAATAAAGAGATTACGACATTCGTAACAACAACTTTCATAGATCCCTTGTGACTTGTATATACTCTTGATGCAGCATGGGAGAAGAGCAATGTGCCAATCATTGGCAATGAAGACAACATCATCCCCTGTGTACAAGAAGAATAACGACTGATATTTAAGTAAAAGTTAAAGTACGCAATGGATTTCCCTTCGAAACTGCATGCCCAAAAAGAAATCAGAAAATATCTTTCTTAATCTATCAAGCACAACTTTAGGAATGTCAAAACAAGCAAGCAAATGGAAATGGCGATAGGCATATAAGTAAGAACTTGGGGTTAAAAATAAGTTTACCTCCATTAGAGAGAAGTTTGCCTTTCCAACCTTCTACTTTGCTTTGTACTTTCTCAAGAAGTTTATCCGACTTTACAATTGTCACCTTACCATAGCTAATAAGTGCGCCAAGATATACCATTGGAAAAGATCTTAACTGGAAGCCACAAGCATGTTGTATAATACTCCTTCCAATAGGGGTAGAGTGGTGAAGATAAATCCCACTTTTATCTCTGTTAATGTTTTGCCTAGAACAAGCTTCATAACTAGAAAAGAAACCCACCAGCCCTTGTATTGATTTGAGATTACCATTTAAGAACACAATATTGTCATCTGCATAAAGTAGATTAATAATAGGCAGAGAACCCCCAGTTGTGTTGAAAGAACCAATCCTACTAGTACTAAACCACTAATTAAGTCCTCCACAAAGAACCTCTTCTGCCATAATGAAAGCATTGGGGGAGTGAATCACCTTCTCTAAAACCCCAAGAGGACTTCAAATAGCCTTTGATGACCCCTTGCAGTACCTCAGAAAACCAATAAGACTACACATTGAGCAATGAGCGCAACCCACCTTAAAGAGAAACCAAACTTGAGCAACACATCTCTAGGAAAACCCCAAAGCAACCTGTCATAAGCTTTGGACATGTTTAATTTTATCATCACATTATGGCCTCTTGCCTTTCTTTCAAGGTCACCTACCAACTCTTGAGCTAAAGTAATTGCATCATAAATGTCATTGCCTTGAATATTTTCCCTTTGATTATCAGATATAAATCTTCTTCTTCTTTCTTTTGATAGCAGCGGTTTCTTATATTTCCTGGTTTCTTCTATCTTGCAAACATGCATCTTGTAATCAACTTTTTCATAAATGTCAATGAAACTTTCATCTATGTCATCTGCCTGGCATAGTTGACATATATGAAGTTTTCTGGATTGCAAATATAGCCTGACATTTTGCACAAGAATGCATGCACAGTGCTATGAAAACCAACGCCGTTTGTCTCATATTAAATTTCAAGTTTTGAATCCCCTTTGCTGTCATTTTTACCCAACGGTGATTCTAGAAACTAACTGCGGAGGTGGCATTTATAGTGAACATGTGCAATGAGTGATTAAACCACTACTGCAGACTTTAGAGATATGTGGTGCAGTGCAGAAAGCCAAACAGCTGTTACAGTAAGGAATGATTGCATACCGAAATGTATCATTGTGGGGTAAGAGTGTCTATCGTATGAATCCACACCAAGTGATGATGACTGTTTTATGTAAACAATGGAACCCTTTTGTGTGTTTTGTTTCCTCTGTTGGACGCTGGTACCCGTATAGACTGTGTTGTTGATCCTTCGGGTTACACATTTGTTATGACTCCTGAAATGAGGTTCAATGTTGGAGTCACAAACAACTTTGGTATAGCTTCCCTTGATTTGCTCATAAGGAAATCTTTCACTAATCCGCCTATCACAAGGGAGAGTGCTGACAGTAAGCCTGTCGAAGGATTGCATGAACCCTTCTCGTAATTGCTTGATCAATGTTGAAAGCTGCAGTTTGCATTTGTTCCAAAATACATACAAATCCGTGAAAACTCATATAACGCCAAGTTTGTTCTCATAGCCTGCAAACTCTAGATTCCCACTCAATTCACTCAACATCATATAAATTTCACTACAAAGGTGATGAGATTCATCAGAAGCTACAAAATCATGAACTTTCTCATCCATTTCAATCCAACTAGATCCTGTACACCTCTTCCGTACTCCTTTACCCTTCATTACTGACCTGACTTTCTTAACCTCACTCCAACGATCCGCTTCTGCATACATATTACCTAGAAGAACATAATACCCATTGTTATCTGGCTCCAAATTCATTAGCTTTTCCATGGAAACTTGGGCAATTTCTAAATTTCCGTGAAGCTTACATCCCCCCAACGATGCTCCTCATATAACAGAGTTCGGCTCGATTGTCATTCGTCTTATTAATTCTAGTGCTTCTTCCAGCTGCCCAGCTCGACTTAGAATGTCAGCCATGCATCCATAATGCTCTATTACAGGAGAGATGTTATAATCATGGGCCATGCTAAGAAACCACTTACGAGCCACTTCGACTAACCCCGCGTGAGTACAAGTACCAAGGTCACTAATAAAAGTGACCCCATTTGGTTTGATCTTCTCTTTTTCCATTTTTTTAAACATATCCAACGCTTGTTCTCCATATCCGTGAACCGCTAGTCCTTCAATAATAGAATTCCATCAAAACAAATTCTTTTCTCGAAGGTTGAAAAAGACCACGAGAGATCTTGTCACACTCCCATACTTTGCATATATATCAACTAACGCTGACCCAATATACACATTAATATCAAATCTGTTTTGCTTCAAATAATTGTGTGTTTTTCTTCCCATTTCAAAAGAACCCAGATGTGCACAAGCTGAAAGAACTGAGGACATTATAACCTCATCAGGACTAACTCCTGGTGTTTCAATCATCTCTTTGAAAACGTCAATCGTTTCCTTAAGCCGCTTATTCTGCGAATAACAAGCCATCATCGTTGTTCATGTAATGAAGTCCCTGAAAGGTATTTGACCAAACAATATCGTAGCAGACCCAACATCACCCGATTTCCCATACTCAAATATCATAGTATTCCAAGACGCAATATTCCTTCCCGGCATCTCTTCAAACAGTACCCTCGCTGAGCTCAAATTTCTCCAACTCTAATTTATCCCAAAATCATCGTACTCTATGCAAAACCATCTCTCTCAGGCATTTCATCAAACACCATAAGCATAAGCCCCAATCCTCTCTAACAACATCAGGATAAACCTAATTCGATCTGACTTAAAACCCAATATATACCCATAGAAAAAATTCCACAATTAGTGAAACCCCATCATTTGTATTTTAAAATAAGTAAATTAAATGTGTAAGATTCAATAAGTCCTAGCAAAATTACCCAAACAAAGAAAACTGAAGATGGACGAATTCATGCTTTGAATTTGCAAATTGATGGTTAAAAGAAAGAGAAATTTACCAAAGTTTGCATTGCCTCCTTTCCCGACTTTGTATACACGGTTTGGGAAAATGAAATTATACTCAAGGAAAAATGTTTAAATCTAAATTCGACTAAGGCATTTGGCGCTGTTATTTGGAAGGGATTATGATAGCGAGCATAAACGCTATGAAGAGTAAACACTGAGAACTTCTGTACGTTTAGTGTTGTTTTCCTATGAAAAAGAATGATATGATGGCGGTTTTTAACAAAATACTGTAAAATGGTACCTTTTAATAACATTTTATATAAATGCTATAAAACTAATGTTATTATAGATGATTTTTCTTGTAGTGGTTTGTTTTGACTACCTAAAGAAGGGTTTAACTCCCCATAGCGAATTAACTTTAAGATTAGAACTCTCTTCTAAGATATTTTTTTTTTTTTTTTTTACTTGGTATAAGTTTTAATAGAAGCGATACTAAAATCCCCTAATATGCTTCATAATTTTTTTCTCAGGGGCGATACCCCGAACCTCATCGTTTTGTTTTTTCAACCCCAGAAACATGCCAACTCGTTCTAACGGCATCCAAGGTCGTTCGAACGACCTTGACGAACGGCATCCAAGCCCGTTCGAACGACTCTACGATAATTGATTTTTACCCCAAGAAACTTGACCACTCGTTCGAACGGCTTCCAAGCTCGTTCGAACGACTTCGACAAAATCAGTCTTCAACAATTTCATTCTTCACATTCGAGTTCACCTCAAAACATCCCTAGATCTTTCTGGATCAGTCTAACTTACATTCACCAGCTAAAAGTGGCTGTAGTAACAAGGGTGCCCATGCAAGCAGCAACAGATGGATTCATTCGATTCACAGAGGCATTACCTGCAATAGTATGCATCTTTTTTAGAACTCTCTGTGGTAATCGCCTGTTTGGTTTAGGGAAGTGTCTAATATTGCACAAAGTAAAGGAGTTCCTCGAGTATCCTTCGTTAAATTCTGTATGTCTCTAGCAAAGTAGTACAGTACGGTGCAGGAACTGGAGAAGATAGTATTCAAAGCGGTCCACTCTTGAAAACAGTATTCAAAGCTCCAGTTCTTGAACGCTCGAGCAATGCCCACGAAGGCGACATTTCTCAAAAACTTAATTGAAACTAGGGCAAATTCTTCAGTCTTAAATCCAGCTAGAACTCAACTTCTCACCCAGACTAAATAGTCCAAAATTGCCTCACCGAACTAATCCTCCTCAAATACGCCTCTCATCAACACTAAAATGGTTCACAAAAGAATCTAAAGTAAGTAAAGCTCAAATTTACATATCTCATCTCCTTTAAGAACAGCTCAAATTTGGATAGTTCAGAATTTGGAAATCTCGATCTGAGCTCCATATCTCTCTAAGGTGTGGTCTCATTGATTAGCCCATATTATTGTGACCTGTATGTTATGTCATTTTACTTTGAGAGGCAAAGTTATTATTTACAGTCCACTTGATGACTGAAAGAAAGGCGATATATAGCTTTATTCTTGATGGAGTCAGCTATTTTAAGGCCCACATGACTGTGAGATTTTGCTCAAGCCAGTTATGTATTATCTACACCATTGAAGCCTAGGTAACCATTCCATTAAATTAACTCCATAGTTATCAACATTACTCATTGATGAACCTGGTTTGTTCATCTTTCTTATACGTTAGTTTCAGGTTGTTCACTATTTTCGAAGAACAAATAAGTTGCTTATTTTATTTTATTTGACGAGAAAGCAGCAAGACCCCCACGAGGTTTATTGTAATACAACCTTAGTGCCATCTAGGATTCTTACATCTCTTTGTATCAGCAGGAGCAGTTGAAGTTCTCAGCATTTCTTTTGAATTGTTGAATTGTCCTGACCTGATGCAAGCATATCCAAGGTGGCTTCCATATCCAATCAATTAAAGTCTTTGCATAGAGGGAATCAGTTATTACTTCATAGCTTTCAATACCAATAGCATTTGCCTTCATGTGTTGTAACAATTTCTTTCTCCGCAATGTTTAGGTTTTCTTCTACTAATCCATTATAAGCAAAATTTGGTATTTCATTTTTTAGTCTGATGATCCCTCCATATACAGTTTTTTCTGTTGTGTGACTTCCATCAGTATTTATGACTACATCAGAGTTTGGGGACCATGCAGCCTATTAAATTATCCTAGTGTGACTTGGGAGAGCTTTAATCTTCCATTTACTTAAAGCATTTCTGTTACCAGCAGTTTCAGAGAATGAGCTTTCTCACACTTGATGGTCATCTCATTTTATATAGTTCCAATAACATTGACTTCGTTGTTCCTGATATTTTGGATTTGTCTCTTGTTTCTTACTGCCAAAATATGGTAAACAGTGGTAGTGAGGGCATTGTTCATGATTATGAGAATGTTATTGGCCTAAACTTTTAGGAGGAAGCAAACTAGTAAGGAAAACGCTATAATATAATTCAATCAAATGAAATTAGGCTTTCATCAAAAACCCTAATTTTAGAGAAAACTCTACAAGTTGAATCCCTAAAACTAACCAACTAAGTAATTTAAAATTAAGCTCGCCATTTTATAGATCATGAGGGGCTTTATTTTAGAACCCCCCCCCCCCCCCCCCCCCCCCTTATTCCCAATCAAAATAGGAAATAGGCTAAAAATAAAATTAACTAAAATTAGATGTACTTCATGTAACACCCCGGCTAAGCGGTATTGGGAAGGTGCCTAGCCCATTAGCGGTGATGTAGCACCAATAGTTTAGTCTTACATCGCTTAAGATCCTGCCAGGTGTATGGTCCTTAAGTTAGGATTTCACTCTACATACCACCGAGGCTTTTTCTTAGGAAGAAAAATCCCACACTGTAGGAGATGGGGACTGTAACCCCCTGGCTGAGCGGGTATTGGGAAGGCTCCTAGCCCATTAGCGGTGATGGTAGCACCAATGGTTTAGTCCCACATCGCTTAAGATCCTGTCATGTGTATGGTCCTTAAGTTAAGATTTCACTCTACATACCACCGAGGCTTTTTCTTAAGAAGAAAAATCCCACACTCTAGGAGATCCGCAGTGGTTAAGTAGGGACAATATCGGTGCCCGTAGAGTGGAGTCGTGACACTCCAACGCTGTGTGGGTAACGATCAGGACTTGTGATTCACATCAGTGGTAGTCCATCTTATAGTTGATGAATTTCTTCTTCCCATTACATCTCTATTTATATTCAGAGATTCTAAATAGAAGACTATATCTTCTTTGAGAATGCACAGCTGAAAATTACCCTGATTGGCCTTCATCAACTAGAGCTTTGTTCTGGTTTAGCATCTGAATCTTTCAGGAATTAATGAGTAAGCGGGAAACCATGCCATTCCCTTTGGCCTTCTGTATTGTTTTTAACAAATTACATGAAACTTGGTTTTGTTTCCATCGTTAGAGTTAAATTGCAATTTTGTGGTATTTTATAATTTATTGGAATCAAAATGTCGTGTATGGTCAAGAATGACTTCTTTTTGGGATTGTGCTTTAGACCAATACATGATATTTCAAACAGCCAATGATTAAAAAAAATGTCCAAACCCCAATTACTGTAATTATTGCATTTGACCTAAGAAGGGATGCTAGTTTGTCTGAATGCAGTCCAATAAATTGTGTTCTAGCTTTTTTAAGGTGTGTTCTTATGTACAGTTGAAGCAGGAACTGATAAAGTCGGAGGAAAGTAAAGCGAAGGGAGAGGACATAAGGTCGAAGTATCTACAGAGTGAACTTTTAGAGTTGATCATGTCACGTCTCTTTCTTGGTAACTTCATGTCTTTTTTGTCTTGTTTGCAAACCATGGGCACCCATCAGTCCAGCGCCTGTGTTGGTCCCCATTCATTTTGAGTCCCAAAACTACCAGTGGTTTATATGCATCCCAAACAATAACAAGGGGGATGCGATTTCTTTGACCCCATATATAAAAAATCTTACTTCACAACAATTCCTGACATTGTGGGTGCAGTTATCCGTCACTCGAACTTTGGCTGGTTGTTAATGTCCAAAGGAGAGTTTTCGTTTTTCTTTTTTAATCCCATCACTGGGCAGACCATCACACTTCCTGATTTCGGGCGATCCTATGACATTTCAGGCGTATCCTTTTCTTCTCCACCATCTTCCAAAGATTGTATAGTTTTCGTATATTACTCATGTTGGTATCATACTTTGATTTTGACTTGCTCCCCTGGTGAAGATGACTGGAACTATCAGTATTTGGTCTCAAACGAAGAGAAGTTCTTTGGATCTCGCTGTAATCCTATTTTTCATGATGGTGCTTTATATTGTATTGGTATAGACGGTAGCATAAGTGTGTTTGTCTAATCAGGAAAGTTAGCGGAGGATGGTGATTGGAGGGTCATTCCAAAATTGTAATAGCACCGGAACCACCAAGATTTTCTAGGAGTTTTATTGTGGAATGCAGCGGTGATATCGTATCAATATTTGTTGGTCGTTGGGGTCATCCAGTCAGTGAAACACACTGGATCGATGTGAAATGAAATGGAGAAAGTTGGAAAGTTTGGACAAGAGAACAATGTATCTCAGTCATACTGCATCCGTATTGGTACCTGCAGCGTCAAAAGGGATGGAGAACAAAATCTACTTCCCAAGGTTCAAAAGTAATGACATGGTTTATTATTCACTTGATACTCGCAGGCAACACTCTCTTGATAGCAACTATTCATGTGAAGATTGGACAAATACAAGCGAAAATTGGCATTGCACTTGGATTGAACCTAGTGTTGAAATGGTAGAGCAAATGTAGTGCCTCTTCCACCTGATGAAGAGTTTGATACATAATAATAACTTATTATGTATCAAAATTTTCTACTTATTTTTTCTAATTGTACACAAAAACCAATTTGTTTTCATTTTATTTGTTTAATACTTTAATCTATTGTATGATAGTTTCATTAACATCTCATCCCATAATAAAGTTACTGAAGCTCAAGTTTACCCTGTCTTCTAATGTCTTGTCTTGCAAATTAGTGAATGCTTACTGGCTGAAGGATAGTTGTACTCTATACGATATTCTCAACGTCTAAACTGACCAAATCATTCCAGTGAAGTATTTCGTAGCTGCCGATGGTAATTGGTAATGGCTCAAATTATCACAAGAGATACCTTTACTACTTTTAATGACTAGAAGATTGCTCTCACTAGTGGTGTTCTTTGGTTATCTTCTTCTGTAAATAATGCTTTTACTCTCAAATCTGTCTGCAAAGTGTAGCAAACAAAATCGATATTACATTTGTGAAATGTTTGAAACCGTGATTATTTGTGCATATTTCTTGCTAAGCATTTCCCTGTATTTCCTTTTCTTTCTGAGTAGAACCGCAACGCACATGATAACTACGTAGTTTGTCTCTGTCACTCTTTGCACTTGCCCTCACTCATTAACCAAGAATTAGACACGTTAACCTTATGTTATTTGACAGTGGTGTTTCGAAGGTGATTAAGGTAGATATACTTATCTATATTTATAAAGAAAAACCTCAATATTTGATTTGAGGCACAGTCGTACATTAACGAGTTATCGTTTTCGAGGAGTGGATTAGATGATGTTAACCAAAAAAAAAAATGACAAAAGAATAGATCCTGGCTATTGATTACGAACTCAATATAAGCCCTCTATTTGCATACAAATACACTTCTCGAGACATTACCTTATAAAACCTAATTATTTTCCCCTCTTATCACTTCACCTCCACTCCATACATTGGTTTATATATTTCTATCTCTTTAATCTTTCACTCTTCTCACTTCTTTCCTCTCCTCTCCATACTAAGGTTTTTGACTTTCTATCCTCTTTTCACTTCACCTCCTCTTCATACGTTGGTTTTTATGTTTTTAATCTTACCCTCTTCAAACTACTCTCTTCAAACTACCCTCTTCAAAATAAAATCAAAAATTAATTCAAAACTCAACCGTATCCCCTAAATGTAATGCGTTCACATGCGCAATAGCGTGTGCACAATTGCTCGTATCTAAGAAAAGAGTAGAATAACTATACCTAAAGGGTGAACCGCAGAGTTTTTATATGCGAAATCAATCTCACTGTCTAAGGGAGCAACCTTTTTGTCTTAGAGTAACAACCATTTCATATTATTGAAATCAAACTCACGTTTTCTCTAGCCTATATTGTGTATCTTTTACTTCTTTTCTTTTTCCCTTCTTTTTTAAGTAAAAGTGACATAGATAGATCAGCCCTAGTGGGCATAGAAGAGGTTACATAGTTCACCAAGTTTGTTGTCTCCTCAAACACAGCTAATAAGAGAGGGGAGGTGGGAACCCTTGGCGGCTAAAGCATGTGCCTCAAAATTACGTAACCGACTAATATACTCAAATTTAAATTCCAAAAAATAGGACACTAAGGACAACATAACTAGCGCCAAAGTGAGGGCACCCCAGGAAAGATCTATGGATTTTGCATCAAAAGCTTTTACGAGACATAAACAATATGTACGAACCATAACTCTTTCCAAACCTGCTTCAAGCGCTGTTTTCATGCCTCTGATCATAGAAATCACTTCTACTTCTTCCGGGTCAGCCGCCCTGGAAGAGTCTTAACTAGAGGTGGCAACGTGACGGGTTCGAGTCGAGTCTTACTCCTCAAGGACCCATACCCATTTAGTTCAGATCTATCGGGTTCGGATCCTATTCGGGTTTGGGTCCTAAACTAGTGAAACCCGACCTGAGCCATTTAAAATTATAGGTTTAGTCGGGTCCGGTTCTTATATTCAGGTCCTTATGATCGTGATTACCTTACTACAAAAAACGACAAAAATTCATAATTGGAGTATCAATAATTATTATATAAAACTTTTGTAAGAATAATCTCTCTATTAAAACGGGGCGGTGCTTTTGCCGCTTTGGACAAGTCTGCCTTATGTCGGAGACAAAGAGGGGCCGGGATGAGCTGTGGATGCCTCGAGATTGACACATGAAGGGGCTCTTTTGGTAATTCGTGTGTTTAAGAGTAAAAGCTAATGAACCAATCTCGACTCAAAACTAAACTTGTCCTCCCCCGACAAAAAAAAAGCACTTTCATCTCCCAAAAAAAAAAAATCCAAAACAAAACCAGCTCTCTGTCTGAACTGAAACCCTCTCTTTCTTCTACCTGACAAAGTAAAAATCTAACTCCGACAAACAACTGAGCTCTCTCCATGCCTCTTTCTCTTTCCCAATAGTATTTAGGTATGACATCTCTCTCTCTCTCCAGACCCAAAAAATTGCCAATGAATATAAAATTTTATCCGAGTAAGGATTCGTGGAGGAAGAGGAATCCATTGGGTGATTTTCAAATTGTGAACTCTGAAATCAAAAGTTAAGCTTCATGGGTTTCAATTTTAATTTTGTTTGTTTAATTACAATTTAGGGGATTTTGATTATAGGTTCAACTATTTCATAAAACTTAAAAATTGTAGAAGTTAATCTCTCACCCTCTTTCTCTCTCGAGACCCAAGAATTGCTAATGAAGACAAAAATTTATCCGATTAAGGTTTCGTGGAGGAAGAGGAATCGATTGGGTGATTTCCAAATTGTGAACTCTGAAATCAAAAGTTAAGCTTCACGGGTTTCAATTTCAATTTCGTTTGTTTGATTACAATTTAGGGGATTTTGATTATAGGTTCAACTATTTCATATAACTTAAGAATTGTAGAAGTTACCCAATTAGAGGTGATCCAGGTGGATCTAGAGTTATTTGAAGATTTGTCAAAGTCGTTCGAACGAAGTTGAGTGTCGTTTGAACGAGTTGTCATGTCCTCTAGAATTTTGGCCCAGAGCCATATTTCGTTCGAACGAAGTTGAGTGTCGTTCGAACGAGTTCTCATTTCCTCTGAAATTTTGGCCCAGAGCCATATTTCGTTCGAACGAGTTGGGACCAAGCAATTTTTCTAGGGTTTAGACTAATTAGTCGTAAAGTCGTTCGAACAACTCCCTAGTTCGTTCGAACGACATTTGCGGTATTTTGATTTTCAGGCATTGTTTTGCCTCGAGATGCGTTCTATTTTGTAATTTCGAGTTCCCTAGCATATAAAGGGAACTTAGGTTATTTTTTAGGTTATATTAGATCTGAAGAGAGTTCTGAGAGAAACCTAGGGTTAGAGATTTTTAATTGCAATTACTTTAAGTTAAATTAATCGAATCTTTATTTTTCCAAATCTAAGTAGTGTTCTTTGTTCTTTCTACTAACTAAAGTTTCTCAATCGGATTGTGGATTAAGTGGTATCAGTTTTACAATTCGATTCTCGGGGGGTTGATTGTGGTTTATGGTCTCTATACGCGACCGTCTCAAGAAAACGAAGGGGAAGCTAGTGAGTACGTTGAAGATCCATCACAAATCTACTTCAAAGAAAAATGACGACTTGGAGATGGGCGATTCCAGCGATCGACTCATGATTTTGGAAATGACTGTTTTTGCCCTAACTTCTATTGCAGGGGAGTTTGTCGAACAATTACATCTCACAAACCTTGCGTTAGGTTCCGTTTCGGCGAATCAGCAAGGCTGCTTTCAACGGTGACGCCGATCGAAGAATAAAGGGGTTTCGGAGGTGGATAGAGACGAGGTTAATACAAAGAAAGATAGTGATTCTAGTGATGCTGATTCTGTCAAGGAGCGCACAGGTTCTGGTAAGTCAACAAATCTTATGCGCAATCTTCGTATTGGCTTTAAGATTGAGATTCCAGTTTTTGATGGTTTCGTCGATGCCGAGAAATTAAATAATTTGTTAGATAGGTTTGAGACCTATTCTTATGTGGATGAATATTCCAACGCTCAGAAGATTTGCTTCTCTACTTTGAAATTCACAAGTCACTCACTTTTGTGGTGGAAATCCTACCGGAAATGACAAGATGATGTCGGAATTCTAAGTTGGAAGGAATTCAAGGTCTTGGTGAAGAAGTAATTCTATCCGATTGGGTATGAACATGAGCGATGGTACAAATGGCACAATTTGCGCTAAAGGTTTGGGCAATCCGTATAATAATTCACTACAAAATTTCATAACCAAGCGTTGGTTTTGGATATTGACATGAATGAGTACGACATGTTTATAAAGTATACGGGGGGTTTATCGGAGTTCATTCGAAGGGAATTAAAACTCTTCAAAGTGGAGAATATCGAGGACGCTACCGTTAAAGCAATTGTCATTGAAGACAAGTACTTGAAGAGCGACAAGAAAGACGACAAGAACAAGTCAGGGTACAAGGCTAATTGGATGTTTGATAAGAAATGAGAGTCCTAAGGAGAGGGGTCTTCATTCAAGGGGACTATCTGTAGTTACTACTAGGCTAATGGGAAAATTTCTGATAAATGTAGAAAACTTCACCTGGAGCTTCGGCCGAAGGAGGAGAAGGGCAAGAAAGGGAAACATGCACTAGTTGCAGCGATTGTGGATCTTATGGATTTAGATAAGCCAAATCCTAAGCTTACTCTAATGTTCAAGCAACCTCTAGCTATCGACGAGGCGAGTCGGGAAGAGCTTTTCTTTGTCAGCATTCAGGTGAAGGAGAGCTTAGTCGAGGCCATCATTGATCCGGGTAGTCAGAAGAATTTAATTTCTGAGGCGGTGGTAAAGAAAATGGGTTTGGCCATTGTGGCTCATCCTAAGCCGTATGGTTTGGGTTGGATTCAGAAAGACGCGGAGTTGAAAATCACTAAAAGTGTACGTTCAAGTTTACGATTACTGAGAAGTTTATTGACGAAGTGACATGTGAGGTGGTTTCGTTGGACGTGTGTCAAGTCATCTTGGGTAGCCCTTATCTTTAGGACCGAGATACAATTCTTTACCGTCGTGCTCGCAAGTATCGTTTGGTGAAGGATGGGACTGAGTTTCATATTAATGCGCGTAAGGAACATATCACTACCAATAATTTGGTAACGGTGACTCAGGCGAAGAGGTTGGTTAATGCGAGCGGAAGTTATTGGTGCGACCGGTTCAAGAGGGTCCGTCGGCTACAATATTGTCTACTTTGGCAATGTCTCCTAAGCAATAAACCGATATAGGAGAGTTGCAAGAGGAGTATGAAGACTTATTTCTGGGCATCGAAGGGATGTCGTGTAAGAGGGATATGGAGCATGATATCACCTTGGTGAATGGTGAGCCACTACCCAATATTGGGTTATATTAGACTTTTGTTACAGAGTCTGTTGAGATCAAGAAATAGATACATGAACTCCTGGAGCAAGGAGTTATTAATCCAAGTTGCTCACCTTGTAGTTCGTCGGTGCTACTGGTGCCAAAGAAGGATGGGTCTTAGAGGATGTGTGTGTATTATCGGGTATTGAACAAGATCACGATGAAGAATCGTTATCTGCTTCCACGGATTGACAAACTTTTAGATGAGCTGCAGATAGCTCAGTTTTTCACCAAGTTAGATCTTAAGTCGGGTTACCATCATGTTCGAATCCGAGAGGGGGATACTTAGAAGATAGCGTTCAAAACCAAATATAGCTTATTTGAGTGGTTAGTGATACTTTTTAGGTTATGCAATGCTTCAACGACGTTTATGCGGCTAATGAATGAGGTACTTCGTGTGTTTATTGATGATTTTGTGATTGTATATTTAGATAATATCTTGATATATAGTCGTAAATGGGAGGAGCATCTTGGGCATTTACGTAAAGTCTTGGGCATGTTGCGATCATAACAACTTTTTATGAACGGGAAGAAGTGCGAGTTTGGGAAATGGTAGCAAGTCTATTTGGGATTTATTGTTGGTGGCGGCGACCTTAAGGTTGATCCAGAGAAGGTCTCAGTCATTTCTAATTGGCCTCGACCCCGCACAGTGACGGAAGTGTGGAGTTTTATGGGTTCTTGTCAGTACTTACTGAAATTTATTCAGTATTTTTCCCAAATAGCCGCACCGTTGCATTCTTTGATGAATATCGGGGTGCAGTTTATATGAGAAGAACACCATGAGAAGACCTTTTTATTATTAAAGTGGAAGATTACAGATGCACCAGTATTAGCATTGCCTAATTTGCAGTGGCCTTTTGAGGTCGAGACAGATACGTCAGAGTATACATTTGGGGCAATCCTTTTTCAGGATGAGAAGCAGGTTGCTTACCATTCTTAGATGTTTACAGGAGTAGTACGCAACTATCCTACCTACGATAAGGAGTTCTACGTACTATATCAATCTGTTAAGCATTGATGGAGTTACTTATTGGGAAAGGAGGTTGTGGTACATTCCGATCATAAACCGTTACAGTTTTTATCAATGCAATCCAAGCTTCAGCAAGTTCGCCATATGAAGTGGATGTCATACCTTCAACAGTTTACCTTATTGATCAAGTATAAGTAAGGAGTGGACAACAAGATGGCTGATATGTTATCTCGATTCCCATTACCAACTATTTCCGCTTTATTGGTAGCTATGCAGATCTAGCCGATTGTTCCTTCTGAGTACGTTTCAGGGTATGACGATGACAAAGAGCTCAGTGTAATTTACGAGAAGTTGCTGCAGGGAAAGACATACTAGTATGTTCTGAAAGATGGTTTGATTTACAGGGGCAATCTACTATGTATTCTAGAGGGTGGAGACCGTTTATAGTGGATTTAAAAGGTACATTATTCCTGGGTGGCAGGTCATTTCGGGGTTGAGAAGACTCTTTTGAATTTGCGGCGTTATGTCTATTGGCCGAAGATGCAGGTGAATGTTGCTCGTATGGTTCGTGGTTGCGTGCTATGCAACACATCGAAACCTTATAATAGGAAGATAAGACTGTACTTACCATTGCCAATTCCTAATCGACCTTGAGAGAGTATTTTGATAGATTTTATGGGTGATTTTCCCATGACCATGTCTAAGAATGACTATTTGTTTGTGGTGGTGGATCGATTCAGCAAGATGATTGTTCTTATTCCATGCCAGAAGACGGTCACAGGGGAAGGAGCAGCGGGATTGTCTTTCAGAGACGTCTGAAGGTATTTCGGGCTCCCTTCTTCTATTATTTCTGATAGGGATAACCAATTTTTAGGGCATTTCTGGAGATTGTAATGTGGGATGATAGACACTAAGTTGAAGAGAAGTACCACTTTTTATCCACAGACAGACAGGCAAACAGAGGTCATTAACTGAATTTGGTACATTTATTATGGGGATTCCATTCTAAGCATCCTAAGACTTGGGATAAGAGTTTACCGTATCTTTAGTTTGCGTTCAATCCGCCGGGTGATTCATGGTTCCACGTTGAAGTCTCCATTAGAAGTTTGTTTGGGGTACTTGCCGTAAATCCCTTTTGATTTGGCGTTTGGTTTTGGCGACAAGACGGTGTCAGGAAAGGAGGAAGAGGATCATATTAAAGCTTAGCATTTCATTGAGAAGATCAACAAGGTTCTTGAGGTGGTTGAAGCTTAGTTGAAGAAGACTCAAGTGAAGTCTAAAGCCACGACATGCATAGGGTTGAGTGTACTTTTCTTTAGGGAGACTTCGTTTGGTTACATTTGGATAAGGAACGCTTAAAGGGGAAGGTAAGAAGCTCAAACCTATCCGTTATGGTCCATTTTTGATACTCAAGAAGATTGGTTGTGCATTCCAGTTGGATTTATCACTTTTCATGAAGATGTATTCGGTGATTAATGCCGAGCATTTAAAGCTATTTGAGCCATCTCTTTTGGAAGAAGACTCTGCAATCGATACTCACCTACCGTCAGTGGATGACTTATGGATGGAAAGAGAAGATCCGTTGCCAGAGGATGGTATTCTAGAGCGAAAGGTTCATACTACAAGACGGGGTGCTATTGATTTGTTTCGATTTGGGAAGAAAGGTCAGCGACCAAGTATGTTGAAGTGGTACAGTAGGGAATTGGGCATCGCCGCGTTCCCACATCTCCAATTCTAGCTTGAGCAGGAGCTCAAGGCTCCTAAAGGGGGGAACCATGATCCAGGAGGATCTAGAGTTATTTAAAGATTTGTCAAAGTCGTTCGAACGAGTTGTCACGTCTTCGGGAATTTTGGCCCAGAGCCATATTTCGTTCGAATGAGTTGGGTTTCGTTCGAACGACCAGGCAAATTTTCTAGGATTTAGACCAATTAGTCGTAAAGTCGTTTGAACGACTCCCTAGTTTGTTCGAACGACTCTGGCGGTGTTTTGATTCTCAAGCATTGTTTTGCCTCGAGATGCGTTCAATTTTATAATTTTGAGTTCCCTAGTATATAAAGGGAACTTAGGTTATTTTCTAGGTTATGTTAGATCTGATGAGAGTTCTGTGAGAAGCATAGGGTTTGAGAGTTTTCATTATAATTACTTCAAGTTTAAGTAATCGAATCTCTATTTTTCTAAATCTAAGTAGTGTTCTTCATTTTTTCTACTAACTAAAGCTTCTCAATCGGATTGTGGATTAAAAGAATTTTAAATATAGAACTCAAGCTCTTGAATTGGGGATTAATTTGGAATCAAAATGAATTGATTTCTTCGAATTATTCTTCTTGATGTTGTATTTGGGAATAAGCTTTAGATTGGGTTATTTTCGAATCCAAAATAGTCATATGATCTTTGTCTCTTTAAACTTTTCTTGAATGCTCATAGGTAAGATGGTTGAATTTAGCTTTCTATAGTAAAGAAAGCAAGAGGTTTGGTTGTAGTTATGTTTTTCTTCTGAAATTCTAAATGACTTCGGGGGTTTACTAGCCTGAGAAATACAAAAATATTGTATCTCCTTTTTTGAAGTCTCTAGTTTAGTTAGTTGCTTATTTAGCATATTCCAGAATGAATATATCTTAAGCGTGACCAAATCATTTATTCTTTGATTCGTGATGAGGTTGGATGTGTTCTAAAATGTTATGTGAGAGTATTGTCTATTTATGTCTAGGCAACTTGCAATACAAGTGTTTTTTTCTTCGTCATAAAGTGGGTCGTTGACTTCAATAAAAAATTTCTCACTATTATAATGTTAAAATGTCCTTATATTGTCTAGCTCAATGTAACATTGTTACCTTGAAGTTGTGAATTTTCTTACCCTATGGATCAATGGTCTATAGCATTTTAGCTTATCTTTGGTTTCTCTGTGTTATTGTAAAATGATAAATAATTTTTGTAAGAATAAGGTATATTGCATGTTTTAGTCTATTTAAAAGTTGTTAATTTTTTTCCCACAAGCCTCTAGTTATACACAGACTAAAAGTAGAGGATAACATGGAAAAAATACCGCAAAAACTTGAAAAATGATCAAATAGCAATATAAGTAAATACCTAAGATGGTAACAACTATATTTATTACCACTTAACTGGATTGTGAGATATGGTATTGGACATTTATACTTTTATCTATCCTTTTGAACTTAAGATGCCGTGAGTTGATAACAAATTTGGGCCTAAACTCAAAAGGTTAGATATGGAAAATCCAAGGGACATCTTGCAAAGCAATATATAAATCTATATAGGATTATTAAAGCTTCCTTACGTGCTTTGGTAACTTTTAATAGGTACTAGAACTATGCAAAATAGGTTGATTGGAAGAAAAGATTCCTATCCAGACTCTATGTTGCCTTTTTAAGGTCACTAATAAGAGCATTGCCCACCTGTTCATGGGATGCACAAAATTAAAAGTAAATGGGAGTACTTAATAATGATAAGGTTCGATAACTTGATTACTACAATCAGCAAGACTTTAATGTTGTTGGTGCACTTTCTTGGGGATGGCATAATCCTCCATGGGAACAATTGCAGCATTGTTTGCGATACTAAAAAAATGATGGATTGGTTTGCTGATTTCATACTTAGAGGGAGTTTTTTTTGTATATCAGGAGATACTACCATAACGCTTCGACGAGCAGGAAAAGTAAGTTGCATTATATAAATTTATTACTGAGTTACTTCAAGCTATAGTAAGGATGGTTAACACTTACATGCCTTACCTTATTTATATATATTAGGACGATCAAATGAGAATAATTATGATTACAGGGATACTATATATTGATCGTTAGCTCAAATGGTACTACAATGGTAAGCGAAGAAAGGTAGGACCAAATCGAACATTGTATGATGTATTTTTGCTTTCAATTATCACCGAATAAAGTTTATATAGAGATTCTTCTGGCAGAGGGATAAGCATTAGATCTGTGAAAAGAGGCAATAACAATAGAAATACATTTTCTTTAAGAGGTTATATTAATTTTAATATATTTAACAAGAATTTTGGGGTAAGACATGATAATCTTAAAATATAATAACTGCTATTATGAACTTAAGCACTCGTGCATAGCATGGGCTTATAACCTAGTTTATATTAGATTAAAAAATAATGTTTTTGCTCAGAGACAAGTTTGCCTATGAGAGAGAAGGTTTATCTAATAGACAAAGAGGGACTGAGATAGAGTTTAAGTGCATCGGGATTATTTTTTTATCTGATATGAAGGCTGAGATCTTTCTCTCTTATTTCTTGGGGGTAGTTTCATAAACAGTTGTTTTGATTAAAAATAATGCCCGACTCTTTCTCTCTATCCGGCTTTGCCTCACCAGTATCTCAACAATTGTATTCCTAATATCTCTCACTACCTATCCTCTAAATTTAAAACATCCCACATACCTTTGGTATTGAGTTCAAAGTTTGAAGGAAATTCACATCGCCTCCAAAGGATTTTTGTGGCTATGCTCCCCTCTAAAGGTACATTTACAGATGCTCATGAATCTTGCATCTTCTTAATATTTATGGTAATGACTTGATCTCATATTATAGGTCTGATATTGGGGTTTTAATGTAAGGGCCTTGTTTGCATTTTTTAATTTTGCTCCAAAATTAGAAAATTCTATGATGATAACTGTATGTTTGTATCTTCTTAGCATCGAATCTAAACATTGAGGTCTGGGTTTCATCTCTCTTTTGTTTCTGTGTCTGTGATGGAAGAAGCATGATAGCTATGTGATGAAATACCCCATCCAGGTGGTATTAATTGCTGCAACTTTTAGCTTAGGATTTGAAAGCAACTACATACAACATCATATAGTATTTGTTGTAACCTTTTCTTGCTGTGAATGAAATATTTGGTGTTCAAAATTAAATTGTCTCGAACATTCTCAAAACCCCTTATTCACGAGTACTTAAAAGGGTAATATCTTATATTGCAACATCATATAGTCATCCATGTTTTGGTTCTCAAAAATCCATAGCAGTGCTTCTATAGTTTTTCTGCCTTTTGCATCTTGATAATGGATGTTCTAAATGAAATCAGGAATGTGGAACCATGTTCTATGCGCATGGATAGATCACAGGATGTGGATATCAACCAGATCCTTTTTTAGCATCTCCATAGGTATGTCTACAAACTTAAATGCGATCATCTATTATGTCTGCCTCATTGCTTTTACGTGATACATTATATTTTCCTGTGTAATTTTCTAGCTTACAAACTGGAAGAAGAATGTTGAGCGATGACGGTCGGATACATACAATGAACTTTTGAAGATATTTTAACTGATTTGAATTTTTTGTAGCTACAACTTTTGAGAAGCATTTCTTTATCTTCATCTGCTTGGATGTATTTTAGATTCAAATATTTATAAAAATAAAATGTACTTCCAACGCTGGGTCATTTGACATCACCGTAAAATAATTGAGGAAAATGGTTTGATAGACTGATAATTCTTTTGGAGGGAAGTGGTTGTTTTCTGTCATCCTTGTATCTTGCTTCTGAGCCCTAACCAGATTATGATGTAAAAAATGGTAGTTATTGTACACTTGAACCTCGGATGTTTATCTATTCATTGGCATGATGCAGAAACAAAATATCCCATATTTATCTTTGTTAGATTTCTACAGATTTATTTGTGCAATTATGTTTATGTGCAACCGATTGTGTCTGACCTCTAAAATATTGTGTTAACCAAGTGCATATAAGTTCATGAGCGGTAGTTTTAGTACCGAAGGAGCTTTACTGGAAAATTATATAGCACTGAAGGTGCGTCGACGTTGTTGCCATGGAGAGCCACACATAGTACTAATATAATACATAATATGCTGTAAGCACAAAATCCTTATTATGAACACACTCATAATCTCGTTAAACAAACAGTTGACGCTCTTTAATATAGCTAGCAAGTCTAAATACATTACATATGGTTTTTGAAATACTAAGGTATGTACAGGAATCATGTAGAAAATGACAATTACTCAATATGTTTTACGAGTTTTGTTATGAGATAACCCTACCAAGCAGCTAAACAATCAAAGAGAGAGAAAGAAACATAGGTAAATATGGAGCTTTATTACTTCTTAAGATGCAGGTTACAATTTTTTAAAAAAATTGGGTGGAATTTGGGGTTTTATTGTTAATGGAAGGAGTATGTACAAGAGGAGGGCATAAGACCTGCCTTCAAAACATAAAATGAAAACAATACAATCATCTTACTCTTGTGTGAGCAACTCCTAATTTATCCAAAATTATGGCAACTCTAGCATATCTGGGTAGGTCCACCATTCTAAAAGAAAAGAGGTTATGTTGAGAGTTCCCAATTTTGGCCATGATGTCTACAGTGTGGTTCGTTCTCTGTATATGTGTAGAAGAGACATAGCCTATATATATAACTCTCTTAAAACCCTAAACCTGGGAGATTACCTAGTGTGTATCCCTAGGAGTGACGTGACATCTTGGGTGGGCTCCCAAATCCCACAGAGTTCTTATAGTGGACCAAAATTATTCTGCTCCCCTCGTGGGGCCTTCAGATATAACACTCTCCATTTTGGGTATCTCCTAAAGCATGAACAATTGCCTTATCAAAACCTCCGCACACAAAACCCCCTTAGGAAAAAGTGTACAAGGAAAGATTACAACTCTGTGTTCACCCTTTTGGTAGTGGACGTGCTTTAGCTGCCTTGGTAAAAACCTTTACTACGGAAAAAACTATGTATAAGGAAAAAAGAGCACAAAACACTTTTTGTCCAGTTATCGAGGATCAAACACCTCCTTACATGTTAGCGAGGATCAAATAGTTCTTGATATTATCTACGAGGATCAAACACCCCGAGATGTATCTACAAGAATCAATCACCTTTAGATCTAATAAGCAAGAATCAAACTCCCCCTGATATAGTCAGCAAAGATCAAGTACTTTCTAGCACTTGTCAGCGGGATCGAACTCCCCCTGATGTCTACAAGCTCAACACCGTTTGAGCGAGTATAAACTGTACATTCCAATTCCATAAGCCAACTTCACAAAAGTTGGTTTCGGCAATGCCGTAATAAATAAACCTGCAAGATTCTCTTATGAACAAACTTGACCAACTTCAACTTCTTTCGTCTCTTGTAGCTCGTGGATATGGAAGAACTTTAGCAAGTGATGCTTTCTCCTATCACCTTTGATATAACCAACTTTAACTTGTTGTACACATGCTGTGTTACCCTCAAAGATCTGTGTAGGATTACAAGTAGTGTCATTAAGACCATAACTCCCATTTAAATGACCAATCATCGTAGCCAGAAACATTCCTTGCCCGTTTTATGTAATGTTTAAATCTGAGTAATTTGATGAAGTTGCAACCATGGGTTGTTTTAATGATCTCCATGAAATGGCTATCTTACCATACATAAACACATTACCCATTAGTGAACGCGCTCTATGTAGGTTTGAGATAAATCATGGATCGACATATCCAACTAGCTTAGATTTTCCATTCCTAGGATAAAATAATCCCAAGTCTATAGTGTGTAGATACTTCAGAAAGTACCCAATACCTTTCTTGTACCTCAAGGTAGGCACTGAACTATGCCTGGCAATCAACTTCACTATGAAAGATATATCCATCCTAGTATACCCCGCAAGGTATAGTAGCGCACCTATTGCTCCAAGGTAAGGCTTATCCAAACCATGGAGTTCTTCCCTCTCATTAGGCAGGCATAACTGGTGAGCCTTCACATCGAGTAATCTAACTTCTATAGGTATACTCATAGGATGGGCATTCTCAAAATCAAATCTCTTAAGGATACGTTCTGCATATGTCGCTTGATGTACAAATATACCATTGCCAACGTGCTCGATCTGTAAACTGAAATAGAACTTGCTCTTTCTGAGGTCTTTTATTTTAAACTCCTTCATAAGATATTCTGTGGCTCCCGTAATCTCATCATGAGTCCCGATGATATTCAAATCATCCACATATACGCTATGATTGTAAACCTTGTCTCAGTCTTCCGTATGAAGACGTATAGACATATAAGATTAGTCAACCTATTCTGCCACATGAGCCCTAACTATTTCAATCCATAGAGTGTTTTATCCAATTCGATTTCATACATGTATTTAACACTAGACTTTAATGCTTCCAGAAGCTCATACCCTTATAGTTGCTTAATGTAGATGTCTGTATCTAATTTCCCATATAGATACGCTGTTACTACATCCATTAGACACATATCGACATTGTTCTCAGTGACTGATAGACTTAGAAGCCAAAACGTAATAGTGTCCATGATGGGAGAATATGTATCATCAAAATCGGTTCTAGGTCTCCGATTGAAACCCGGGGCAACTAGTCAAGTCTTGTACCTTACGATATCCATATACTCGTTAAGTTCTCATACAAACACCCATTTATATATGACAAGACTTTTAGATTCATCTTGTTAGATAATCTTTTCAAATACCTCACGCTTTGCCAACAAATTAAGCTATGCATTGATAACATCCTCCAACTTTGGTCAATCATTACGACGACGATATTTGTCCACCAATAGTGGCTCAGGATCTTCATCAATCATAGGTAATACAGTTGCAAACGTAAATACGTAATATACCATCATTAGTCTAATCAAAATCCTACTTAGTGAACTAATATGGAAAATGGCAAGTAGGGTGTCAATCCACTGGGAGATACGTTATTCTAGGGCAAACTAAAAACTAAGGGAAAAGAAATTTTATTTTATTAGAAATCTACATTAAACTAGGTATTGAAATTTGAATATTAAGGTTAAGTAGACCTTCAGATTCAACCCTATATTAGCATATTAGGTTTTTAATTTTAGGATTTTGGTCTTCTCCCTGAATTCTCTATTTGGATTGAATTCCAGGGTTTATAATTTTTTTTGATCTCTCCATAAGGAACAAATCAGAGAGTTCAACCAGTCAAGGTCTAAACTCAAACTCTAGGTGATGACCTTGGGCTTGTCATTCCTTGTAGGAAGACAAAAAAGAATCCTAGGTCTAGAGGTCACTAAGTAGACTTTAAAAATCAATCTCTTATCCAAGAAATCAATTTATTTCGAGGTTATAAATGCTCTCCACTTTCCCTAACTTATTGAGTTCGTGAAAGTTGAAGAACAACCCTAAAGAGTGATCTAAGACTTCTAGGTCAGGATTATCACCTCAAGAAAATTCAAATATACACCTAAAGGGCTTCTTCCTCAGATCTAGTCTAGAGGGATTAGACCAACAACATCTTAACAGTCACAAATAATTGAAAAAAATCTAACTTTCGTTAAGAAGAAAACTAAAGCTTAGAGATACAAACTCATTTCTCAAGCTCTCCAAAACCCTGCAAAGCAAAAAGAAATTTTAGAGGAGGATAATAAAATATTAAATAAATAAATCCTAGTCCTAAAATGTCCTAACTACCCCCAGTTTACTCCAGCAGCATTGCTTGCGCGCTCGTCGAAAATTTCATCTTATTAGACCTCCAAGAGATTCATGTCAGAAGATCACGACTTACTATGGTCTGTGGCCGACGGCCGTTATTCTCAATGTCTTAGCCGACATCGATTGTCAACTAGCGGTGGTCGTAGTCTCCCATCTTTTGGGTTTTTCTTCCCTCTTCTTGTGGAGCCTAAATTTAGGTCAACCTGTTGGTATCTTGTCTCCGTAAAGAATTTGGATTTTAGAGAATCCATGTAACTCTTTTCTAACTGCTAGTTCATTTGAGCTACTGGAATAGCTCAGAGTGGTTATGCTATTATATTAGCTCAAATTTGGCACTCTTCTTGTCAAATCATCTCCATCAGAGTAGAAAACTAGAATGAGAGGTAACTAGGCAATAATTATATATAAAAGGTTTCAGGACGACCAAAAATACCTGATAAAAGAGTTGAAATTTAACACATAAATGTGTCAATCAAATACCTCTATACTCGTCTTATTGCTCGTCTCGAGTAAAATAAAATAAAACTAGAAATCTTAAGCCACTTTCCCTGGTCTCGCAATTGCATTTAGCATATGCAATAAGCCTGAAAACCCCTAGGTGTTCCTAGTGGACGAATTTTGTCTCGTGAGAGTTTTTAATATTTTCACCCACAAAAATCTAAAACTCTGTATTTCCAGTGTTTTGAACTTATTATTTTGTTATCTCAACAACTCCTAGTAATCCTAAGATTTATTGTAGATAGTTCCCTAAAAAGATCTTAGCTTATTTATCAACTTAAGTGGTTTGCCAAAATAATTAGCTAAAACCATGAGGAAAACAAACTATACTACGATGACTACCAATAAGATCCCCCCAAAAGGGTTATATTTCTGAGTGCGTATTGTCTCAGCTTTAGTATTGTTTGTTAGAAGGTTATTATCCAATTGCTTAACTTCTTCCTTATAAAGTTTTTGTCAGGATAATATCTTACTCTACTTCCATTCACTTACATGTTCTTATTAGTTGGATTAAGAACACTCATACATTGCTATCACTTTTATTATGATTCCCCTATATCTAATTGGTTAACAGTCTATACGTGTTGGTTTTGGGTATTAGAATTTGGAGTCCCTTCATGACCTAGACTTCAGGTTCACATAATTATTTACTAATTACTTTATACTTTGATAACTTTTCTTATTTATTTACTTCTTTAAAAAAAAATTCTTTTGTATCATACCGTGTCATTTGCTAATCCATTTTTCAACTATTTTAGGTAGTGAGTTCATTATTCTTTCTGAATTGATTAATTGTTGTTTAATAACTCCCTTGGACAAATACTATCACTGGTGTGAAGTGTAATTTCTTAAAAGAAATTGTTAACTCTATTTTTAAGAATATTATTAATATCTATTATAGTATCTTATGTTTTTTTTTTCTCTCAGTTTTGGCATATTATTCTATAATCCCGTTATGTAGCCAAAACTCCAAGGGTTCTTTTTATTCTCCTAACTACTCAATATAATAGATTATTTAAAGTTATTTGCAATCATAGACTAATAAACTTTACTTTGACAGCTATACTGAGTATATCGAGTTTTCTATAAAAACTTTAAAATAGTTTCCCACCCCCAAACTTACTTTAAACGTTGCCCTCAATGTTGAATAGATAGATAAGTAAAATGTAAAGCAAAATGACTACAAAAGTAAGCGTTACTAGTATGTCTCCAATAAGATGTCATGAACAAAAACTGAATCGAAGATTCTTTATTGACTACAAAATATTTTTTTATATACCGGACAAATATGACACTATTCCCCACACAGTAAAATAAATGAAATAAAGACAGACTCAAGAGAAAAAATAGCACATGACAAACTACTCATAGCCGTGATCTAGGATACCCGTGCCAACTGGCTGGTCCTCATCAGTCACCACAGGGATATCCTTGCCAAAATCCTTTATTTGTTCCTCATCGGCATCCTCCATAGGCTCCTTATCATTGTCATCAAAATACGCATTCAGACTCAAAACTTACTCTGGTACTATGTGCACATGGTCATCTAGTCGACATAGCATAAAGCACTGATCTCCATCTAGCGTTCTCCAAAATCCTGCCTGCATCAAGCAAAATCCTGGGATATGTCAAAAGGCTGTAAGAAAATTTTAATAGAATCTCCAACTATCGAAGGATCGATATAATCAATAATTGCAGCAACAAATATTGGTAGGTGATAAATAGTGTTGCTCCCATTAGCTATCGCATACTAAACATCCCTAACAGACTGTCAGATGGTACAACCAATGTCATCCATGATGTTATATCTAATAGTATATCGACGTAGAACATGAAGAACCTCCAGACCCTCCTATCCAATAATAGTAGGGCGAGCTACTGCCAAAATGTTGATGTCGAACCAATGTACCACTGCTAGCTGATTAGAGAATAAGTTCTTTATTAGAATATGTTTATCTACCTTTACCATACTCTCGCAAGGCACGAGATCCTGAATATATGTAGCACGTCTATTAACAAATCTCTGGTAGACAAAATATGGAACTGACGATACTCCCACAACTCTCCGCAGAAACTCTCTATCGATAATAATAGGTGTTTAACCTTCCTAAGTAAGGGTCATAATTGGGAAAGGTTCGGTGAATGTAATGCTCCAGTTGAAACAATTGACCAACTCTCTATGATAAAAATTGCTCTCAGTCTAAAACAGTGAGCTCCATCGTCACTAAGTAGAACGCTGGGCGTAAATTGATCCACAATACCTATCAAAGAATAGTTAAGTAAAGTGTTTCTCGGGTATGCAATTAGCCTCGAGAGCTATAAGATGTTATGAATCGCGCAAATATTTATATAACATATTCATATAGGAAGTGTTAGTGGATTGTTCAAGAAGCTATAAAAGATAAGAGTGACATCCAAAAAATTAGAAAAACAAAGTAATCAATCGTAGCTCTAGTTGGTGCATAGTCTAATAATGTGTTAATTGCACCAACTGGATAATTGATATCATTGTTATCCTCGAATTGGGAAAGACAAATGCCCAAAGGGCCGTTCGAATAAATTGTGGGAAATGATTCGTAAGCTAGTGTCAAAAGTGCATTCCTTCATGTCATTCTTTTTTGGAATTTAAGCGTTATTGTTATATACATTCAAAATTGCTTTCATATCTTCCAATGATATAGTTAACACCTCTGAATAACAGTTGATTATAGCATGGGCGGTGGCGAAGAACGGCCTGCCTAGAATAACTTATATCTCTTTGTCATTCTCCTTTGTATTTTTAGTATCTAGGATTACAAAGTAAACTGGGAAATCTAATCCATTCACACGGATAAATATATCCATTAGTATCCCTCTTGGAAACTTGATTGATCGATTAACCATTTGTAGAGTCACTCTTGTTGATTTAAGTTCTCCAAGACCTAATTGCTTGTAGACATGGTATGGAAGGATATCGACACTTGCTCCTAAATCAAACTGGGCCCCATCAATGTTGTGTTCCCATATAGTGCAGGGGATTATGGGACGGCTAGAGTCTCTGAGCTTTGGCAGTGTTACAATTTCTATAAGGAAAACCTTTGTGTGGATATTGAGATTCATTTTGCACGAGTATTCTTCCTTTAAGAATTTAGCGTACAAAGGTACTTGCCTAATAGCTTCGAGCAGCTAGTGGGATATTGATGTGTACATGTTTGAATGTACCTACTAATTTGGCATAATATGGGTTTGTGATACTTAGTTACAATCTCTAAGGAGATGGGATTGGTGTGGTGTTTGCTTTGAAAGGAGCTTGAGTAGGCGTTGAAGTTTAAGGCTGCCTTATTTCTACTTCTGCAGATGTACTAGTTAAGTTTTCATCAGGAGGCATTAATACTTTATTGTCAACAACCTTCATGTTTCTAGGGGTTGTGATAGCATTGCATTATCCTTTTGAGTTCATCTTAGGTTGATTTGGAAACCTAGTTGGTCTAAGATTTGAAAGATCATTTACAAGTTGAGACATGGTGGTATCCATTTCACCCATCTTCTGAGTCAAAGTATTAATAGAAAGGTTTGATTGTTGCATGAATGTGCTGAGTGTTTGTTCATGACTTCCAATCCTCTCGGTGTTGGTTTGGATTGGTTGATGCTATTGCGATTGGTATTGTTGTTGCAGCAGATGTTGATATTGTTACTGTGGCCTTTGGTATTATTGTTGTCGCATATTTGAGTTACTAACAAGTCATCCCAGATGTGGTCCAAATCTATATGGCAAGTTGGGAGGTATAAAGGATCAAAAGGAATTACTTGAATTCCCTTGACTATATGTGTTGAATGCTTGAACTTCATCTTCTTGTACTTCCTAGTCTGGTTAGACGAGTCTAAAATGTAATTAGTATTGTGGCAGTAACTACATACTTCTTGTTAAGCTAGGAGTGGAGGCATCACACTTTTTCTTGAGTAGGCTTGTTTGCGAGTGGATAACGGCTAAGATAGTGGTGTTATTGTCTAGCTCAAGAAGTTTGATAAACACATTGATGTGCTAAATTTAGGCCTTTTTATCAGGGTTTTTTCGCCGTCCTAAAACCCTTTCTATCAAATTATTGCCTAGTTACCTTTCTTCTAGATTTTTTACTCTACGGGATATGATTTAACAAGAAATGTGCCAAATTAGAGCTAAAATAATTGCATAACCACTTTGAGGTTCTCCAACAGTTTAGAAGGTCGGGTTCAGTCAGAATAAGGCTAGTTGGAATATATAAAATTCAAATTCTTCACTAAGACAAGATACCAATAGACTTGTTCTACATTTATCATCTATAAGATAGGGAAAGAAAAACCTAAAAATATTGGAGATAACATCCATTACTAGTCGATGATCGCCGCTGGCCAAGGCATAATCCAGAACGGTCGGCGGCCACCAAGCGTTGAAAGTTATGATCTCTTGACACTAATCCTAGAAGGTCTAAAAGGATGGAATCTTTAGCAAACACACGAGCAACATTACTAGAGTTGCCTGGGCATAGTTAGGATATTAAAGATCAAGGTTTCTTTATTTAATGTACTGTTCGCCCTCTCCAAACCTATTTTTCATTTTGCAAGGTTTTAAAGAGCTTAAGAGCAGAGTTTGCATCTTAAAACTTTAGTTTTCTTATTAATAAAAGTTAGATCTTTATTTTAAATTATCTGCGATTGTTAAGATGTTGCAGAACTAATCCCCTCATACTAGATCTGAGGAGAAAGCCTTATAGGTGAATATTAGGATTTTCTTGCAGGTGATAGGTCTGGCCTAGAGATCTTTGATCACTCTTTAGGATTATTCTTCAACTTTCCTAAGCCTAACAAGTTAGGGGAAGTGGAGAGCAATTTTAACATGAAGAGAAATCGATCTCCTAGAAAAGAGGTTAATTTCTCAGTTCACTAAGTGACCTCTAAATCTAGTTATTTTCTTTGCCTTTGCAAAAGGAAAAACATGCCCTTAGTCAATAACCTAGAGTTTATGCTTATAACTTAATGGGTAGAGTTCTCTAATTTACTCTTCATGGAAAGATCAGAAAATAACTCTAAGCCCCTCGAATTCGATTCAAAAGAAAGAATTCGAGGAAAATACCAAAAACCCAATAATTAAAACCTAATATGCTAATATAGGTTCGAATCCAAAGGTTTAGTTGATTTTAATATTTAAATTCCAACATCTAGTTTAACGTAGATTTTTAACAAAACAAAACCCCATTTTCCCTAGATTTTAGTTTACCCTAGAATAACGTACCTCTAGGTGGATTGATACCCTATTCTCCATTTACTATATTAATTAGTTAAGTAGGATTTAATTAGACTAACGACGGTCTATCAAAGTCCTTCTTTCATAGGTTCTTTCTTTCTTTTAGAAGGGTAGTCTTGTTCATACGAGTTCTCACTCATGGTATCAAAGAGTTCCAATGCTTCGGTAGATGACTTACGGAATATAGAACCTCCACAAGTAGTATCCACCATATGTTCATTAATTTGGGATAAACCATTATAGAAGCCATGTGCTTGATGTCATAGATTTAATGCATGATGTGGGCACTTAAGCAAGAGACTCTTGTATCTCTCCCAGCTGTCGTAGAACTGTTCGTTCGCCTTTTGAGTGAATATTTGAATCTTGTTACGTAAAAGGTTATTCTTTTGAATAAGGAAGAATTTCTTCAAGAATGCCTTTTGTAACATCTCAAAAGTAATAATGGTTTTAAAGGGTAGAGAGTGCAGCAAGATTTTAGCCTTATCATTGAGAGAAAATGGAAAGACACAACCGTGCAGATTCATCTGCGCAATCTTTTCAGTAAAGTGTAAAGTGCAGCTCTGTAAACTCAGTAAGGTAGAGATTTCGGCCATCATGATCATGACAGTGGAAAGAAGGAAGGGCATTGATAATGCCAATCTTTAGCTAAAATTACTGCGCTTCATCTTAAAGAGTAAGTAAAGCAATGCAAGAGGGTTTAGTCCTGTGCATAGGACTAGAATATTCGGCTAGGGTTTTGGTTGCCATTAGTCTAGCTTGTTCTAAACATTGTATCCGTATATCCCAACCATAGGGATTCCTAGTGGCCATGGAATAAACTAAAGTGGGTCTTCGCGATTTAATTCTGTGTTCCCTCACAAGACCAACCTTGCATAAACTAGAAAAAAAAACCAACCTAGAAGTTAACCAAATTTTACTCCAATACTATGATGCTATTACCAATTTTTATTATTAATATTAGCAATTTATATGATGAAAGAGACCACAACACATTTCTTCTCAAGTTAGCGAGGATCAAACACCTTTTAAGGTATTAACGAGGATCAAACCTACAAGGATCAAACACCCCTAGATGTATCTACAAGAATAAGACACCTTTAGATCTTATTAACGGGGATCAAACTCTCCCTGATGTAGCCAACAAAGATCAAGTAATTTCTAATGCTCATCAGTAGGATTAAACTCCCTGTGACGTCTACAAGCTGAACACCATTTGAGCGAGTATAAACTCCGCATTATGATCCCATCAACCAACTTCACAAAAGTCAGTTTCAGCAATGCTTTTGTAAACAAGTCCGCAAGGTTCTTTGATGAATGAACTTGAACAACTTCAACTTCTTTCCTTTCTTGCTGCTTGTGGATATTGAAGAGCTTTGGTGTGATGTGCTTTGTCTCATCACCTTTGATATAGCCACCTTTAGCTTGTTGTACAAATGATACATTATCCTCAAAGATTTGTGTAGGATTAAGTGATGTCACTAAGAGCATAACTCCCATTTATATGACCAATTATATATCGCAACCAAAAACATTCCTTACCGGCTTCATGTAATGCTAAAATCTCTTAGCGATTTGAGGAAGTGCAACCATGGTTTGTTTCACATATATTGTGCGTCGGCGTATCCAACTTGTTTAGATTTTCCATCACTTGGATAAAATAATCTCAAGTATAAAATGTCATGCATATACTTCAGAAGGTGTGCAATACCTTTCAAGTATCTCAAGGTAGGTGCTGAACTATGCATCATAAGCGAGTATACTACGAAAGATATATCCGGTTTAGTACACCCTACAAGGTATAGTAGAGCACCGATTGATCTAAGGTAAGGCTTTTCTGAACCAAGGAGTTCATCCCCCTTATTAGGTGGGTGGAACTTATCGACCTTCACATTGAGTTATCTGACTACCATAGGTGTACTCATAGCTTGGGCATTCTCAAAACTGAATCTCTTAAGGGTATATTATGTATATGTTGCTTGATGTACAAGAATATCGTTATAAAGGTGTTTGATAAGCAAACTAAGCCAGAACTTGGGTCTTTCCGAGATGCTTCATTTTGAATTCTTTATTAAGGCATTTCGTGGCACTTGTAATCTTCTCATGAGTCCCGGTGATATTTAAATCATCCACATACACTGTTATGATTATAAACCCTGTCTCTATCTTCCATATGAAGATCCATGGACATATATGATTATTGGCAAAGCCTTCTGCTCTAAAATATTTAGTTAACCTATTATGTTAAATGAGCCCTGACTATGTCAATCTATAGAGTGCCTTATCTAATTTGATTTCATACGTGTCTTTAACAATGGGCTTTAATGCTTCTTGAATCTAATACCCTTTTGGTAACTTCATGTAGATGTATGTCTCATATTTTCCTTATAGAAACATTTTTATTATATCCATTAGACGCATATCAGCGTTACTCTCAACGACCGATTGACTGATTAGAATGCAAAACACAATAGCATCCATGACGGGAGAATATGTATCATCTAAATTGATTTCAGATCTTTGAGAGAAACCTTAGGCAACTAGTCTAGTGTTGTACCATACGATCACCCCGTCCTCGTTACGTTTCCTTACAAATACCTATTTATATCTGGTCGGTATTTTAGATTCACCCTGTCAGACAATCTTTCCAAAGACCTTTCACCTTGCCAATGAGCTGAGCTTTCATTGATAGCATCATCCCACATTGGCCAATTAGTGCGACAATGACATTCGTCTACCGCTCGTGGTTTAGGATCTTCATTAATCGTTGCTAGTGCTGCTGCAAACGTGAATACGTTATAGACCACCATTACTCTAGCGAATTAATATATGTAGGAAAGGGCAAGTAGGGTGTTAATCCACGGAGAGGTATGTTATTCAAGGGTAAACTATAATCTAAGGGAAAAGAGGGGTTTTACTTTGTTAGATATCTACATTAAACTTGGTGTTGAAATTCAGATATGAAGGTTCAATAGACCTTTAGATTCAGCCATATATTAACATATTAGGTTTTTGATTGTATCCTCAAATTCTCGTTTTGGATTGAATTCGTGGGATTTTGAGTTCTATTATGATCTTTCTGTAAGGAACAAATCAATGAGTTCAACCCGTCAAGGTCTAAACTCAAACTCTAGGTGTTGACCTAGGGATTGTCCTTCCTTGTTGAAAGGCAAAAACAAATTCTAGGTCTAGAGGTCACTAAGTAGACTTAAGAAATCAATCCCTTATCCAGGAAATTGATTTATCTCAAGGTTAGAATTGCTCTCCACTTCCCTTAACTTGTCGATTTTAGGAGAGTTGAAGAGCAACCCAAAAGAGTGATTTAAGACCTCTAAGTCAAACTTATCACCTATAACAAAATCCTAACATATACCTATAGGGCTTTGAAAAAAAAAAAATTGTGTAGAATTTAAGCCCCTTTTACAAGTATTTTTTGCTGTTCTAGAACCCTTTTATCTAATTATTGCCAAGTTACCTCATTTTCAGGTTCTCTACTCTACTAGAGATAATTTGGTAAGGAAATGGCCAAATCAGAGCTATAATGGAAAAAATGCAATACTGAGGAATTCTAGCAGTTCAGCAGAGTAGTTTTTATTAGAATTGGTCTCATTAGGCTACATGAAAATCAAGATCATCACAAAGATAAGGGACCAAGAGGATGGGCCTCACAATTCATACTCCACTAGTCAATCAAAGCAAAACCCAAAAAGATGGAGGATATTGGCTACCACCCACCGGTGATCACTGTTAGCCCAAAGTATCTCACTAGCGATCGTCAGCTGATAGTGGCCTATAATCGCGATTTTAAAACACTGATTTTGATTAGGTGATCTAAAGAGAGTAAAACTTTGTCAAATGTCTAACTGTCACTGTCAGAGACGATTAGGGGTTGTTATGACAATTTAATATCAGGGCTTTCCCTATTTAATGTTATGTTCTCTCTCCCCAAAACTAATTTTCATTTTTATAGTGTTTTGGAGATCTTGAGAACTAAGTTTGTATCTCCTAACCTTAAGCTTAGGTTTAATGATAGTTAGCTTATTTCCTTTTATTAATCTTGTTTATTAAGATATTGCAGGGCTAATCCCATCATACTAGATATGAGGAGGAAGCTCTATAGGTGTATGTTAGGATTTTATTTTTTGGTTATAGGTCTGACCTAGAGGTCTTTGTTAACTCTTTAGGGTTATTCTTCAACTCTCTTGAACTTAAAGAGTTGGGAGAATAAGAGAACAATTTCTAACCAAGAAGATAGATTAGTTACCTTAAAATAGAATTGATTTCTAAGACCACCTAGTAATATCTAGACCTAGGGATTGCTTTTGTCTTAAGGCGAAGAAGTAAGCCCTTGATCAGCACCCTAGAATTTGAATCTAGATCTAGCGACATGACTCTCTGATCTTGTCCTAAACATAAATATAGTAGTATATTACCCAACCTCGATAAGGATAAGCTTAATAGAGTCAGATCAAAGATATCCTATCATTTGAGAAGGGTTTGTAATACCATATTCCATAGACTCGATAAAGAAAAGCCAGCAGAACCAAATCAAAGATATGTGTTCATTCGTGAAGGAATCAGGTCCACTTCTATAGATCTTGACCCTTTACAGTAACCATTACACTTGGTTAAATAGAGTTGTTGCACATGATCCGCGAAGTTTGCCCACCGCCCATAAAACTAGAAGACCAATTATGTGTAACTACCTGTATTCACTATAAATACATGCAATGCTTATATCAATAGGGATCCCAACTTTTTCTATTATTCTAAATTATATTAACCACATCTCTTCACAATTGTAATAATCTAACACATATTGGATTTATACTCTCAAATCCTCCTCAAGGTTGTGGTCTTTTTCAGGATTTGTTGAGTTTTATGTAAAATCTAGTGTGTTATAAGTTTATTTACGAACTCATCATAACTTCATTACTAAAAGTATTGACAAAGTTTACCACCAGGAAACTAGCCATTACAATAAAGATCAGAAAAAAAATTCTAAACCCCACGAATTCATGTCAAAAGAAGGAAATCTTGGAGACGACTAAAAAACCAATTAAATTATCCCTAATATACTAATATCGAATAGAATCTAAGGATTAAGTTATTGTTAATAATCATTTTTCAAAACCTAGTTTAAGCGAAGATTTTCCACAAAAAACCCCCCATTTGCCCTAGATTTAGTTCCTACAGTAACGAACCTCTCAACAGATTCACACCCTGTTTCCCTTTGACTATATTATTTAGTAAGATTTTGATTAGACAAACGATGGTCTATTAGATAATTGAAGAAAATGATTGAAGAAAATAATTTAACTTTCATTAATAGGAAAACTAAAGTTTTGTGATATTAACTTAGTTCTTAAGCTCTCTAAAACCCTACAAAGCAAAAATTTGTTTTAGAAGAAGAGAATAATACCTTAAATAGAGAAACCTTGATCCTAAAATGTTTAAATTACCCTACAGTTTACTCTACCAGCATTACATGTGTGTTCCATGAGGATTTCATCTTATTAGACCTCCTCAGATTCATATCCAAAGATTGTAACTTATGATGCTTAGTGGCCAATGATCTCTATCCTTCATACCTTAGCCGCCGACGATCCCTGGCTGGTGGTGGTCGCAATCTCCCATCTTGTTGAGTTTTTTTCCCTTGCCCAATAGATGCTAAATCTTGGTCAAGCCTGCTGGTATCTTATCTCAGTGAGGAATTTAGATTTTAGAGATTCCAACTATCCCTTTTTTTTACTAAACTTGTTATGCTGAACTGCTGGAACACCTTTGAGAGGTCACTTTGAACGTGATTTCCTTAGTTATCTTATTATGCTGATTACAGTCAGCTGAATCTGAAGTTCCAGGCAGATGGCCATACCTCCTGCATGTTACTGATTCATTTATTGGTGCCACATGAGTCCTTAATGGGATTTCAAGCCACGTAGGCGCATTACCTGAAGGTACTTGCCATTTTACTACTTTAGCAACATCATGAATGTATCAAGAATTTCAATTGATACTCTCTATAGATGCAACATCCGCTAGACTTCCTGGTAACTCACCGGTGACAAGATCATAATAGTATAGCCATGGGTTACTTCACTTTACCTCATGACCTTTATGTGTTTTATCCCCCCTAATCCTGAGAGCTTCGTCTCATCGAAATGACAATCGTCAAATTTAGCTCTGAACAAATCACCTATTGTGGGTTCCAAATATTTGATAATAGATGATGAATCATAACCCACGTATACACATAAACGGTATTGGGAGCCATCTTCATGCATAACAGAGGTGCTATTGACACCTGCACAGTACATTTAAATGTGCGCAGATGGTAGATACTAGGTTGCATGCCTAGTTACTAGTTTCTTTGGGAATGTCGATAGTATGACATTAAATGAATTCTAATAAGCGTCGAGAGATGCCAAAATGCATATCCCTGCGCATTTTTCAGAAGTTGTGTACGCAATAACTGTGACCTAGTGATCAACACATAATCGCTTTATTATATTCTCTGCCATCTCCTCTTGGGTATGGATTCATAACACTGAATGTTACAAATCCATTCCAGTTAATGTAAAATATTCACTAAAGGCTATTGAGCCAAACTCATTAGTACCGTCAAGTCTAATTGACTTGATCGGGTAGCTTGGCACCTCTGCCCACAACCGATGATATGTGCTAATAACTGTGCTAATGCCTAGTTTCTATTGGAAAGTAGGCAAACGTGTAACAATCTCAGTTAGGGTTAATCAAGCACCATGTAATACCCAAACGGCCAAATGTGTGGATGGATAGGTCCACAAATATCTACATGGATAGGTTGGAGAAAGGCTGACGGCTCATGACCCACCTTGGTATTACAAGATCAAATGATTAGCTTCCCTTGTAGCCAAGCGGCAGACAGTTTATTGGGCAAAACCAAAATCTTCTGTGACTCCATTGAGTGGCATGTTATGTTTTTGATGATTTTCCCCAACATGGATGTACCTGGGTGTATCAAATGATCACGCCAAAGCTCAAAACCTTTCTTCCGCATTGGAGAAAGATTAGTAATAGCATAGGTTTCAAAAACCCTTATCTACGTAGAAAGTAATCCTGATGAATGTTCCAGCACCTCTCAAAGACAATTTTTTGACCCTTAACTGTCAATATAATGCACAAGTACTCAGCATTGCCATTGTTTATCATGGTTTCTATTTGATAACAGTTAGAATGGATATCTTTGAAACTTAGTATATTTTTATTCGACTTACTCAAATATAAGACATGCTCAATTTGTAAGATCATACCATTTAGGAGCAGTACAATGGTCTGACCACTACCCTCCACCATATTGGCCACACCAAATATGGCTGTGACCTCTATGTCACATGAAGTCAGAGTTTATAAGAAAATTTTCTCTCAAGGTATAGTATGTATGGTCCCACTGTCTATCAGACATGTAAACCCTATTTTAGAATCATTAATAATACCTTGCGAGCAGGCAACTCCATATTTTTCTATATTTGAAAAGACAGATCAAACATTTCATACTCATTATTAAGTTCTTTTTAAAAATAACTACGAGTTATATAGAACATCTCTCATAGATATAACCGCAATACAAGCATTTGCTTTATTTTTTAAAACCAAATTGTATGAAAACAAAGTGTTGTAAAATAAAATGCTCCCTTACGGAGACTTAAGTACTGAATCAAAACAAACGTGGTATGAAAAATAAAGAAAGACTAAAATGCTTGTCCTGTATCGTCGGTCTAACGACTGAGTTGTGCCTGTATCTTGGGCATTATTCCTTGCCACTGTGTCCATACCCCTGAAGAAGTTTGCTGATTAAAATCTCAGGGGATCAATATCTATCGTAAATGCATGGCTGGCTTTAGGCTTGCCATTAAACACGAGTGCATTAATGCACTCTTTTGCATAATGTCTGTTCTTTCCACTGTAATGGCCAAATTCCGTAGCTCGATTCAATTAGGAATTAGCTATCACACCTATGATCCTATAACAATGTGATAATGGAAAGCAAGAAATTGAAATAGATGCTTTTAGCGCGGAAAACCTCTAAATAGGTAAAAAAAACCACGACCTCGTGTGGAAGATTTTTGTAAAAGTCTTTTTATAGCTTTGAGTGGATATCTTTATTACAAGTGATCTCTAAAATATAGAAATGTCTTTGATCTCGTAAAAAAGAAGTTTGAGTCATTTTTCTGGTCCCTGTCTCTTTTGGAACTTTTCCTTTTTATAGGCTTTTCCCACAGCTCTTCGTCGTGTTGGAGCTTGTCTCCCGAATAATGTGGTTGGTGGCGGTTGACTGAATAACTGATGAGTTTGTGGGAGGCAGGTGTCTTTGACTGAAAAACATTTCCTGGTTTTAGCTCGATGTATTTTCTTATGTAGTTCGTGGGGTTGGCTAGAATGCTTGAATGGGATGTTGTGTGCTGATATTGCGTAAACCTGAGATGGAGGTAATTCAAATTGAGTGATATCGATTGCGAGTGAGGTCGAGGAAGTGAGATCGATTGCGAGTGAGGTCGAGGAATAAGCCCCTATAATTGCCCCCTCGTAACCGAAGTCACGGGTGGCTTTGGTTGGAAAAGAACATGTAAAAAATTGTAATCTCAAAACGGAGCAATGATGGCGTTTGACTGGGTGGAACTTACGTGGTTTTGGAAAGTGATGGGTATTAAATAATGGTGCGGATGTATGTGACGGTTTGAGTTTGAATAGTCGCATCCGTAATTAATGACAACGATTGGGAAAATGTACCTGCATAATAAAGTTAGGCTTATATAAATAGTACCTTTACCTCCTTGTTTGGGTAAATTCTTGCATACATAACGCTCTCTAAAATGGTAAAAACACAGAGTATGGTTCTTGAAGAGAGAATTGCGTCTGAAGCGCAGCGGTTTAAGTTGAAGTACTTTGGTGATCATTATCTGGAAATGGCTGTCCCAACGCCTGTTCCTCCGACGTATCGAGCCTTGTCGGGAGAGGAAGCGGTTGAAGCTGAGGAAGATTTCTACTGGAAGTAGAGATTTCATGTCTTCGTCTTGACGGGCGAGGAATGTTGGGCCTGTCTCCGTACCCTTGCGGAAGATAGGGTTAGGGGTTCATATGCAGGGAAAGGTGTATCTGCGGGGTAGATGCACTGATTTTCTATGGTGCCAGGGATTTTAAGGTCGGCTCCTTCTCATCTCTACCAACTCTGCGGTGGTGGTGGTTATTGAAGAGGTGGTGATGGCACTGGAGGAGGAAAACTGGTAGGAAGATTCTATTTAGGCATTTCCATCATGGTTTTGTGCTCTAAAGATCTTTCCATCTTATTTTGTAGAAGCACACTGAGTCTACTGCTCACTTCATCCTCACCTGGAGTTCGACTGTGCTTCATCCGAGCCATGTGAGGAGGGCTTTTTGTTGGTTTTACTACTTTCTTCGCGTCAGGGTAAAACATCACTGAAGTAAGAAGAACTGGAAAAGTTGATGCCTCGCTGTGCCTGGTCGACCTGTAGCTTTCAACAAACAGGGAAAACTTGTTATCTGTAAAGTACCTAAAGTTTGGTGCCGGACGGATAACATGCTGTTGCATTACTGTGTGAAAACTTGTTATCTGTAAATCGTGCTATGAACAATATGATTAAAAATTGATTCTCACAAATTTTGTGTATAGAATTTTTCTTGATTCGAGCTGAAACACGCTAGTCAAATAACTTTTTGATAAGTGTTGAAGCAACGTTCAAACTGCGATGAATAAAAGATCTATGTTTTAGCAGGAAATGAAATAGGAATTGTAGATATATGTTAATTCGAGCTGTTTTTAGGATGGTAGAGATACTATGCATAATGTCAATTGTACTACTGAGGGGATAGGTTATAATAAGTGAGTCCAAGATCTTGGGTTTCTATTACGCAATTCTAGGTAACAACTGAGTGAATAAGTAAGTGATTAGGAAATCTTATAAATACTGATAGGATGACCTTCAAAAGCTCAGGTGAAGGTTAGGATGGTACGGACTCGATCTCAGAGGATTCGTCATGCTGCTGAAGGTCGACTAGCCATAAAAGCTGCTAAGGTGCGGGAGAGAATTTTTGGCTCGCTTGGTTATGATGCTGAGATGAGGGTGTGCCAGCTCGAAGGGTTAGATATCAGAAGTTGAGAACTTGAGTATGCTCATTACTTTTATGAGTTATTCTTTCATGTATTCATGAGGGAACTGGTAGAACGACAAAGGGTGGTGGGTCTGATTGCTGAAGTGGAGATCGATTTTGAAGATATGAAGACTGGTGAATGATGCATGTTGCTAAAGTTTTCAAGATCGTGATGGATACTGTTTAGATGTTCTTATGAATAAGCTAAATGCTGGAATGTAACAGAAATAATATAAGTCAACTGGATCCCCAATAGGGGGGTTCAATTTTGAAATTGTTAGGTGAGTAATTTGAATAAATTTGAATACTTGTATGATTTTGAAAATGACATTAATCACTATAAGTATGATAAACAAGTTCTGTGAAACAAAAATACGCGAGTGCAGAAGCTTCTAGTTTTGTATAGAAAATAATATAGAGCTCTGACATCTCATAGTGCAAATCATCATGAGTGAGGGGACGTTGAGAAAAGCTATGGAAAGAGGGTAACAAAATACGTTAATAAATGAGGAGAGTTATTTTGATGGAAAGGTGGTTTCATCAAAAGGGTACAAGGCGCCTGACATGGAGAGTAGAAAGGACGTCTCGGTTCTGGAATCGAGGACGGTTCATACGAGGGGCAATAAATGCCAGCCGCATGAGAGAAAAAAGATAAATAGTTCTTCTTCGTCTCCAAATAATCGTTTTACCACAAAAAACTTGGAGAGCAATCAAAGAGAAAGGCGAAAGATCAGGGGAATAAATCAAGAGTTTTCTGAAGATAATAAACTGTTAAAGAGGGCAAAAGGTTCGGGATCTCATAGGTGGGAATACAGCAGTATAGTGAGGAGAAAGCTTGACGCTTCAGTCGATTTGTATCTGGATATCGAAGGTTAGCAGAGATTTGTTTACAATATACTTTGACATTTTATAGTGTGAATATATGCGTTATGCGTAACTTTTTATCAGAGATATATGTTGACTATATAGATATATACGTATACATAGATGGAAGAATGATAAATACTTTAACCTGTATGTAGGTCGAGCATGAAAGCCATCTGTGTAGGTCGAAATAATCCAACAGAGTCTGATTAAGATGGGTAGGTCATCTGTTAATGAGGTTTCGACCTCTGGTAGGACGAACAATTCTGATAGCGAAGGGGAGGAAGGATTGAAGCAATTTCTGGGTTTTTCTGGTCAATTGGTATCTTATCCTCCGGGTTCTGATGCTTTCAAAGAATTTTGTAAAGCCAAGGGGGTTATAGGAGGTAAGTGGGGTAAATGTGTAGTGTTTACTGGTAGGCAGTTTAGGGGTTGTACGGTAGCGGAGGGCGAGGAATATTTTTACCTTTTGGCAGATTTGGAAACAAAAAATCAAGATAGGGGTATAGACGAATCAATTTCATTAGAGTATTTCAATAGAGATATCTGGAGTGACATTTCGGAGGGTTTTCTGTGTTACCTATCTCAATTATAGTATGGGTTGTGCCTCCCCCTCACCAATTTGGCGAAGGGGGTAATGAATGAAATTGGGGCATATCCCGTTCAAATAAACAGGAATATGTGGGAGGTCATAACTGTATGTGACCATCTGAATGATAGGTGGGAAAAAGAGAACAAAGTGAGGAGGAAACCCCCGAGGACATTCTGCAGTTTTATGGTGTGAAGAATTTTAAGGCCAGTGGGGAGTCGTACTTTTGTGTGAGCGTTACTAGGTGCTATTTTTTCGATCTGAATTCAGTAGGTCAAACATGGAATGAAAAATCATATGGGTGAAGGGTAATTGCCTTCAAAGAGACGATGAGGAATTTATGGACCTCCGATTTAGATCTGCAAAGCAAAGTAAGTAAAAACATTCATAGATAGAATTATTGTTAGTTTCTATGATAAGTATAGTTGATAGAAAAATGTATTTATTGCAGGTGTGAAGTCTACAGTGGAAAGAAAAAAGTCTCTGTTGGTCGAGGTCGTAGAGAAGGGGACTGAACTCAAACTGGTCTTGGGAGAACTAGGCCTGAGTAGAAAGAAGAGAGTCGAAAGTAAGTTGAATAAGGTTACAAAGGCTCAGTCTGCTAGGTCGATGGCAGGTATCGACGAAGGAACGAGGTAAACAAGTGGGGACGAGGTTTGAGCTAAGACTCCTGGGTTGGGTAGCTCAGCTCAACTGGACTTCATGGCGAGTAAGAGAGCCCACAAGTTTTCAAAGAGACAGATAAAAAAGGCTATGCTGGCCTCTGGTGTCACATTAAGTGGTGAGGTCGCGCAAGAGAAAAGAAGGAGGGTTGAGACTCTAGGAGGCTCAGAAGAGAAGGTCGCTGAGGTACGATCTGTTTCAATGGACGGCCTCAAAGAGGTCGAGGAAAGGGCTAAGTTAGCAATTCTTCAAGGGAAGGAAGATTCGAGCCAGATGGTAAGTTTATATTATAAGATAGAAATGTTTAATATTCTCGAGCTAGTAACTGAGCTCGATATGATTTTTGCAGGTTGCTCACCTTGTCGAGGGGATTTGGCTCAGCATAGAAGAACAGGAGTCCGAGCTAAAAAAGGCGAAGAACGAACTGGAGAAAAACCTTGCTCGAGCCAAGACTGATGCCCTGAAAGAAGTCAAGCAGCTGAAGGCCGCTCATGTCGTAGAGATCAGCCAGTTACAGGTCGAGGTAAAGGCCAATTTAAACGAGACGACTGAGGAGCTTGACAGACTAGGTCGTCACCTGATGATGAAGGGCTATCTCAGAAGGAGGTAGATGCCATTAAGGCTGACACCTATGCCGAGGGGAAGGAGGAGGAAGCAGGATTACTTGGGGTTGTGGACGGTTTGGATGGTGTCTCTCCTCAAATAGTGCTTGATAACCAAGGGACGATGTGGAGCTCCCTGAAGATGGGAGTGAGAAGGTAGGGTAGACATGTGTTTTTTGAATATTTGTAAGTTGTAAACTTTTGTGAAGGGAAGGAACAGTTGTATGTTGACTTGGTTTATAAATCTTTTGTAGGTAGTTAATGAGATGAGTCTCAGGATAAATGACTTAGAATCTGGACTTGCCAGGGAACTAGAGACCTTAAAGGCCCTGTTGTCTGTACAAGCAGAGTTGCAGGTTAGATTTGAAAAAGGTTACTCAATCTGCGTTTTAAACCGTCGCAAAGTTAAGTAAATAGGATAGAAATGCATAGCAAAAATCTAACGCTATTAATACTAAGTAGGATATCGAAACTGTGTACCTTGTATGTCGAAAGAGTATTAGTAAAATGTTTACCTGAGAATGGTCCTTAAATGTTTTAATCTGAAAGTATTCGGGAACCAGACGCCTAAAACCCACGTATTCTCTCAAAATATTATATGTGTTTATAGAAATGATACTTTTTTAATCAAACTGTACTAAAACATCGTTAAATGTCTCAGGTCGAATTGGATGCATCTCACACACGTAAGGATCATGCACTCATATGAAATCAGGAATTTGCGGAGCAGTTCGATAAGATAAAGGTGGTGACTGAGAACTCAGAAGATCAGTTCATAAAAGCACACTTCAGACTAGAGAAGTTGAATCAGGTCGTCTCTGATCTGACTCATCAGGTCGTGGAGAAAGATTCTAGAATTAAGAAGGTTTAGAGGATTTATCCGAGGTGACAAAGCGTGCCGAGAATCTTCAACGTCAGATTGATGCGTTGGCTGTGAAGGGTAAGCAGGCGGATATGGCTCAATATCGCATCCAGGCGTTAGAACGAACTGAGGAATTGTGTCGATCTGATCTTAATAGCTGCAGGATCGAGCTGAAGTGGATGAGACAAAAATTCATTGGAAAAGATGACGAGTTGAGGGTAGCACGAGAGAACGTATCGGCGTCGGAGGCTACAGCTGAGCATTTGCAGACAGTCCTCCTTGCTAAAGATATTGAATTTTGATAAATACAACGCAGGTGTGATGGCTTAAATGAGAGAGTCGCTCGACTTAAAGCTGAAGGGGATCACGCCATTGCTCATGCCAAGAAACCTGAGGCCAGAGAGCACTCTGGGGGAAGTAGAAATGTGAATAAGGCTCCTCTAGTTCAAGGGGATGTCGTTAGTCTCCTAGATCGCATTAGAGAACTAGAAGGTGATATATCTCCAATTCAGGGGCATGTTCAGAGGGGAAATGTAGACCTGAGGGAATGTCAGCATAAGATGGATGTTGCTCTTATCAAGGAGAAAGTTTTGGAGGGGGTGATAAGAGCTAAGGATTCGTTATTGAAGAGAAAGGATGATTTATTGAAGGATCTGCCTGCGAGAGAGGAGTTGGAAGCTAACTTTGGATGTTTCGCGCTCGGGAAGTAGAATTACAAGCCATACATTGCCAAATTGAAAGAATTCATCATTCGCTACGATAAGATTGATGAGGATAGAAACTCTTGGAAGGATACTTATGTCAGTGTAAAGGCGCGTTATGTGAGGTTGAAGGCTAGGTTCACAAAAGCGGTAATACCTGATGTGTCTCGAACTGATTTGTTAATGGTAATTGTTGCATACTTTGTAGAAGAAGTAAAAAGGCTTGAGTTAGAATGAGATACCTTGCTCAAAACTTTGTCAGATAAGGGATGTACCTGTGGAGCTGAGATAGATCAAGGCAACCGTCTGGGCGTCATGGAGATCCAATTTGGCCCTCGAACTGCTGACTTAGTAGAACGAGGTAGGGCTGCTGTGGCCTGCGAACTGAAAGATAGACCTTTTGATGATGTGGGGGAAAGCATTGCGGATACTCCACCGATAGAAAAGAATCTTTATAATATGATTTTGACCTGAAAATAAGTAAAAATATTGTAGACACATTGTTATAGATGAAAGCTAGTATGACCATTGCTTTATCTAATGCCTGGTTGTGTCTTTTGATGTGAGGCAAACTTTTACACTGGCCACAATCGTAGAGCTGTAGTGATTCAACTGGACCAAGTTGTATGTTCGATCCAGCCTACCATTGTAGACCAAACAAGTTGTAAAAGATGAAGACTAGTATCACCTATGTTTTATCTCTTGCTCGGCTCTTTGAAGTTGAACAAGTTTTTACACTTGCCTTCCTCGTAAATATGTTGAGATTTAGCTGAAACAAGTTGTATGCTCGATCCAGCCTACTGGTATAGACCAAACAAGTTAAAAAAGATGAAGACTACAATTACCTATGTCCTATCTCTTGCTTGGCTCTTTGAAGTTGGATAAGTTGTTACACTTGCCTCCCTCGCCGATATGTAGAGATTCAGCTAAACCAAGTTGTATGCTCGATCCAGCATACTGGTGTAGACCAAACAAGTTGTAAAAGATGAAGACTAGTATTACCTATGTCTTATCTCTTGCTTGGCCCTTTGAAGTTGAACAAGTTTTTACACTTGCCTCCCTCGCCGATATGTAGAGATTCAGCTGAACCAAGTTGTATGCTCGATCCAGCCAACTTGAGTAGACCAAACAAGTTGTAAAAGATGAAGACTGGTATTACCTATGCCTTATCTCTTGCTTGGCCCTTTGAAGTTGGACAAGTTTTTATACTTGCCTCCCTCGCCGATATGTAAAGATTTAGCTTAACCAAGTTGTATGCTCGATCCATCCTACTAGTGTATACCAAACAAGTTATAAAAGATGAAGACTAGTATTACCTATGTCTTATTTCTTGCTTGGCTCTTTGAAGTTGGAAATTTTTTTACACTTGCCTCCTTCGTCGATATGAAGTGGCAGAAGCCAACGAAGTTCCTCGATCGAACTTATAGAATGTGGATTACAATCTAGTATTATCTATGCTTAAATCTGTGGAATGTAAATGACTATTTTGTGAAGAGATTAACATGATATATTAAAAAAACTTCATTGATAAGTTTAGAATTTACATTGGATGAAGATAAGAATCTCATTTTGGAATTGATATCTAACAGTAAAACATGGAAATAGAGTAGTGAGACGACTTACGATAGTACCTCTTCATTCGCCTAGTGTTCCAAGGATTCGAAATGGGGATTCTCTCTTCTTTCATGAGATAGTATGATCCCAGGCCTGAGAGACCTGTGATAATGAATAGACCCTCCCAATTGTCGGCTAATTTTCTAGCGTGAGGCTCTTTGCGATGTTGAGGAATTTCTCATAGGACGGGATCTTTAATTTGGAAGGTGCAGCTCCTGACTCGGTTATTATAAGACCTGGCTAGCATATGATGGCATCGACCTAGGCTAGCGATGGCGCGTTCCCTAGTTTCATCTATCATATTGAGGTTGCAAGCCAATTCGAACTCATTTTCCTCGTCAGTTAGCGCGTGATCCCGAACTGGATGATGGTATTCAGAAGGAATAACTGCCTCAGTGCCTTAAGCAAGAAGGAATGGGGTACAACCCGTGGACTCTCGGGGAGTAGTTCAATATGCCCACAGGATGTGAGGTAGTTCCCAAACCCAATTACCTTTTTTCTGTGAATAAAGCCATTTTTTAAGTCCATCCACGATAGTTTTGTTGGTAATTTTGGCTTGGCCATTTCCTTAAGGATAGTATGGATTTGATGGTGAATGGATGATATTGTGGTAATTTAGAAAGGTTACGAGTTTTTTTCCACGAATTGGGGATCGTTATTGATACGAATTAGGTGGGGGCACCCAAATCGAGTGATTATGTGGTTCTAGATAAAAGAGATGACCTCTTCATCTCTGGTTCGACATAGTGGAATTGCTTCTACCCATTTAGTATAGTAATCAGTAGCTACGAGTAGGTGGCGGCGATTGCCTAAAGAGTTAGGTAATTCGCCGATGAGGTCTAGTGCCCTTCTTTTGAATGGCCAGAAATCCTTGCTTGCATGGAGCTCGAGCGCAGGGGCGCGTATCATATTTCCATGACTTTGGAAATACCACATTTACGGGAATATTCCTCTTCTTGCTTGCGCATGCCGGGCCAGAATACTCCTTGAGTTATCGTTCTGTTTGTTAATGACCTACCTGCGGCGTGGGAGCCACAATTTCCTTCTTGTAATTTGCGATGCAGGTCGTCTGCTTTTGATTTCGAGAGGCACTTGAGATAAGGCCCTGTAACGGATGTAGCGTTTCGAGTTGTTGATCAACTGTCTAAATTCTTTCGGATCTATTGGAAGTGGTCGGTTGTATTTATTGTCGACACCGAGGTAATCTAAGAAAGGCTTTCGCCAATTGTCATTTCCCCTTTTATCGTCCTCAGTGTTGATCGTGCATGCTGATATGTGATTAATGCTGGGGGTTGAAATGATTTCAATCTGGAGATATCGAGCTTCTGTACCCAAGACCCCAGCTAGATATGCCAAGGAATCGGCGTATTTATTCTCCCTCGAGGAAGATATTTGAGAGTCGCATTCACGAACTTACTCATCCTATCTGCAATGAGGGCCGTATATTCGATCATCTTCCCATTCTTCTTGGACTGCTCGGAATAATGATGAACATTGAGTAATGAATCTATGTAAACTGAGAGTTCGGGGACGTCGAGCTCAAGAGTGAGGCCGAGTCCGTGAATGAGAGCTTTATATTCGGTGACATTATTTGAGGCCTCGAAGTTCAGGCGGATTAATTTCTCAATTCTGTCATTTGAATGGGTAATCAAACGATCCTGATTCCTGACCCTGCGGGTCCTGCTAATCCATCGGTGAGAAGTCCCCACCCTGACGTGGTGATCCAGTCAACTTATTCGTCAAATGGCTTAGGAGGTGGATTGCCTGGCGTGCTTTCAGTAAGGTCCAGATTGTGCTCCTCCCACTCGGGATCTTCTACTGGAAAATCTACAAGGAAATTGGCAATGGGCAGACCTTTCTCTGAGTGGCGTTGTTCAAAATTTATATCATGTTCACCCAAACTGACTGACCACTGTTGCTCGCCGTGACTTCTCTTTTTTGGATAGAACTTCTTGAAGTGGGTAGTTTGTCATCACTTTGACAGAATACGCTTGGAAGTAGTGCTTGAGTTTCTGTGAAGTATAAACAAGGGTGAGAAGAAGTTTCTTAATTTTAGAGTACCTTATTTCTACTGGTGTAAGTGTTTTATTGATAAAGAAGACTGGTTTCTCAATTTTCCCTTCCAGGCGAATGAGAACCGAGCTGAGGGAAGTATCGGTGACTGCTAGGTAGATAATCAATTTCTCATTACCTAATGGGGTGCTCATTATGGGAGATTTCCCCAAATAGATTTAAAGATCTTGAAAAGATGCTTCGCATTTTGGTGTCCATGTGAGTTTTGCGGTTGGCTGGACCTTTTCTCTTTTGGTACATCCTCGGAGTAGCAGGAATTGCCAACGGTAGCGGTCAGATGATTTGGAAATGAAACGGCTGATCACGGCAATTTTGACAGCATGTTTTTTGACGTCTTTTATTGTCTTTGGAGAAGGCATGTCAAGGATGAATGAGAATCTGGTGAATGGGAATCTGGTAACCTCGACTGATTTTTGATTGGAATTCTCCTCCTAAATGGTTGGAGGGTTGCGGCTCATGTGGTAGATTTTTTATGATTGCTTTAATGGTGACCCCCTTGATCCAACCTTTCTTTTACCGCGATGCGGGATGTCTATGGAGGTTGATCGTGGCCTCTGGCAGGAGGGGCCCACTGGGTATTTTGCAGAGCCTCGAGTGCAGTCTGCATTATTGTCGTCTGATCTTTATATCGTTTGAGCACTGTCAAGCAAGCTTGTCATTTTGCATCGAGCTCCTTCTCTTGGAGCTCGCGATCTTCTGTCAATTGAAGTTGTTGTTCGAGCTCGGCGCGTTTCTCTACTTCGGCATGGAGATTCGCCCATAACTCGGTGAGTTGTCCCGGATCCACAAAAATTTCGAGCTGAGTTCCTGCGGCCTGTCGTCTAGTAGAAACCAAAGTTGAAAATTGTAATTAAAACTGCCTTAGGATACCGTGGATATGCAATCTTTCCCGCAGAAGGCACCAAATGTAATGGCCAAATTCCGTAGCTCGATACGATTAGGAATTAGCTATCACACCAATGATCATATAGCAATATGATAATGGAAAGCAAGAAATTGAAACAGATGTTTTTAGCGTGGAAGACCTCTGAATAGGTAAAAAACTACGTCCTCGTGTGGAGGAATTTTGTAAAAGTTTCTTTATAGCTTTGAGTGGATATCTTTATTGCAAGTGATCTCTAGAATATAAAAATGCCTTTGATCTCGTAAAAAAGAAGCTTGAATCATTTTTCTGGTCCCTGTCTCTTATGGAACTTCTCCTTTTTATAGGCTTTCCCACAGCTCTTCGTCGTTCTGAAGCACGTCCCCCGAATAATGTGGTTAGTGGTGGTTGACTGAATAACTGACGAGTTCGTGGGAGACAGGTGTCTTTGACTGAATAACATTTCCCAAGTTTAGCTTGATGTATTTTCTTATGTAGTTTGTGGGGCTGGTTAGAATGTTTAACTGGGATGTTGTGTGCTGACATTGCATGAACCTGAGATGGAGGTAATTCAAACTGAGTGAGATTGATTACGAGTGAGGTCGAGGAAGTGAGCTCGATTACGAGTAAGGTCGAGGAATAATCCCCTACAACCACAACTATAGCATTTCACACTTTTGGCTAGTTTCTTACCTTTTTTGTGTTGTTGTTGTCGTTGGGAGTTGCCTCTCTGTCTAGGATTCTAGGTAACAGTAAAGTAATTTCCCTCTTGACATTAGCCGCACATGCTACTTTTACTTCAACCTCTACCGTGGCCTTATCCGCAGTTACTATTACTCCCCTTAAAATTGATTGTATTTACCTCAGGTACGGTCGTACTTCTAGCGGGCTAACTCCCTGATTTTTATAAAAAAAATTCAAAAGCTAAGCAATGATATAAAAGTTATCAAATATAGATCACCCAAATTGGAGAGGAAGGCATACCCTACTGGCCACCCTAAACGGAAAGACAAAGTAGAGGTAGACAAGTCCTACCTTAACCCCTAAATATTAATCATTAAATATATTTTTTGTTAAGACATATATGGTACAGCTATCCTTTTTAAAAAAATTGGTCTGGCAATATACCATGCCCCTGTATTATTAGGTACCTAATTTTTCATCAGTAGTTCATCATTTTGCCCAACAACTAGTAGCAGAGCGATAAATTCAGAGTGGGTAACTAACTTATTATGTTAAAATTTCCTTTGAAGCACAATGCTCGACACATGAAACGTGCTTAGAGTTTTCTCAATCAAATCAAACTCTATAATCGTGTTTCTACACAGATTAAATGTTGACACAATAATGTGGACTGTGGAATTGTACTCAACTATATTTTGGTAGTCCATCAATTTGAGATTTGACCATTGGAGCTTAGCCTTAGGGAGTAAGGTATCCATCTTATGCCCAAAACGTCTCTTAATTCTTTCCCAAAGTGCTGAAGCGTCCTTCATAAATAGGTACTTCCTCTTGAATACCTCTCAAATGTGATAATAAATGGAGAAAAATACCTTTAACTTTTCATTGGAAAGCTTCTTTACATTACCCGCAACTGATGGCAAGGTATTATCTCCTGGCATTACCACTTTGGTTGGTGCAGCCACGATATTGGGTTCCAAATTTTAAAATTCCAAATAAATCTTGGCGTCTTCACACCAGGTGAGGTAGTTTTCGCCATAAATTTACAGTGGTAGGAAATCTCAACTCTTGTCCTTTAACATTTGCTCATAGTATTGAATTTATAATAAGTATAGATATTAAATTATCCAAATATAATACAATTAGAAGCTTAAATAGTACCCCTCATAGGGTCTTTTAGGGGTAAAACAAAATTAATGCACCCAAAGAATTACTAGGCAATGTAAAATTGTTAGGTAATATGGGATTAATATAAGAAGATAACTCTATAATATCTTGCCTAGTAAATTCTCAATCCATCCTCATGAGTGGATTAAGATATTAGACACAAAAAAAGATGGGCTGAAATATTTCGAATGACATATTTAAACCCATTTAACTCATGGTTTTATACATTAAGTAAATAGCCTTTTTAATGACAAATTCTGAGATTTTTCATTAAATATAGAGTATCCCTTGATGTGCCCCAAAACCCCCATAAACTGAACCCTATGTGGTCAAATTATAGTTAATAGGTGTGTTTACAGTATAAATAAGTCTATGCATTTTGCCCAAATTGCCTAATTTAAACATTTAAACTTTGGTCAACAGGTCAACCCTCATGATCAGCATGGTCAAACTTAGTTTAACATCAAAGTTAACCATTGTGGTTAATTAATTAAAGTACAATCAAAATATCCCCAATAATGGGGTATTATCTCCCATAATATAGATATCCCCCATATATGGGTATCTTTTTATGCTAAATAAAGCCTCTATAATAAGTCTCCCTTGTAGATATTTCAGAAATTATGATAATAGAAACTACTTTTTGCCATCTTTACCAAATCAGGCCCAGGGAACAATAAATTCCAATATCAATACTGGCAAGAGGAAAAACCAGATTTGCTCCTACTAAAGTTACAATATTACAGCAGACAACTACCTATTTTTGGGCTCCACAAGTACGAATGTCACTTCTGGCTTAATAAAAGATTGTAAGAAATTCTTTAACTCATTTAAAACTATTATATCAAGCCACGTGTACGAGGAAGGCTGACATTGTTGCCATCTCATGAACTACTTGTCATTTGTTTTAGTACATTTTGTCCTACCTTTGACCAGATTTCATATTTATAAGAAGGCAGACACTTTAACCAATTTTGTTACTATTCTCATCGTTTATGGTTAGGTATCACCTGCGGTTCATAGGAGTTTATCTAGTTTTTGGTGCCAAAAGCGATCACGATTCATCCAACAGTTTCTTCTTCTTACTCAACCACAAAAACCATCCCGATTATTTGTCACAAACCGTCTGTGTGAGTGTTGCCTACCTAGTGCTTGATTAAAGACTGGTACTCCAATCCTTGGGCATTGAGGAAATGATTGTACTCGTAACTTCTGTAGATGGTACTCTACTCTGCTCAACTCCTGGAACAAACGATGGCAAATCGTATGCGCGGCTGCTGCCAACCAAACAAACAGCTAGTTATCATTTGTGTTATATAACTTTGCCATTTGTTCAATCTTCTTTATCATTTTTTTTATATAACGTTGCCATTTGTTTTGACAAATATCAACTGCCTGAGTACTACAGTAGGTTTCTAGGCCATGGGCTCCACTAGTTCGAATGTCACTTCATATAATAATAAAAAAAGATCAAATCATTTAAAATATTATTATCACCCCACGTGTCCAATTTAAATTGTTCCTCGTTGTACACATGTCATTACTATTTTGAGACGTATAAGGCAGACCCTATCACCGTTTCATGCATATGTTGTCATTTATTGATGCCAATTTGCCACGCTTTTAAACATAAGTTATATTGAATCATGCAGACTGTGTCACCATCAGTTCTATTATTTAGCATTTGTTTACTGTTCTCTAGGGTTAGTTAGCACGTACGATTCATATGAGTTCGTCTATATTTTGGCAACAAAAACTGTCCCCATTCCTCAAACACTTTCTTCTTGCACGACCACTTCAAAGACCACAAAAACTGTCCCGTTTCTACAAATAGTGTGTGTAATTGACAATCGTAAATACCGTCCCGGTCGCACAAACCATTTTCTCAAATATCGTAGTGATTCTACCCATCGTGTGTGTGTGATTTCAGCATTATATAAGTGGGAAATCATCTGTGTGACAACTGCCTACCAGGTGTTTGATTAAAGTCCGTTTTTTCTTCTTCTCCCATAATGAAGTCTGATAAAGAAGTGATTGAACAAGTTGACGAGCAGAACCAAACACGGGAGGGTGGACCCAAGAAGGGCACCTCCAATGCTGAAAATTATACCTCTCGGTGTACAGGTTTGGGACTTTACAAAATGTTTACAGCTCTTTCGAAAGAGGAGAAAGGTGCTCTTTGTACCACCTATTTTACACCCTTACTGCTGAAAGATCCAATAGGGATGATGTCGATGCTGGCTGTAGAAATATTCGATCGTCATCTCGGTGATATGAATTTTAAATTTGTGGGATGATAATTCAGATGAACCCATTCATGTTTGCCTGATTTTGGGGCTACGTGTCTCTCCTATTGTAAATGAGTTCTTATTTGTTGATCCTGAGTATATAATGAATTTCATAATGAGGCGATTCCCCAAGAAGAAGAATACATATGGGTTGTCGAAAATTGTTGATGCTTTAAAATAAGCAAAATTGGAAAAACATCATGGTAAGGCTCTAATTTGTCATTTGTTTTGTCTGCTTTTTTGTATTGTATTTACAGTTTTTGGGCTATTATTTGCTGATGTTCTTATCATTATATTGTGTATAAGTTGGCATTTTTTACCTTCTTATTTTTAGCCGTATGTAATTTTATTTTGCAGACGATGTTCTTCGGTTAAATTTGTTAAAAATTATACTATCTATTCTCCTCCTGAACAAGCGGAGAAATGTTGGGGTGAAGTATGTTGATATGGTAGATAATTTAGTTCAGTTCAACAGATTCCCTGGGGTGAGTAAGTCTATAAATTCTTGTGAAGTAAAATAGTAGTGTTTGTTGATTATCGATCGGCCGCTTTATCACTGCACGAATATACCTGGGTTTTGATAATATGGACTTTCCTCTCTATTCCAAGCCTGAAGTTTCCAAGAATTGAGGAATTTATACATTTGTTCCCTAAGCTACATGGATGGAGGATGGCATCCTTTAGGCATCGCCAAATTGTGACGTTTAAAAAGTTTTTTACTAACCCAAAATTATTGGTAATAGCTGTGAAGCCGTCTGAGACTGACATGCAGCAAGATCTTGTGCAAGAGGCCATGGTAATCTTCCATTCTTTGTATTTTTTTGATTCATTTTATTGCTTCCTTGTCATTTAATTTAGGTTTCCTATTATTTTATTAGCTTAGTTTTGGCATTTTTTATCATCATCTTGTCATTTGTTTAATTTTTCTCTGTCATTGTTAAGTTGTTTATTATCATTGTTAGACTATTTTCTGTTATTTCTATATTTCCATTTCTCATCGTCATCTATTTGATTATTTCAGAGATATCGCATCGAAGCACATGCAATCGGTGTTTTGCCAACAATCGAACCACCTGCAGTTAGTGCACCTGTAGTCGGTTCTCCCGCAATAGGTAGTAGTTCTTCTGCCACTGACATCAGAACTGTAGCGGTTAGGGTATTCTCCTAGTTGGAGAAGTATGGCAAAATATTACTGAAGTTTGATGACCTTGGCAAAATATTGCATAACCATGGAAAAATGCTGGAACAAATTTCGATGTCTACAATTAGAGATAGTAATCTAACATTTGGAGATACTCTACTCCTTGGGCAGTACCAGTTCTCTACTCCTGAGGAAACCACGAAGCGCAAGCGAGAAAGAGGTAATGAGAAAGAGGATGGGAAAAGGAAGAAGGCGGAGCCAAGAACCAGACAAAGAGACCTCCAACAAAAAAATCAAAAGATTGAAGAGAAGAAAAAAGGTAAGGGAAAATTGTAAAAGAAGTCAAATGCCAACAAGAAGAACAAGAAGGTAGAAGAAGTTGATGTGCCCGTAAAGATAAAGGTTCAAGGCATAAAGAAAGAGGTTTTCACTGATGAAAAATCTGATCATGTCACACTGATCCAATTGAAACCTTAATCCCTAAGATCCCCCAAAAGGGCTTGGCTAATAGAGTGCCAAGGAAGAGACGGGCGGAATTCCTAGAAATTAAGAATATTCAATCAATTGCAGAAAATTTACTTTCTGAATATGGTAGATGATGATGTTAAAGTAAATTTAATGGTAGATGATGATGTTAAAGTAAATTTGTTAGTAATATCATCTGAATATGGTAGTAGTTTTCTAAAGGTATCATCCATTTACAACTTTTTACCATTTATATGATATTATTTGGCATTTGCTTTTCAAAATATTAGCATTTACTTTATGCACTTTGCCATTTCTTCAAAAGTTTATCATTTGTTCAGAATATTTTGGTATTTGTTAGGATGTTTTTGTCGTTCATTTTTCTAAAACTTTTATTTCTTCTGATGTCTTTGTTCATTTCATTTACTGCATGTGAAGTGGAAGAAGGATGACGAAAAAGATGATGATGATAAGAAAGATGTCCAAGAGGAAGTTCAATCTGAAGAAGAACAACCTCAAGTTACAAACGAAGAGGATTTAGAACCACTAACTGTAGTGGTGTAATATAATGGAAAAAAAGATACACAGCATGCAAATGAGGTATTTGCTGAAGAAGAAGATTCATAACCTCAAGTAATATTTGTTTATATTTAGCTATCTATACCATTTTCTTTCTTTTTTTTCTTTGACCTTTGCTCCACAGACTATGGTGGTTGCAGAGGTAACAAAAACTGATATAGTATTCTTCAACCATGAGGAAGTTTTTATTGAAGCTTATCAGCTAACTTATCATTTGTTTGTTGTTGACTTCTCATTTTATTCTATTGTTTGGCCATATCTTGTATCACTCTTATCATTTATAGTCTGTTTATTTACAGGCTAGTGCTGACCAAACAGCTGTTGTATCTATTGAGGAATAAACTATGGAGGTTATAAAAACTAAAGATAAAGCTAGTCAGGTAACTTATTTTTTCTTTGATGGTAACTTCTCATTTTCTTCTTTTATTTTCCCATATCTTGTATCACTTTTATCATTTGTAGCCTATTTATTTACAGGCTAGTACAGACCAAACAGCTGCTGTATTTATTGAGGAAGAGACTATAGAGGTTGTAAAAAATGAAGTAGTAATCTCCCACCAGGAGGAAGATGTTGATAAAGCTAGTCAGGTAACTTATCATTTCTTTGCTGGTAACTTCTCAATTTCTTATATTAATTTTCCCATATCTTGTATCACTCTTATTATTTGTAGTCTAATTTTTTACAGAGTAAAGAGGAGGTGGAACAGAGTAAAGAGGAGGCGGTTAAAGGCAAGGATGATGTGATGGAAATTTACATAAAAAACCAGACCCTGTGCAAGTAATAAAAGAAATGGCTGTTGACCAGACCAATATATGAAGTACATTTAAACCAAACAACTAGTTTATTACTTATTCTCATGTAATATGCACATTTATATTTCACTTTCTTATTTCGACATATCTGTTCTAGCTGGTTTTAATGGAGTCAGAAGTACATATTACCTTAAAGAAGAGGCATGCATTAACTGACGCAGAAATTAATGAAAGAGCCTTCAAAATGGCTTGTCAAATGAACCAATCACATGCTTTGCTTGATGAGCTTCTTCTGGGAGCGTTATTGGAATCTTTTATTCAAAGACCCATCTTCCAGAATGAGAAAAACTAGGTGGACCAAGTCTAGTCACTGAGAAAAGATGAATTATCTCCTGAAGCTATGAAGGACAACACGACTACTTATAGGAACATAGGTGAAGAAGTTGTTTGCCTTAACGCTCTCTACACCTTATATCCAAAGAAATGGTTGGAAAATGAGGTATTTATATCATTTATTACTTTTTGTCTATCATTTGTACAAGACTCTCTACCATTTTTTTTCAAATTGTCCGTCATTTATTCGTTTGCACTTTATCATTTGTTTTGCCTTTGTTGTCATTTATATTATTGAACTTTATCATTTTTATTATCCAATTTTTCATTTTCATTTTTTGTTTAGGCCATTGATGTGTATAGTAAAACCCTGATTCAATATTTTGATGCACAATATTGTGCCCACCCATATAAAGAAAAGATTGTGGTGACGAATGTCTTTGCCTGTTAATATATTGGCAGGGCTTTTAATGTTTAAACTCATAATATGTCCTCTCTAGAGGGTGTGGAATTAAAGAAGAAGTCAATTTGGGAAAAAATTACATCTACGCAATGGGATTGTACAATTTCTAATTGTATCTATCGAGAAGATTTGAATGTGGTCAATTCAAAATTAATACTCATTCCTTGGAATCTCAATGACAACCACTGGGTCCTTTGTGTTGTGTCCTTTAAGGGAATAAAAATATACATCTACGATTCAATGGTGGATGCAAAAATTGCAAATGCACAGAAGATGATGAAGTTATCTCTTGGACACCAGCTTATTGAAGATCAAATATCAACGATCCTCCCGAAAATGTTGATATGGAGAGATTTTGCCGATCACAGTAGTCTACCTACTGGCAAGGAAATAAAAGATTATGGTCTAAACTCCAAATGGACAACTCGTTTTGGGAAATGTTCAATACAGCTAAATGGTCATGACTGCGGGGTTTATATGCTTATCTTTATGGACAATTTCCTATGGGGAATAAAAAATTTAGATCTGATAGACGGTAATAAATGTTATTACACAGTTGCTTATGACATATTGAGGCTGAGAGTTGAACCGTAGGATAATTTTAAAAACATTGATCTGTATTTTGTTGTAATGTGTATAATCTAATTTATGTAATTTTGTAAAGTTATAAACAGTTAATATAATTCATTTATATGATCTTTCTCATTTGTTATATCTTCTTTGTCATTCGTATATAACATATTTGTTAGAATGGAGTCAGAATCTAGTCTATATAGTTAGATTATTATTAATTTGTCATTCGTTACATATGATTTGGCATTTGTTATGATAGATTTTTTATTTCTTATGTATGATTTGTAATTTGTTTCTTATGATTTGGCATTTGTTATCCTAGATTTGTCATTTGTGCGCTATGATTTGTTATTCTTTATATATTACTTATCATTTAGTATCTGTAAAAAATTGATCAATTTGTTTTGTAGATAGACAACATTTTATATAAGTCAATGGTCTATTTGGTTAATTGATATAATAAATTATATTTGTTTATAAGTAGACAACATTTGTTCTTAAAAACACGATTATTCATTTGTTAACTATGATTTGTCATTTGTTATATATGATTTAGCATTTGTTATCTGATATTTATCATTTATTATATAGGATTTGACATTTATTATCTAAAATTTATTATTTGTTATATACGATTTAGCATTTATTATCTGAGATTTATCATTTGTTACCAATAATTTGTCATTCCTCATATATTAGTTGTCATTTGTCGTCTATGACTTGTCACTCGTTATATATGATTTTTTATTTGGTATCTACAAAAAATTGATCTATTTATATTGTAGATAGACAACATTTGATGTAAGTCAATGGTTTATTTGGTTAATTGATATAATAAATTATGTTTGTTTGTAAGTAGATAACATTTGTACTTAAAAAAGTACTTATCTATAATTTGTCATTTGTTAACAATGATTTGGCATTTGTTACCAATAATTTATCATTTGCTAACTATCAATGGTCTATTTGGTTCTTTGATATAATTAATTGTGTTTATTTGTTAGTAGACATCATTTAAACTTAAAAAATTAGTTATCTATAATTTGTTATTTGTTGACTATAATTTGTCATTTGTTACCAATAATTTGTCATTTGTTAACTATCAATGGTCTATTTGGTTCTTTGATATAATGAATTGTGTTTGTTTGTTAGTAGAAATCATTTGAACTTAAAAAATTAGTTTTTTATAATTTATCATTTGTTGACTATGATTTGTCATTTGTTACCAATAATTTGTCATTTGTTAACTATCAATGGTCTATTTGGTTTTTTGATATAATGAATTGTGTTTATTTTTTAGTAGAAATCATTTTAACTTAAAAAAATTAGTTTTCTATAATTTGTCATTTGTTGACTATGATTTATCATTTGTTACCAATAATTTGTCATTTATTAACTATTAGTGGTCTATTTGGTTATTTGATATAATGAATTGTGTTTGTTTGTTAGTAGACATCATTTGAACTTAAAAAATTAATTATCAATAATTTTTCATTTGTTGATTATGATTTGTCATTTGTTACCAATGATTTATCATTTGTTAAATATGATTTTTTTTGTTATATATGATTTGTGAAGGTTCAATTGATCTATTTGTTTTGTAGATATGCAACATTTGATGTAAGTCATGTTGTCTATCTACAAAACAAATAGAGTGGAATGAACCTTCACACCTTCATAAATGATAAATTATAGTTAACAAATAAAAAATTATTGGTAACAGGCAAACACAATTTATTATATCAAAGAACCAAATAGACAATTGATAGTTAACAAATGACAAATTATTGGTAACAAATGGCAAATCATAGTCAACAAATGACAAATTATAGATAACTACTTTTTTAAATTCAAATAATTTCTACTAACAAACAAACACAATTCAATATATCAAAGAACCAAATAGACCACTAATAATTAGCAAATGACAAATTAATGATGTCTATCTATATTTTTTATATAAGATTTATCATTTGTTATATATGGTTTGTCATTTTTCATGTATGATTTGTCATTTTTGATATATGATTTGTCATTTGCTATTTATTATTTGTCATCCTTCATCTATGATTTGGCATTCGTTATATATTTGTAAACTATTTCTTAACTCTGATTTCACATTTATTATCTGAGATTTGTCATTTATTATATATGATTTGCCATCGGTAATATGAGATTTGTCACTTGTTGTATAAGATTTATCATTTGCTATTTATGATTTGTCATCATCCGAAGATTTTATTTCCATAGTTTGAAATTGCAATACTCATTCATTGGGTTCAAAAAATGAAAATTTTATTAGCTCAAATATTGTTACAGATCAAAGTTTACATTGCATCAATTTACATCAGTTTACGCACTCGAAGGCGGTGGTGGTGGTTTGTCTCCCCTACTACCGCCACCGTCTCTTCTGCTGATTCTACTCAGGGTACCGACTCGACATCATCGGATGTATACCAGCCACTTCATCTCCTACTGTAATAGCAACCTCTGCGAGAAGACGCATACCAATTCTCAGATCTTGCTTTGACATCACCATATAGTGATAGTGGAGCATTTGATAATAATTATTATCCGCCTCTTCTACCTCTTCATACGTAATCCCATGGAAGGTAGGATGTGCCGGAATGAGAGTAGGAAGTTCAAGGGACTGGGTCCCAAAGTATCGAAGTCGCAGCTCTTGCATCTTGGCAAGAACCCTAGCCTCGTATGGCAGTATTTATACCATGCCACAACAATATTTAATGTTGAGTTGCATATCTCAATGTTAGAAGGAATTCAAACACAACAGTATTTAATGTTGACCAAACACATTGAAAATGAGGGAACATTGAAAATGATCCCCGGGTGCTGAATGCATTTGTTATTATTTTAAGAAATATATGTCATCCATCAAGTAGTAGTTTATTATTTGTTTGTGATTAATCATCATATGTTATGGTATTATTAACATGTTGTCATTGGTTATGTATCATTTTTAATTTTTTATTCAGCATCTAACATTTTATCGATTTCTTTACAAAGCTTCAATTAGCCGTTGAAGACATAGTTGAATAGCTAGAGGAAAGGTTGTCTGGTCCTGATCCATAGATTTGCCAATCTTCTGTAATGTTGTTGTTAAGTTAAATTTGTAGTTTGATTATCATTATTTATCATTTATATTGCAGGTTTAAATTTGTGTTCCTTAAAAGTTTAACATTCTAAAGTAATAAATTAATGTCACTAAAGATAAGGAATATTATACTTCACTCCTACATATTTCTCTACTTGTTAAGATCTAGAGATTTTAACTTGGACAAAAAATCTTGCAGCATCTCCGTTCAGACCTCAGAGATCCTTAGTTGAGTGTAAGTTTTATTTGTAATAGTGTCGAGGATTTGATTGCTCCCTTAACCAGAATTTGTGATGTCTTTCGTCGTTGACGATTGTGGACTTTTAGAATCATCGGGCGTAGAGGATTCTCGAAACCAAGTTTGGAACTGACAATGGTATTGCGGGCAATGGTAGAATCTCCTACCGGGCGGTTTAGAGACTCTGCAAATGAGACCACAATCATACTTTTTCACCTCATCTACCCACGCTCATAAACTGTACCTACCAATTTTGCAAGCGCATTGACAGAACTAGCAGTTAGGGTTGAAGTTTGTGCATGTGAGACGATGATCATAATTTTTGCAGTACCAGAAAACAAGGGAATGCATCTTTTGTAAGGAAGTATATAATAATTGACAACTGGTAGGGAAGTATATAATGCTTGAGAACTGGTAGGGAAGTATGTGGCAATTCAATCTTATCTTTATTACATGATTTTTACAACCTAGCATGAAGTAAACTTTGATTACGTTTATAATAAGCTATCTATCCAAAACATCCACGTTGGTAGGGAAGTACGTAATGCTTGATAATTCACAACAGTAAAATTACAATGATATCATAAAGGAATGAAAAATACTAATAGGAGGATGACAATTAATTTGCATAACAGTTAACAACGCCAAAATGATACTCTTTGTAAAAACAAATGACAAATAAGCCGTATAAATTCCAGGAGTTTCTTTCCTAAATAGTTGATGTGACAAGTCAATCTTTATTACTGGATTAGACAACTTAGCTTAAGGTCAACTTTGATTAAGTTTAGAACAAGCTATTTATCCAAAACATCTACGTGGTTCCCACAACTCTAAACACTAAGCCCAAAACCCTGTCCACGCGTGATTCAAAGTACTAACTCTCCCAAGTATAAAAAATCCTAATCTTTTTAGAGTAAAATATTCTCGAGCCTCAACTATTCAAACCCTAAACTCTTTACAACTTCACAAGAAATGTCACACTTCCACTCCACTCGATTTAGCCGTGCCTCTTCTTGTACCCCTCATGATTAGTTTAAGGCGGTAGGGATTGAGGAAGATGAGGCAGAAAAATACCTCTTTACATTAAATAGAATTTGCATGATGGAGAAGGATGTCTCTAGTAAGATGGCGCAACTGCTAAAAGGGCATTACGAAGAGTTCAAGGAGAAATTAGGAGAACTCGATAAAATGGAGGACGAACTGGATAAAATTATAAAAGTGAAAAGAGAGCACTCTGTAAAGTTCAAGTTCTATATCCGCTTCTTGGAAGATTAGTTCTATGCCAAAAAGTTGGACAGGGATGAGCACATGAAATTGTGGGAGGAGTCGGCCAATAAAATTAGTTGTCTCAAGCAGAAGATCATGGCTATGGAACGTGATCAGAATTCCTCAAGTGAGGAGTTGTGAACATTTGTGTTGTTCGGTTTTTAGTTTTTGCTGTTGTTATTATTATTGTTTCCCATATATGAACATATGTTTTGTTTCGTTTTACCTTTTTGCTTTCAAATTGATATTTTCGTCTAATATGAGGGAAACAAACAAACAACTAGAAAGTTCCATCCAAAATAAATGATATAATGGAACTAAACAAATGATAAAGACTACATGAACAAACGCAGACTTATTTTGAACTGAACAAAACTGGTGATAAAATTTGAACAAACAAATGATAAATTATCGTTAAACCATGTTATTTCTGGCAAGAAACAAATGATATATGCATTTAAACAAATGTAAAATTCTCTTCAACATATTACAAGTCGATGTGATAATTAATGGCACTTTATTAGATAACTCAGTTTAAATACTCCAATTACTAACGTGCACAACAAGAAATGACGACGCTGAAGCGACGTAATAATAACTTTTACCCTAAACATCGCGTAATCCCTGACATGCGTTCCTTCCCAATATATTCAACTCCCTTTAAAAAAGCCCTAATCTCAAATTAACTATTCTCAACTCTTTAAGTCTTCAACTATTAAAATTTTTAAACCCTAACCCTAAACTCCGAACTCTTTTCAACTTCTTAAAACAAATGTCACACTCCACTCGATTCATCCATGTCTCTTTGAACATTCCATATGATTGGTTTGAGTCAGTAGAGATGCAGGAAGATCAGCGTGACCTATCTCTACAAATTGAATAGACTATGTCTAATGGAGAAGAATGTCTCCGGTGAGAAGGCTCAAATACTGAAAGAGCTTTATGAAGATTTCAGGGAGAAATTAGGAGCGTTCGATTATATCCAGGATAAACTGTCTCAAGTTATAATAAAGAGAGATCAACGTTTTGATGAGTTCAAGTTCTATATGCGCATCTTGGAAGATCAGCTCTGCGCTGTAAAGTTGGACCAGGATGAGCACAAAAAACTTTGGGAGGAGTTGGCTTCAAAGATTAGCTGTGTCCAGCAGAAGATCCAGGCTTTGGAACGCGATCTGGAATGGTCGGAATGTGATGAGGAGTTGTAAACATTTGTTCTATTTTTTTTGGAATTTAGTTTGTTAGTTTTTTTTGTGGTAACTATTACTTTCCCTATGTATGAATGAACATCTTTTTTGTTTTGTTGTGTGGTATTTCATTTGCGTTATGTTTTTAAATAGTGGTTTCTGTATCATATGTGGTAAACAAAATACTCACAGTTCTGTAAGAAAATAATAATGATATAAGGAGGAACTAACTTAATGATGAACCTAACAAAACTGATGATAAATTTTTTCCAGACAAATGATAAATTCTTCGTGTACAAATGACAGTTCAGAAGCAAACAATGATATTGTACAAATCAACAAATGCGAAATTCTCAAAAAAAATTACAGTTCCGAGGAACACAATGATATTATGGAAACAAGAAAATGAAAAATTGTTTATGCACAAATGACAGTTTAGAAGAAAATAATAATATCGTAGAAAAAAATAAATAAGAAATTCTCTGTGCACAAATGAAAGTTTTGAAGCAAATAATGATATAATGGAGACAAACAAATGATAGTTATTTTAATGCAAATAATGATTTTAACAACACAGGCGATAAAGATCATGTAAACAAATGATATATACATTACCCAAAATACTCAATGCAAACTGATTGCAACATCTTCATCTGGGATGATAGGTTGCTCAGTGTTCATTGTAAAAGACGATGCCATTGTCGGACGTGTATTGTCGTCGGATGGGATTGGTAGAAGCTTACAAGAATGACGATTGGGTCTATTTTTTTGACACCTACTACAAAATCTTAGTTTGGTGACAAGACCAGACATTTTTTCCCATTTCTTCCATTGCGTGCGAGGATGACCGGCTCGAACAATTGGAATAGGAACACGAACACGTGGATTAGTTATTAAAATTTTCTACTACTCAATTCCCCTTATAGGAATCTATATAAGTTTATAAACAGCCTTGTATATATCATTTGTGAAGTACTCAAAGACACGAGTAGTTGGATTAACATTAGCAAGACCGAGAGTGCGTATTCCGTGTTCACAAGGTATACCCATCGTTTGCCACCAACGACAAAAACAAGTACCATCTTTAATATTAACATAATCGGTTAAGCCATAACTAGTCATCTGAAAATGGTAAAGTGATGAACGAACCCTGCAGGTTAGTGAATCTACCACAAACTTTCAGCTCTCACAGTGATCCGTAGCCCATGGCGTTAAGCGAGCTTGACTCTTCTCAGCTTTCTCCCTAAATGTGTAGGATATTTCCAAGCAGATTCTACACAATTCCTCAATAAAAATAGAGATAGGGAGATCTCTTACTTTTAATATAACGTTATTCCAACTCTTGACATGATTTGTGTAAGCCACTCCGTATCTGAACCAATGACAAACTGTAGAAATCAAATGCTAAATGAGTATAAACAGATGACAAATGGGCTCATATAACTGTAAAAGGAATAATAAAGAATTGATGAGAAATAATGGAAAAAAATGACAAATAAGAATGCAAATGGAGTAATAATGACTATTCCTCAAATAACAAATGAGAAGTTGATGAATAGAGAGTGACAACGTACCTACTCATTGGAATATATAGATTAGACCATGTCTCCTTGGGAATACCTAGTATGTATTGGAGACCCACTGGATCTGTATTCTGGATCGCATTTATGTGTTTAACGAAATCAATGCTGGTTAGGGCCTCTGCTGCCATCCTAAATGTGATCCTCATACTTTCGAGGGTATTTTTATGTTGTTCGATATGTGGAAAGCGCAAAATGTATGGATTGCAAATGGAAACACCTTGGGTACAACATTAATAATTCCGGGGTTCCTGTCGGAGATGACGATGAATCTAGTGTCATAACCGTGGAAATTAAACCCAAACATCTCCATAAGGTATGTCCAACTTTCGGTGGTCTCCGAGTCTGTTATAAAAAATGCAAGTTGAAAAATATGATTGCTTGGTCAATAGCGATGGCTGTTAGTAGAGTCCCACGATATCTCCCTTTTAAAAAAGTTTTGTCAATCACAACAACTGGTCACAATAGTTTATAAGTTTTTTTGGGAGGACCAAAATACCAAAAACACCTTACGAATCTCTTATCCTTCTAACTCGTAGTTTGTATGTCAAATACAAAATTTGGGTCAACCAACCTCACTTTCGCAAAGTAGCTCATAAGTAGTTTGTATGCGTGCTCAAAGCTGCCCCGTATCTGAAATAATTACTTAGATCAAATGAAATACTGCAGCAGACAAATGATAAACATCACTATACAAATAACACAGTGAGTCAACAAAATGACATACCATAAAATGATAAACATTGTTATACAAATGACTTGTATGGGGAAGCAAATGATATATAAAGTGATGATACCTCAGCGTGGGCTTTCTCTTTCACACGCTAGGCAAGATTGTATGTTACATCAATATTATAATGAATTGGCATATCATCAATAATTCTGGAAGGTTTGTAGTTTGGGTCATTTCACAGTTTTTGCTTGATTATAGAAGCAACCCATCTACTAGACGCTACCTTATACGCGTTCCTACCTTCAGTTTCTACTCGGATGTGTGTATGCACGGAGTAATAAGTACTTACTCTAAATAGGGAAGAACCGAGCAACTTTATCACATAAATTCGCCAAGAACATTTATGACCTTTGCAACGTACCACAATTTTATATTCGTTGCTCAGAACGTGTTCGAGATTGAACATGTTTACAAATGTATAATCTTTTATGCGATTCTTGAGTTTAATCCTATCTCGATATAGATCAGCAAAGTTAAACTCTTTACTGAAGTCATAGGGATCTTCTGTGTACGCAGCAGATTTAAACCGAAAATCTACAAGATCTTTCACCTATTCGGGTTGTGACTTAAAGCGTAATTCAGCTAAACAAATGAGAAATATGCTTCTCAGGATGATACTAATTTAATAATAAATGTTAAAAAGCACCTCACAAATGAAAATTTTTAGTTTGTCCAATAATAGGTTTGGGTTCATTTGAAAGAGGAACATTAGTTAACACAGGTTCATTTGAGAGGTAAATATTTAATTGAAAAATACAAGGTTCATTTAAGAGAGGAACATCAGTAGGGACAGTTTGAAAATATTTATTTGATTGATGAACTTTAGTTAACACAGGTTCATTTGATTGAGGAATACTAGGTTCATTTAAGGGAGGAACATCAGTACAAATAGTTTTGAAAGAATCATTTGATTGAGGAACATCATCATCATCCACTAAAGTTCCAAACCTACGTGAATTAAGCCCTCTGCCATTTGTTTAAGGGTAACCCCTGTATTCAGGTTTGGGATCAGGAAATGAGTTATGACGCAAATATCCCCCCGCTTTGGTGGTGGACAAGCCTTTACCTGAACCAATATCTTTGGTGGTGGATAATCCTTTACCCGAAGAACAAAAATCATAAATAAAGTTCTGGGAGTTCTAGGAAGGTACCCTAAGCTCATTAATAATCTATATGTGAAAGGGTGTGCCGGAATTGGTTTTATGCATTTTATCATTACGGTAAAGTTCTGGACTGATGAAATTGTGCATGCACAACCATGGACGAAGTTGTACAGCTTACAGTCCTCACAACAGATCTCGCCTCTTTTTCAAGGAGTGTAACGAAATCTTCGTATGACGAGTACGCTCTTAGTGAGGTAAGTTTTGTACTTCCTCCAACATAACTAACGATTGATCCAATCTTTGGACGTACGATATCCCCACCAAAATAAACAATGGTATAAAGTTGAACTCTATTCATCCCTAAAACAAATGATATAAATAAATAATTCCGGTGATAAAGTAGCGAACACAAATGAGAAAAATAATATAAAACATAACTTCAACAATCCCTAAACCAAATTATAGGAATCCCGAAATAAATGATATCAATAAACAATTCTGGTGAAATAGTAGCTGATAATAAATGTTAAAAATAACACAAGAAAAATGATAAATAATAAAGTAGCAGAAGACAAATGATTAAATAGGCAAAGAAAAATGATTATATACAAATTGTATCGTCTTGCATAACATTTTTCTTAAGAAAAAAAGTTTCAACTCATGATGCGGATACACAGTGAGAGATATTGGATACAGAGTTAGAGATGATATTTACTGCAACGGTTACTTCAACGGTTGAAGAGAAGGATAACAACAGTCTTTGGCAACGAGAATAACCTATGATAACAACAATCTTTTCCTCCCCAATGACCTCTGTGTGAGGACTTTAGCGAATGCAGAACGATAGTTGGAAGACTTGACACATGAAGGACACAAACAGTACATCAAGGAGAATCTGCTTTGATTTTTGTTGAAGCTTTGTTGTAGCCTTGTAGAAGAAGAAGAATAAGAAGAAGAAGCTTTGATTTTTAAGGTTGGTAGTGTATTTAGGGAGAAATCTTCCCTCTTATTACTGTTCTTATTACTGTAGCAGATTAGACTTGTCACGCCCCAAAATCCAATAATCAGAATAATGATTAAAACATGGATAACTGGGTGTGCAGGTCGGGGAATCCAAGCGATTCGCCCCCACAAACAACTGAACCATGGACAAATCCAGTTCTGTCATTGACTATAGCAATATCATCAGAATAAGAAAAATACAGCGGAAGCAAGGATATATATATATATATATATATATATATATATATAATCAAGGATATATATATATATATAAAAAAAATCAACTGAAAACGCAAATACAAGGTCTCGGCATACAATACAGCGCCAAAGGATGGAATTGTACAAGAGAACTAATACAAGAACGGATCTGCAGTGACCCAGACCTAGATCCAACATCTAAGCTCTCAGCCAACATCAACTACTTCACCACTAAAAGGGGGGAACAAAGCGAGACTAAGCAAAACCATGGCTCACTAATGCCCAATAAGGCTAAGCAATATACTAATAATAATAGGTACAGAAAAAGGGAGAGATGAATGAGATAATTAATACTAATTGCTACAGTAATGAAGTAAACCTACAACCGTAATAGAGGATAGAGAATGGAATGAGAATAGGAATAGGAATAGGAATAGGAATATATGCAGCAACATGATGATATGATAATATGATGATGATATGATAGTATGATGACTAGGATAATCCCATAATTATCCCAAATGCAGGATGATGCACTAAGTTCTAATGTTGAATGATTAATGATTCAAAGAACTAGACCTTATAGTTAAAAACGTTGGGCTGATAAGCCACTAATGCATAATAACCTTAACGAGAATCTCAGTTTGATACAATGGGCATGATTGGGTTGCCAGCTCGACCACGCTAAAGGATTTATTACTTGATCAGAGTGTTCTGGGCTTTTCAACCCACGGAGCCAACGTCCAAACTTTATTTCACTTATTCCAAGGAATTTCAACCTCAAGGATAAGAGTGGGACCAAAGGAAACTGTCTCAATACCATCCCACACTCCCGGATGGGTACTAGATATGATAGTATCTAGCGAACACTTCACCTACCATTTTAACCTGATGTAGGAATCCTAGGTCCTATCGAGGGTTAGACGAGTGGAGTTTTGTTATGTATCCAATCCCGTTAAGTTAAAAGATATCAATAACACACCCTACGAACAGATCCCCAAGGATAAAACCAATACAACCGACATCCCGGCCATCACAAACATAGGATACCAGCCCTTCCTCAGAGAATGGTAAACAATCCTACCATAACAGCCACTACATGGCCAGCACACACCTAGGATAACCACCTGCCTCAGAGGATGGTAAACAATCCTAACACCGGTGCAAACAGTGACTAACAACCAGTCACAGCATCCAACAACATTAATCTCAACAGATGCACGACCACAAGCAATACCGCACAATGCACGACCTCAATAAGGACAAGGGAAACACGCCCTACATGCCTAACGACAGGAACAACAATAATGGAACCACAACTACAACCGGGAAATCAATGCAATTTAGACCGAATCACAAACACCTCAATGCCAATATGCATGCTCTAACTAACACAGGTTAAACTAGAAAAACAACACAAGGCTCTCCCAGAACCACACGAACACCCGAACACAGAACAACCCACTAGACGTAAGCCAAAACCAACTACCACTACACCAAGCCAACACCTGGCTCCCCAAAGCCTCCACACAAATACCACCAGGCGAGCGACCACAGAAAAACATAAAGCCACTCAAGCCAAAGAAAGACGAATACAAAGACCTGATGCTCGAATGAGGCGAGGATGCAAAATGATATGAATGCATAATGTATGGATGCAAATGAATGAATAAGGAAGAATAGGAAAATAAAATAAAATAATTTTACGAGACACTACAAGACTACTCAACAACTCCAGTAGGATAGTTTCTTATTTTTTCTGCATTATTTATCATTTGTTATGCGAGAACTTTGTCATTTGATGTGTATATCTTGGTAATTGTTTTGGTATATCTTTGTCATTTGTTAAGTAATCTTTGTGAGTTGGTAAATTTATTATTGTACAAGATCAGACTATCCATCACATTTAATGTTAGAGAATAGGATGGCAGCTAGGGGGTAGTAGGTGGGACCATTATTGATTTGTTAATTTAAGTATCGATTTTGTAAGAGGCTTGCCAAAGTATTGATTTTTTAAAGATGGCAAAAAGTGCTATTTATTATCATAATTTTCGTAGATATTTTATGACAAAAATATAAAGAAATAAACAATCCTACTAATCATTAGCTTCCAACACATGCGATTTGACTTTTCTTTTCTTGTGAAAAAGAAAGAAATTAAATAGATGTATAGGGAGCAATCTATAAATAATCATGGGGTCAATAAAATAATGAGGGAATAAATCAAAAATTGTTTTAGGTCCTCATAAAGTTTTAGAAATTCCAAGTTAGTCACATGTAGTTATTATTTTGCTACTGCTATGAATAGTCTGGCCCAGGTAGGGAAGCCGAACTGGATTGGGTTGTCCCCACCGAACTCCTAAACCAAGTCACTAAACCTAGAGTTTGTGGGGAAAGTTTTAGAGACCTTTTGTAGCCTCCTATATATACATCCTTTGGTTGTATTCTTTGTAACTAGGTTAAGATCATCTTAGCAAAAGGCTATCTCTCTCTCTTCTCTCATATGTTGCATTAATATATATTGTGATAAAATAGTATATTGCTGGATTCTCAGCACATTATTAGCTACGAGATTATGGAGCTAGCGGATCAAGTGAAAAATATATCTCTCAAAGGAAAATGGTTTTTTTTTATTTTTGCATTGTGGAGAGGTATTTTTCCTTGAAAACTAAAAGGATTTGTTTTTCATATATTAATTACTTGATCTATGGTAGGGTTGTTCACGGGCCGGATCAGCCCAGGTTTGGGCCTTGACTTGTTCCAACCCGGAGAACGAGGGTCTTCATTGGACAAACCTGAACCCGTCAAGCAAACCCAAAACCCGGACTAAGGCCAAACCGAAATAGTCGGGTCAGGTCGGGTCGTAGGTCGGCCATTCAAAAAGAAAAACAAAAATCAAGCATCAACAACTAAAAAATCCTAAATTAAAACTTCTCAATGTTTCAAAATTTCAATAAATCCAAAAATGGTTGAAGACAAAGGATTTCAATAAATCCAAATATTGCAAGTCCCAATCCAAACATGGTTTTTCAATTGAAACTTCTTAGGCTTATTGCACACAAAAGTAGCATCTCTTTTGAGTTTGTTATTGTTGTGAGTGAGTGGTAGTTGTTGCACACAAGTCCCAATCTTACGGAAGACGAGAACAGAGATGGCTTGCAACAATCTTTCAACCGAATGGCCAACAACAATCTTAAGGGCAGAAAGAAAAGAGGGAGCAGAGAAGAGCTCCGGCAAAGATAGCCGCAAGAAATGCTTGAGAGCTCCAGCAAGGAGGCAACGACATATGTCTCCCCGCATTTTTGATAAAGAGAGCAGAGAGAAGTTGGAGACAGAGCTTTATTTGAGTTTAAAATACATGACCCGAAACCGATCGGACTAAGATCTAAATCAGACCGAACCGAACCGACCAGTTCCGATTGGTCCGGATCAGGTTTTCAAGTTTTCGGGTTCGTGTGTGCAGCCCTAATCTATGGTATAGAATGCTAGATCTAAATTTTAGAATTAATATCATAATTTTTGTAATTTTTTTAACTTTTTCGCACTATATTTTACCCTTCCAGAGGGGGTTTTTAACGGCTTTTGGGGAGCGTTATACACGTTAGTTTTCGACATAATTATTTTTATATTGAAACCTACACCATCACTAAGTGAACAACATATTTTTTATGGTGAGAAAAGTCCTTATCGACGGCAAAAATGACGTGAAAATGTACAGTTTACGGCCAAAACAACCCAATTTGGTGGCTAGGGTTGCTAGTAACGTTACCCTACTAGGGTTTGACTTGCTGACATCATATGACGCACCTAAGGTGTCAAACCCTAATGGCCCTGTGATTCAAATCCAGATCAGACCTGACTCAAAACCAAAGATTTGTAGGTCAACGATGACATGACAAGGCCCCCCGACAGGATGGCATGGCAGGGAAGGGGACCCATTTTTCTTTTTCTTTTTTTTACTCAAATATTTTTTTTAAAATTTGGTAGCGGGTACCTATAGAATAAAAGGCTACCTTATATGGGATATAAGTCATGCAATTAATACCTATTTTAAGTATCGTACAATTGTTTTTTTTTTAACAGAAAGATTAATTTATTGATTTTAAGACTAACAATAAATTTGTACGACTTTTTTTGCACGGTACCGGGAAAATGTGTTCTATAATGATATGCTTCCCTGAGATAAAATCCTGCAGAAGATTCCCTATCAATTTCATGTCTCTTCATTAGAATCTTCCACAGCGAGCTCCATATATACAAATCAAGTTTATCAAAATAAGTCCCTCCCTTCGCTTTTGCTTCTGACTGATCAAAATAAATAACCAAAGATCAAATCTTACAAACCACAAGTCAGTGGCCCAAGTTCTCCAATTTAGATTCATTTTGAAATGCCAACTAATCAAGCCCTAAAGAAATGATCTTGATTCTTAACCAAAAAAATTCACCCAAAATAAATAACACCCAGTTCTGGAAATCCAAAACCCATATCAAATCATCACTCAAACATTAAAATGTCCAATTATTTACCAACATCGCAAATCTCCAACATTTCCCCAACCCTCATTCAAACACTAGCAAAATCGTTCACGTCCAATTTGTCCAAACTCAATTCCCCAATTTTGAAAACCTAATTCCAACTTCATAGAAACTATATTCCCAATGGGGTTCTAGCTCCCCATTACAATAGCTTATATAATATTAATATGGTATGCCATTTGTATATTAATTATTATGACCGGGGAGTCGGACATTATACGAAACCCAATGACTAATTTAGATATGAATGGGAGTCATAACTGAATCGCTTCAAATGTAAGGATAGGGCTATACATGAAACCCGTCAACCTGAAAAATCGACTCGAGCAGACCAGTTTGGACTGGTTTCTAACAGTTTCAGTTTGGTTTCGATTTACCCACACCAAACCCGATTTATATCGATTCAGTTTCGATTTTCAAGTTTGTGAACCGAATAAAAATCGAGCCAAACCGACTAAGGTTAATAATGTAATCTAAGCCTAATAACCTAAATGTTTCTCTTTATCTCTCTCTCTCATTTATCCATCTCACTCTCACGACAGCTTCTTTGTCACTATCAACATAACCTACTCTGATCTTCCACCATTGTAATCGTCTAACTCTGAAACCCTAATTTGGAGAGTAGTCATTGAAGTGTCGAAGAATAACTCAAGATAAATAGGTATGTTTGATAGATATTAACTCAAGATAAATGGGCATGTTTGATTGATATTAAAAATTGTTTTTGGTAAATTGGGAGATTGAAGACTCGAGTTACGAAACCAATTTTTACTTTTGTGAAAGATTTCTGTCTAAATTCTTTACAAAAATTTAGATGAAGATGGGAAATGGGGGCTTAATTAAAGCTTATTTGGTTTATTTGTAATGGTTGTTTGGTGATTATGACACCCTTTATTGTAATTTCACGTATTTTGATTTCTTAATGGAAGAATTATGTGTGTTTGTGGAAATTAATTGCTTGATTATGAGTAATTTGGGGTAGTTGATTGAAAAAAAGAAGTTGAAGAGTTCTTCTGCCAAAAATTATGATAATAAAAACTAGTTTTTGTCATCTTTACAAAATCAGACCCAGGGAACAATAAATTCCAAAATCGATAATGGCAAGAGGAAAAACGATATTTGCCCCTACTAAAGTTGCAATATTACAGTAGACAACCACCTTTTTTTGTGCTCCACAAGTACAAATGTCACAACCGACGTAATAAAAAATTGTAATTTTTTTTTAACTCATTTAAAACTGTTATATCAAGCCACGTGTACAAGGAAGGTTGACATTGCCACCATCTCATGAACTACTTGTCACTTGTTTCAGTACATTTTGTCTTACCTTTGAATAGATTTATTATTTATAAGAAGACAAACTCTTTCATAAATTATGTTACTATTTCTCATCGTTTATGGTTAGGTATCACCTGCGGTTCACAGGAGATCGTCTAGTTTTTAGAGCCTAAAGCGATCTCAATTCATCGAACAGTTTCTTCTCCATACTCAACCGCAAAAACTGTCCTATTATTTGTCACAAACCGTCTGTATAACTACTGCTTACTAAGTGTTTGATTAAAGACTGGTACTCTACTCCTTGGGCATGGAGGAAATGATGGTACCCGTAACTCCTTTAGATGGTACTCTACTCTACTCAACTCGTGGAACAAACGATGGCAAATCGTCTGCGCAGCTGCTACAAACCAAAATATATCATTTATTTAGTTCAACTCTAGCATTCTTTCAGACATCTATATCATTTGATAACAGCTTGTTGTCATCTGCGTTATATAAATTTTCCATTTGTTCAGTCTTCTTTGTCATTTGTTTTATACAACTTTACAATTTGTTCCGAAAATATCAACTGCTTCAATATTAAAGTAGGCTTCTAGGACGTGGCCTCCACAGGTAAGGCAACAGGTAAGGTTGTGGACTCCACTAGTTTGAATGTCACTTCATAATTAATATAAAAAAAACTTCAAATTATTAAAAAAATATTATTATCACACTACGTGTCCAATTTTAATTGTTCCCCGATCTACACGAGTCATTACTATTTTAAGGCGTGTAAGGCAGACCTTGTCACCATTACATGCATTTATTGTCATTTGTTGAAACCAATTTGTCATGCATTTAAACATCAGTTATATTGGGTCATGCAGACTCAGTCACCATCAGTTATATTATTTTGTATTTGATTATTGTTCTCTAAGCTTAGGTAACGCGTGCGATTCACACGAGTTCGTCTGCCTTTTGGCGCCACAAACCATCCCCATTCCTTAAACACTTTCTTCTTACACGACCACTGCAAAGACCGTAGAAACTGTAAAAACTGTCCTATTTTTGCAAATCGTGTGTGTGATTGACAACTGTAAAAACTGTCCCGGTCGCACAAGCCATTTTATCAAAAATTGGCGTGATTCTACCCATCGTGCGTGTATGTAATTTCAGCATTATATCAGTGGAAAATCATTTGTGTGACTACTGCCTACTAGGTGTTTGATCAAAGCCTGTTTATTTCTTCTTCTTCCACAATGAAGTCTAATAAAGAAGTGAATAAACAAGTTGACGAGGAAAACTAAACATAGGAGGGTGGACCCAAGAAGAGCACCCCCAATGCTAAAAATTATACCCTCGATGTATAGGTTTGGGACTTCAAAAAATGTTTGCGGCTCTGCCTGAAGAGGAAAAGGGTGCTCTTTGTGCAATGTTTGCACCCTTACTATTGATTGATCCAATTGCGATGATGTCGACGTTGGTTGTGGAAATATTCGATCGTCATCTCGGTGATACGAAGTTCCAATTTGGAGAGACGATAATTCAGATAAAACCCATTCATGTTTGCCTAATTTTGGGGCTACGTGTCTCTCCTATTACAAATGAGTTCTTATTTGTTGATACTGAGCATATGAGGAATTTCTGAATAAGGCAATTCCCCAAGAAGAAGAATCCATATGGGTTGAAGGAAATTGATGATACTTTAAAACAGGCAAAATTAGAAAGACATCAGGGTAAGGCTCTAATTTATCATTTGTTTTGTCCTCTTTAGCATCGTTCTTCATTGTATTTCTCACCCCTCCAATATTTGTATTGCATTTGCCATTTTTTGCTCATTATATTCTAAGGTTCTTATAACTACATTGTATTATTTTGTTTTGCAAAAGATGTTCTTCGATTAAATTTGCTAAAAATTATATTATCCTTTCTACTCCCGAACAAGGGGAGAAATGTTTGGGTGAAGTATGTTGATCTGGTAGATGATCTAGATCAGTTCAATAGATTCCCCTGGTGTGTGCAAGTCTATAATTTCTTGGAGAGTCAAATTATAGAGTTTGCCCATTATCGATCGGCCGCTGGTAAAAAATCTAATAAAACTTTATCACTGCACAGATGTACCTGGGTGTTGATGATATGAACTTTCCTTTTAATTCCTTGCCTGATGTTTCCAAGAATTGAGGAATCCATACATTTGTTCCCTAAGCTATAAGGATGGAGGATGACATCCTTTAAGCGTAGCCAAATTATGACGTTTAAAATTTATTTTTCTAACCCCAAATTATTGGTAATAGCTATAAAGCCGTCTGAGTCTGACATGCATCAAGGTCTTGTACAAGAGTCCATGGTAATCTTTCATTCTTTGTATGATTGATTCATTTTATTGCTTCTTTTTCATTTAATTTATGTTTCGTATCATTTTATTTGTTTAGCTTTGGCATTTCTTATTCTCTTCTCGAAATTTGTTTGATTTTTCTGTCATTATGAAGTCCTTTTTTGTCATTTGTTGCATGCCTATTATCATTATTAGGGTATTTTCTGTCATTTCAAAGGTGTCTTTTGTCATCGTCATCTGCTTAAATATTTTAGAGTAATCAAATCGAAGCATCAACAATCTATACTGCACCTGCAATCAGTATACCTGTAGTCGTTGTACCTGCAAATGGCATACCTACAATAGGTAGTAGTTCTTCTGCCACTGAAATCAGAGTAATAGTGGTTAGGGTATGCTCCCAGATGGAGGAGCATGGAAAAATGCTGTATAATCATGGTAAAATGTTGGAACGAATTTTGATGTCCACAGTGGGAGACAGTACTCTACCACTTGGAGATACTCTACTCCTTGGGCAGTACCAATTCTCTACTACTGAGAAAACTGTAAATCCCAAGTGAGATGGAAGTAATAAGAAATAAGATAGGAAAAAGAAGAAGACGAAGCCGAGAACCTGGAAATAAAAAAATCAAAAGATTGAAGAGAAGAAAAAAGGTAAGGAGGAATGGCAGAAGAAGTCGAATGCCAACAAGAAGAACAAGAAGGCCGAAGAAGCTGATGTGCCCTTTAAGAAAAAGGTTGAAGACACGAAGAAAGAAGCTTTCACTGATAAACAATTTGATCATGTCCCACTGATCTAATTGAAAACCTTAATCCCTAATATCCCCAAGAAGGGCTTGACTAATAGAGTATCAAGGATGAGATGGGCATAATTCCCAGAACTTGAGAATATTCAACCAACTACAGAAAATTTGCTTCAGTAAGTTACGCTTGGAGAGGGATTGGAGGTGGTAAAAGATTTAATGGTAGATGATGATGTTGAAGTGAATTTGGAAGCAATATCGTCTAAATATGGTGGTGGTCTTCTAAAGGTATTATCCATATACTACTTCTTATCATTTATATGATATTATTTGACATTTTTTTTTCAAAATATTGGTATTTACTTTATGTAATTTGCCATTTCATCAGAATTTTATCATTTGTTCAGAATGTTTTTAGCGTTTGTGAGGTTGTCTTTGTCATTCTTATTTCCAGAACTTTCATTTCTTTTGATGTCTCTGTTCATTATATTTCTTGTATCTGAAGTGGAAGAAGGGTGACGAAAAAGATAATGATGATAAGAAAGATGTCGAGGAGAATGTTAAATCTGTAGAAGAGCAACCTCAAGTTGCTGAAGAAGAAGATTTAGAACCACCAACTGTTATAGTGCATTATAATGGTAAAAATGATGTATAACATGCCAATGAGGTATTTGTTAAAGAGTAGCATTTATAACCTCAAGTTACTAATATTTGTTTGTAATGAGCTATCCATATAATATTTTTGAATTTGTTTCTTCTTTAACCTTTGTTGTACAGACTATGGCAGTTGTAGAGGTAGTAAAAACCTATATAGTATTCTTCAACCAGGAGGAAGTTGTTGGAGAAGCTTATCAGGTAACTTATTATTTGTTTACTATTGAATTCTCATTTTCTTCTTTTGTATTACCATATCTTGTATCACTCTTATCATTTGTAGTATATTTATTTACAGGCTAGTGGTGACAAAGCAATTTCTGTATCTGTCAATGAACAGACTCTGGAGGTTGAAAAAATTGAAGATGAAGCTAGTCAGGTAACTTATTTGTTCCTTGCTGGTAATTTCTCATTTTCTTCTTTTATTTTCCCATATCTTATATCGCTCTTATCATTTGTAGTCTATTTATTTACAGGCAAGTACAAACCAAACAATTATTGTATCTGTCGGGAACAGACTATAGAGGTTGCTTGCACAAACTGATGTAATAATCTCCTACCAAAAGGAAGATATTGGGAAGCTAGTCAGGTAACTTATCATTTCTCTACTGGAAACTTTTCATTTTCTTCTTGTTATTTTCCCATATCTTGTATCACTCTTATCATTTGAAGTATATTTATTTATAGAGTAAAGAAAGTATAGAGAAGGTGGAATAGAATAAAGAGGAGTTGGTAGAAGGTAAGGATGATGATGATAGAAATTTACAGAATAAACCAGACCCTGAGCAAGTAATAAAAGAAATGGTTGTTTACCAGACCAATGCATGAAGTACTTTTAAGCCAAACAACTGGTTTATTACTCAATCTTATGTAATAAGCACATTTATATTTCATTTTATTATTTTGACATATATGTTCTAACTTGTTTTAATGGAGTCAGAAGTGGATGTCACCTTAAAGAAGAGGCATGCACTAACTGAGGATGAAATTAATGAAAGAACCTTCATAATGGTTTTCTGAATGAACCAATTGCATGCTCACCTTGATGAGCTTCTTCCGAGAGTGTTATTGGAATATTTTATTCAAAGACCCATCTTCCAGGATGAGAAAAACTAGGTGGACCATGTCTGGTCACTGAGGAAAGATAAATTATCTCCTGAAGCTAAGAGAGATAACAGGAGTCCCTATATAAGGGTAGGTAATGAAACTGCTTGCCTTAACACTCTCTACACCTTATATTCAAAATAATGGTTGGACAATGAGGTATTTATACAATTTATTTCTTTTCCTCTGCCATTTGTACAAGAGTCTCTACCATTTGTTTTCAAATTGTTTGTCCTTTATTCATTTGTACTTTATCATTAGTTTTGACTTTATCATTTCTAATATTAAACTTTATCATTTCTAATATTGAACTTTATCATTTTTGTTATCTAATTTGTCATTTTCTTTTCCTGTTCAGGTCATTAATGCGTATATTAATGCCCTGATTCAATATTTTGGCACACAACATCGTGCTTGCCCATATAAAGAAAGTATTATGTTGGAAGGACTTTTAATGTCAGGACTCATAATATGTCATCCCCAGAAGGTGTGGAATTGAAGAAGAAATCAATTTAGGAACAAATTACATCTATGCAATGAGATCGTAAAATTTATAATTGCATCCATCAACGAGATTTGAAAGTGGTCAATTCGAAATTAATACTCATTCCCTGGAATATCAATGACAACCACTGGTTCCTTTGTGTTGTGTCCTTTAAGGCAAGAAAAATATGCATCTACGATTCAATAGTGGATGCGAAAATTACAAATGCACGGAAGAAGAAGAAGTTATCTCCTGAATAATATCTTATTGAAGATCAGATATCCACAATCCTCCCAAAAATGTTGATATAGAAGGTCTTTGCCGATCGTAGTAGTCTACCTACTGGTTCAGAGGTAAAAGATTATGGTCTAAACTCTAAATAGATAACTCGTTTTGAGAAATGTCCAATACAACCAAATGGTTATACCTGCGGGGTTTATATGCTTGTCTTTATGGACAATCTCCTAAGGGGAATAAAATTTCTAGATCTGATAGACGGTAATAAATACTGTTACACAATTTCTTATGACATATTAAGGCTGGGAGTTGAGCCGGAGGAGATTTAGAAACCTTGACATTCATTTTGTTGTAATGTATAATTTCTATAATTTTGTAAAATTATAAACAAGTAATATCATTCATTTATATAATCTTTCTCATTTGTTATATCTTTTTTGTCATTCGTATACTACATATTTGTTAGAATGGCTAGTTTGTATAGTTGAATTATTTTTAATTTTTCATTTCTTATGTATGATTTGGCATTTGTTATCATAGATTTGTCATTTGTTATATATGATTTGGCATTTGTTATCGAAGATATATCATTTGTTATATTTGATTTGGCATTTGTTATCAAAGATTTGTCATTTGTTATCTATGATATATCATTCATTGTATATTATTTGGCATTTGTTATCAAAGATTTGTCATTCGTTATATATTATTTATTTTTATAGATATACAACATTTGATGTAAGTAAATGGTCGATTTGGTTTAAATAAGTTGTGATTGTTTGAAAGTAGACAACATGTGTCATTTGTTATATATGATTTGGCATTTATTAACTATGATTTCATATTGGCTGACTATGATTTATCACTTGTTAACTCTCAATGGTTTATTTGGTTCTTAGAACATTTGTATTGTGTTTGTATGATAGTACACAACATTTGTACTTAAAAAAAACAATTTATAGGAAGTATGTAATGCTTGAGAGCTGGAAGCAACTGTAGAAGTTATGTAGTATAAGATTATGACAAACTATTTATAAAGAAATGAATTTTAACACATTACGATGATACCCTTGGTCACAACAAATGCCATAGCCCCCGCTATAAAGCCGACAGATTCTAGCCTTTACAGACGATGTGATAAGTCATTCTCAAATTCAACTTTGATTATATTTACAACAAGTTATCTAACCAAAACATCCACGTGGTTCCCCCCACTCTAAACACTAAGCCCTAAACCCTAAACCCTGCCACGCGTGATTCAAAGTCCTAATTTTCCCAAGTATAAAAGAAAATACTAAACTAAAGCTAACCCTCAACTCTTTAAAACTTCTCAAAAAATGTCGCACTCTCACTCCACTCGATTTAGTCATGCCTCTTCCAGTACCCCTCAAGATTGGTTTCAAGTGGTAAGGATTGTGGAAGATCTGGCTGACGAACGTCCCTTTACATTGAATAGAATTTGCCTAATAGAGAAGGATGTCACCGGTAAGAAGGCACAACTGTTGAAAGAGCATTACAAAGAGTTCAAGGAGAAATTTGGAGAGCTCGATGAAATGGATGAAGAACTGGATAAAATTATAAAAAAGAAAAAAATGCATTCTGAAGGGTTCAAGTCCCATATCCACTTCTTGGAAGATCAGCTTTGCGCCCTAAAGTTGGACCGGGATGAGTATAAGAAACCGTGGGAGGAGTTGGCCTACAAAATTAGCTATCTCGAGCAGAAGATCATGGTTATGGAACTTGATCAGAATTCCTCAAGTGTGGATTTGAGAACATTTGTGTTGTTTTTAGTTTTTTTTTTGTTATTATTGTCCCATGTATGAATATTTGTTTTGTTTCATTTCAACTTTTTTAAGGGAAGTTCCATCTGAAACAAATGATATAAGGGAACTAAACCAATGATAAAGACTTCATGAACAATTATAGATAAATGTTAAACTTAACAAAACTGGTGATAACATTTCAACAGACAAATGATATATTATCGTTAGACAACGATAGTTCATGAAAAAGATAATAATATATAGCATAAAAACAAATGCGAACTTATCTTCAGCATATGACAAATCGATGTGACAAGTAATAATAATTGATTAGACAACTCAGTTTAAATACTCATATTACTTACGTGTGCAACAAGAAATGAAGGCGCCGAACCGGAGTAATAATAATTTTTACCCTAAACATCGAATAATCACACGCGTCTCTTCCCAATGCATTAAACTCTCCTTATAAAAGCCCTAATCTCAAATAAACTATTCTCAACTCTTTAACTATTCAAACCCTAAACCCTAAACTCTTTTTAACTTCTGAAGAAAAATGTCACACTCTACTCGAGCTAGCCATATCTCTTCGAACACTCCATACGATTGGTTTGAGTCGGTAGGGATACAGGATGGCAGCATGACCAACGTCTCTAAAAACTAAATAGAATATGCCTAATGGAGAAGGATGTCTCTGGTGACAAGGCACAAATGCTGAAAGAGAATTACGAAGACTTTAGGGAGAAATTAGGAGCGTTCGATGTAATCCGGAAAGAATTGTATCAAGTTATATCAAAGAAAGATCAGCGTTTTGAAAAGTTGAAATTCCATATACGCTTTTTGGAAGATCAGCTCTGCGCCGTAAAGTTAGACCGGGATGAGCACAAGAAACTTTGGGAAGAGTCAGCTTCAAAGATTAGTAGTCACGAGCAGGAGATCCAGGCTTTGGAGCGTGATCTGGAATTAGCAGAACGTGATCAGGACTTGTGAATTTTGATTTCTTGGTGTGTCGTTTGTTTTTTTTATGTGGTAACTTCTACTTTTCCATTGTATGAATGAAAATATGTTTTGTTTGGTGCTATTTTGTTTACTTTTTACTGTTAAGTAGTGGTTTCCGTTTGATATGTGGCAAACAAAATAATCACAGTTCTTTAAGAAATAATGATGATATAGGGGGGACAAGTTTAATGATGAACTTAACAAAACTGAAGATAAAAATTCAATAGACAATGAAAAATTCTTGGCGCACAATAATATAATAGAAACCAATAAATGCAAAATTCTGTGAGAACAAATGACAGTTCTTAAGAAAACAATGATATCATGGAAACAAACAAATAAGAAAGTTTTAGTGCACAAATGATACTTCAGAGGCAAACAATGATATTAAGGAAATAAACAAATTAGAAAGTCTTAGTGCACAAATTCAAAGGTAAACAATGATATCAAGGAAACAAACAAATGAGGAAGTATTCATCCACAAATGACACTTCAGAAGCAAATAATGATATCATACAAATAAACAAATGAGAAATTACTTTTTATACAATGAAACAAATGACAGTTCAGTGCTAAATAATTATACAATGGAAATAGACAAATGAGAAATTCATTTTTAACAAATGAGAGTTACATTTAGACAAATGATGAATTTTCGCAACACTGACGATAAAGATCATACAAATAAATGATACATAGAGTACACAAAGTCATCAGTGTAAACTGATTGCAACATCTTCATCTAGGATAACAGGTGGCTCAGTGCTCATCGTAAAAGACGATGCCATTATCGGATGTGTATTGTCGTAGGAAAAGATTGGCAGAAGCTTACAAGAACGACGATTGTGTCTGATTTTTTAACACCTACTGCAAAATCTTAGTTTGGTAACAAGACCAAGCATATATTCCTTTCACTTCCTTTGTGTGCGAGGACGACCAGCTCAAACTGTTGGAATAGGAGCACGAACACGATGATCAGTTTTTAAACTTTTCCATTGCCTAATTCCTCTTATAGGAATCCATATAGGTTCATAAACAGCCTTGTATGTATTATTTGCGAAGTACTTAGAGATACGTGTTGTTGGATCAAGATTAGCATGATCGAGAGCGCGTACTCCGTGTTCACAAGGTATACCCATCATTTGCCACCAACGACAAGAACAAGTACCATCTTCAATATTTATAGAATCGGTTCTGTTATAACTAGTCATCTCAAAATGGTAATATGATGTGCGAATCCTGCAGGCTAGTGAATCTACCACAGACTTTCTGCTCTCACAGTGATTTGTAGCCCATGGCGTTAAGTGAGCTTGACTCTTCCTAGCTTCCTCCTTATACGTGTAGGACATTTCCGAATAGATTCTACGCAATTCCTTAATAAACACATGGATAGAAAGATCTCTTACTTTTAAAATAACGTTATTCTAACTCTTGACATAATTTGTGTAAGCAACTCCGTATCTGAACAAATGACAAACCATTGAAATCAAATGCTAAATGAGCATAAATAAATGACAAATGGGATCATACAACTGAAAAAGGAATAATAAAGAACTAATGAGAAATAATGGCAAAAGAATGACAAATAAGAATGTAAATGGAGTTATAATGACTATTTTTCTTATAACAAATGATAAGATGAGCAATACAGAGTGACAACGCAGCTACTCATTAGAATGTATAGATTAGACCATGTTTCCTTGGGAATACCTAGTATGTATTGGAGACCCACTGGATCTGTATTCCGGATAACATTCATGTGTTTATCGAAATCAATAATGGTTTGGGTCACTGCTACCATCCTAAACACGATCCTCATGCTTTTGAGGGTAGCTTTAATGCTGTTTGATATGTGAAAGTCGCAAAATGTATGGATTGTAAATGGAAATACCTTGGGTATAACATTAATAATATTAGGGTTCCTGTCAAAGATGATGATAAATCTAGTATTATAACCGTAAAAATTAGACCCAAACATCTCCAGGAAGTATGTACAACTTTCGGTGGTCACCGAGTCTGTTATCAAAAACGCAAGTGGAAAAATATGATTACTTGGATCAATGGCGATGGTTGTTAGTAGAATCCCACAATATCTTCCTTTTAAAAATGTTCCGTCAATCATAACAAATAGTCTCAATAGTTTATAAGTTTTTTTGGGGAGACCAAAACACCAAAAACACCTTGTGAATCTCTTATCCTTCCAACTTGTAGTTTGTATGTCAAATACAAAATTCGGGTCAACCAAACTCACTTCTGTAAAGTAACTCATAAGTAGTTGGTATGCGTGCTCAAAGTTACCGCGCATCTGAAATAATTACTTAGATCAAATGATATTGTGTAGTAGGCAAATGATAAATATCAAAGTCCAAATGACACAGTGAGTCATCAAAATGACATGCAATAAAATGATAAACATTGTTGTACAAATGACTTGTATGGGGGAACAAATGACATATAAAGTGGTGATACCTCATTGTGGGCTTTTTCTTTCGCACACTAGGCAGGACTGTATGTTTCATCAATATTGTGATGAATTTGTATATCATCAATAATTCTGGAAGGTTTGTAGTTTGGGTCATTTAAGAGTTTTTGCTTGATTATAGAAGCAACCCATCAACTAGACGCTCCCTTATACGCGTTCCCACCTTCAGTTTCTACTTGGATGCATATATGAACAGAATAATAAATACTTACTCTAAATAGGGCAGAACCGGGAAACCTTGTCGTATAAATCCACCAAGAACATTTAAGACCTTTGCAACGTACCACGATTTGATATTCGTTGCTTAGAACGTGTTCGAGATTGAACTTCTTAACAACTACATAAGCTCTTATGTGATTCTTGAGTTCAATCCTATCTCGATATAGATCACCAATGTTAAACTCTTTACTGAAGTCATAAGGGTCCTCCGTGTATGTAGTAGATTTGAACCGAAAATCCAAGAGATCTTTCACCTGTTCGAGCTGTAGCTCAAGCCAAAATTCAAATAAACATATGACAAATATTCTAATTAGTATGATTAAAATTGGATAAGATATGTTAAAATACAACACACAAATGACAAATTCTGTAAACTTACCTAAAGTTTAAATTTGTTCAATGATAGGTTTAGGTTAATTTGAAAGAGGAATATTAGTTAACATAGGTTCATTTGAAGGAGGAATATTAGTTAACACAGACTCATTTGAGAGATAAATATTTGATTGAGAAATACAAGGTTCATTTGAGAGATGAACATCAGTAGGGATAGTTTGAAAAGGTTCATTTGATTGAGGAACATTAGTTAGCATAGGTTTATTTGAGAGAAGAGCATTTGATTGAGGAATACTAGGCTCATTTGAGGGAAGAACAACAATATAGATAGCTTCAAAAGATTCATTTGATTGAGAAACATCATCATCATCCACTAAAGGTCCAAACCTACGTGGATCAAGCCCTCTACCATTTGTTTTAGGGTAACCCCTGTATTTAGGTTTAGGATCAGGAAATGAGTTATACCACAAAGGTCCCCCCACTTTGGTGGTGGACATGCCTCTACCTAAACTAGTATCTTTGGTGGTGGACAACCCTTTACCCGATGAACAAAAATTATAAATAAAGTTTTGGGAGTTCTGGGAAGGTACATTAATCTCATTAACAATCCATATGTGAAAGGGTGTTTTGGGATTGGTTTTATGCATATTGATCATTACAATAAAGACCTGGACTGATTAAATTATGCATGCACAACCATTGGCAAAGTTGTACAACTTACAGTCCTCACAACAAATTTTGCTTATCTCTTCAAAGAGTGTAACGAAATCTTCGTATGATGAGTGCGCTCTTAGTAAGGTAAGTTTTGTACTTCCTCCATCATAAATAATGATTGATCCAATCGTTGGAGGTACAATATCCCTACCAAAATGAACAATGGTATAAAGTTGAACTCCATTCATTCCTGAAACAAATAATATAAATAAACAATTCCGGTGATAAAGTAGCAAAAAAACAATGAGAAAAATGATATAAAACTCAACTTCTGCAATCCCTAAAACAAATGATTGGAATCCCAAAATAAATGATATCAATGAACAATTCTGGTCATATAGTAGCAGATAATAAATGCTAAAAATGACACAAGAAAAATGACAAATGATAAAGTAGCTGAAGAAAAATGATTAAAACGCCAAAGAAAAATGATTATGTACAAATTGAATCATCTTCCATAGCATTTTTCTTATGAAAAAAGACTTCAAATCATGATACAGATACAAAGTGAGAGATGGTGGTTACCGAGTTAGAGATGATATTTACTTCAACGGTCGAAGAGAAGGATAACAACGGTCTTTAGCAACGAGAATAACCTAGGATAATAAGAATTTTTTCCTCCCCAATGACCTCGGAGTGAGGACTTTAGTGAATCCAGAATGATAGATGGAAGACTTGGCACATGAAGGAGAGAAACAGTACATTAAAGAGAATCTGCTTTGAATTTTGTTGAAACTTTGTTGTAGTCTTATAGAAGAAGAAGAAGAAGAAGAAGAAGAAGAAGAAGAAGAAGAAGAAGCAGAAGCTTTGATTTTTAAGGTTGGTATTGTATTTATTAGGGAATTTCTCTCTTATTACTATTTTTATTACTGTAACAGATTAGACTACTCAACAACTTCAGTGGGATAGAATCTCATTTTTTCTGTATTATTTATCATTTTCTTTGCCCGAACTTTGTCATTTGATGTGTATATCTTTGTAATGGTTTTGTTATATCCTTGTCATTTGTTGAGTAATTTTTATGAGTTGGTAAATTTATTACTATAGCAGATTAGACTACCAATCTACATTTAATGTTAGAGAATAGGGTGGCAGCTAAGGCGCTGTAGGTGGGACCATTATTGATTTGTAAATTTTAGTATCAATTTTGGAAGAGGCTTGCCAAAGTATTAATTTTGTAAAAATAGCAAAAAATGGTATTTATTATCATAATTTTCGTTCTTCCGCCATTGTTGAATTTAATTAGAGAAACCAGAGTAAGGATCTGACCCGATCCGGCCATTTCAGTTTGGCTTGGATTCAAATTTTAAAGCAGGTTATATCAAGGCCAAGATCGGGAAATATAGACCTGAGTTATGCAGGTTGGATGAAGTGCAGGGCTGAACCCAAGTAGATCTGACCCGTATACAGCCATTGTCAATGGTATAAATGAAAAGAATACTACCTAGAGATCAATTAAAAATTGACTTAGTCTTGTTTTTAAAAAATTAAATTCTAGAGAACCAATTTCCTGTATCTAGGTGCAATTAGATGTTAGTTGGTAATATTTAGAATATTAGTTCCAAGGCATGCTTAATCTACTTATCTTGGGAACTCAACAAACTTCGGGAATAAGATTATTTGTCTGTTAAGCAGCTAATACCCCTCATATTCATAGCAAACGGGTCATTTGGTCAGAATATACAAACCTTATAAGAACTTTAAGGTTTATATCACCCTAGTTATTAGAATCAAGATCGTAACATCGAGTGGCTTTAATTAACTGTCTTGGCTAAGACTTTATTAAAATACATTTTAAGGTTAAGATCACCATTTTACGGGGTAAAGTTGGGATTTAACGCTTAATAGGATTTTATAAAAATAAAGCCATGAACAGGGTTCTCTTACAAGTAATTACAGGAAATCATGTGTACTTCATTGCGTTATATACTATGAACTACAAGTAATGATTGAAAAGAATATACTTAATAGGATTTTATGAGTAATAGGACATGCACAAGGTTCGCCTATAAGTAATGATTGGTAAGTAATGATTAGTAATCATTACCTTGATTACTACAAATTGCCTTTATGAAAGAAATATTTATCAAGTACTACAACTGATATCGATTTACATGCATTGCAGATGTTGGCAACACTCAGGACATTGAGTACCTCTCATATTGTACATTATTTTTATACCAATAAACTTTATCAGTATGGACACTAAAATCCATCTAATATTGTAGAATATGGATAAGACTATTATTTTGAGCAATGAGTCTCTAATTAACAAAGTAAAGTTTGTTTGCACCCTCGCCCCTATATTCAAGAAGACCTGATAATGGAATTACCCTACTATTCCAGCATTTCATGACTGTAGCAAAATGTCTTTTCGGCAGTGCAACTCTACTATAATGTTATTTGGAGAAATAGATAAGGCTACAAAGATATTTGGATATTATGTTAATTTTCCACGCTTTAAATATTGCCCTGGAAGTGCAATATTTGATAGTCCACTACGTGCACATACCTAATTCAAGTTTTCCTCATTTCTGACCAAAACGGTGAGTTCCTGGTTAAGAACCACAAACGTATGCCTATTAAGAGTAAGCATGTGCATGTATTGCATAATGTTGGGTCCAGTAACATGGGGATCTGCAGCAGGGCCACTGCCGTGAATAAATGAGAGGTTGTAACAATGACATGATTAAATTTACAGCCATCAGTAACAAAAGGCAAGGGGAACAAGAAGTTCACCAATGGACCAAAATTGAAATTGAAGAATTCAAAACTGGATACAAGATAGTCGAGCACTGGGCACGGGATTGCAAGATAACCCAGATGATGAAGGGAAATCAGCCTCAGACTTATTGCATGATCACAGCTAGCGCGAACTCTAATACAGCAGAGCGAACATCCTTGGACTTCTCCCATTATAGGGGTTGAAGTCAAGAATCTAATCCAATGGGGTTAAATCCAGGGGTTCAGGGGTAGAGTTCAAGAAAAATAATTACAATACCATTAGGGTATTTTAGTAATTTCCTTATTGACTATAGGTAAAGCGACTTATAAGAATACCAGAAAACAAAGTATCTAATGCTTTCAAAAGAACTATCGTAGATCTTTGTTTTTGAACTCTTTCGGTGGACTGAAATTTTAATTACAATTGTTATAATCTTCAATTATTTTTTGGGGCCAGTAATTATATTTTGTTTACATAAAAAACTTACAATTGTCATATAAATATGCAAAAAAGTAGAGGTACACAGAACTATTTAAGTCGAACTCATGCCCGAAATAATAGACAAGCTCACTACGAACCCTATATTTATAACAACAATAAGAATTTGGCACACATTTATAAGGGCCATGAATTTTTTTTTACAGTAATTGGCCTATAAGGATGCATAAGGAAAAAACTAATCGTCTGAAGATTGACCAAAGTTTAGTAATAATTGAGTAGGGCCAGATTCTATATAAAGCAGTTTTTATATTGAGTGGTGTCAAACATGTACTGCATTGATGAGCTTATGAAATTTAACATGCAAATTATGAGCTAATTTGGGAAGTTAATGGGGTCAAATTAGTGGGGTTATTTGACCCCACTCGTCCCCCTAGCTTCGCCGCTGCCCATGATACCAATACAGCTTTGGATTAAGCTTTAAGAGTAATAAGTAGCAAATTCTCATTAGATGAGTAATGTCACCTAGAGAACATTACCGCATAGTAACTTTACTTGTTGCATAATAGTAGTTTTGTTTTATTAGTACTACTTTTGATTGAGTTGGGAATTCCTCACAAGTTAGTTTAATAGAATGTTTGAGACATACACTGGTTCGGTATCATATCTATCAATTTGTTCTTTACTTTTAATGAATTTATTGCTTGAGAAGTAATTAAATTCTATGTATTATTATTGATCTACTATATACAACTTTCCTTATGGATCAATCTGCTTATAAGCCATTAGATGATAATCGGATGAGTGGCAACACATGTCTAAGTAATAATAGTACCACGCCCTCGATCCTTCTGAGATATGGACATATTTCTTGCCTCTGACCTTGTACATCAGGGATATCATGACTATCATTACCACTGCCAACATGATAGAAAGCATTGGGAATATCATGTTATTACTCCCAAACATTATGATACAAGGTATTTAGTGTACTTTATACACAAGTAAATTTAGCTAGATTTTACAATATTGTAGGAAAATACATGATAGTGGTTCTCACGTAAAGACGATAGGAGTAATTGATAGACTGGTTATGTGCATTACCTCCACGTCTAAAGGTTAGAACACGTTCTTTGAACAGTATCTAATACACTTATTTGGCCTAAGGTAATGAGGAGAATTATTGGGAATACATTTCAACTTTCCTTAAAATGGGAGAAGATCCAGAGAGTGTATGTGCAACTATTACTTTCAAAGAAATTTTATTGTTTATCCTAGTATGACCAAACCCATCCATAGAGACACATGTGAACCTAATCCACACACAGTGACCCACTTGAGTATTTATGGTTACAATTAACGTATCTTAAATATGGTCTTACGCTTACCTAATATTAACAACTAGGAATATAACGTTAGCACGACTTCTCATTTATATCATTCGATTGTAGGCCCAGATCTTGGATTGACTGATTAGGTCGATGCGACTTGACGGAGCTTGCGAGTTTGACACACAGGCTTTTTATGATTATTTTACCGCTAATGAGATAAAATAATAAACATCGAGAGTACCCCATATCATACCCAACTCGGGATTGGCGGAGAACCTAATCAAGTGATTAAGGCTAATCATTTGGCAACTATAATTACGATCACAGCTTCTGGCTAGTGTATGGGCCATGCATTTTTTCTCCCTGCAATACTAATTAAGATTCATTCGATAGCCAATTATTAAATTTTCCCAAAGAAACTAGCAACTGGGTGGGATCCTAGTGCCGCCCTTCTATGCACATGTCAATGTGTCGTGCAGGTGTCGGGGATATCTCTGCAACGTACAAAGTTGGTTCCCCAACGTCGGTTTGGTATTATATGGGTTACAATTCGCATTTATCACTAGATATTTGAAACCTACAGGCAACATATATACTGTAGGGCAGATTATCACTTTGATGAGATTATATTTTCTGAGATTAGGGGGAGATATGACAGATGCCTTGGATGGTCCTAAGATTTCTTGGTATACACCATTATTATCTTATCCAGATCCCTTTACATATTAATTGACAATAAGGTCCATCAGATTCCATACTTGTAATATATCACAAATAAATTACTAGACATATTCATAGACACTGTTGAAGTATCGTAGGTGTATGTACCTAAAAGTAATGTACCAACACAACTGAATATTCTGGGGAAATTAGTATACATCCCGCAAATGAATCTAAGGCTCACGCTTACTATGGGGCACCGTTAAAACAAAGTATTATGAGCCGAAAAGCGACTAAATAAGGGATAAATATGACTAATGGTGCAGTTGATTCATCGAAGATGGAACCACCCGTTGATAAGGCAATAGTAGCTACGCGACTAGTTGATGCATTACCAGACATACCCTAGGTGGCACATATACATATGATAATAATGAGATATCGATCTATTAGAAGTCTGTAATGGCATAACGAAGACTCGTTCAATGGTGATTTGTGGAAAAGGTATTCACACTTGCTACTGTGCTCGCCATTACAGATGAGGATTCAAAACCACTTATTACAAATAATTGTATGTTGTTTGACATTGGCCAAAGTGGTTGTCTAGAATCCATACGGAGCTCAGCTTCTAGCATAATGCAGTAATATCATAGGGCATGTCATTTACAAATAGGAATGGTACAGTAACAAAACTAACTCGGAGAGATCATTAGGCCAAGGCAAAACAAGTTGCCCAAGAATTCATTCAAATACCTCGCATTGATTATGATGAAACCTACTCTCTAGTTATAGATGGTATAACTTTCTGGTATTAATCAGTCTGTCAGTTGTGGAGGACAAGCTAGACATGTGTCTATGTAATTACCGTGTATCAATATAAGAAACCAAATATGAATATCTACATGAAGCTACCCAGGGGTATAATCTTACATAAGCAATTAAGATTAGCATACAAAGTGCATACATAATCAAACTTGATAAGTCACAATTTTCTTAAAGCAATCAGACAATTCACATAGTAAGCTGACAGTTATTTGAAGATCGGGGACTTTACAAATAATCTTATATGTCCATGCATTCTCATTATGAACACATATATTGGCTTAAGTCATTATAACAGTGTACTAAATGATTTGGATATCATCAAAACTCCAAAGGAGATCGCGAGAGCCGCCAAATACCTTTGGAAGGAATTCGAAATGAAAGACCTTGGGGAAACCTAGTACTGCCTCAATTTAGAGATTGAGCATCTTGGTTGTGGCATACTCGTACACCAAGCGATATATACCATGAAAGTTATCTAGCATTTTATTATGGATGCAGCACACGGTGTTATGCCATTTTTGGTCTTTCGTAACTTGGATGTGGAAGAGGATATCTTCCATCATACTACATTTCTATACTTAATTGGGTATACTAGACCGATGTCCTATTCATAGTGAACCGCTTGGCTTGCCATATTTCTACGCCAACCCAAAGGCACTGGAATGGGATTAAGCACATTTTGAAGTATCTTATCAACACGAAAGACTGGGGTATGTTTTGCTCAAAAAATGGCAAACTCAAAAAATGGATATACCGATACAGGATACATGCTTGAGCCACATAGAAGTCATTCTTTAATTGGTTATGTGTTTATGCATGAAAATACAGTAAACTATTGGAGATCGATAAAGCAGACGATGCTTGTTATATTATCGAACAATGAAAAAATTCTTACACTTCATGTAGTTGGCAAAAAATGACAATTTTTCTCCATGGCACATCACATCAACTGTAGTTGTGGCATGTTCTATCCAAGATAAACCAATGACTCTTTATGAAGACAACATGAGAGTTGAATCATTTAAGTTACAGGCAATTTTTTCGAAGGCAAAAGAAAAAAGTACATTTCACCAAAGTCCTTTCAGACTCATGAATTATAGAAGGCGAATGAGATTGACATTGTTCAAGCCATTTTAGTAGATAACTTAGCATACCAATTCACAAAAAATCTTGCACCAACTACATTCAAGAAGCTGGAACATGAAATTGGGATACAAAAGTTGTTAGTCATTAACATTTCAGGGAGATAGATCTCGGGGAGATCAACGTCAGGGGGAGTAGTCTTGACCTGACGACGACATATCTGTGTTGCACTCTTTTTTGTGATAGTATAGTTTTTGCCTCGAGGGGCTTTACTGACTAGAAATTTTGATGAAGCAATGTATACACATTCACAGCCTATACTTGGCATAGTATTGCACTCTTTCCTTGCACAACTTTTTGGGGCTTTGTTAGGCAAAGGTTTTGAGAGGCAAGTCATCTTGATATGGAACAACCCAAAGGGGAGTGTTATGAACAGTCTGGCCCAGGTGGGGGCCCGAACTGAGATGAGGTGTCCCCACCGGGTTTGTGGGGAGAGTTCTAGAAACCTTTTGTAGCCTCCTATATATACATCCCTTGGTTGTATTCTTTGTAACTGGGCCAAGTTCATCTTAATAAAAGGTTATCTCTATCTTCTCTCGTATATTGTATTAATCTATATTGTGTGTGATTGGATAGTAGATAGCTTGATTCTTAACAGCCACATCATACCCAAGTTCAAACACCCATATTACTAGGATCCCCATGAAAACTCACACAACTTGAGAAAATAGGGCGATCCTAGATTGATATGTTGTCAACCAAGGTCTCCACATAATTTCACGATAAAAAATAGGTGCACTTTAGTTTTTATAGAAATTAAATATAATGAAAATATGCATTCATTTAAAGCTACCCATTATTTTTAGAAAATATAAGTGCTAAATTATATATCATTTCTAAAATAATATTTTTGCAAAAATTATAATTTCTAAAGTGAAAATATAGGATACAAAACTGCATACGATCAGCATATTTTTGTAGCAAATGGATATGTCGTGTGATAAATTAAGGGAAGTACCCCCTAAACTAAGGTATCCATAATCGATTTTGACATGAAAAATTAGGGGGGAAATAACCTTTTAAAGAAAACACGTCACAAATCTTGGTTATAGTAAGTTTTGCTAAAATAATCTAGTGTTTTGTATAGCAAAATGACGATACATCACACTATCATACATAGGTGCCAAATATTTACACACCACATTAACATTTTGCAATTCATAGATGCCAAATATTTATGCATCACTTTAATAGTGTCACAAAAAAATAGGATTAGGGTTTATACCTTGAGATTTGAGCAAATCTCGTTAGCCAAAATCAAAACTAGGTAGCACTCAAAATTTTTTAGTCGAGTAAGCCAAGTCTGAGCCAGGCTTGAGGCAAGCCTTGAGCCTAGCCTTTCCAAGCTTTATTGAGCCTTGACCGAGCCTTTAACTGAGCCTTTGAGCCGCCTGAGCTTTACCAAGCCTTTAACCTAGCCAAAACACCAAGCTACAATGCACAACTCGAAGATCACCAAGTCCAAACCAAAACACCAAGTTTCCACGATGAACCCAAGGATCACCAAGCCCTAAAACTTAAACACCAAGTTTTACACCGATTTTGAAATCCTCAATCTTAAAACTGTAACACCAAGTTTCCTTTATGTAAACTTCTAGGGTTAGAGAGATCAAAACCTATGGTTTAATAATATAAAGAAACTTATATAGATCGATATCCAACAAAGAAAAAATCCTAGGGCTTCTTTAGCAAAAAGCCTAGGTAGAGATTTGAATGTATATATTGCAGGAGAGTCTCATGTTGATAAGGTATTATGAGATAGCCCTATCAAGCACCTAAACAATCAAATTGAGAGAGACAGAGAGGGTTATCTTCGAACATATTCCACAATATTGCTCCGTTTGTTGCTTACAAGGTCATGCGGCAGAGAATTGCAACAAGAAAAAGTCTATGGTTGTGGATGAGACTGTCCCATCGAAGGTAGTCGAATCCTCTAATCTTCATACTACAGCTGCGTATGTGAAGAAGATACAGGCACAAATTGCTAGAGATAGAGGCATGAAGATTGATGAAGTGCAGACTAATGCAATACGACAAGATTTTGGCATTAATTTGGAAGGTGACGATCTTCTTAGTGAGGAGGAGACGGTTGACTGGGAGTACCTAGATGACGATGGTGTTCCCTTTCTCGGTGCTTAATCTGATGGAGAATTACAATCAAATGTCCAATTTGACCAAAGGTTGTGTGTCAGAATCTGATGTGCAAAATGGGTTCAGCAGTTGTTCCTTGTTCAAGAAGTTTAAAGGAAAATCAAGCAAGGCTATGGTGGTTAATCAGGCTATGGGTGGTGCTAATGGTTTTCAGTCTGTGAAGAGGAAGTATCATAAAAGGCCTGCTCCTCCTGGGGGGTCATCACTAGGAGTCACTCTAAATCTGCTTTAAATAAGTAATTCTTTGCTTGTTTGGAATGCTAGGGGAGTAGCTAATAATAAAACTATTAATCATCTCAAGAGGATGATTAAGATGCATCATGTTGGTATTGTTGGCATTATTGAGCCTTTTCTAGATTTGTCTCACGTAGGAAGAATTGCTAATAAATTGGGTTTTTCTAGTTGGTTTACAAATAATATTGATGGAGACAAGATTTGGTTAATGTGGAGGGATGTGTTCCAAGTTTCTGTGATTTGTGCTTCCAATCAAATGCTTAGTTGTAATGTCAGTATGCATAATGAATGGTCTTGTGTGTTGTCTGTGGTGTATGCAAAATGCGATATGGCAGACAGGAGAAGTCTTTGGGATGAGCTTGTGATTCTATCCAATACTATCTGCTCATCATGGCTTATTGGGGAAGATTTTAACGCTGTCAGAAATGAATCTGAAAGATTAGGTGGGAGAGTGCATAACTCTATTGCTGCAAGTGATTTTGAAGCTATGGTTTAAAGTTCAAGGTTAATTGAAGCTCCTTTCTATGGGTCTAGCTTTACTTGGTGTAATGAGCAAAGTGGAAACTCCAGGATATGGGGGGAGGTTGGACAGGATTTTCACAACTGTGAGTTATTATCTGAATACTCAGGGATCAAAGTTAGTCACTTGGCGAGAATATGCTCTGATCATGTTCCTTTGTTAGTGTCTTTTGGTACATCAGGATACACGGGACCTAAGGCATTTAAATTCATGAAAATGTGGGGTAATCATCCAGAATTTCTTAGTTTTATGCAACAAACGTGGCCTCACGTTATCTTTGGTAAAGCTTTATCTTCTCTTGCATACAAGCTCAAGGTTACCAGGAAAGCTTTGAGACATTGGAATAACGCAATTTTTGGCAATCTTTTTGCAAACATTGAGAATGTTAAGGACAAGGTCATGGTACTTGAACATCAGCTACAGGATGGGTGGGTTTCTAGCATTGCTGAGGATTTGCAAGCTGCCAAGATGGAGTACAATTCATTATTGCAGCAAGTAGAGATATATTGGAAGGAAAAATTAAGGATCAAATGGCTATTGGAAGGTGACTCAAATTATGTTTTTTTTCACAAGGTGACTACCATCAATAGGAAATTAACTGAACTTAATAATTTCTCACTTCAAAATAATACTACTACTTCAGATCTGGGTGTCATTCATGAAGCTGCTATATCCTACTACTCTGAGCATTTAACCTCATCTTCAGTAACATATGATGCAGATTTATTGCAGATTATACCTCAGTTGGTTACATATGAAGACAATAACATGTTGCTGGCTATTCCTTCACTAGATAAAGTCCATGATAGTCTTAAAATATTTCCAACTGATAGCGCTCCAGGAACAGATAGATTCTCATCTTCTTTCTTTCTTTTTAGCTGGGACTTGATCAAGGTAGATGTACATTTGGCTGTGAACAAATTTTTCTCAGGGGTTGCTCTCCTTAATTCTTATACAACTTTTTTCCTTACTATGTTGCCAAAGGCGGATTCTCCTAGTAGATTCGGGGACTACAGACCAATAAGTTTTTGTAATACGATGTACAAGATCTTCACAAAGATTATTACTCGCAGGTCAAACTCTATTCTTCCTAAATTGATTTCTGAAATCAAGGAGCTTATGTTCAAGGTGGAGATATCAGTAAAAGCATTTGTCTTGTGCAAGAATTGGTTAGAGATATTAAGAGGAAAGTCAAGGGTCAGAACATTATTCTCAAAGTAGATATGGCTAAGGCGTATGATAGACTAGATTGGGCATTTCTAAAGCATGTTCTGAAGTAGTTTGGTTTCGATGATAAGTGGATTGCTCATATATCTCAGTGTGTAGAGACTCCTCATTTTTCTATTATTCTACATTGTGTGTTCAAAGGCTATTTCAAATCTTCCAGGGGATTACAGCAAGGTGACCCTCTTTCTCCTCTCCTTTTTATTTTGACTAAAGAAGTATTATCCAGAGGTTTATCTCATTGTTTTCAATCTGGTAAAATTGGATATTTGAAGTCTAGCAGGGGCGCTATTCCATTAACTCATTTTCTATACGCAGATGATTTTGTGGTGTTTTTAAATGGGTCACAAAATTTTATCAAGGGCCTTACAACTTTTCTAGACAGATATGAGAAATGTTCTGGTCAACTGGTGAATGCTTACAAAAGTGGAGTTTATATACATGATAAAGTACCTATGGCAAGAAAACACATCATCCAAAGTGTAACTGGTTTCAATCTCAAGCAGTTTCCTATGATCTATCTTGGAGCCCCCATCAACTATAACAGGTTTAAAGCTTCTCATTTTGATACTTTGGTAAACAAAATCCAAAAGAGAATATATGGGTGGAAGGGGAGGTTACTTTCTAATGGGGGAAAAATGGTACTCATTGCTCATGTCCTTAATTCTATCCCTATACATATTTTATCTTTTCTTCAGGTTCCTAAGTCTGTGATAAGCACTTTAGAGAGAATTTTTTCTTCATTTTTGTAGGGCACATTTGAGGGTAGACCTAAGAAGAAGTGGGTTTCCTGGTCTTAGATTTGCAGGCCTAAATCTGAGGGTGGATTGGGCTTTAGAAGTTTGGAAGCCATCAAAACAGGTTTTTTACTGAAGAAAATTTGGTCAGTGTTTCATAAAGAATCTTTATGGTCTAAATACATGAAGAGAAAATATTTTATTGGAAATCTCCCTATGGCTTCACCTAGTTTTGCCTCTCAACTCTGGAAGGAGATGGTGAAGCATTTTGAGACTGTTCAATCAAATACTGCTTGTACATTGAGGCAAGGAAACATTGACTTTTGGCAAGATAACTAGTTGGGCGATGGATGCATTAGTGACATTTTGGATATAAAAACTGATCAGAGGATACTCATTAAGGATGTGATTATTATAGATGGTACATGGCAGTGGCACAAGCTGTGAAATGATATTTCATCCAGTATGAAAAGATCTATATCTCAACGGTTTGCTTTATCTGAAGAGACAGATAATGTTGTATGGGTACCTTCTATTGATGGTAGGTTCACTATTAAAACTACTTGGAACTTGGTCAGATCTTAGTCTATTCCCATTGATCAAATGGACTAGATGTGGCATAATGTAATACCTACTAAAATACAATTTTTCAATTGGAAGCTGATGTAAGGTTTTGTTGTTGTGGATACTGTGGTTCAGAGATGTTATATTCAATTTCCATCTCGATGTTGTTGCTGCTCTGATCACAAAATGGAGTCTCTTAGCCATCTATTTGAGCAGGGTTTCATTGCTAGAGAAGTGTGGGCTCATTTCAGCAGGGTGTGTGGTCTAAGGCTATTTTGATCACAATCAATTCAAGGTATTCTTCATCAATGGCAATCAGGAGCTAATAAAAGCAGTCATATGGGCATATTGTAAGGTATTCTTCCTTACTTAATTTTCTGGGAAATTTGGAAGTCAATGAATGCTTTCAAATATGATAATATTGTCATGAATGTTTCTTGCATAATTGTAAAGGTGAAGCAGGGGTTAAAGGATGCAAATTTGAAGCTCAAAGTGACCAAGAACTGTTCTTACAATGAATCTCTTACCTTACAAGCTATGCAGATTTCCCTGAAATGTGTAATGCCTAAACAGGTAAGAGTGGTTAGATGGGTTCATCCGTTATGTGGTTTTAATTTGAATATTGATGGGTCTTCTATTCTAATTCCTGGCCCTTGTGGTGGTGGATGCGTAGTAAGAGATCGGGTTGGCAACTTTGTGTATGGGTATACAACGCCGTTTGGAGAGGGCACTAATACGATTGCAAAAGTTTTGGCTTTGCTCTATGGTTTGAAACCATGTGTTGCACATTCTTGGTTCCCATTACAGGTTGAAGTAGACTCCTTCGTGCTTTGTAAGTGGCTATGCTCTACTAGTGGGGTACCATGGAGATGCGTTAACATATGGAAACAAGTACTTGATATATGCATAACTCATGGCATACGCATCACCCATATTTACAAAGAAGGGAACAAATTTGTAGATTGTTTAGCTAAATTAGAAAGTTCACTTGGTGATTTTGAATATTGGTTCTTTCATCAACTTCCTAGAGAAGCTAGAGCAGCTCTTAGGCTTGACAAAAGGGGGTACCTTACATAAGGTTCTAATTTTATTGGGTATTGGCTTCGGCCTCCCCTCTATTGTATTTGTTTTCTACTATCAATAAAATAAATAGTTTCCCAAAAAACAAAAATAGAGAGAGAGAGAGGGAGTAATATAGGGAAAATAGAGAGCTTTATTAATTCTTGAGATGTGTGGGTTACAATAAGAGGCACATATCCCATATATAGAACTCTTTTAAAATCGTAAACCTGTGTGATTACTTTTCCACCAAGTAATCTCTAGTGTATATCCTTAGGACTGATGTGACATCTTGGGTGGACTCCCAAATCCTACGTAGGTCCCATAGTGGACCGAAACTATTCAGCTCCCCTCGTAGGGCCGTAGCTTATAACGGATTAAGTTTTTTTCATTTCATTTTGTAATTTCCTTGCTATTAATAATATTAATCCATCTTGATTTAAGACTCATTGTGTTCACGGGTCCCCATCGGGTTAGACCCTAATGTGTTCGGGTCTATCGATTTCGAGTCTAAAAAGACCCTGATTTAAATGGGTCTTCAAAAGTAAGATCGAAACCCACAATAATTGGTCTCGTTCCGGGTCAGGTTAGGGTAATCAGTTTCAAATTGTCACCCCTAGTTGTATAACCTTCACAAGTAATAGTGCAATAGAACCCCGATAAATTAATATGCGACAAAATAATAATCGTGATTAAATAATATTTTTTGCCGATCCCGACTTGGGTCAATGGACTAAATTAATAAATTCACTAAATTTAAAAACCAATACATTATAATAATAATAATAACTCCTTAAAAGATTCCTATATGTCTCACTTACCATATAAATTGTTAATTTACTAATACTAAATACATATCACATGGATGAGTAGGCCTTAAAATCTGAGTCAAATGTTACTTTTTTCTTGAAATATGAGTCACATGGACGAGTAGGCTATATAAATTATTAATTTACTAATACAAAATACATATAATATGGACGAGTAGGCCTTAAAATATGAGTCAAATGCTATTTTTTTTCTTGAAATTGAAGCCGAGTTAGATCTCATCTTTGATTTTTTGTAACCCACTTATAAATTTTGGTGTGATATTCTTGTTTCTTTACGGAGAACGGACTACAAAATAGAACTATCATCCTCAACTTCGCCATCTCAATTATTTCTTAGTTCATTAAATAAGAAAAATATTTTTTTTAAATAAGTAATTTATTAAATAATTCGTAAATTATTAATTTATTGATAAATTAAAACCTTGCTTAATTAATAGTTTCCCTTAGTTTCGATGCTATTAATTTATAGGGGTTTTTTACTACAGAAAAGTGAGACTTAATAATAAAACCAGAGCCATAGAGGGAATTTGCATTGTACCAAGAGGCATCTACTGAGATAGTGTACCATCCTTCCTAGAGTAGAGGGGGAACAACACAAATAGGGTTACGGCGCGGAAGAGGAAGACGAGTGCCATCAATTAAGTGTGTTATTTTCTAGGTAAACAAAATTTGTATTTATGAAGATAATGATGTACAAGAGACTAGTGGGTACAAAAGTGGAAGAATGAAAAATAAATACTTGAGAGTGACAACATTATTGAGATGCATGACATCCCAGCTAGGCTAGCATCCCATGAACCTGTAAAATCATTTGCTACTCCAAGTTTATATCACCAATCTAAAGTACTCAGTGGTTAAATTCTTTACTCTTATCAGAAAAAGTGGTCTACCCAAGTACCATTCTTCAATGCCAGGATCTAGTCTCCTCCCTCTCTTTGCAGTACTATCTGCAGTAAAATTAATTTCTCTCCATATCAAGGACACTCTAATACTCTAGAACTTTTCTACCACCCACTGTCATCAATTAAGTAGCTTTATGCAATTTTTATAGACTCGCTCGGGCAAGGCCTTTTAATATTGGCTTTTTATTATTAAAAATAAGATCGTTCCTACTCGCCCAAATAACATGCATAAGGCTTGGAATAAGATTGCATTCAACACTAAGGCCTTCTCATAACTATGCGAGAAAAAGAATGATAGAGTTCGATAGATTCATTGTTAGGAAATAGGGAAACTTAACGAAGATTGATTGGGACAAAAACACCAAGCCACGATGAATCATTATCGTTTAAGAGATGTTTTCTCCCTTCTGGGATGAACCGCGAGAACGCAGTACAATAAAAATGAAACTTCTCTCTCTGGATATAGTTGACATTGTTGGGTATACTCTATAAAACTGGAACAAATGATGCTAAGAGAGAGAGTGGGAGAGAGAGAGAACAAAAGAAAGAAAGATAGATATATGAATTTCATTGTGTGTTTTGGGTTGGGTAGGAGTCTCAATATATAGACTATTCGTGCCTATTGGTTGTGCCACTTCAAAAAGACATAACTCAATTGACTGGGCAGCTCGACCCCCATTCGTGGCACCCAATAATTCAAAGCGTCAATATAAATATATAAAATATTTAACATTCCCCTAATATTTTCAAAATATTTATCATTCCCCCCAAATTTTAATAAATAGTATAAATTTTGAAATTTAAAAAAAATTAAAAATTACATATATATATATATATATATATATATATATATATATATATATATAATGAAACGGGCTGCATCACCGAAGTGACTGCATATGTAATCTTTCAGGATCAAGCCATTGTAGTTCATGCATCAATAAAATGACTCGATCAGTATGAATGGAATCATCATAGAAAATATACATAAAAGAAAGTAGTTTTTGGCTTTGAACTTTCACTTAGTGTTAACAACTCAAGGTTTGGTTAAGGTGTTTTGGTGAACAAATCTTGAACCAAGGTATAATGGTATGTTTTCTGAAAGGTAAACTTTGCAAATACTTCTGTAAGGATATTGTAATTATAAACTTGAACACTCTAAATTTTACATGGAAACTCAGTAAAACCTGAGAAAAACTACGACCTCGAGGAGGATTTTGGTTAGAAATTCAATAGGTGCTAGTTATTACAATTAATGAAAAGTAAGGACGTGAGAATGTAGAAAAATATTAGAGTTGCAAATCGAATTAACATATGCTATGCCTGTATTTAAAATGTATACAGGCAGTTATAAAAATAATGGTTTCCTATTTTGGTGGGCAGTGGGCGAACTTCGCGGATCTTCCTGTAACGACTCTATTTGACCAAGCGTAACGACTACTGTAGTGGGTCGAGCTTTGTAGTAGCAGATGTGACATCTTCTCGAATGACAATATCTTTGACTAAGTTTTGTTAGCTTCTCCTAGTCGAATCTGGGAACATACTATTACAATCACTCCATTCTCGATACAATTACTTGTTGTTATCTCGAGAAGAAAATGTCAAACTCTGCTGATGTAAATTAGAATAGGAGCTCGAAGTGATATGGGTGGATAGTATAGAGCCCTTGAGCGGATCCCTAAGAGTTCGGTTGACTGAGTTGTCAAAGTTCAAATGGATAGTAATTGCTTTCTTTGACTCTTAGGATTTGTGATGTATTGAGTTGTTCATATAAATACCCCTTGTGTGCTTAAGGAAGTCATTTTTAATTTGTTAAGATTGTGAGGACGAGGGTGCTGGTCCAGGAGGAGGCTTTTCGTAACCATATGCACGACAAGTATTGGGAGCTGCTGAACCCGAATTTTGGTAAATTGTGTGTAAATGAGCAGATGTTGGCACTGGTAGAGCCAAACTATGAGGGGATGAGCGAGGTGGAGGTGAAGGTGGCTGAAGAGGACTATTTGTACTTTCATCAGTTACAATCCATAATTTTGAGTCCTCCTGAGCAGGTTGGTAGTTTAACAAACCGTGCCAAGGCATTGGTGAGGGAAGAAGACGTTCTTGCTACCCGGGACGATTGTAAAGGTCGTCCTATTGGTTGTTGTGGCTGTAAAAAATGAATAAGCTTGTACTTTGGTGTTTTTGAAATAAATTACTTTATACAGTTGTCAAATTTTGTTGTCAAAATACTATTTATGTTACACTTCCTTTCTTCTCGAATATTAGAGTTATCGAAATTACCCATTTGTTGTATGATAGAAATTTGTAGGATGAGCTGTCCCCAAATATTAAGAGGGTAAAATCCCTAAATTTGCGGTGTAAGTATATCTTTAGGATATATTCTTGGTAGGTATCTTTGCAGATGAAGTTCGGGATGTTGATGATCGTCATGAGCTCTTGAGGCTTATGGCGAAGGACGAAATTATACAGGAGGACACTTCTGTCGCCGGAAGGCTATTTATCCCATGTGGGAAAGTAAATCATGCTCTTTGTTTTCAATGCAACTACCGAGGAGTATGTGATGCAATGTTTCTCGATAACTAATAAAAACAAGTTATCTTTGAAGTTGGAATTTGATATCTTGTCGATGTTGGTAGTTGTGTTGATCAAATATTGTCATTAGAATTTGAATTGTGGTTGCAATTGTCCCTGGAAAATAGGAGGGGAATAAAAAAAGGAATGATGTATTGTAAGTGCTTGTAGAATAATGGTTAGGTGCGCTCCTGCAGGTGATGTTTTGAGGTATAAGGAATTGGAGGTACAATCGATGTTTATTATCATAAGAGTTGCCTTGGTGAAGATGGGTATAACAGAGGAGATAGAGGGTTATATGGATGGCTTAGAGCAGCAATGCATAGGCTTGTTGGCGTTCAGGTGACGAAGGGTTAAAGACTTCGAGAAGAGACGTGTGAGGCATCACGCTAGGGTACTCGAACGGTCGCGAAGGGTTGCGATTAACAGTCGCATGGGGCCTATAAATAGCCATGTGGTTGGCGACTGTTCATACTCCAGTAGTTCTATAAATTGTTATGTGAGCTCTAAGCCATTGCGTTTTTCTCTTGTGTCTTTGTCCACCATTGGTAACGAAGAGATTTATGTTTTGATCAAGAGGACCAAACTTGCAAAATATAGGGAATTGGAAGCATTGAAAATTCAAGGTTAGTTTTCTATTTTTAGAATTTGTTTGGGTTTTAATGCATGGCTTTGTGTATCATGATTCTGTGTAAGCCCATTATAGATATCAGTTATAGAAATGGCATGTATGAAGGAATTTGAGTAATGGTCAAGATTTGTGAAAAAAATTGATAAAAATACTTTTAGGGCTTTTATGGAATTCTATTGTTGTGTAACGACATAGGGATGTGTTTGATGTGTGTAAGGTGTCGGAAATGACAATGGAGTGTTTGGCATAGATGGGTGTGAAATAATTGATGGTGATGTGGGGAGAGGGTATTTTTTGGTTACCGTCGGTGTTACAACAGGATTTGGGGCTCTCTCTGGTGATATTTGGTATCATAGAATATGTGATGACGTGGCGCTGGATTTCCTGTTGATTTGGGCCATATTTTACGCCGGAGAGAACGTAAAATCAATTTTTTTTGGATTAGGGTCTTTTTTGGCGGGAAATCCTGTGGCAGATGAATCGTCTTTGTGAAGTTTTGATTTCCTGTACACTCGAGCAAAATATGTTAGGGACATAAAATAGTTCTCGATGTTAGGACTTGAGTAAAATTTGATATAAAACTTGTATCGATAACTAATGTAATAATGTTGAACTAGATATAAATAGAAATAATGATGGGTTAGGGAAATAACTTGACAACAGTATCGAGACTAGCATACGAACAAATATAATGTAGAAGATATGATATTATACAAACTTAAAAAAGGGGATATGATTTTCAGGTTAAAAAATGTCTGAACCAATCCAAAATGTTAATTGACATGATACTGATAGAGAAGGAATCTTCGAGAACCTTGAGGACGTAGAACAACTATTAATCAATGTAACAACTTGTGTTCAAAAGTTGAACAGTAGGTATAGAGTTGGGCGGAGTAGCTCGGATGTGGGTAGTGTTACTAGATTCAAATTAGAGGCTAGGGTGATTGAAGTGTTCGATGGGGAGATGACTGACACAGATGTGGATCACGAGCCATAGGCAATTGATCGAGAAGGGAGTGATGGTGAGGAAGAAGATGTGGATGAGGAAGATACGAAGTACTATGGGGCTGTTTTAGAGACTAGTGAAATTCTAAATTTTAAGGCAAAGAATGATATCCCCGAAGATATTAAGTTGGAGGTGTACTATTATGAAATGGCAGATCAGGAGGTCCCCTTGGACGGTATTCTCGTCCATTGAGAACAGATAAAGAAGGGGTTAAACTTGCCACTTTGAGCTGACTAGAAGAAGTTTCCAAATTTCTTCAACATTGCCCCTGGTCAGTTCAATCGAATGTCTATGACCTCTTCAGGGTAGTAAGAGTGATAAACGGTCGATTAAATGAGAGGGGGGAGGAACTGATCATAGTAGATGATCTGTGTATGTATTATACACTCAAACGGAATCTACAGAAGCTAGGGTACAGGTATTTAACGAGGTTCTTGAGGAGGCCTCTATTCTATGAGATGGTATCTACAGGGGGCAATACTTTGACGATTGTCTCCTTGTGTTCGGAAATTATGAATTCTACCAGAAAGATTCGGGGGAGTCCATTAAAAAGGAAGTGCTTTCACTTAGGTGTGTTTCTAGGTAATATGTTTATCGTAGTTTTTATCTTGCTTGTTTGTTTGAAATTGTTGTGTAACTGTCTTTTGCTTTATCTTTGTGCAACGTTGAAGGAGGTCAATGGAAGTCCACGGTCCAAGAAAATTTATACAATATAATGATGAATTACTTGAGTCAGATCGACTCTCTGGTTGCCGATCAAGAGAAGTTTGAAGATCTGTTCCAAGAGGCTAGAATAAAAAGATCCTTAATAAAAGGTTCAGACATCCCCCTCATCGATGGAAAAATGTCTTGAAAAATTAGAGGGCAGCTGATGCTAGTATTCCCTCGAGAACCCTGCGCTGAGTGTATTCACAACGGATACTGCGGTAGAGAAGGAAGCCTTGCAGAATGGGTCTTTTGCTAAAAATAAGATAAAAAGGGTTGTTTACTCTCCTAGTACCTCGGTACCCATGGCGAAGTGGTCATCTCCATGATCTCCTATCAAGGAGGGAGAGAAAGTTAATGCTGCTGGTACGCAAGGTCTACCACCTAAGTCGGCCAAGGTAAAAACTGCTTTAGATGTAAAAAAGGACTCCTAAGAGTCGACCAAGACGAAAGATGCTTTAGCGGTGAAAATGGACTCCCACGAGTCGACCAAGGCGAAGGTTGGAGGGGGGTTGGGTAGGATTCATGAGGAGACTCAGGAGACCATTAAGGCATTCGCTGCTGAGAAAGGCTCTTTAGGGGGGGACTTTGCCAAATGTATTGTTGGGGTTGAGAGTTTGTCGACCTTCTTCATCAAAGGTCACCGCACGATGAACCAGGTAAGAAACTTTTATGCTCTATCTTGTTTAATGACTATGGTGCCTTCATCGAGGTCTTACTATTGTATTCTGACGCAGATTAAGAAGTTGTTTCTCGATGCTAAGCCTCATATGCTTGGGGGATAGAGTCTTGATAATGAACTCTTGGCCACGAAGAATATTGAGAAGGAGCTCACCACTGAGAAGGTAGAGCTAGAGGAAAAGCTCGAGAAGATGAAGCGAGGGGCAGCCAAGTCGAAGGAGAAAGCCTTTGCAGACACAAAAAATATGTGTCACAGAGAAAAGAAGAAAGAGATTACCCAGCTCAAGGCCGGTCTGGCAAAGGAGAGGGATGAGGTTCTAGCATTACAAAAGGCCAATTTTGAGAATAATGTTCGTGAGCAAGTTTTGGTCGAGCGGAGGTCGATGGCAGAGAAGCATGCCAAGGTGCTCGATGAGCTAAGAGTAGAAGCCAAGTGAGTCAATATGGACGACCCTTTTGGAGAGAAATTTGGTTAGATCGAGGAGAGAATTGACTTTTACAAAGGATTAGATGCAGCTGCTAGGGCCATCTTCTCTAATTCTGATTAGGAAGATGATGTGCCTGAGGTGCCTACCTCTATTCCCCCTCTGTCCGATGGTGTCTCTCCAGAAGAGGTGCTAGATGAACTGACTCTCGGCTTACCTGTGAAGGATGTTGCTCCCATTTCTCCTCCTGCAGAGTAGAAAGTATCTTTAAAGTTGTTTACTTGAGTTGCGCTTTATGTACAAAGTGGTCGATGAGACCTAAAATAATTTCTTGTTTGGTAGGTATGAATGACTATTTTTTGGTAATAGTTTTATCGAATGATTTTTTGAAATAATTAAGTCATCGATAGTAATGCATAGATTTTTTGAAGAAAATATGCTAAGAATTTGATTCGACAGGATTGATAGTATTATATACTACTGTAGATGAAAATTCAGAATGTTGTTTTGTGCAAGTATTTAAGTTGATGTAAAGAGGGCCATGGGATGGCTTCGTGAATGAAGGATGATTACCAGATGTTATTCCTCTATGGGATATCTGAGTACGAGACAAAAGGACAAAATATGACATGTTTTGTTCGATAAGTAATGGATTGTAAACAAATGGATCCAGTAATTGGATATATGTTTATCAAATAAATGAACGTAGTTTTGAGAAATACTTATCAAATATTTATTGATAGTAAGAAATGTAAATTGATGATGTAAGGATAGTAAAGATATCTTTATTTGAAGTAATTAAAAGATATTACAACTGTTGTCTGTAGAACATCTTTAGATGGGTTGTATTCTATAGATACTCGAGTTGTACTTCATTATCGGTCATTAACAAATATGTACCACTGTCATTCTTGTCGCTGATAATATAAGGCCCTTCCCAGTTTTTAGATAATTTGCCAAAGTTTTTAGCTCGAGTACGGTCTTGGATTCGTCAAAAGACAAGGTCGCCAATGTCGAATGCACGCTTTCTCACCTTCTTGTTGTATGCCTTTCTTTGAGTGTCATGGTATCATCCAAAGTTTGCAATGGTGTGGTCTCGAGTTTTTTTCGATCCATTTGAGGTTACAGAGAAGTCTAAGTTAATTTTCTTCTAGTACATGGGAGATCAAGGACTGAAGGGATCACTACTTTGGTACTAAAGGCCATCATGAATGGTGTACAGCCAGTAGATGTTTAAGGAGTTGTTTTATATGCATATAACATACTAAGTACTTCGTCGACCCATCTGTCACTCTTTTCCTCAAGGCGCATGCGTAATTCTGACTTGATCTATTTGTTGATAGCTACAGCTTGACCATCCCCCTAAGGATAGTATGGTGTCAAAGTAGACAATTGAATCATATATTTGTGGAGGAATTTGAGGACTTTACTGCTGATAAATTGCTTGCCTTTATCAGATCGTATCATTTGTGGATAGCCAAATCTGGTTATGATGTGTTCCCAAAGAAACTTGATTACTTCGCTCTCGTCAGTGTGACATAGTGGTACTTCTTCCACCCACTTGGTGAAGTAGTCTGTTACCATAAGAACAAACTTTCTATTACCCAACCCTGGGTAAAATGGACCAATGATGTTAATTGCCCATCTTTTGAATGGCCAGAGGACATTACTAACGTATAGGCCGAGGGCTGAGCTTTTGATGTCATGAGCATAAATTTGGCACTTGTAGCAATTTTTGAAAAATTATTCACATTCTTGTCTTATTTTTTGCCAGTATAATCCTTGTGTAAATGCCCTTTGTGCTAGTTATCTTCTTAAGACGTAAGCTGTGCAGGTTCCTTCGTGAAGTTCTTTGATTTTGACTTATGCCTATTTTTGTGAGATGCATTCGATTAGCGGTCCGCCCCCAGTAATTCGATATAAGACCCCGTTTTGGACTTTGAACCGTGAACATTTAGCTAAGAGTGATCGAGCTTCGTTTTTGTTGTCTGAGAGGGTGTTAGAACTAAGGTATGCAAAGAACAGTCTTCACTAATTTTCAAGATCTTTGTCTTTGGTAACTTGGATCTGCATGGCACAGCTTGCATCGAGACTAAAATGTTCAATTACCTTGATGTTCAAAGTTCTTTTTTCACTGCCTTCGAGCATTGCAGCGATATATGCCAGCGCGTCGCTGTGGCAGTTTTTAGCTCTGGGTAGATAAGAGATTGTTGTTGTTTTAACTTTCTTCATTTTTACTTCGACCAGAGCTGCGTAATCAACGATTTTTCCCAATGTTTTGAATATCTTGTTGTAATGATTGGCTACGAGTAGGGAATTGACGTAAACAGTTATTTCTTCCGCACCAAGTGCTATTACGAGATCCAGTCTATGCGAGATATCTTCATACTCTGCTTCATTTTTGGTGGCATAAAACCTGAGTTTTATAGCTTTTTCAATTTTATGATTAGATGGTGTAACGAGGACGATACCGATCCCTGAACCTCCTGGTCCAGCAGATCCATGTATAAATAGTTTCCATCCTGTGTTGCACGACCATGCATCTGGTTCTGCGATTAAGTTATCGGCCAGTACTTCTTCAAGTTCCCCCAATTCGAGGACTTCGACCGAAAAATCTGCCAAGAAATCGGCTATTGCTTGTCCTTTGATCGATATCTGAGGCTCGAAGGAGATATCATATTCGCTAAGGAACACTGACCATTGTCGAACCCTCCAGAAATATTCTTTTTTAGAGAGGATGAGTTTGAGGGGGAACTTGGTAATGACCTTGATAGGGTGGGCTTGGAAATAAGGTCGAAGCTTTTGAGAACTGTATACCAAGGCGATTAGCTGCTTTTTAGTTGTATATCTCTTTTCAGCATGCATAAGAGTTTTTCTGATGAAGTGGATTGGTTTTTCTACCCCATCGAACTACCAAAAAAATGACTTTCAACGACATAACAAGTAGGGATTTAGGGACGCATGAAATTGTCGCAAGCTTACGACGAGTGTTTTTTGTCACCAAAATTAATATCACTGTCGTCAATTATTTGGAAAACGTAATAGTAATTACTACAAAGCTATTATATCACAAATGGTTCCACTTTAAGGTATAGCAAATAGTTTCTCGTTGCTTTTCCTCTCAGCGTCTAAAAACATAAAACTGAATCGAAATTTTTTTCTCTTCCACAATTCCCCATTTTCCTCTCACGATTTCTTTCTCTCTTCATGACTTCTCTCCACACTTGCCTCAATTTTGTGCCAAAACCTTATTATTGTTGTACTATTTCCATCTTCTCTTTCAATTTCTTATTTACTGGACTCTGAGTTGATGATCATTCCTCTCTTCTTCTTCCCAACATCATCTTCCAGCCACCAAAGCAATTCTCTGCCCACACTACTAACACAATTTAAATATCCACCAGACAATCTCCATAAGGACCATCCCTTCAATCCCTTCAATTTACAGCTCAATGGGACCTATAATCTCTCCCCCTCCAACAAACTCAAAGCAACTTCTACTACAACATCAATAACCACAAAGTAAGTTTTTGAAATTCTCCCATATTTTAGTGTCTATATTGGGCATTTTTAGAATTCACGAGTGCCGCTTAGAGCATCTCTAACAGAAGAGTATGCTGTTACGGTTTACCATACTGGTATTCCCAAATTGCATACTGTTTTGGTCTAATAGTAAAGTACATTTTTTTTGGGCACTTAACGGTTCAGCGCCTAGCGTTTGTTAATTATTATTTTTTTCCCTTAGACAGCTGCATTTAAAAAATTGTTGGGCACTGAACGGTTCAGCGCTTAGGTGGTATGCGCATACTCCTCACCAAGTTTAGATTTCGCATACTTTGGAGGGGTATGGGGGTGAGTATGTTGAACACCATACCCTTGTTGGATGGATTTTTTGTAAGAGTATGGGAAAACCTTAACAACATACCACTATGTTGGAGATGATCTTACGATATTTTTAAATGTGTATCTCTATTTTTATTTCATTGATTTGCATAAGTGTGCTTGAGATTCTTCCACTTGCTTTAGGTTTTATGTTTTTTAACTATTTCTAGTTTTTAATAAAAATCGGCTCATTTGTTGAAGTAAACCAACCGTTGGATTAGTAAACTAGCCCATTTCTATGTGTTTGTCAAAATGCCTAAAGCAAGATTGGGAAAATGTTTTGAATTGTTTGTACAATATGGATCTATTACAGGTTCAATCTGAGATGATGAAGCATCATCAGGGCCCCACTTTCAGGTTTGCTAAACTCCGGTTTGTTGTTCGTCGCTCCCTGGTTCCCGAATTGCTTTATAGCTTTACCCCTTTTATGATTTTAGTCAGATTTTGCAGTTATGATTAGTTTAATAGTGTTTAGTGGATTGGGTGGGGGGGTGTTTCGAAATACTCCTCATTTGAACACGATCTGCTTGATATAAAGCTTCGAATTAGATTATTCTACAGTTAGGTTAACTTGTTGGAAGTATTAAGATAAATGCAGTTGGAGGTTGGCATTATATGTATGAGCTTAGTGCCCCTGTTGTCACGGCCCATTTTGGGTCTGCCTCTACAGTACCCAGAGCACAGCAGAATAAGGGACCGTGCGGCGTACACGCACGTACCGTCGGCGTGTACCAGCCATCTTCACGGGCGCGGCGCACCAGTGGAATATAACCCACGGATGCTAGAGCGACACCCGGTTAATCCTGGATACTCATGAGGGGTCATCGAATATGTATTCGGTATAGGCAATAACGCTGAAGGTTCCCTCAATAATCCCTATAGTGTAATCTCTCGTGACGCACATGAGGTACAGAAAACACACCTGCTCTGTAGCGGATCAGGGTAGCTCAATATGCCAGTTTCCAGATAAGGGACTCATATATGAAGGGGCGATGAGCCTGGACTAATTATATTGTCCATCTGCAAGGGGCGGTGCGTCTCGAGTAGCCCGTGGGGAATAGCGACGCCATATAAAGCCCTCTTTGGAAAACCGGCCCGTATTGCGAGGCAATGTCCCCCAGCCTTCCCTGGGCCTAGGAGAACTCATGACTATCCCTTGTAGATAGCCCATGAGATGGGGTCCTTGATGACCAAGCATTAAAGCTCTTTTAGTCATGGGGAGAATTGGACCAAGGTTCCTCCTTATTATAGCTACTAAGTAAATAGTCAAATTCCAAAAGGAAATGTTAAAACTATAGATGAAGCGTACTGGCCCTTTTCGCCCCCTTAACCGAATCCAATTTCGACAAAACTTGGCGTGCAGCTATATTAGGATATAGAGAACATATATACTCAGACATAACTCAAAACGCTCAGGTGGATTTGGCCGGCGTTCGGTAGGTCGTCAAACCCTCCCGCACTTAAAATAATCTCGACGTCCTCGTCGAGAACCTTCTTCTACGCGGCTCTGCAAGGATTCAATCTTCTGCATCTTCAAGAAACCAACAACTCTCCCGCACTTAGCTCAGAGTACTATAGCTTCTTCCACACTAGCAGATACTGAGCCCAACTGTTAGTCTCGATGCTGAGAACTGTGTCTTCAAAACTGAACCTTAACTTTGCCCTTTCCAACTAAAGTGCGTGGTGACTGGACCATCATTCGAACTCTGGAGTCTACCTTATCATCTGGATATTATCCCGTGGTCTCAAGCCTTCTTTAAAATGTATGGGCGGCGCACTCTAGCATCGCGCCCTCTGAAATGCGCTGCATCCTGCTGCAAGCGCCATCTCCCCTGACACAATGTGGAATGTTGCTCAACTCGGCAAACCAAGGGCATCTCCTCCGGATAGCCTGAAAAGAATATTTGTAATCCCGTCCAAAAGTGCGCTTACTTCCAAGTCACACAATGCCTTCGCTGCTCGAGAGTTCAATCTTCTGTGAATCTCAACTTTAATCTCCACTCCTCATCTGCGAGTGGTAAAGAGCAAGTCTTCTGAAACCAAGGGGTAAACTCTCCCCAACTGCAATGGAATACCTTTTGTACACTGAAACTACTTGACTGCCCTTTAATTAACTTTGTAAAGGTCTTCAAACCATGTCCGCCATTCTTACGGACCATCTGGGACACAACATCAAGATGTGGCACTCTAGCCTTACCATTATAGAACTGAACTGGTACTCATTTTTCACTTGGACGAGGGAGGGTAGCTTCTAGAAGGCAGCATACTCTCAACGGGGCGCAGACACTCTTGTCCTACTGCCAACATAACTACAAAGCAGCCTATCAAGGCACAGGTACTCTGATCCCTACCGCCAGTTAACCATCGAGGTTTGCCATAAAGGCATCCTGTGTAAACTTGTAAATCCCATGAGACATCTATCTGTGCAGCCACATTCTGCTCTGCCACTTTGTAGTACTCCATCATCTAACCAATGTAATGATAGATGGCATTTGCACCTAACTTGGTTGCAGGAAGGGTGATCGCTACTTTGGCGTCACTAAGGTCTCTCAACTTCGGAGGACTCTAATCTGCCTCACTCTCCAAGGAGGACTTCTCAATGCCTCTTCTCTGACGAAGACTTAACACTGGCATTTGTACTTGCCAAACTTCGGTGGTAATGACCCTTGCTAGAACCTGCGTACATCTGCATCACAACTTATAGTTCTTCCCACACTCAATAAGCTCGACGACCGCGTTGAGAACAAAGCTGTGACATATAACTGATTGACTGCTGAAGCGTTTCTCCATCTCTTCATCCCTACTCGAACCTGAGTACTTGGGGAACTTGGGAACAAGATACTATCACTGCACCTGTTGCCCTGAGCTCGTTGGCTTGCCATTTCCAACTGCTATCAAACTCGTGGAGACCAACCTTTATATTGTCGCAATCATCTTTAAACTGAGGCATAGTCATTCTCTGTCTCTTGAACTAGGTTCTACAATTACAGCCAACTCTAACCGGTTACTGGGATATGGTCTTCTAAAGACACTCCATCAATACAAACAAAGAATGAAGTTCGGGAACTTAATCCCTAGCGCCAACCACCAAGTGATAAGGAATTGGGAAACTAAAATCCAATTCCGCTAAGGATCTTTCATCCAAGAGCATTCTTCCATCTGAGATCATGTCTGAGGTAACCCACACAACTGACTGTAGCTCAACTCTGTTCTGCGACAACCACGTAACTTACTAATCTTCGGAAACGTAAGTCTCCATCCATCTGTGAGCTTAAAATGACCCAGAACCATCTTGTGGAACAGCATGGATCAACTCAGATAGGGCACTCGAACGCCGACAAACCTGAAACTCACTACGGAGCCAGAGAACAAGCATCACTCGAGAACTTTCCTTCTTTGAGTGAACAAAGCAGTGTCCTGTGTAACTAGGGATTAACTGCCAACAAGCGACAGCCCGACTTGGGGAAGCGCAGTTCATGTCGCGTAACAACAAGAAACTCTGCCCTCGATGTCTACCTGACGATATCACTATGTGCAAACTCGGGACCCAAACCATGTCTTCATCTATTACTTCACGCCGCTTCAACATTATCTCATGACATTCGCCTCCGGAATGTCTATGTCCAACTCAAGACAATCAAAACAAGTATTTCTCTGGATTCTTCAATCTTTTGTAGACACTAAGGAATTTCAACCAAAGCTAGCTTCACGGCTTCTACATGAAAGTACTCGGCAACTGACACTGACCATATCGATCTCTGTTGAGGGGCATCGTCCTTGATCGTAACTGTTACTAAACTTTGCAGTGCGTATGGGGACCAAATGCAAACAACAACTGGCTAGATCACCCTATTACTGTACTTTATAGAGGATCTGCTATACTGACCAGCCTTCTAGAGACAACCAACGATATAGATCATCGCGTCCAACTCAAATATCAATCATTCCTCTTAGCATCATTGTCCAAAGCACACATAACTTGAGTAATCTCGCGCTCAGATATGGAGCCTTTCTCTCGCGTCTAATATCAACTGACATGTAGGCAACTCGCTCTACAAGCGTTTACAACGGTGCTTGGATCATCTATACGGAGCAACAACGGCTCTAGGGATAATAACTGCCAAATAGGTATCCCATACTACCAACTCAGGAATCATTACTCAGATCTGCTCTGACAGACATAGGCACAATCCATCTACGCTCTGACAAACAAATGCCTAACAAGCCTTGCTCGGATAAGCCAAGACCAAACTAGTCTAGCTCTGATAGACGTAGGTACAATCTGTCTACGCTCTACCAACTCAAGAACTAAGCTTTAACAAGTTATTCTAGCTCTGATACCATTTGTCACGGCCCAGCCTGGGCCTGCCTCTACAGTGCCTAGAGTACAGCGGAATAAGGGACTGTGCGGCATACACGCACGTACCTTCGGGGTGTACCAGCCATCTTCACAGGCGCGGCGCGCCAGTAGAATATAACCCACGGATGCTAGAGCGACATCCGGTTAATTCTGGATACTCGTGAGGGGTCATCAAATATGTATTTGGTATAAGCAACAACGTTAAAGGTTCCCTCAATAATCTCTACAGCGTAATCTCTTGTGACGCGCACGAGGTACGAATAGCACACCTGTCCTGCAGCGGATCAGGGTAGCTCAATATGCCGGTTTCCATATAAGGGACTCATATATGAAGGGGCGACGAGCCTGGACTAATTATATTATCCATCTGCAAGGGGGGGTGCGTCTCGAGTAGCCCGTGGGGAATAGCGGCGCCATATAAAGCCCTATTTGGAAAACTGGCCCGTATTGCGAGACAATGTCCCCTAGCCTTCCCTGGGCCTAGGAGAACTCATGACTATCCCTTGTAGATAGCCCATGAGCCGGGGTCCTTGATGACCAAACGTTAAAGCTCTTTTAGTCATGGGGAGGATTGGTCCAAGATTCCTCCTTAATATAGCTACTAAGTAAATAGTCAAATTCCAAAAGGAAACGTTAAAACTGGAGACGAAGCGTACTAGTCATTTTCGCCTCCTTAACCGAATCCGATTTCGACGAAACTTGGCGTGCAACTACATTAGGATATAAAGAACATATATACTCAGACATAACTCAAAACGCTCGGGTGGATTTGGCCGACGTTCGGTAGGTCGTCACACCTGTTGCAGTCTTAATGGAATTAGGCATGTTCAGTCTTCCTCCATCTCCACGCTGGTTACTTCTCAGATCTATTCAAGGAAAAGCATCAGTACAAGAATACAAAGAGAAGGCCATCCAAGGCCTAAGCAAACTGAGATGTCGGCCTTCTGGTGACAAAGTTTCTCAAGAACATATTGAAGATACTCTCATCTCCCTCAAGTCTGCCTATGCAGCTGATGATTCTGAAGGGAGTTTCTGGGAGGTGTTTCAAGGCCCTAGTTTGAAGGCATTCACAATTAACGGTGGTTTGGTACTTTTTCAGCAGGTATAGTTAACTTTCTTTACTACCTAGGTTGTTAGTACTTTTTTCTTTCTTTGTATAATTTGGGAATGCTTTTTAATTTTTCAAATTTTGACTTGAAAAATGTCTCGTTTCTTTTGGTTAAAGGAATCTGCTCATCCGTGCTGAACTTAAATTAAGATGCAAAAGATGATTAAATTCTCTTCGAAAGATGCTAAATTTAAGAGCATGAAGCTCGAAACCTTGATCGAGTTGTAAAACTAAAAATCAGGGTAGACAGGAGTAAGATTGGCATTCCACTTGAGAACGGAATTTAGATTGACATCTAATGCAAAAACTGTTGGTCTTAAGATGCATTTTGTTTCCAACATGTGTCCGCAAAAACCCTATTTTGGCCAGATTCTGCCGTTTTAATCCCCAAATTTGATGTTGTTAAGAGCACTACTAGAGCAAAATGCTAAAGAGTTGCAATTTTATGAGTTTTTCCACTTGGGTAAGAGCAGTTACGGATACACGTAGGGCATACCAATGGAAAGCATAGTATTGCTGAGTTTTTAAATCATTTTTGTCTGCATTATTTATTGCTTGCGATTGATTGTTGTTTCAGCAGTGCTGATGTTAACTCTCCCCCACCCCCCACCACCCACCACACACACACCACCACCGCCTAGTTTCCCATTTTCGTGGAAGAAACCAATATGTGAGGACGATGGATATGGAAAACTAGAAAGTTCAAACATTAGCACTCAAAGTTGAATTAACCTCCTCATTGTGGCAGATAACGAGGCAGCCAAGTGTTCGGTACTATGCAGGCTCTATTCTTTAGTTACCTTATTTTGAAAACTGAACCTTTAAGATGCAGAAGTCTGAACTACTTTTGTAGTTTGCATTGCACAAATTTTTTTATGGCATTTTTTCATGATGTTTTATCACAGAGTGCTGGATTCGCTGCAGCGTCAGATGTTGCCCGTGTTTCTGTTGTAATTGGTATATTTAAGGTAACATCAGTTTATTTTATCTCTTTGAAAGGTTATTGCTTTTAGCTTCCTTGATCACGAAGTGACCTGTTTTCTAAAAGATATCAATACATAATTGTTGTAAAAGATTTGGGGTTGAAGTTATGATTGGCTTGAATATTTTCTTATACCCTTGTTAAACTAAGATGCTTAGGAATCTAAAAGATGATCCATCGTTGATCTAAATCACATTTTCATTCGAAATTTATTTGCTTGAGTACATATTTCATTGTCAGGCAAATTGATTGTAGTGTCATGTGTTAATCCTTATCCTGATATTTTTGTCGGTTATTTAGGTGTAACATCGATGTCATAGTTGAGACAGATTGGCTATTGAGATCGGGCAGTTTGGTTATGGATTAGGTTACCCCGAAAACAAATGATAAGTTAGCTCTCATATTCCGATAGCTGCACTGGGTGACTACAATCAATGAGGACCAGTTCTTTGTTGGTAAAAAAGAATTTTAGCATCCGATATAGGGGTATTTTTTTTCCTCATATGTCTCAGTTTTGCCAATTTTTCTCATCTAATGCGTATGACTTGTGTTTATCATCTGTTACTAGTTATGTCTCTTATTGTTTTGTCTTAACAGGAAATAAAATCAAAACCTATTTATCGGAATATGTTTTGATAAGAGAAAAAGCTTGAAGATTCAATGGAGGTAGGATATTGGACGAGAAAAATGATTGTGGTTCAAAACTCTTCTGAAGTAGCAAGGCTATGAAATATGAGTAAATGCTCAAATCCAGAAATGGAAACTTCTGATTGTTGGTTGATGTCCAAAAGCCAGGCCCTCGAGTATAAATAATACGCTTAAGGTACATTTAATTTTTACTTCAGTCCAAACATATATTTTAGATGTAACTTAAAAATCCATCGAATTTGAGAATTACATGATGTAAAAAATCAAATAAATAAGAGATTGTTCATACCATGCAAGTATGATAATGAACATCTCTGCAGACTTAAGCTTTTAGATGAACTTTGTGTTAGTAATTCGGCACTGCGGCACTCGAGTACTAACCAAATTGGTTTGAGATATGTTATTCTTGATAACCAAAAGCGTTGTATTGTGGTAGGTGCCTGCCGAGATAAAACTAAAAATGCAAAATAGATACATGGGAGAAGGGAGGGCCAACCTGAAGAGACTAGAAACTGAAGACTATGGATATTCTGGTAATCATAAATAATGTTAAGATGTATGCAAGAATGGGAAGAAGAGGTGTTATGCTTTTGTTTTTGTTTTTGTTTTTTGCTAATGCAAGCGGAGGTTTATGGCAAGACCCCTTAACCAAGAATTATAGCAAGTATCAACTACAAATGTTTGTATCCAAGACCCCTAGTATCCTCCTCTATTATAGAACACAAGTTATAAAGCAAGGAGCTAGAAGGCAAGCAGTGGGAATGGGAAGAAGAGGTGTTATGTAGGAATCAACTTCATTGAACTTTTGCTCTAAATGTTTGCACTCATCGTATACCGAGTCATTTGCACATAGTGCTTCTGATTTTCCAATTGTAATGACATTTTTAATCAATATAATACATTTTGGGCATTTTTTTACATTTATTGCAGGTTTATTTTGATTATAAATTTAATTTTCAAACTATATATTATAATAATAATTTATAAATATATATTTTAAAAAATACTAATTGGCAACAGTTCCTCTCAATCACTAAATTATGATGCTAAAATGACAAAATAATCTTTTAGTGAAAGAATTTATCGTCGTCAATAAGTGATAATTAGCGACAAATTAAACCTCTCGTAGAATCTATGACTTATGGAGATGGGTTTGTCTGTCGCCAAACTTGTAGTGACCTCAGCATCAACGACAGCAATCTGACGGTCTTTGCCTGCCGCAAAATGGCTTTGGTGATAAGTAAAAACCGTCGCCAAAGATCTTTTTTCTGGTGGCGTCTTCTGGAATAAGAACAAAACTGATGAAGTCATCTGTCGTCGACAAGTACATCATTAGTACTTCGCCATCAATAGGAGTACTCATTATGGGAGGACGCCCCAAGTATCTTTTAAAATCTTGGAAGCCAATTCACAGTCAGGGGTCCAGATGATTTCTTTGGGTATTTCTTGGACATTGGAGCTGGATTCTCATGAAGAAGGAGGTAAAAGAGCTTGCATCGATCAAATGACTTAGAGATGAATCTATAATGAGCTGCAATCTTGACAACAAGATTTTGTACATCTTTTTGGGTTCGTAGAGATGGCATTGCCATGAGTGCTTTGATTTGTGCCAGGTCAATTTTTATGCCTCACTTACAAACCAGATGTCCCAGAAACTTCCCCGATGCAACACTAAATTGGCATTTTTCTGGGTTTAGCTTCATTTGCTAAGTACGAAGGATGCCAAAGATGGTTTGTAGATTGCTACAATGATCCTCCCATTTTAAGCTTTTGCAGATCATATCGTCGATGTATACCTCCATGATTTAGCCTAAATGATCTTTAAAAATTTAAGTGATAAGTCGCTGATAAGTAGCTTCTGCATTTTTTAATCCAATGGACATAATTGTGTAACAGTAGAGACCTCATTCCATAACAAATGTTGTTTTCTTTTGGTCTTCTTTGGCAAGAGGGACCTGATTGTAACTGAAAGCTGCATCCAGCATTAAAAGAAGTTCGTGGCCTACTATGGAGTCTAGGAGATGAGGAATAAGAGGGAGGGGAAAGTTATCTTTTGGTATAAATTTCATTGGCTCTATAAATCTACACAGACCCTGATTTTCCCATTTTTCTTTGGGACAGCCACGATATTTATGACCCATTATGGATATTTTGCTTCTCGAATGAAGATAACGCGAAGGAGTTTGTCTATTTCTTCATTAACTACTTCTCGAAGGTGGGGGTTAAATTGTGACGCTTTTGTACAACTATTTTACTGTCTGGAAGAAGGTTGAGTTTGTGGCATGCAATCGATGGATCGATGCCAGGCATCGCTTGAAAAGACTATGCAAAGATGTCGACGTTTTTCTTTAAAAGCTGTATAAGGGTTTCTTTTTCTTCGGATGATAGTTTTGAGCCAATAATGGCATTTCTTCTTGTTCTAATGATATCTATGGATTCAGCCGCCTTAGTGTCGCGTTGCTCAAACATTTGAGGTGGCTCCTGATGGACACATAAAATGACCACTATTCCCCTATGACTTAATGTTTATTATTCTTAATTTTATTATTAAACATGACTTATAAATCTAATTTTTATATTTCAGGTCACATGGAGCTCATTTACCAAATATGTGCAAATACCGGGATGTATAGCTCAAAGGATGAACTGTTAGAGAAGGATGTAGAGCTGTCAAACACAAGGGTTCAACATGGAGAGGCTACAATTTTAGAGGATAACTCTTGGAGGTTACAAATTTATGTACATTCATGGCATAGGTTATAAATCTAATATTAAATATAAGAACCCTCTCTTTTATCTATAAAAGGAGAGGTGGTGAGCTCATAAGATCATCCAAATTTGAGAGAATCATTCTTGTAGACTGCAAGAGAGCATTATTGGAGTAAGTTGGTGCAAGTCTTGTAAGCATTTGGAGCATTTCATTTTGTAAGTCAATAAAATTCCTTTTTTTTTGTTAGTTTATGTTCATTTCATTCTCATATCATTTAGGTTTTATAGTTGTTATAATAGCCGGCTAAGTCCTCACTAGGGGTGAGGATGGATCCGCCATAAGCGTATGATATCATGTAGTAGAATGTATTTTTCTCCAACACAATATGAGCATATTATCACAAATCTCAAAACTATATTGTTGGAGACATCCATTATCATCCTATGATCTCTCTAAGTATAGATATAGGAAAAGTTTTGTGATTATCAAATGATATAGTAAAATTGTATTAATATTGTATTTTTCAAAGGTATGATCCTAATTAACATTTTATTGTTAGCATAGCTTTCATGGAATGTGTTTTTAGTACATACTTAGTTCATACAATATATTCTACTTGAGTTATAATTAATCATGGGATTACATCGACAAAAGGTCGAAGTTTGTTATTTCAATTAAGTAAAGAATTTAATATACGATACTATGTTGATATTGTATGTAAATGGTGGTGAAATTCGAATCCCCTGGACCTTTATTCTTGATTAAAACCATATCATTGATTTTTACGGTTTTACAACCATAGATTACTAAAACACAAGACCAAAACTAATTTCTAGTTCCGTTCGAAAGTGAACGACACTCTAATTTTTACCCATACTAAACACCGGATTTTGACCGTTATCAAAATGGTGTCGTTGCCGGTTTCGAGCGGTAATTTGGAAAAGGTTTTATTGTGTTTAATTTGTTTTTCGATTTCACTTTTTAGAATAACATAAATTTCATTTATTACATTTTTATTTTACTTTTGCACTTTGAGGAATTTTTCTTTGTTTTGCGGTGACTACTTTCTTTGTTTTACAGTGAGTACCAAAGGAAGCTAAGGACCGACCAAAAACTAGATAGGCTTATCTTTTCTTCCTCTCTTTGAGTGACTTGTAGTGAGGCAAAATATTGTACTCTTGAGCGAAGAGTGTGTAATTAAAACGATGATAAAATTGTACTTTTTTTTTTCTGCGGAGGCAATATTGGAACCTACATCCGGGGAGGACCTTTCTACAATGCTTACTTGAGCCAGAGAGCCCGGGTGTGCCATCTCAACAGTTTCATCGGGGTAAACAACGATCCCCTAAAAAGGTGGCCCCGCAGGTACTTTCTTCCACCGCAACCTCCTGCGAAGCGGTCAATTTTTGTTCATGTGCCTAATGTTTGTGCACTTTTAAATTCTAAACTTTAGATAAAGGGCAAACAAAATGCGAGATTTCATCACCCGTGTATGGCACCGCATACTACGACCCCGAGAGGTCACGACCCGGTTTAACATTTTACGAAACAGGACATTGACTTTAAAAGAAACCAAGATTAAGCCATAAAATACATAGATAGACAAAAAGGCTTATAGAGATCGGACCGGGAGCATTAGGAACGCGTTCATTAAGACCCCTGATAGTGGCTACGTTTGTTTGGAGGAAGTATGTTCCCTGGCATAACTAGTGTGGAAAGGTGATTCTAAGCGGTTTGCCCCACCATCCAGCACAGGTGCTTCTAGGTGACTAGAACTGCACGCGAGTTATTGCTAAAGAGAGTATGCACAACTCAACGTGCGAACCGATCCATTGTCAGGAATAAGAACAACCAAATCCTGAGACCGGGTTCACAACTTGACCTTAATTAAGGCCCATCTAAAAAGGTTGTTGCGTTTATTTTTTGTGCACCTCATTATTGTGTGATCATCATAGTGCGCACATCTATTAGTGTATGAAAGAATGGTTTCGAGGGCCTAAAAGTCGTCTTGAAAGGCTTAGAGAATCTGATTTGATAGATATTTTGATCTACTTTGAGGTAGGCGAGTCAACCCAGCTGGAGATTCTAATCTCTATTGATACGAGAGACCGTACAATCCTTACTCGTAAGGAACTCTTCCCTGTTGAGGGTGAGTTAGAAACTTTTGATTTCCCTGTCTCTCCATTGAGACTTAATCCGAGTCCAATTTCCTCATTCACTCCATTTAGTGTTCCACCCCAATCACTTGAGATGGGAGATGCCAATGATAATGAGAATGGTCAGGGACCTATGCAAATTCCTCTTAAGGATCACATGTTCCCAAAAATGACAAATCGTACCTCGTACATTGTTTTACCTCCTACAACTGGGTAATTTTAACTTAGAAATGCGTTCATCAATTCATTGCCAAAATTCTCAGGAGGAGAAGATGAGAACCCATATGCTCATGTTAGGAATTTTGATGACTTAATGTTCTTCCAAAAGTATAGGAATGAGAACGAAATGGAGGCCATGAAATTCGTGTTGTTTCCCTTTTCTTTACTAGGGAAAACTAAGAGTTGGCTTCAAGCTCTACGGCCAAAATCAATCACGAGTTTTAAGATGCTCACTGAAGCCTTTTACAAGAAGTTTTTCTCTCTTGAGAAAACTGAAACCCTTCGTAGGGCCATTCTTAGGATTACCCAACTTCATGGAGAAAGCTTAAAGGATTATCTTGAGAGATATAAGGGACTGATTCTACAGTACCCTCATCACAGTATCGACTCCTGGGTCCTAACTAGAAATTTTTATGATAGATTAGATGCTGAAACAAAGAGAACTGTAGAATCCTTTTGTTTAGGGAAATTCATTGATAAGGATGATGTAGAGGGTTTGGACTTCTTAGAAGAGATGGCTGAAAAATTACAAACCTGGGGCACCATGAGAGAAACTGATATTCAAGAAAAGGGGGGTAATGCCTTTAGAGTTGGATCTAACTCAAATTCGGAAGCTACGCTGAGGACCATCCTGCGTAAGATAGAGTCCTTAGAAATAGGTAAAAACAAAATGTTCGTTAAAGCACCAATTATTCATGTTGAGATGCAAGCTTGTGCTGCGTCTGACGATATTGGACATTATACTCAGGATTTCCCTTTGATTCATGAAATTAGGGAAACCGGGAAGGATCAGGCAAATATGTTTTATCAAAAACCTTCCTCTTTTCCTTATAACCAATCACATCATCAAGGGAATTCTTCAGGGAGAAATAATTTGAATAACTATTCTGGCAGACCGTATTACCAAGGGAGTAATTCAAATCAAAATCAGGGTGGTGTGTCCTTTACTCCGAATCACCAACCTTTTCAGAAAAATACTCCCTACGTTCCTCCTCAGAATAGGAAACCATCTTCGGATGATGGAATCCAAGCCCTATTGCAATCTAAGAACTAGTTGATACAACAATTCATGCAAAGGAATCAGCAATCTATGAGTCAAATAGAAACATCAATTGCTCAATTGGCATCTGGCTTAAGTACTAGAGACAAAGGTACGTTTCCAAGTCAAACCAAACCCAATCCGAAGGATCAAACTGAGAGTTTACACCGCGATCAGGCGAATACGGTGATTACACTTAGAAGTAAAAAGACTATAGACAACAAAGTTAGGATGCCTGAGGAAAAATCACGTAAAACTCCTAATCCTAGTACTGAGAAAGTTATAGAAGGGGGCAAACCTATATGTGAAGAAACTCCTTTTGTTGAGGAAGAGACTGGGCAGGTCTCACTAAGTGAGAAGATTATCGAAAATGATCCGCCTAGAATTCCTAAAGCACCTTTTCCCCAACGGTTTTTAGTCAATAGGAAGAACATTCCCAATGAAGAGGTTAAGGAGATGCTCAAGAATCTTAAGATCACTATTCCTTTCCTCGATACGTTACGACAGATTCCTTCCTATGCAAAACATCTCAAGGACCTCTGCACGTTCAAGAAACGTATGAATGTTTCCAAGAAAGCTTTTAATGTCCATGACAGTGAAAATGTTATTCAATTGGATGCTCAGGTTAGCTCTATAATCTTGAACAAAACACCCATGAAATACAAAGATCCAGGAATGCCGACAATTTCTTGTCACATAGGCACAAATCGCATCGGAAAAGCCTTACTTGATTTAGGTGCCAGTGTCAACTTGATCCCTTATTCAGTATATGAGCAGCTAGGTCTAGAAGGACTAAAACTGACACATAGAACCTTGCAACTAGCTTATCGATCCATTAGAATTCCTAGGGGAGTTGTGATGGATGTACTTGTCCAGGTTGACAATTTTTTCTATCCTGTCGACTTTGTGGTCCTTGACACAAACCCGATAGAAGACCCAAATAGTGAGATACCAGTGATCCTTGGCCGACCTTTCTTGGCCGCTGCTAATGCATTAATCAATTGCCGTAGCAGAGCTATGAAGTTAACTTATGGGAATAAGACCATCGATCTGAATATCTTCAATGCAACTCATACTCCGTTTGAAAATGAACCCGATGAGTGTAACATGCTTGGTACTGTTGTAAACAGTACATTTCATAGTTCCAATCCTAGGGACCCGTTAGAAGCTTGTCTTGCACATTTTAGAGATAATTTAGATGTTGATGACCTTATCAATGAGGTCAATGCCTTGTTGGATTCTGTTCCTATTGTGGATAACAATGATAATGTTAAAATGCTGAAAGTCAAGGATCCTGTTCCAGAAGTGGAAGAAGTGCCCATTAGGTTAGAACTTAAACCTCCCCCTGAAAATCTCAAATATGTCTACCTAGGTCCTAATGAGACTCTTCCTGCTATCATAGCATCCGAACTTGAACCTGAGAATGAAGAGAAATTAATGTGTACATTAAAGGGAAACACAAAAGCTCTTGGATGGAACATTTCAGATATTAAGGGTATTAGTCCTTCTGTATGCATGCACAAGATGAAACTCGAGGATAATACCAAGAAGTCCAGAGAAGGACAACGAAGGTTTAACCCGACTATGGTTGAGGTTGTGAGAAAAAAAAATTGAAACTGCTTGACGCTGGGATCATTTATCCTATTTATGACAGCCCATGGGTAAGCCCAATTCATGTTGTTCCTAAAAAGTCTGGAATCACTATTGTGAAGAATGATCACAATGATCTTGTCCCCACTCGCATGACCACAGGGTGGCGAGTGTGTATAGATTATAGAAAACTCAATTCGATCACTCGAAAAGATCATTTTCCCTTACCATTCATGGATTAAATGCTTGAATGTCTCACCGGTCATGAATACTATTATTTTCTTGATGGGTATTCTGGATACAATCAAATACCCATCGCTCTAGAGGACCAAGAGAAAACCACGTTTACTTGTCCTTTTAGAACCTTTGCATATCGCCGCATGCCATTTGGGTTATACAATGCTCCAACAACATTTCAGCGATGTATGTTGAGCATTCTCTTTGACATGGCTGAGCATTTCCTTGAGGTTTTCATGGATGACTTCTCCCTCTTCGAAGATTCGTTTGACCAATGTCTCCACCACTTATCTATTGTTCTTGTTAGGTGTCAACAGAAAAACTTGTTTTAAATTGGGAAAAATGTCACTTCATGGTGAAAAAAGGCATAGTATTAGGACATGTCATATCAGCAAAGGGTATTGAAGTAGATAAAGTCAAGATCGATGTCATATCTAGTCTCCCACCCCCACGAACAGTCAAGGATGTTCATTCATTCTTGGGGCATGCAGGACTTTATCGACGTTTTATTCCTGAGTTTAGCAAAATTGCTCAACCCCTCAGCAATCTCCTCGCCAAGGACACCACCTTTTCATTCGATGATTCGTATCTTAAAGCTTTTGAGAGTTTTGGCACAACACATTGATAACCTTCCGCGTACCATCTATTATGCCAGTAAAACTCTTAATGATGCGTAACTCAATTACACAACCACATAGAAAGAACTTCTAGCGATAGTCTTTGCTCTAGAAAAATTCCGTTCTTATCTCATAGGTTCTAAAGTAATAGTCTATACGGATCATGCTGCTATCAAACACCTTCTTACCAAGAAGGACACCAAACAACCCTTAATCCGATGGATATTATTACTTCAGGAGTTTGATATTGAGATTCAGGATAAAAAAGGTGCCGAGAATGTGGTAGCTGGCCACCTTTATCGAATAAACAATGATTATTTAGATAGGTCGTTACCTATTCGTGAGTCCTTTCCTGACGAGCAACTCATGTCCATTCGCACTATATCTTGTATACCATGGTTTGTAGACATAGTAAATTATCTTACCACAGGGTACCTTCCTAGTTTTTGGACCAAGCCAGATAAGAATAAATTTCTTAGTGAGGCCCGACACTTCTTCTGGGATGACCCGTACCTGTTCAAATATTGTTCTGATCAAATCATTTGGAGATGTGTCCCAGATTCTAAGCGAACCAAAGTCATAGAATTTTGTCACTCCCAAACTTGTGGTGGTCACTTTAGCTCTAAAAAGACCTCTGCAAAAATTTTACAGTGTGGATTTTATTGGCCTACCTTATTCCGTAATGCTCACAAATTTTGCAAGGCTTGTGATAGATGTCAGATAATGGAAGTCTTGTCTCGTAAGAATATGATGCCACTAAACCCAATCTTGATCGTTGAACCATTTGATGTTTAGGACATAGACTTTATGGGTACCTTCACCCCATCTTTTGGGTTCATGTACATCCTTTTAGCCGTTAACTATGTGACTAAGTGGGTTGAAGCTATTCCTACCAGGACCAATGATAGTTCGGTTGTTATTGAATTTATTAAAGAGAATATTTTTTCTCGTTTTGGTACTCCGAGGGAAATAATTAGTGATGGGGGGGGACATATTTTAACAGTCGAATGTTTATGAACTTAATGAAAAAATTTGGAGTAACACACAAGGTTGCTACACCGTACCATCCGCAGACTAGTGGGCAAGTGGAGGTTTCCAATCGTGAAATCAAGAATATTCTTCAAAAAATGATAAGACCAAACCGTAAAGATTAGTCAACTCGACTAAACGATGCTCTTTGGGCATATCGTACTACTTTTAAGATACCTTTTGGAATGCCCCCTTACCGGCTAGTCTATGGAAAGGCTTGTCACCTTCCAGTTAAATTAGAATACCGAGCATATTGGGCAATAAAGGCCTTAAACTTTGACATTGGGAAGGCCAGTTTGCATCGCAAGCTTCAACTCAATGAGTTAGAAGAACTACGGAATGATGCATACCATTTAGCAAAGACTTATAAGGAGCGCATGAAACTGTTTCACGACAAAAACATTTTGCAAAAATCATTTGAGCCAAACCAAAAAGTCTTGTTGTACTCTTCTAGGTTACATTTATTTCCTGGTAAACTACGATCACGAGGGACTGGGCCTCTCATTGTTAAAGCGGTATATCCACATGGGGCAGTTGAGGTTGAAGAACCGAGTACTGGCAAAATACAAAAAGTGAATGGGCAAAGGCTTAAGCCATATTATGAACATTTTAGCTTCACCAATGAAGACTTGAAGCTTCTGGACCTAGTTTATGAGGAGTGGCATTCATATCCTTTTCACCCAACTTTCACTGAGTTTGGGGGTTCCTCATTTTGTCTGGCTGAAGACAATAAACTTAGCGCTATCTGGGAGGCAACCCATGTTATATCAGTTACTATGTTCTAAATTTTTTTCCCTTCTTTTAAAGTATGTTTTCAAATATTGGGGACAATGCTTCTTTCTAGTTTGGGGGTGGGGAAAAATCATTCACATTTTTTACTTTTTTAGAGAAAAGATAGGTCATTACGGTAATTTATGAGACTATTTAGTAAGTTTCTGCAAGTTTATAAGTATTTTGATATGGCCTAAATATTTTGGTCGTAAAAACTGTAAAGTTAAAATTTTCATCAAATACATGCTAGAAAATTTTGGAACATTTTCTTAAGTTAGATGTACTACCCTTTAATTAGAGAAAATTTCATGTTGACTGATATTTCTCAAAACAAATGCACTTCACGATAGTATTGCATTTATTACTTTTGCTAGAATTTTGAGCAATCAAAGGGAATCTAGTATTTGAGGTAGGAATGATCCACTACAAGGGAAATAACTGCCTAAAGAATAAGTTTGATCCTGAAGTAATATAATAAGGATTTCTATAAGCCAAAATAGCTCTAAAAACTTTTACGATGCAAAGCATACTCGCATGATTAGAACTGAAAGAGGAAGAATTATCACCAATTTCGAGTATAGTCATAAGCTATGTGAAAGAAGCAAGGAATAAAGTTTACTTGTGAGAATCCAGAGCCTAGGTCACGAAGGGGTACCAAACCCCGGCAACCTAAGCCAACTGGCTGGGATTTTCGACCAACGACTCATATTATGGAGGTTTCACTAAAGAAACAAGTACCAAAATAAAAAGGCTTATAGTTATTCCCCAAAAATTAATAACAAGATTCGAATTGACTATGGCACTTGTCAAACTGATCGTTGGATTTGATTCACGAAATACGAAATGACTGGATATTAACTCAAGAGCCTCTAAATAAAGTTGTACGTGCAGTAACTATTTTCACAACACTTGAGGATATTAGAAAAATATGTGAAATATCATTTAAGTATTGGGTAGTATCTCTAGTTTTGGATAATTCTCCAAGTTCTCTGATTATATATATGTGAAAGAATTATATTTTAAGGGGTTTACCTTCTTAAAGATTTTACCATTATCAGATATCAATAAGTTAGTTGAAATGACCTAATGAGTATCTAAACTACTACAATGTCCTTATTGACTTTTGTGGGTATAGTCACTACAAAGCTCGTCCTATATAGGTAACCTATAGGTTTAACGGCTTGCTGCATATGTTAAATGCAATCGTCTTAACCACGAAAGAGTTATGCTTTTATTTATTTTTTGTTCGAGAACTAGCAAACTTTAAGTTTGGGGGTATTTGATGGAGACATAAAATGACCACTATTCCCCTATGACTTAATGTTTATTATTCTTAATTTTATTATTAAAGATGACTTATAAAACTAATTTTTATATTTCAGGTCACATGGAGCTCATTTACCAAATATGTGCAAATACCAGGATGTATAGCTCAAAGGATGAACTGTTGGAGAAGGATGTAGAGTTGTCAAACACAAGGGTCCCACATGGGGAGGTTACAATTTTGGAGGATAACTCTTGGAGGTTACAAATTTATGTACATTCATGGCATAGGTTATAAATCTAATATTAAATGTAAGAACCCCTCTCCTTCATCTATAAAAGGAGAGGTGGTGAGCTCATAAGATCATCCAATTTTGAGAGAATCATTCTTGTAGACTGCAAGAGAGCATTATTGGAGTAAGTTGGTGCAAGTCTTGTAAGCATTTGGAGTATTTCATTTTGTAAGTCAATAAAATTCCTCTTTTTGTTGTTAGTTTATGTTTATTTCATTCTCATATCATTTAGGTTTTATAGCTGTTATAATGGTCTGCTAAGTCCTCACTAGGGGTGAGGATGGATCCGCCATAAGCGTATGATATCATGTAGTAGAATGTATTTTTCTCCAACACAATATGAGCATATTATCACAAATCCCAAGACTATATTGTTGGAGACATCCATTATCATCCTATGATCTCTTTAAGTAGAGATATAGGAAGAATTTTGTAATTCTCAATTGATATAGTAAAATTGTATTAATATTGTATTTTTCTACGGTATGATCCTAATTAACATTTCATAGTAAGCATAGCTTTCATGGAATGTGCTTTTAGTACATACTTAGTTCATACAATATATTCTACTTGAGTTATAATTAATCATGGGATTACATCGACAAAAGGTCAAAGTTTGTTATTTCAGTTAAGTGGAGAATTTAATATGCGATACTATGTTGATATTGTATGTAAATGGTGGTGAAATCCGAAGCCCCTAGACCTTTATTCTTGATTAAAACCATATCATTTATTTTTATGGTTTTACAACCATAGATTACTAAAACACAAGACCAAAACTAATTTTTAGTTCCGTTCGAAATTGAACGGCACTCTAATTTTTACCCATACTAAACATCGGATTTTGACCGTTATCAGCTCCTGCTGTAATTGTTATGCCTTCAGAAGTTTTACTCCGTGAGAGTTATTGGTGGTACTTTGCAAATTCATGCTACAACTTGACTCCCCTTGATTTCATAAACTTCGTGGTCTATTGGAAATTGCAAGGCCAGATGATATGTCGATGGTACTACTTTAATAGAATGGAGCTAACTTCTTTCTAAGATCCCCAAATATTTTGACTCCACATTAATGACAATGAATTTAACAAAGGTAGCTTCTAGTCCTACTTGAACAGGCATTGTGATTTCTACCAGGGCAGATTCTTTGGAACCGTTAAACCATGTGATCATTATTGTCGAGGCTTTGACCGAATCCTTAAGGCCTAGAACATCAATTACTCTTTTGAATAAATTGTTTGCTTGACTTCCCGTATCGATAAGAAGTATGTGTAAGTAGTCCTGTCCTACTTTGGGCATTATGACCAGTAGGTCGTCATGAGGGTATTTGACATAGCTGGTGTCACAGTCTTTGTAGCAAATATGATATGGATGTTTGGCTTTACTGAAGCTGGGTAGAAGTTTTGCAAATTTTTCTGATGATGTCATCTTACAGCAGGATGTGACTCAATCGTCTTTCTTTCACTTCTTTCCCTTCTCAATTTCAATCATATAAAGATGACGAGCTTGACCTTATCCTTTCTCTTGTTTAACCTCTTTTATTTTCGTCTCTTCTTCGAGAAACTTCTGGAAATCAAATACGTACTCGTGGAGTCTTCCTGTGAGTAGAATGACAAGTAATGCATGATTCAATATAACTAATTTGGTTAAAAGCGTAATGAGTTGGCCTGCAACAAATGACAAGTAATGGATGAAATGTTGACAGTGTATGCCTCACACGTCTCGAAATGGTAATGACATGTGTACATCGAAGAATTAAATTTAGACACGTGGTGTGATATTATATTTTTAAATGATTTTATTTTTTTTTATTTTTTTTTCGGAAGTGACATTCAAACTTTTGGAGCCCACGGCCTACAAACCTACTATAATATTATTACAGTTGACATTTTTTTAAACAAATGGCAAAGCTATGTTAAACCAAATAACAAAGAAGTCTGAACAAATGAAAAAGTTGGTATTGGTAATGACAATAAGTTCTTAACAAATGACATAGATATCTGAAAGAATGCCAGATATCATCTGAACAAATGACATAGTTTGGCTAGCGGTAGTTGTAGTGGCTAATTCTGCATTTCAGACTTATACTTCATCTTCGATCATTATACGACCATTTGACCTTATCAGCATAACATGTGGCGCTATTGAAGATGAATTACAGTTACAGAGCTCTAGTCATCATTTTCGAGTTCTACATCCATAGTTCGAGTTAAGTAAGCGCACCATCATCAATGAAGCCGTTACAAAACAACAAAGATCAGAACGTTACATAACCAAATCAAATATTATCAAATACATATTGAAACGTCCATCATTAAGGATAATAATGGTCATCAAACGGTCATATTATAAGACCTATAAATAGAACTAGAGAATCCGAGATGAATGACAGGGGAATACCCATTGGAACTCTATACTAAAATACTTAGAGCTTTTCTTGTAATATCTAGCAGCTATCAATAAACTTCTCTCCTTCTAAATCTTCAGGAGAGGTCATAGTTTTTAGCCTATTTGAAGGTTTTTTACGCTAAACTTTGTGCTAGTATTCTTCCATTATTCATTTAGACGCTCTGAATATCCTTGGTGTAAAGGCTAAGTTCGAGAAACAAAATTAGGCTATTACATTTGGTACCGTCTGTGGGAATGAAGTTCTCAAACTCATTATCTCATAAAATACCTGATTATTTCTCAACGATATGACACTTCTAGACCAAAGTAAGCCAATTTCTCAAGGAGAAGGAAACGCCGAACTAGTAGAGTTACGGGCCAATCTCAATTCTGAAACTGAAAGGCAAACTGCTCTAGAACAACAACTAGCAGGCGTTTAGGATGCGTTGAAGGTTCTGCAAAGTTAACAGGTCGTAACCTAGAAAAATAAGGTGTGATGCCAGCTATTTTGCGGGTTTCTTTTCTCGACAGGATAGGACCTCACACGAACAATTTAGGAGGTAAAGTTCGATTAAAGCATATGCAACATGGGGGTGAGCCCTCTTCGATATAAGAAGTCCATCAAGAATTTGATGACGGTCTCGCAGGAGTTTGAGAAGAAGAGCCACCCCAAGGAAAAGTTCAAATTCCAGCTCTCGAGCGTCCCAGTGAAGGAAGTGGCGACCACATTCCCTATGAAGGATGAGTCCCATGACCAACCACCACAACTCGTCAGTATGTAACTCAGGAACATGTTGATAAGTGCATCAAAGAATTGTTTGATGCTCAAATTTAGACCTCCAAAGAAATCTATAACAGATTACAAAAGAGCCCGATTACACAGGAACTACTGGATGGCGAAGTTCCCACAGGTCTCTACACTCCAAAAATCCAAAAATATAAGGGGACTAATCCAGTGGAACATGTTCAAGAATTCCAGGACGCTCTGGGCATACATTCTACATCCAACCACATTATATGTTGGCACTTTCCAACCAGTTTTAAGATAAACTTTGCGATGGTTCCACACCCTACCAGAAGGGTTTATTACAACATCTAAATAGTTTAGGGAACTCTTCGCCAAGAATTACTCTCGCAACAGAGATAAAGAGGAGAATCTATATTCTCTATTCTGCCTTAAGGAAGTACTGGGAGAGAAGCTCGAGACATTCACTAAAAAGTTTCTGGAGTTGGCTCGAAAGGTGGATCGACTTGATCAAAAGATTACAATTTTGGCCTTCACCAATACTATACTCATCGATGGAAGGGCGAAGGTGTACATCGTTCTAAACAAACCCACGACTTTGGAGGACATGATCGAAAAAGTCAACAGGTATATTGATCTTGAAAAAATGGTGTCCGACAGATAGAAAACTCAAAAATCAACATTGACAGTTAGAGATCAATCCAGAGGCCAAGATTTCAATCGTGCTACTGATCAAGGAGGAGACAGGAAGCGAGCAAAATCTAATGAAGTCAACCTCAGAAAGGCAGTAGTAATATGCCAAAACCATATCTTCCCAAGATGACTGTTACCATAGCCAGCATTTATCCTATACTTCAAAAGGATAAGTTTTTTGTAATACACAGTATCTTCAACCCATTGAGAATAAACCATATTGTATTCACCATAAAGTTTGATATCATGAGATGGAGTAGTGTTTCGCGTTGCAGCGACTGTTGGAGTATATTTTTGCAGATGGACGAATGTATCAATACATCGTGGATGTAGAAAGTTACAAGAACGGGAGTTACAGACTTCTCACAGAGGTTGTACAGGTCAAAGAAATGGTGGAAGAGATGCATTTATACCATATCTTCCTCAGCCACTTCATTGAGACTCATATTATTAGCCAATCGAACAGGAGAAAAAGACGACGTGTCGGCCATTGTTACTACTTGTCCATGGATGATAAAGAAGCTCGTCTACTACCCGTATCCAGCTCCCAATGCACAGGGATCTCCTTTGACGATTATGATATTCGCCACGTTAACTTTCCTCATCATGATGTATTGGTGATTATGTTAAAAATGAGAAATGTCGTACTACATACAATGATGGAAGATACTAGTAGTAGCATCGATCTACTTCTTCAAAGCATGATTGATTAGATGGGGTTGGCCGACAAAGTGCAGCCTAATGATATTGATATTTGTGGATTCAATGGCTATAGAGAAGAACGTGTAGGAAAGATCATAGTTCCTATTACGGCAGGACCAGGAACAGTTGATGTTGTATTTTACATTATCAATGCAAAATCCTACTATTTGAGGATAATGGGATGCTAATGGGTACATAATATGTGAGCTATTCCGACGACCTACCATTTGGCGCTGCAATTCGAATGGAATGGTGGCATTTACGAAATGAAAGGCAGTCAGAAGCTAGCTCGAGCCTGTAAAAATACTGTTACCATTATACCATAACCATCGATACCACAACTTGTATTGCAATTAATGATAATAACAGGGACCATTGCAGGAAACTTTACAGTGAACTCTACAGAAACTACAAAGTACGTTGAAATCAGTGGGGATAAATGAGGAACATTCATTGAAATTCTTCTACCCATAGCAAAACAAGATATTCTTATTCAGTTCCTTACAGACAACAGTGATGCATTCGCTTGGACATTTCAAGAAATGTCGGGCATCGATCACAATCTGGCCTGCCATAAGCTTAATTTGAAAGATAAAGCTGAAGCCGTTAAGTAAAAATAGAGATCTTTAGTACCAAGACTCCGATAAGAAGTTAACAAAGAGAATGATAAACTCATTGAAGTTAGTTTTATCTGAAAAACCAACTATCCAGAATAGATCTAGAACATTGCAGTAGTACCGAAGAAAACGGCAAGATCAGAGTATGTGTGGATTTCACAGATCTCAATAAATATACTCTGGAGGATAGTTTTCCACTTTCTATCATAAACCACCTGCTCGATTCTACTATAGGGCATGAACTCCTATCTATAATGGATGCCACGTCGGGGTACAATCAGATACCTCTGCTACCCGATGATCAAGAGAAAATAACTTTCATTACAGAGCATGGCCTGTATTACTACAGGGTTATGCTTTCAATCTTAAGAATGCTGGAGCCACTTATCAAAAGTAAATGACATAGATATTCAAAGACCATCTTGGAAAGGCGATGGAAGTATTCATTGATGATATACTGTGTAAAAATCTCAAGAAGGAGAAGCATATAGCAGATTTACACACAACTTTTAAAATTCTTCATTTCTAATAAATGCGACTAAACTCTGATAAGTGCCAATTTGAGGTCCAGTCAGGCAAATTCTTGGGACATTTGATCAGCAAATAAGGCATAGAGGCTAATCCAGATTGTATTCATGTACTATTATCTATGTCTTCTCCAAAAACAAAAAAGGACGTACAGAAGTTAGCAGGCAAGATAGCAGCAATAAATCATTTTGTCTCCAAATCATCAGATCGGTGTTTATGGTTATTCGACCTACTACGTGAAAGGACAACAACAAAAAGCCTAAAAAAGTTCCTGAAATCGAGTGGACTCCAGAATGTAAAGCAGTATTTCAGGAACTCAAACATTATTTGGGTAAACCACCAGTTATGAGTATACCTAAGGAAGGAGAAGACTTCACCATATATCTTGTCGTTACCAACGAATCATTAAGTTCTGTCCTCATTTGACTTGATGAGAAGATGGAGAAACCTGCCTACATCATCAACAAAATTCTCACTCCAGCAGAATCCCGGTATACCAAGATCGAGAAACTATTGTTAGGTCTCGTTTACATGTCACAGAAGTTAAAACAGTATTTTCAAGCCCACTCACTTTAAGTAATGACAAATTATCATTTGCACAAAATCTTATCCAAATGAGAGAAATCCATACGAGTACAGCAATGGTCGGTAACTCTTGGCGAGCATGACATACATTTAATACCACGGCATTCTGAAAAAGGTCAAGCAGTAGCAAAAAATTTTGCAGACATTCCAGTAGAAGATCCTGACTGGGAAGAAGATAGTACAAAAATCAATGAAGAAGTTTGAAGGAAAATAAGACTAGATATCTCAAAAGGGTTAGCGTCTTCTGACTGATGGTTCTACTGGACCTGCGGGGTTAGGCATCGGCATCGTCCTTATTATGCCTTCCAATGATAGAATTGAAAAAGTAATCATACTCAATTTTGAAGCCACCAACAATGAGACCGAATATGAGGCATTAATTCACAGTCAAGATATGGCTCTAGAGATTGGAGTTTCTAATTTATCTGTGTACACTGACTCTTTACTCATCGTGAACCATTATACATAAAAGTTTTAGAAGAACAAAAAAATGAATAATTACACCACAGTAGTAGCCGACAAAATGCACAAATTCAAGAAGGCTACCATTAAACATTTACCTCGCGGAGAAAGTAGATATTCTGATTCACTTGCCTATCTTATAGGAGTCCTCCGAAAAGAAGCTCGATATCTCATGATCAAAATATTATCTACCCCCAGCATTAACATCATAAGCTCAAATTTTGTTAATACTGGGGGCGTTCATGAAGAGGATGAAGACGATTAGAGACAACCATTTCTCACATATATTGGACCGTAAAACAAGTTTGACGGCGAACTCCCTAAAGATCTTACTAAAAGAAGACGTGTACTTGATAATGCTAAGCGATATATCGTGGCCGATAATTTCCTTTATAAAATATAAGTCACAAGAACCTATCTCGAAAGTTTATCGAATAAAGAGGCTTAAAACTTCCTGCATGAACTTCATGAATGCTCTTATAGGTCATACGCAAAAGGACGATCCTTAGCCAATCATGCCCTTACTCAAGGAGTCTTTTGGCCTAAAGCAAAAGCTCAAGCCATCGAATATGCAATCAAGTATGATGTCTGCCAACGACATGGACCCCAAATTTAAGCTCTAGCCTTAGAACTTTATTCTAGCAAAGTTGTTTGGCCATTCAGAAGAAGGGCCCTCGACCTGATAGGAGAGTTCCCCACTACACCAAGCAAACTAAAACACCTCCTAGTAGCAACAGATTACTTCATTAAGTAGGTGGAAGCAGTTCCTTTGTGTCGTACACGTGAAGACGAAGTAATTAAATTTATATAGGAAACCATCATAATACATCTTGGCTGCCCCCATCTCATCAGAATCGATAATTGACCTCAGTTCATTAGTTCCAAAGTCATTAAGTTTCTCAATAAGTACAACATCATCCACTCTCCATCCAATCCATACTACCCACAAGGAAATGGTCAGGTCGAATTCACCAATCGAACTATCATCGATGGAATCAAAAAGCGGTTGACAGTGAAGAAGGGTAACTGGGTACAAGAATTATCACATGTATTATGGGCATATCACAAAATGCCTTGGGTATCGACTGGATGCACGTCGTTCCTCCTGGTGTACAGTACAGAAGTAATCATCCCCGCTTAATATCGTCACCCATTACGCGACCATACCATGAAAGATGAAGAAAATAAATTCCAGTTGGCATGTAACATGAATTGGATCGAGAAAACTAGAGACAGAGTAATCATGAACTTGGGTAGATATAATCAGGCTTTATCCAGACCTTATAACAAACGAGTTCGTCATAGAGAGTTCAAAATTAAAGATCTCGTCCTCCGAAAAGTCCCTAAGCACAGAAAGGAAGTCAATACCGGAAAACTCGCTGAAAATTGGGAAGGTCCTTTTATCCTTGCTGGAAAAAGTAAACTTGGCTCTTACGACCTCGCCACCAAACTTGGAGAACGTGTACCTAATCCTCAGAATACAAGGAAATTGAAGCTAAATCGAAGATAATAATCTATCAAGTGTACTTTTCTAATAAATCTATCATCTTGTACATCGGTCTTACATCCATGAAATACTTATGTTTGATCGCCCTACATCAGAGTACTCTCTACTATGTCATACAGTACTTTACCTAACATTCTTTGTATGTCAATCTTGCAGCAATGAAATAATTGTGTTTAATTGCCCTACATTACAATACTTTTCTAATATATCATACAAGTACTTCTATATACAGATTACACGTCTAAACATCACAAATTACCAGTGAGTTTACCCTATTCTAATACATTGCAGATCATTTGTTACTTCAGCCAAATTTATCCTCTATTACATTACAGATCGTTTGTTGCTTTAGCCAAACCGACCTTCAATTTCAAAGGTCGTTTGGTGCTTTAGCCAAGCCGATCTTCTATTTTACATTTTACAGGTCATTTATTGCTTCAGCCAAACCAATCTTCTATTATCTTAAGCATTTGTTACTTCAACCAAACCGATCTTATATTATATTATGCATTTCTTGCTTCAGCCATACCAATCCTATATCATACGACAGAATGACTAGTAGCTCTAAAAAATGATTACTAGGCATATACATCATAATTGATTCATCACAAGGTTAATACAACTCTGTGCAGATCATTACTTTTGTCAACAATCCCACCTTGTTACACTCTATCAACTATATTTGTATTAGTATAGTACGATAAATCCCTTCTAACAGTCATAACGCCTCATTCGTCACTCCAACTATCACTAAAGCTATCAGGCCGCACAGTACTACACAAACTTTCCCCATGAAGTCGCAGATACATAAACTCTGGAATTCTCCCAGTCACAATTTATTTTCCTTCTTTAACCTTACTCTTTGTAAGGACACCAAGTTTTGCCATCATGGGATCCAGATACTCATATCGTATCAACCACATCTCACATTGCACATCGTCGGCAACTAGCTTGTCATATAGATTTTTGTTTTCCACCTCCAAGTTCTTAAACTCGGATACAAAGAAGGAGAGCACTGCCATCATTTCTCTCTCATGCGCATTACTTGCCTCACATTTCACTTTATCAGGAAGAACAAACTCTGCAAGTTTTCCTTTAGCCTCCTATAACATAGCTTCCAAACTTTTACAACGTTCTTCCAGCGCCCATTTTTCACTCAACGTCGCATCATTACGACCTTCCATTATCAACATTCGTCCATATTTACCAATAAGCCTATGGATTCTTCTATACAAACTTGATTGCACTTCCTCTCTAATCTAACACTTCTGCTTTAAGACTTATTTCAGACTTGAAAAGATCCATCTCTAATTTGGTCTTCGCATCACGCAGTTCCCCATTTTCCAATTTATACTCCAAAATGTCTAACGTCAACATTTGAACGTTAAGCTCTAAAGCATAGATCGTGATCCAGTCCTTATTTATCGTTTCATTTTGTTTACTATGGGCTTCATCTATCTCTGTTAACATCATGTTCGTAACATACCATAATACTGCAAATTTACAAGTACGATCATTTACCTCTTCGATAGCTACTCGTACACCAACTTTCTTCGCTTCGAGCATATTTATCTGAAATTGTAAATCTTTCACAGTATTTTCTTCCTTCTCTAGCACTGCCAATAACTCTGTAATGTGAGTTCGCGCAGATGTCATCTCCACCCCTTGTTGGTTGATTTATACCGAAGTACCCAAAATCTCGATATACTTTGTCCTTATAACTTATTTAATCCCTCCATCTTTCTTTGTTCAATGGCTAGCTAGGCCCCTTTATCATCCAGTTGTTAAGTCAAACGACCAACTGTGTTTTGTTCCTCTTCTATTATCACCTCCATCTTCTATTTTAAATCAGTAACATTTTTTATTGTTTCCTATTGGAGATTCAAATCAGCATTCAACTTTTCGTTTGAAGCACGTAATTTTTTACACTGCTTCTGAACCTCTGCCAATTTACCCTACAGTAATAGTTAACATTCACATAACTACTAATTCACATATTCAAACAGATTACATATCATAGTGAACAAAAGTTTACTCAAGAACATAATATTTGAATAATATTGATACATTGATCTATTTATATGGTCATAGCAGGGAACAAATTTCATTCAACATCAAAAATAGTTTACAAAGATCTAATGCACATGCAAGCTTGGTAAGTAACTGAACTAATCAACTTTCATTTTTTTGAGTTATGAGAGGATTGCCCATTATTTCTCACACTCTTTGAGATTTCTACACAAACATCTATAGGAGCCACAAAGGTCACCACCTCATGTTGGCGTTGCTTTCGCCGTGACCGTGATACCAGGCGTTTGACCTCCTCATCGTCCTCTTTTGAGATATTTTCTCATGATCTGGGAATGGGCTTTTCAACAACCTTTTCATCCTCATCATTTGTAAACCACAGATTTTTCCCTTTTGCGTTCTCCACATCAAAATCCTTCCCACAATCCATTACAAACTTTTTAAATTCGATCTCTACTCTCGCCAGCTCCCCTCCATAAAGATCAATCACATTTTCTATATGACGCTCGTGCTCCAATCGAGTTGCAGTCTTTTCTCATGACGGATACAGATGCTCCTTGAACTTCATATGCGCCTTGTGCAGACGCTTACGCATTTCCTTTAGCATTACACCTAAAGCCCTCATATCCCCTTTTACTTTTTTTCGAACAGTTACTTCTCTTGACAATTGAGTCGCTAAACACATTTTTTACTCTATATGTTGTGACAATACATCTTGCAACCCTTTTATCTCACCCTCTAGCTTCTGTTGTACCTTTATTTACTCTTTCTTTATCCTAAAAAATACAATCCTCATTGCCCTCTGATCCTACATAAAGCCAAAAATATCAGGTAAAGGTCCTATATCACCCTTTATAATAGAAACACCAGCTCAAGCTGAGCATTTTTTTACCTTTAAACTATGACGATTACGTACTTCTTGAGCTATAAACTCGAGCTAGGTCAGGTACTATACCATTTTCCTTTAAAAGCTCTATATAAGCTTCTTTTAAACCCCGTTCACTATCTACTTCAACCTCAAAATATAATGTCAGAGCTATCAACAAACTTTGACACCTACCCATATCACTCAGGTCATTGAAATAGGTCAACTCTTTCGGTTTTTAAACTAACACCCCTCTTTCCTTTTCTTTTCTTAACGCCTCATCCCTTTCTATTTTTATCTTAGTATATCTACATTAGAGGTCATATAATTCTTTAAAATTTTTCTCCAAATTTGATTTAAACTGCCTTCTCTCATACTCATTTTTATTTAATACCTGTTGAACACGAGCCACCAAATCCCACGCTCTACTCAACGATCTCTCCAGGTCATATATAATTTTTCTCAACTGTTCTACCTCCTACACAGATTACAAATATCTTGTTATCATACAGACATTCAAGTAGAACATATTAAAAAGTGTATATCAAACTTAATAGTTTTACGACCATACAGAGTACAATCCTATTAAATTAACTGTATAGTTCAAAAATAGAATACCACAGATTGGTTAAATATTTTTGTTGATCTTTACCTCAAGTGGAGGGTCTATTTTCTTGTCAGCAGCTACAGCTGGTTCAATTGGAGTAGGAGATGCACTGGCTGGAGCCACAACATCTCCCGCCACTTCGTCTTCGGCCTCTAAAGGAAATACTATCTCATCATATTTATCAGTTTGGCCCAGCTCTACATCAGCAACAGTCAACCTAAAGCTATAAAAAGCTTGGATAAAGTGATTTTTTTCCAACCGCAATGCCTCGCATGATTGTGGCATAGCATCATCATGCCCGGACAGTAATGCATGCCGATCTTCAGCAGCCTATTCCTCTTCAGCCCCCTTCTTTTTCTCTATCTCGAGCTCAGCTTCGAGCTTCTTTATCCGAGCCAATTAAGCATCCAACCTAAGAGTCAAATCTCTAAACTCCTGGCTCCTCTTATCAATGAACTAGTCGCCCCCTTCATCAACATCGAGAGCTATTAATACAAAAACACAAGTTCAGAATAATAGTTCATATTCCAAATATAGCACATCAAAGATATCAATACATACTACAAAAGTATGCTCTTGATACACCTCATCGAGCTACTGTGGATTAGACCCTGCCATCGTGAAGCATTGTTGCTCCAACTCTCTCATCTTGGCCATAGCATTGGCATTCGTACGAGCACTACCCTCTTCCTCATGCCATTTTCTTTTCAACGAACTTTTTTCCACCTCTGAAGGAGTAACTTTACATACCTTCTGCCTCTTCACCACACCTACAGTAGCAGATTTAACTATCTTTTTGTCTAAAATCACCACCTCAATAGCAAACGTAGTTTCCAGAGCTAGTTTTCTAAACCTTTAAGTCGTCCGTTTCACATTCAGATTTTCTGGCGTAGGCGGGGGAAGACTAGTGACATCATCAATAGACAAATGGGCATTCTTCTCAGCCATAGCCCAATTCTCGTGAGCTTGCTGAACTTTAGACACTATAGAATCTACCCTCTTATCCCTTCGGATGCCTAACTCACCAAGTACTTACTTTAACTCAACTTGCTCATGAGCTACGGAATCAAATAGGTTGATATTATCAGGCGTCAATGTAGGATTGGGACTTGACAAACAAGAAATATGAAAATGTTAAACATCTTGAAAACATGTTGATGGTTGATCGAAGTTGACAAAAATGTTACTTACTCGGATTATGATATTTATGGCTCATCTGGAACATGCATACAGTTGCGCCCTACCCATACAAGGTGGTCATTTCATGGTCTACGTGCAGATTAAAAATTAAAAAAAATGGCCTAAAAGAATCACTATGCAGGTAACCACTGTTATGATCTTTGACGAACTTTTATTTATAAAATTTTGGGACATCATCTACTTCGAACTACTTAGCAGTCCCTTCCCTTTTCCATTTATCATTCAATACCTCGTATACCCTCATCATCTCATGCGCATCCCCATTCAATTAGGCAGGGCAGCACTGTAATACATTTATAACCCCTTTCTGAAAGAAGGTCAGAGGAATTTTAAGGCCATAAATGACCTGATTCAGATAACATACGAAACCATCATTTGGGAATACTAACCCAACACCATTATAGTACGAGATTTTAACATCCTCAGGAACACCTTTCTCTATTTTCCACTTATCTAAACAGGGGACTTAATAGTATACCACCTCCTCCCCTTTTTCTAGAACATAAGCCCTAAACCGGTGACCTTGGTTTATCATATAGTTTCCCCATTCTCCTTGTAATTTCTTTTTATGTTTCAGAAATTCCTTTCCTAGATCTACTCCCTCAGGATATATGAAAAATAATTTATCTTTCCCTTTTGTATCTTCTTTTTCTATAACTTCCTCAACTTTACTGGATTCCCCAACTTCTACACCTAAAGTAATGCCTATCATATCTATAGCCTCTTCTAGTACATTACAATCGTACTCATTCCCCGACGATGATGCTTCCTCCAAACTTGATGCTACTGCAAATTTACTCATGGGATTTATAGGTTTTGAACGCATATTGGACCTACAGATACACCAAATATTTTATCATTATCTTTACGTTATATGTTACACCTTACACACAGTAAAACAACCCTACCCATGTTTTTACCCAATTAATACGTTTATTTTCCAATTTCCCCAAACAATAAACAATCATTTCAATTTTCCCTCTTATTCTCCAAAAAATTATTTTCTCACTCTACAGTCTGTTCATCTACCTAACAGTACATTACAGGCAATTACTCAAAATATCAAAAAGCCTACATTCTCAACTTTGTTCTCCCTAAATCAAAAGCGATGAACATACAACATCAAGCACAGATTACAGCAAGAAAAAACAAAACATAAGCATCTATCTTTAACCTGTACTCGAAGAACTGCAATCTTCTGTTTTACCCAAACATTTCATAGAGATTGACTACTCCTGTCATTTATCAAACAATATTTTCTCAACAGATGCAGCCTTCCCTAATAAATTACACTCATAACTCAAACGTATCTTCCCTGCAGAGATATGGGTTACACCACTTTTCTCTCTCTCTATAACTGTAGATAATTTATGAGGAAGAGAGATATAAGCTTTTATACTCTCCCTCGGTTTACAAAATGATGACTCCTTCATGCACGTATCAGTTACTCCTACTGTCTCTACAGGCACGTCTTTTCATCTTACAACATCATCATGACTTTTGTGATAACGTCTACTTTCATCACATCTGTCTCAATTGTCTGCCATTAAAAAATTTGCCCCTCTCTCCTAAAGAAGTATAGATGACCAATTGCCTTACTTTTATACTATACCAAGATTGTACAACATTTCTAAAATAGATTAATATTCAAATTCGAAACTATCTACATAGCTATTAAAATCAAACAGCTATCATCCATAATATCTGTCACACAAATAGTAAAACATAATACTTTATTCTTATTCATTTCAGTTCGCAGCATCAAAATGCCTCGTTCTACAGAGTACCAAAACAGAATACTAAAAACAGATTACTTATTAATTTTCGAGCTCTCACAGTTTGAAGTTATAGTCACATATAGTTACATTTAAAATAACCTGGATGATTCACCACACCATAGGGTATTATCTCCCCTCCTGCTGCACTTCTATCTTCTTCAGAGAGCTTGCCCTGCACAGTCTCGCGAACAGCTACTTCTCGTAAAGTTGCATCTAACAGCAACTCACAAAATACATCACAAGATAAAAATAATATCAACCTCTGTACACTTACCTACATCATCTAAGCCATCTAATTTTAACGACCACTTGGGAAGCATAGCATCATAAGGCAAATGATAAAAGTATCATTTACGAAGTTCAACAACCTTGATATGGAACCTATCTTCTACCACATGACGTACACGTTGAGAGCGCGTCTTTACCATGGTTGATCACTCTACCTCAATAAAAAAATTATCTCTGGCAGACGATACAAGACATAAAAACCAAGGATCATTACTTTATATAGACAAAATGAAGATCTCTGTAAATCTAATTTGCCCAACAGATTTTGTTGAAAGATATATTATACAAAATTTCATAAACACAAATATCAGTAGAAGCTAGAAAATATTGTGACAGGTCATACTTTCCATGTTATGACATATCTCCTCAGATTTTATGCGTATAGATATGGAGATCGCAACATACAAATCAAGCATGTCCGACAGTAACATCTACAAATAGATATCAGTTACTTCCATATGGCCAGACATTTTTTGGTCAGTTCAAATTAGTAGCTCGCAGACATACACATACCCTTACAACCACCTAATCCTCTTAACCAATTATTTAATTACTCTCATCACACGATCTCTTTACATTTTTGAACTCCTATATTTTTTCAAACCTCAACTTTCACTATCCTTTACAGATATACACACTGAGATCCTTACAGTTCAATTTTCCCAGCTATACCCCATGAATAGCTAATGTTCCTCATACCTACATATTTACAGACTTTAATTTTGAAGCAAAAAGCTACAAATATAAGTTGAGAAGTTTGAAACACAGCATCAAAATGACAGAACGAGGATATTTCATTAGTTGCAAATTCCTTATAGATTACTTTACAGATAACAAGTGTTCCAGATAATTCACAGATTACTTTACAAACTACATCAAATTACTGTTTGAAATACTTTTCAACAACCACCGAGGAAGAAGATGTAAAATTAAAGTAACTTCCAAACTCTGATCCCCTGCAGGAATAGGTCAGGAAATAGTAGAACTGGAAATCACCGAAGAATTATGGCGCTCGCAGAAGGATCTTCTTCAGGGCCAATATCTATGGTCCCTGGAAGAAAAACCTCCTCCACTACTGTCTCTTCCACCATAACTACCACCCCCTAGCGATAGAGAAGGAAGAAGGGCCATATTTATTTGATAGGACCTACTTACTAGTAGGGTACCGACTAGACTCCCTCAAACGAATGCCTGCCGCTTCATCTTCAGTTGAAACAACTTTCTTTAATGGCAGCCGCAGCCCATTTTGCCGTTCCGCCTTCGATGTCAACCAATATTGAAATGCACCATCTAGAAATGGTTGTCATTTGCCTCTAAAACCTCCTCATAGGACATCCCGTGAAAGGTAAGGGATACTGGAATTGGCGTCGACAAGGGCAAAGGTCGATGACCAAAGTATTTATTGTGGAATTCTTCCATCTTCCTTCGAATCCAAGATTCCCGAGACTGTTACCTTGTTGTTTCCATGTTCTCAATACTCAAGAATTTCTAAATTACAGCAAGACAGTTAAAGCAAGAAAAATATTGGGTTCATCACAGACCAATTAGAGTATTCATTATACTATGGTCCGCATTAAAGCCAACTATCCAAATTCTCAACTTCAGGAGGATTTCCCATGTACTAAAATTGACTAGAACCATTGGTTCTAGAAAACCTAAAAGTCATAAAAAAATATTCATGAAGATGCTTTGGAAATGATTTCCCAGTATTAATTACAGTATTAAATGAAGCTTCTCAACCAACACCACTCGCCCATAATATTTCTTATACTGTTGGCTGAGAATGGGCGGTCGTAGTGGCTTATTCCACATTTTAGACTCATACTTCATCTTTGATTATTATACAACCACTCGACCTTATCAATATAACACGTGAGGCTATTGAAGACACATTACAGTTACAGAGCTCTAGTCATTATTTTCAACCTCCACATTAACAGTTTGAGTTAAGCAAACACACCATCATCAATGAAGCCGTTACAAAACAGCAAAGATCAGAACGTTACATAATCAAATTAAAGATTAACAAATATATATTGTAACGCCCATCATTAAGGATAATAGTGGTTATTAAACGATCATATTATAAAACCTATAAATAGGACCAGAGAATCTGAGATGAAGGATAGGGGAATACCCACTGAAACTTTATACTAAAATACTCAGAGCTTCTCTTATAATATCTAGTAGCTATCAATAAACTTCTCTCTTTCTAAATCCTCAGGAAAGGTCATGGTTTTTAACCTATTTGAAGGTTTTCTACGCTAAACTTTGTGCTAGTAATCTTCAATTATTCATTTAGATGCTCTAAATATCCTTGGTGTAAAGGCTAAGTTTGATATACAAAATTAGGCTATTACAGTAGCCACGTAGACGATTTACCATCATTTGTTCCATGAGTAGAGTAGAGTACCATCTCCAGGAGTAGAGTACCATCATTTCCTTAATAGCCAAGGAGTAGAGTACCAGTCTTTAATCAAACACTTGGTAGAAAGTAATCACACAGACGATTTATCATTAAAATTATACTGAACTCAAACACACAAGATTTGACAATTGTGATAAAACGGTTTATGACAAATAATTGGGACGGTGTTTACAGTTTTTGCGGTCGAGTAAGAAAAAGAAACTGTTTGACGAATCAGGATCGCTTTTGGCGCCAAAAATTAGACGAACTCCTGTGAATCTCACGTGATACCTAACCATAAACAAGATGGGAAATAGTAACCGAATTGGTGTTAGAGTCTGCCTTCTTACAAATAACAAATCTGGTTAAAGGCGGAACAAACTGCCCTGAAACAAATGGCAAGTAATGTATGAGATTGTGATAGTGTTTGTCTTACACGTATATCGAAGAATTAAATTTGGACACGTGGCATGATAATATATTTCTAAATGATTCGAAATTTTTATTTTTTTGGAATTGACATTCATACTTGAGGAGCCCACGTGCCTGCAAAAAATGGGTAACATTTTTCAAACAGGTAACATTTTTTTGAACAAATGGCAACGTTATCGTGTTAATAATGACAAGGAATACTGAACAAATGTGGAACTTGCGAGACAATAAATGATAAATTTCTGAACAAAGGAGAAAGTTCTGGGAAAACAAATGACAAATATTTTTTAACAAATGAAATTGATTGTTGGTGATATAATGACAAAGTTTTTCTTAATAAATAATAAATAACAAATGGTAATAACATGTGGCCTCATATAATAGTTTTAAATGAGTTTTACAATTTTTTATTATTTCAGATGTTACATTCGTACTTGTGGAGCCCAAAAGCAAGTGGTTGTCTACTGTTATATTACAACTTTTGTAGGGGCAAAATTGGTTTTTCCCCTTGTCAGTATCGATTTTGGAATTTATTGTTCTCTGGGTCCGATTTTGGAAAGTTGGCATAAAGTAGTATTTAAAATCATAATTGTCGGCTATTCATTTTCATTTTGCAGGCTCTTGATGGAAACTGTTAATTAAGATTTCAGACAGGTGCACCATGTTGGGAAAATTCAAAAATAAAGAAATAATTTTCACCAAAAGAAAACTAATTACCGAACCAAGCAAGGAGGCGCGCAAGCGCTTCTTGAAGATAATTGAAGCCTCTCCAAATGTGTAAAAGAACTCAACAGCACTATCTCTGGGATTCAACCAAGCTAGACCCATTCCATCGCAATGTGTTTGCACTGTACAGAGTGATCAAGTTTATTTTACCTTTCCTAAATGCCCAAAAAACGAAAAAAAAAATTGAGAAAAAGAAAACTTGTTTGTTTTTCTCTGTGTTTTTTACTTATATATGAGATCTCTATAAATAAGAGTGTAAGATTGTTTAGTTCAAAAATTGCTTAATTAATACATTAAAGTATTAATATTAAATAAGTCACAAATAAACCTATAATACCCAATAATAATATTAACCAGTTACAGACTCTGACAGTCATAGAAGTCCAAGAGACTAATAAAATGGCAAAAAGCATCTCTCTAGAGTACACACTCCTAAAGAAGAGTTTTAAATCTAACTAAGCAATATAGATATAAAAACTATTAGAAAAATGTTTTTATATTTAATGTGGGACAAAACATTTAAAGCCATATTTTGTTTTATAACACATTTGAAGTTAAAACAATTCCAACACACCACATCTTGTGTTTTGCAACATTGAAGAAAGCTTGTAATCTAAGAATTGTTTATAGAGGACAGTCGGTGACCCCTTCGAATCACAAACAGCTTTATCTTACTCAATAATGTTATATTCTCAAACCCGATAAAAGAAAGGTCATTGTACTACCCGACCTCACTAGAAGAAGAAGAGACAACTCCTTCACTTCCACCAGAGAGAAGGTATGATTTACCAACTTCGTTAAAAGTTTCTAGGTTGTGGAGGTGGATAGAAGCTTCTGCAACCATAATGGGGGAGATTGAAATTATGAGAATGGCCAACAATTGGAGTAGGGTGAGATTTACGGGTCAAGAAATCTGTGTCGGAAGAATCGCAGTGAGATCAGATAAGGGTGAGATTTGTTATAGCAGTATTTGTTGTGGAAAGAGATTGTTGAGGAGAAAATACCTTATGTTGATAAACTTTTGACTGGGAGTTCATTTGGCCTAAGTGTGGGCTAGTCATATACACTTCTAAGACACTCAAATTTATCACATGCTCATGTTTCTTTCTCTAAACACTTCACTCTCTCTCCCTTTTTCTTTTTTTTTGTTTTCTCTCTCTTTTTCTGAGTTCATTTATTCTTTACTGAAGTTTAAAACGATGCGAATATTTAATTGATTTGTGTGTTTCTAGGGGTTGAAAATTGTATGCTGACTACAGAAGAGATGAAGCAAGATAACCAAAGGTTTGGCTTCAACAAAGTCTTCATTCACGGAAGAAATATTTGACAATATGCACAACTAATTATTGAAGTTAGGTGGCATTTGCTTTTTTGACTGACTGCACTCGGAGGTCTGAGTCTGAGTCCAGTCAGTGATTTGGACTGAGTGAAGTCACTTAGTGGCATTTGTTTTTTTGACTGACTGCACTTAGACTCAGTTAAAACATCTGACTGAGGCTCTCTTTACTCAGATCAAATAAGCCAGCTAAGTGGACTATCTGAGTCTGAGTATAAAATTTGTGCCTAAATTTCCCTCAAAACAAATCAAAATTACAAAAATTTCCCTCAAAACAAATCAAAATTACAAAAAAAAAATAAACACTTCTCCCGCAGCTCCTCCACTCCTCGATTACCTCCTCCTCCATAACTCCTAAGCCCTCCCTGCTCCTCAGTCACATTGGCTCTTCCTAGCTCCTCCACTCCTCGATTAATCTCTCTCTCTCTCTCTAGAACCACTAATTGGAAAGAAATCGAGTTGGTGTACAAGGAAAGAAACGGTAAAACCTAAAACCTGGACCAAACCCAAGTTGGAAAGAAATCGAGAGGTAAGTTGTTGCAATACAATAAACCCTTTTCTTGGATTTGATTTGTGATGTTTCATCTATTGCCTTATCATGTGATGATTTAATGGTTAGAATTTATCAATCCTTATGCTGATTTTCCTTTTTTTATACTATATGCAATTGCTAATTTCATCTAACAAATTAGCAGAAACTGTTTAGATTTGTAAAATCTGGTATGGTTTGATTAAGGGTTTTGGTTTGTTGGGTTTTGGTTTAGATTTGTAAAAAATGTTTTGTTTAGTTTAGATTTGTAGGTGAATTATGTTGTTTGAGAGAGAGGGATGTATATTAGATAAAGGAGCTAGGGGTCTAAACTGTTATCCATAATGGGACTGTTATCCATAATAGTGCCATACAGATTTGTTGCAACTTCAGCTTGAATTGGCTATAAAACTTACTGAGACATGAGTTGTTGGGATGCCCCTGACAAATCCCTTTTATCCATAATGATATATGCTATCCATAATGATGTCATGTTGTTTATGCATATCTTCTTAACTCCCTTGGCAATACCAAATAAAATATATGTTATTCATCACATTTGGATTACGAGACCATAAGAATGGATTTTATGAGAGTAGCTGGTATTTGGTATGACAGCATCTTAAATATATCCATTATCTGTACCATATGCTGCATCTAAATATTTGTATATCCATGCTTTGTCCATTTGCAGAACTGGTTTAGTTTTTTTGCATATTTACATTACCATTGGGATGTTATGTAGCAAGTACCAAGAGATGAACTAGTACAGAGTTTGAATCTATTTTAGGTTTATATTATATTTTCCTTTTCTTTGTTTCAACTAAGTTTGTATGTGTTTTTCCTTGTTTGGCAGTTTCAGTTTGGGAAGAAAAATGCTCCTCCATAGATAAAAACTGTGATCCCTGAACCAGATTATAGAATACCTATTGTGTTACTTAGTATGTGTGTATGCTATATATTTGATATTTACATTTCAGCTAAGCAAAACTTATGTAGAGTTCAATTAATTGCTTAAAACTATCCATCTATTAACTGTTAGAAGTGCATCACAGGAATAGATAGTATCAACTCTAGTGTTAACTGTTATGGATTAAAACTATCCATCTGCAGTTTATGTATAGGCAGTTTATAACAGCTTTTGCAAATACTCATAGCCCATTTTTATAGGTTATTTGATGGCCTGTTATTAGATTATATCCATAAGCAGTTTATAACAGCATAGAGTATCATTTTCAAAGAGTAACAGATGTACTATACCACAAATATCTTGCTTCATCTGATCTAAAGTAGACCTAAGAAACTGTATATGCAGATGTACTAAGAAAGAACTATAGCACATCTGTTATCTGTTAACTGTTAACTGTTATGGATAGATGCTGTTATCATGGCCTTTTGCAGAAACTGTTATCATGGTCTAACTGTTATCATAGAAGTACATCCATTTGTAAGCCTAACTGCCTAACTGTTATCATAGAAGTGTTATCATGGCCTAACTGCCTAACTATTATCCATATGTAAGCCTGTTTGTATATAGAAGTGCATCCATTTAATTTTTTTGTATATATTAGTGCATTTGTTATGCTTTGTATCCATCTGTAAGCCTATTTGTATATAGAAGTGCATCTGTTATTTGTTAACTGTTTGTATATTTCAGTGCATCTGTTATGCTTTATATCCATATGTTTTATATCCATCTGCATAATCTTTTGTATATCTATTTGTGCATTAGAGACTATGACCATTGGTCCAACTGTTATGCTTTATATCCATCAGCAGAATCTTTTGTATTTGTTAACTGATTCGTTTATTTTGTTCTGAAGGTGCAGTTATGTCAATACCACCAAAGAAATCAACAGGCTTTTTCAAGCAACATCCAAATTTTAGACTTCACTTCACCCTGAAATGTCAGGCACAAATAGACTTGAATAGAGTATCTGGAACATTTCTGAATACTATAACTGGAAGGCAGTGGAAGAAGAGCTCAACAACATGCAAGATTTTCATGTTTTGAAACAGAAGGAACTGAAGAACCAATGTTTTAATCTTTATTTGATATTCTGAACCAATGTATATTTGTGTTTGTTATATATAGAAGTTTTTTCCTATATATTTGTGTTTGTTATATATACATGTTATTTCCTATATATTTGTGTTTGTTATATATATACATGTTTTTTCCTATATATTTGTGTTTGTTATATATAAAGGTTTTTTCCCATGTATTTGTATTTGCTATATATATATAAATTATTTTTCTATGTATTTGTGTTTAGTATATATACAGGTTATTTTCTATTGTATTTGTGTTCGGTATGTATGTGGTGTTGGTGTTGGTGATAGAGGGGTGGTGGTGGTGGTGGTATTGGTGATAAATATGTGGGGGTGTTCACAATAAACTGCAAGGGGTATTTTAGTATTTGCCTATTTTAGTTAGATCTAACTAGCCAAAAAAACAAATACTCCAAAGCATCCACTCAAACCCACTCAGACAGTGAACACCTCTAAGTGCACTCAGACCCACTCAGACTCAGTACTCAGACCCACTTAGACTCAGACTCACTCAGACCCAAAAAAACAAACGCCCCCTTAATCTGAATGTATTATTGAACATTTTCTAGGTTCCGAATTTCTATAGTTTTTACTTTATGCTACATTCAGTTAATATTAGTAAAAATCCTTCACTTTATCGTATGTGAAATAGATCCTAACGGGTCAAGTGGGCAAGAAACTCAACAGTTTAGATTGGTTTGTGCAACCCGGACAGTACCTGGTGATTCTCTCTTTTGTGCAAATTAAGCTTTAAATTAAAAGATAAAGAAATATGTACAAAGGTAGGGACAACCACAAGAACACAAGTGCAGTTCTTACCATGTCATATTCCTAGGGTAGTTCTTACTATTATTTCTGAACAACTTTGGAGTTTTACCGATAGCTCAAATGGTTAGGTACCTTGTCCTCTTGTGTAACCTTTGATTCTCACCTCCGGCGAGGTTTGGTATGAGCCTAACCCTGGCGATTTAGCACACACACAAAATAATAATAATAAAAAACAAGGAAAGAGAAAATATAGTAGGGGATGGCAAAATCCCGCCCCCTTAAATAGTAGTATATTAATGCGTATCCCACAATAATGAAACTCTGGTTAGATCCTAAGTTGTCCCATCCAAAATATACCAGGGTTCTGATTGCTTGAAAAGGGAACAGCTAGAGAATTTCGCCTTCTCCATGCTTGTGAAATACCTAAATATTTGGAAATTACCATAGCTGGATAATTTTTCTTCAGTTTCTTTCTTTTTTTTCTTTCTTTTTTTTCTTTTTGGAAGGCAGGCTAGGAGACTAACCCCCGATGGAAAACAAGAAAATTTTGTACAAGGTGGGGACAAGGAAAGCCTGGACACCAAAGAGAAAGTGTTCAAAGAGATAACAGAAGAGAAACAAAGAGAACTCAATAAAACCCAATTGTAATAAGGCCTATACACCAGAATAAGGAAAATAAAGGAAAAAGAACAACTGCCACTAACCAGCAACCAGTAGTAACAGTTAACACCACATAGGTAGCATTAATTTGGTACCCGTAAGTATACCTTCCCCCTAGCGTCTTCATCAATAATTCTCTTCATATTATCAGAAAAATCACCAGGAAGGAATTCACTATGGCCATACTTAGTGAGAAGCTTGGCAAAACCATCAGCTGCTCTATTTGATTCTTTGTACACATGTATAACCAAAATCATATTGAACCAGGCCATTAACTCCCTTATCTTCCTATAAAGCTGTCAAACTCTCCAAGAAGGCTCCACAATACCATTTATAATGTCCACTGCATTTTAAGAGTCACATTACAGAACTACCTTTGGTAAGGTATGCTTTATGCCCATTTCTAACCCTCCAACAACAGCTTGTAGTTCATGAACCAAGATAGTATGTCCTCTAACACACCCACTAATTGTAGCTATAGGAAGCCCATCCCATCTTCTAGCAATAGCTCTATAACCACCTTTCACTGATAAAGAACCATCAGTATTTATCACCCATATCCCTTCTGCAGCTTTTTTCCAAGTACAAGTAATTATAGGTTGATTCTCCCACTTCACCTGAAGATTCCAAATTGAAGTTGCTTGAATGGGCGCGCCCAAAAACATTAAGTGTTGTGGTGTGTCACCAATATGATGGTAAAAAATATAGAAGAGGCCCATAGAGAGCATAACGAAATAATAAATAAGGATTGGATCAAGATCTGTGTTTTAGAGCATTCTATCCAAACGTTGAGGTTAGACGTTTTGGAGTACCAATCGGAGAATGGAGAACTGTATGATGCGAAAAACAAATTGAAGGCTAATCTTTTGAGGGTATAACGGAATCTTGAGGCAGAAGTGTTAAAGAAGAAGTGTAATCAAGCTCGTATAGAAGAGTCAGGAAGCGTGGTGGAAAACATGAATGAATTTATGGCGATAATGGAAACTCGTAATGATGCAATGCTGAGTGAAAAATGGCGGTGGAAGAATGCTACAGAAGTTTATAATCTATGCTAAAGGAGGCTAAAGGAAAGCTTGTCGAGTTTGTTCTTCCTGATAAGGTAAAATGTGAGGCTGGTGATGTGCATGGGAGAGAGATGATGGTAGTGCTCTTCTTCTTTGTGTCTGAGTTCAAGAGACTGGAAGCAGAAAGCAAAACTGTATATGACAGCTTGGTTGCTAATGGTGTGCAGTGTGAGATGCGGTTGATACGATCTGAGTACCTGGATCCCATGATGGCAAAAATTGGTATTTCTACAAAGAGTAAGCATAAATAAGGAAAGAAAATTGTGACTGGGAGGATGCCAGAGTTCATGCGTCGGCGACTTCGTGGGGAAAGTTTGCGTGGTGATGTGCGGTCTGATAACTCAAGTGATAGCTTGAGTAATAGCTCGAGTGATTGATGATGCATTATGACTGTTAGAAGGAATTTTTCATACTATACTAATGAAAATATATTAGATAGAGTGTAGTTAATTTGGACTGACCTTTTGATGAGCCAATTGTGGTACAGAAGGCTGGTAGTCGTTTTGTAGAACTACTAGGCGTCTTGTCGTTTGGCTGAAGTAATACACGATCTGTAATATAATAGAAGATCGATTTGGCTTAAAGTAACAAATGATCTATAATATAATAGAAGATCAGTTTAGCTTACATCAGCTAGCGATCTATACTGCAATAGAAAATTAGTTTGGCCTACAGTAACAAACGATCTGTACTGTAATAAAAGATTAGTTTGGATTAATAGCAACAAACGATTTGTAATATAATAGAAGATCGGTTTGGCTTAAAGCAACAAACGATCTATAATGTAATTGAAGATCAGTTTGGCTTACAGTAACAAACGATCTGTACTGTAATAGAAGATTAGTTTGGCTTGCAACAACAACCTATCTGTACTGTAATAGAAGATCAGTTTGGCTTAATAGCAACAAACGATTTGTAATGTAATATAAGATTAATTTGGCTGAAATAATAAATGACCTATAATATAATAGAAGATCAATTTCGCTGAAGCAACAAGCGATCTGTAATGTAATAGAAGATCAATTTGGCTGAATAGCAACAAACGATCTCTACTGTAATAAAAGATTAGTTTGGCTTAATAGCAACAAATATGTAATGTAAAAGTTCAATTTGGCTGAAGCAACAAATGACCTGTAATGTAATAGAAGATCAATTTGGATGAAGCAACAAGTGATCTGTAATATAATATGTATATAGAGGTACTTATATAATATATTAGAAAAGTATTGTAATGTAGGGCAATCGAATTCAAGTATTTCATTATTGCAAGATTGACGTACAAATGATGTCAAAAAGAGTATTGTATGAAATAGTAGAAAGTACTCTAATGTAGAGCAATCAAACATAAGTATTTCATTTATGTAAGACCGATATAGAAGATGATAGATTCATTATAAAGGTACACTGTGAGAGATTATTATCTTCGATATAACTTTAATCTCTTTGTATTCCAAGGGTTAGGTACTCGATCTCCATATTCTGTGGTGAGGTCGTAAGAGCCAAGTCTACTTTTTCCTTCCAATAATGATAAAAGGACCATCCCAATTATTAAAGAGTTTCCCAGCGCTGACTTCCATTCTGTGCTTTGGGATCTCTCGAAGGACAAGATCTTTAATTTTGAACTCTCGGTGACGAACTCGTTTATTATAAGATCACGCAAAGGCCTAATGGTATCTTCCCAAGTTCAAGATTGTTTTATCTCTTATTTCTTTGATCCAATTCATGTTACATGCCAACTGGAATTCGCTTTTATCGTCTGTCATGGTATGGTCTCGTAATGGGTAATGATATTGAGTGGGGATGATTGCTTCAGTACCGTATGCCAACAGGAACGGTATGCATCCAGTCGAAACTAGAGGTGTTGTTCGGTATGCCCATGACACATGTGGTAATTCTTGCACCCAATTTCCTTTCTTCTCTGTCAAGCGTTTTTTGATCCCGTCGATGATAATTCGATTAGTGATTTCGGCCTGACCGTTTCCTTGTGGATAATTTAGATTAGAAGGAGAGTAGATGATGCTATGCTGATTGAGGAACTCAACGACATTAGAGCCAACGAACTGAGGTCTATTATCAATTTTGATGAGGTGGGGGCAACCAAACCGTATTATGATCATCTCCCATATAAACTTAATAACTTTGTCTTCTCGTGACATAAAGGAACTACTTCTACCAAATTAGTGAAGTAGTCTGCTGCTACTAGGAGGTGCTTCCTTTTTCCTGGTGCAGTTAGGAACTCTCCCATGAGGTCAAGAGCCCATCTTCTGAATGGCCAGATAACTTTACTAGAATAGAGTTCCAAGGCTGGAGCTCGAATTTGGGGTCCATGTTGTTGGCAGGCATCACACTTGCTAGTACATTTGATGGTTTGAGTTTTCATTTTAGGCCAAAAGACTCCTTGAGTAAGAGCTCGGTTTGCTAAAGATTACCCTGCGCATGAGACCCACAAGTACCTTCATAAAGTTCGGATAGGAATTCTTGAGCCTCCTTATCTGATAAACATTTAAGATAGGGGCCTGTTACTAATTTTTATAAAGGAAATTATTAGCCACGACGTATTATTTAGCATTATCAAGTACATGTCGTCTTTTAGTAGGATCTTTGGGGAGTTCGTCGTCAAACTTGTTTTCAGGTCTAATATATGTGATGAAAGGTTGTCTCATATCGTCCTCACCCTCTTTACCGCCCCCAGTATTAATAGAATTTGAATTGATAATGTTAATGTTGGGGGTAGATATTACTTCGATCTTCAGATAGTGAGCTTCTATTCCGAGGACTCCCGCCAGATAGGCAATAGAATTATAATGTCTATTTTCTCTGCGAGGTAAATGTTTGATGATAGCTTTGTTGAATCTTCTCATTCTGTCGGCTACTGCTTTGGCGTAATCAATCATATTTTCATTTTTCATAAACTTATATGTATAATGGCTCACAATGAGTAAGGAGTTCGTGTATACAGATAGTTTGGTAACCCCAATCTCTAGAGCCATATCTAGACTGTAAGTTAACGCCTCATATTCGGTCTCATTATTGGTAGCTTTGAAATTAAGTTTGATTGCCTTTTCAATTATGTCATTGGAAGGCGTGATAAGGACGATGCCAATGCCTGACCCTACAGATCCGGCTGAATAATCAGTGAGAAGGCGCCAACCGTTCTTGAATATCCAATCTGACTTTTCCTCGAACTATTCTTTATTGATATCTATTCTATCTTCTTCCCAGTCAGGATGATCTACTGAGAAGTCTACAAGGAAATCTGCTACTGTTTGACCTTTTCGGAATGTCGTGGTTAAAACGTATATCGTGCTCACCGAGGGTGACCGACCATTGTTAAACTCGTCTAGATTTCTCGCACTTGGACAAGATTTTGCGCAAAGGATAATTTGCAATTATTCGAACTGAGTGAGCTTGAATATACTATTTTAATTTTTGTGATGCGTAAACGAGAGCTAACAGTAATTTCTCAATCTTAGTATACCGTGATTCTACTAGAGTGAGAGTTTGGCAGATGAAGTAGACTGGCTTCTTTGTCTTCTCATCGAGTCAAATGAAGACTGAACTCAATGGCTTATCAGTAACGGCAAGATAGATAGTGAGTTTTTGTCCTTCCTTGGGTGTACTCATTATTGGTGGCTTTCCCAAAAAGCGTTTGAGTTCTTGGAATGCTGCTTCACATTCTGCTATCCATTCAATCTCAAGATCTTTTTTATGTTTCTTTTTCTTTGTCCCTTCACGTAGCAGGTCGAATAACTATCGACACCAATCTAAAGACTTGGAGAAAAAATGATTGATTGTTGTTATCTTGCCAACAGGCTTCTGTACGTCCTTCTTTATATTTGGAGAAGGCATAGATAACAGTGCACGAATACGATATGGGTCAGCCTCTCTATACCTTGTTTGCTGATCAAATGTCCTAAGAATTTACCTGGCTGGACTCCGAATTGGCACTTGTCAGGATTGAGTCTTATTTTGTAAAAATGAAGAATTTTGAAAGCCGAGTGTAAATCTGCGAGATGACTCTCCTTCTTTAGACTTTTATACAACATGTCATAAATGTAAACTTCTATCAATTTTCTGAGATGGTCTTTGAACATCTATGTCATCAATCTTTGATAGGTAGCTCAAGAATTCTTGAGTTCGAAAGGCATGACTTTGTAGCAATACAAACCATACTCTGTAATGAAAGCCATTTTTTCTTGATCTTCAGATAATAGAGGTATCTGGTTGTATCCTGATGCAGTGTCTATCATGGATAAAAGTTTATGCCCTACGGTAGAATCGAGCAGATGATTGATGATATGAAGTGGACAACTATCTTTCGGAGTATGTTTGTTGAGGTTTGTGAAATCTACGTAGACTCTGATTTTTCCATTTTTCTTCAGTACAGCGACAATGTTCGAGATCCATTCTAGGTAGTTGGCTTGTTGGATAAAACCAACTTCGATGAGTTTATCGATCACTTTGTTGACTTCTTCTTGGAGTCTTGGTGCTAAAGTTCTTTATTTTTGTTTTACTGCCTTGGCTTTGTCTTTCAAACTAAGCTTATGGCAGGCTAAATTTGGATTAATGTCTACATTTTGTGAAACGTTCAAGTAAAGATATCACTATTTTCTTTGAGAAATTGAATAAGAGCATCGCGCTCTATTGTAGGAAAAAGAGTTCCAATGTAGGTGTCCCCCTCTTGTTACCATTAATCTCGACGTATTCTATAGTTTCTGCGCTTGGCAGTTCGTGTTCTGTCAAGTTTTTTGTAATATTCCCTGTGGCTTTCTGTAATTGCTATGCGAGTTGTGGTATGGATGGTTCTATCACAGTGGAAACATAATTTTTATAGGCTCGAGTTAGCTTCTAACTGCCTTTGATCTCGTAAATGCCTCCATTCCACTCGAATTGTAGCGTCAAAGGGTAAGTCGATGGAATAGCTTGCATGTTATGCAGCCAGCAGCGTCCCATTATCCCCAAATAGCGTGATTTTGCATTGATAACGCAGAATACTACATCGACTGTTGTTGGACAGGCTGTAATAGGAAGTATAATCTTTCTTACACGTTCTTCCTTAGAACCGTTAAACCCACTGATGTTGACGTTACTAGGCTGAACTTTGTCGGCCAATCCTATCTGATCGATTGTGTTTTGGAAGAGTAGTTTGATGTTCTGCCTGTATCTACCATCATTGTATGAAGTACGACATTTTTCATTTTTAACATGATCACGAGTGCGTCTGCCTGTATCTTCCAGTCCAACTCCACCTCAACTGCATTTACTCTGCTTTGGAACTCTACACAGCCAGAGTCAAATCAATTAACCTCAAAATCAGTCATTGGCCACACACGGTCAATTACCTTCAATTTTATGCACACATAGCCACTATACGGCAAGATTATATTCAAATGTTCTCCTACTACACAGTCCTCGATGCAATACACAAATACAAATAATTTAGATAAATACAAAAATATTTATTTCATAACTTATTTTTTACATTCAATATCTCTCTCATTCGATTACATTCGACATTTAACTCATTCGAATACATTTCATTTCTCATACTTGATATATATTCTATTACAATTGTTCCCCTCGTTCACCATCTTTTCGTAATACTTGCATCGACATGTAAATAATTTTGATGTTTGTTTTTCACTAGAATCTGACATTAAAGCCCCTTTCTAGTCCTCGAAGATCAATGAATCTCAAGTCACTAAACTTCTAAGAGATGCTTCAGCAGAAAAGAGACAGTAAAAAATTGCAAGACAACTCAAACGTTCGGCAAGATCCCTGGACGCCCATCTAAGCTTCTAATTTTCAACATCAACACAAACAGTTATCTATTCTCCCACAAACTGATGCAATCAATTACCTTCACAACCGCATGATGATACAATTGTATCCAACATATACACATCGTCTCTGTTTTGACCTTGTTCCCATCACAATGCTATGACACGATCACATGCCAATTTATCACCGATCAGTTTGCGCCAAATTTTTCCATCAGAATGTTCACCGTCTTCAGCCCCAGACAACGTCATAGACCACACTTGGGGCAGCAGCATTCGACAAATTACCACCATCCCACCTTCCATAACCCTTTATTTATACCCGACTTCCTTCTGCTAGATTCAATGTACCGCATTAATTGTGCATCGGGACTGAGCTGACGAAATACAGTTTACCTTGACCTCGGTAATGACATATGATGACTTTTGAGAATATTCAGCAACCTCTTCAGCTTCCAATTTTCTTCTCGACACAACCATAAGTACTTCTGTCGAGAATAGGGCGATTGTAGTAGCATATTCCCCAGATTCGGCAAGAGTAAGCCAGCACGGTGTAGTCAAAGACAGTTTATAGTCGAAGACAACTCAGCATTCTAGAAGAAACCATAGGTACTCGACTTACCAAAACTAGCCGTTGAAACATGGTCAAGAGAGAACTACTAAAGATCCGCAAAGTTTGCCCACTCCCCCGGAATAGGAGACTATTTCTTTCTTTTTGTAAAACTGCTTGTATGACTATAAATACAGGCAGAGAATAAATACTAGAGGACTGCAATACTTAATGTCTTCACTCCTTAACCCTAGCAACACTCTGAAAGCTTGTAATAACTATGATCTACTAGATTTTACATCAAACTAGAGCTGGCAAAGTGACCTACAACCCGCCAACCCGACCCGACCCAACCCAGTTTTAAGAGGGTTTGGGTTTTTTGTTTTAATGGGTCGCGGGTCATTTGACCTGAACCCGCCTAACCCGTTTAATAAAGAGATCGGGTTAGGGTTTACCCTAAGCAGTTCGGGTTGACCCGTGACCCGTTTAAATTAGATTTGGGCTAATTGTAAATATCTTAGTTTATGGTACCCTTTCAGTCAAATATCAAACTCAAACATAACCTAAACGACCTCTCTTCAGTTTTCATTCATCAATCTTCACTCTCAGCCGTCTCACTCTCTCAGCCGACTGAATACCCTAAGCAGTCTTCAATCTTCAACTCTTCAATCTTCAACTCTCAAATCTTCAATCAGTCTTCAACTCTTCATTCTTCAATCAGTCTTCATTCTTCAATCAGCCGACTGAAATACTGAATACCCAAAGTAGTCTTCATTCTTCAATCAAATTATCAAACTATCAGCTAGATTTGGGATTTGTTTCTTCGATTTGGGTATCATTCTTCAGCATATGTTTTCTTCGATTTGGGTATCAACTATCAGGTATTTAGAGGAGCTCTCTTTGTTGAGATTTGTGTTCTCATTTCAAGCTTCTGTTCTTATCAGGTATGGCTTATGGATCAAACTTTCTAAAGATTTGTATTTATTTTTTTGTAAATAATTTGTATCTTAGATTTGGGTATCTTTCAAATATGTAAAGGATGATAGTGTGTGACTTAATATAGTGTGTTTAAAATATCATACAATTTGTATCTTAGATTTGGGTATCATTTCAAGGTTTTGTTCTTATCAGGTATGTCATATAGACTTAATATAGCGTGTTTAAGTTTTAAAATATCAGTGAGATATCCATTATATTTGGGTTTTTTCTGAAAACTTCATTTATTCCTATGGTATGAAATCGGTATATCTTTAGTTGTTTTTTTTTTGGATACTTATAGTCTATGGTATGAAACATACCGATTAAGAGTAACAGAATCGCTGAATATGAAATGGAATTGATGTTACCGTTAAGACGATATTCTGTGTTGGTATCATATTCTTTTCAGAGGTTATCCAGCCGATATATCTAACGATATGTCGCACCGGTCAATCAAATTTATGATATTTATAGTCTATGTTTTGAACCATTGTTGCTCCTTCAATTAAATCAATCCATATCTACTTGCATGTGATTTTCTGAGTTTGCTGCTATGGATATGCAGGTGCTGGATAACATCAGAAAAACATGTGAGACTAATAACCCCAATTGCAAGGTAAACTATCTCCGAATTTTTTTCTAGACTTCCACCATTTGTCTCAAGTATTAATGCTTAAGCACCTTTTTCTATGACTTACCTTTCAGATATTGTTTATAGATATTGGGACTAACTTGAGGAGAATGGGGTGCTCCTATGTTTAGCTGATGTATCAAAATTACACTGCTGTATCAAAATCTTTTTCTATGACTTACCTTTCTAGCCCTTGTTCCCTGGAAAGAACAGCACCCAGCTTCCTTTTGCACTCCCTTACTTTTCACAGATGACCTTGAATTCGAGCGACATCCCCTTCCAGCTCTCTTATTCGAGCTGATAGGCTAACTATATCTCCTTGGACAAGGGAGACCTTGGCATCATTTTTATTCTTCCTCGAGTGTTCTCCGGCCTCCGCGTGTCTGGCATGTGAATTGGCCTGCGCCAATTCGGTCTTCAATTATGCCATTCTTTCATTCAAATCATCACACTTATGTTGCACGGTCCAAAATTTCATATCTTTGGCAGATAAAGCTGTATTCAATAGTTCAGCTGTAACTTCTGACGCAGATAGAGCATCTCGAACTCTCTTCAGCTCGTTATCATTATCAACCAATTTCTTCTTCAATCGCTCCAGCTCGCTTCTGCAATTTGCTAGATAAGTTCGAATATCCTCTAGATTGTTCAATTTCTGGATCAAATCATTCTTCAAACTGGCCACCAAATGATTTAATATTTCCTCTGATTTTCTAGCGCCTGTATATGGTAACGGGCCATGTCAGCTTCCCTACTATTTGCCATCAACACCCCATTCTGGATTTTGAGCTTCGCTGTATGTTCTTTTTAACTCCACGAGCTCTTTTTTCCCTTTCACAATTTTGGCATCCTTCTCCTCGATCTGCCGAGAAAGGTCGACAGCAGTCTGTGTTGCCTCAACAAACTTGAAGTGCACATTTACATGTTGATCTTCCCTGCCTTCATTTGCCTTTCTCATCCTATCAAGCCCCTCTGCAAATTCTTGATTACATTGGCGTGCAATTCGACCTGCACATTACAGATACGCTATATCAAGTTTGATTCAAAACACTCATTCAACACATATACCTCATTTCTAACAAGATAACTATTTTTTGACATCTACTGTGTAAAACTACTTCTAAACTTAAAGTCGAAGTACAATCTCATATAGATGCTCTATAAAGTATACTTCCAAGTCTAATGTGCACATTCTCTATATTTTTATTTCTCAATACTTTGGCATTTCCTGTGCACCATTTCAATGCCATTTTGCCCCCAAACCGATAACAGTGTTTTGGTTAGTCTCTACACTCTATTTCTTACTTTGTAGCTCTATACTAATGAAGTATACAAGTCAAATATTTCTTGCTCTATTCTAACCTGCAGTTCCGCTTGCGAAAACAACAGGGACGTAGAGGTCTCTCTCTCCTTAGCAAGCTCAGTCTCTAAATCTTTTATTCTGAAGCGCATTTCTTTAAGTTCCTACAACAAGGTTCACAAAAAAGAACTTAGCCTACAAAATTCTATCCAACACACAATATCTCATCAGTTTACAACATCCCCAAATACTCATACAAACACAAAACCATCACACTACTCTACCTTCTCATTTTCCCCTTCTGGACGCTCGTTGTCATCCCCTTGGTTGTCTCTCACCATTTGAGGAGAGACACCGTCCAGGCCGTCCACAACGCCAACAGCAACATCTTCAATCTTTTCATCTTCCTCCTCCTCCACATAGGTGTCTGCCCTAATGACATCTACCTCATCTTTAGAATATTCCTTTGATATAAGGTGACGCCCGAGTCTATCGCGCTTAGTGGCCACCTCTTCCAAGTTTGTTCTCGCTTCCGCATGTAGATTGTTGATCTCCACCACTTGCAAATCTTTCAAGGGATCCATCCATTTTCCCTCCTTGAGAAAATCAGTCTTCAATCGAGCTACGTTCCTTTCGAGCTCGACCTTCTTCCTCTTCAGCTCAGCCCTTCCTCCTCGACCCTGAGACATATTCCCTTCATTAGACGAGCAGCCCACAAAACAAACAAAATCGACCTTATTATTAGCTCGAGTCATAATACAAAATTTTATTACGTATTCTGGAATATGAACCTACCATTTTTCTCATCTCCTCGTCCCTATGGAGAACTGCCAACCTGGATTTTTCCTCCACCTCTTTCAAATTGTCCTCCACAATACGTCGATCTTTTACGACCTTCACCCCCAAAATTTTAAAAGTTTCCTCCCTTCTCTTTTTTACCTTTCCTACGGCCTCACCACTTCCCGTAGATCCAGATGTCGAAGGGTGCTTCAGCATTTACTTCCTGGGAAACGTTCGAGCTAGATTGCTCGACGTAGTGGACTCCGGTAAACCCATGTTATCTACTCTAGAGACCTTGCGCAATTTCTCTTGCCTTTCCCCATCAGTTCCTTTCTTCTTGTTACCGTCAACACTTGTCATTAGCCTCGTCGACTGAGATTTTTAAACCTTTTCGGCTCGGCTGTTAACACGCTTCTTCCTGCTAATGCCAAGTTCTTCCAACACAGCCTTGAGCTCTGTATCTTCCTAAGCAACTGTATCCAATAACGACTCTTTCCTCGTCACCTGAGATTTGGGAGATATCATTGACAAAACATTATCATCAGCAGAGCATCATACATTTTTAACTATCAATCTCATACATTATACATTGTTATACATACTTTGTTTTACAGTTCTAAATAGAAGTTTCATGGGTTCTTCGTCATCTCTCTGAAGGCAATCACCCTTCACCCATATCACATTATCATTCCATGGTCGACCTGCTGAGTTCAAATCAAAAAAGCGAGGCCGAATCGAGCTCGCAAAGAAATATGCCCCTCCACTTGCAGAATAGTTTTTTACCCCATAAAATTACAACACATCTTCAGAAGATGTCCTTCTACTTCTCCCATCTCCTTCCCACCGTGTATTCAGAGATTCATAAACACTTATCACCTCCCACATGTTCCCGTCCATCTGAACAGGATATGCCCCGATAAGGTTCATAATAATCCCTTTCGCCAGATTGCTAAGGGGAAGATGACCCGTACTCCAACTGAGATAGGTAAGATAAAAAAAAACCCATGAAAGTTCATTCTGAACATTCCCAACAAATACTCCAAATAGATCGGTTCGTCTGTACCCCTATCCATTTTTTCCTTATCCAAATTCAGCCAACAAATAAAAATATTTCTCTCCCGTTACTACAGTGCAACCCCTAAATTGCCTACCGATATGTTCTATACAGTTACCCCATCTACCTCCTACAAAAGCCTTAGCTTTTCAAAACTCTTTGAATACATCAAAGCGAGAAGGATAGGATACCAATCTTCCAGGGAAATCTAGAAATTGATCAACACCTACTTCTTCCTCACTATCAGACATTTCAATCTTAAACTCAAGTGACCGACCAGAGGTCAATGCCTCATTAACAGGGGAACTCACCATATCAGCTACAGAAAGAGATTTTATCCAACAATAACTCTCCTCGCGATCAACCTACAAACAGGTCCATGAATTTATCATTATTTTTTACATATACATCATTCGCATATAAATATCTTTCATATATCATATACCAAACAAGTTTTCATAGATTACTATAAATAGTAATTTTTAGATTTTCTTAAATACAGAATATGATCTTCAAAAATTCATACATACAACATAAATCTTCTATTAACCTTCTATGTCAGAATGCGAATCCGAGGCAGCGCCAAAGCCTTCCCTCGCAACGCTGCTGTATAACCACCTTCGTGACTCAGTCTCAGCAACTCTCTCACGCTTTGACTGATGATCACTTTTGATTAAATCCTCACGAGTTTCTCTGCTATTTTTGCCTTTCTTCTTCCTTTCTCTCTCACTGCTCTTCAAGTTTTCAGAAGTTGAGAAACGTTTGAATGACGAAGATGAAGCAATATTTATATTTTCTCTCTTTAACTGCTGGTAGTATTTGAGCCTCGCACGAGCCGTCCTTAGTTTTGGAACCGAGGCATCACTTCCACTATCCATGTCAGACGTCTTGCACCTTTTCGGTAAAAATGTTTTCCCATCATTACCTTTTGCCTTATATTTGAATCTATTTATATCCCTCATTTTCAAATCTCCCACTGACTTAACCACACTCATGATGACTCACGCTTACACGCAACCGAGTTTTCACAGCTTTTACATATGGGACAAAATCAAAAGCTCCCTGCTTTTTATATGCTTGCTTCTTCTACTTATAGCAGCAATGACGTCATTTCCGAAGCTCTCATAACAAAATTTTAATTATTTTCAAATTCATCTTTCGTAACAGTCACAAACAGCATTCGCAACAATAGAGGATCTATTTAACTTTTATTCTCATTCCATTTCTTTGAAATTATTCAAACTCATATAAGTACGTATGTGCATGCTACTCCTATTTATATTCATTTTTTTTATTTACTTCAAATATAATTATACCTAAAACAACCTTGATGACCTGGGTAACCACATACGATCAGATATTCTTTAGCAATCCTCACATCTTCCAATTCGATCTTCTCTACAACAAGCTCTCTCACATAAACTTTTCGAACTACAGGATCCAACACAATTTTTTGAAACATCTTTTCATAGAATCGGCGTTCATACTCGCGTTCTCTCCCAATCCCATCTAAACCTTCAAGTTGAACCTCCCTTACTGGCAACTCAGCATCATAATCTAATAATCCAAATATTCGCTCTCGCACTTTGGCAATTTTTACCGCTAACCGCCCCTCAGCGGCATACTAAATTCTCTTAGATCGCGTCCACGCCATTCTTATTTTCTTCCCCCTACTTAGAATTTATTCCACCCTTATTTATACACTTTTACTATAAATTCCCCACAAGTCTTGATATTATCCTATTATCTCGTAACAGAAACCCTAATATCTTGAGAAAAGTTATTTGAACATATCTCTCCCTATCGACCTCAGTCATTTCCTCCTATTCTAAATCAAGTTTTTTTTTCCCAGCCTAATATTCTAAAACGACCTCTCCAAGATCGATTTTTCATTTTGAAATTCCTACAATTTTCTCTCTCAAATTTCTAGCCCCCAGGTCGAATCATATTTGACACTCAACACATATTTTCACATTACAAAAAAAAAATTAACAGTTCGATTATTACAAAAACATTGCATACATTTTATTTCATCCAATATTTGAAAGTTTTCGGATCATATAGCTCAATTTCCAGAGTTAGTCTATTCTATATCAACACGGAATTTGGATAACAAATTTTATTCATCTCGAATCAAGTCACAGGTATTTTACAGATAACAAGTCTTTCAAGTACTCGAACATCAGGTACTTTACAGATAACAAGTTTTTTAAGTGCTTTTACAGCTAACAAGTCTTTCAAGTACTCCGAAACGTCAAATCCTTCAGTTCGTTCTACTTCAGTGATCTTTCACCCTGATGCAAAGCAAACATTGAAAACAAGGAATATCCTCCCTCCCATGAGTTTGGTCAAAGTCTAGACGAACTTCAAATGGAAACTATGAAAGTAGGAGATTCAGTGCTTGTACCAACTCTTCAAACTGAAGATCTTCTCAGCGCAGAGGAACGATGGAAGTGCAGAAGCAGATTTCCATTCTCTGTCTTCCTCCTCCAATACCATCGCTGCCTCTCCTATAACCACCACCCTCGCATAGTTAGTAGAGATGAAAAGAGCCCGACCTTATAATCCATTTGAGCGCAAGACATCAGCGCAATTGCCCCGCAATCACACTTATCCTTGCATCTGTCTCCCCAACCTTATCTTCCGCAAGAATGCGGAGACAAACCCAACGTTGCTCGCCTATTAAGACAATGTGGTGAAACCTCCATCTACAGTAAAACTCCTCCTCGGCTTCAGCCGCTTCATTTCCCGGCATCCCTTGATACGTCGGAGGAACATGAACAAGAGTATGCATCTCCAAGAGCTGATCCCCAAAATACTTCAACTTCAACCTCTGCATTTCAGTAGTAATCCTCTCTTCAAGAACCATTCTACGGGTCTTCACCATCTTCAACAATTTCAGAGAATATTACAACAGAACAAGCGTACTTAACCATAAACATCGGTACAGGTACTATTTATATAACCCTACATTTATTTTACAAGAACGTTTCCCCAAGCGTCATTATTCAATACAGATGAAACTTTTCAAACCCTAACCGTCGCATACATCAATATTCTCATCAGCATTCAATGCACGTACGTCCCTCATAACACACGCTTTTTCCATGCAGCCAAACACCATCATTACTTCCTTCATTATTTAAATTTCCAACCCCAATACCCATATACCCAGATATTTCTTTCTCAACCAAAGCTACTCGTGACTTCGGTTGCGAGGGGGCGATTGTAGGGGCCTCCCCTTGACCTTACTCAAATCGAGCTGTCACTAATTCGAACTACCTCCATATCATACTCACATATTCTCCACATGACTTCTCCAATCAACATTGCCACCTACTCCACGAACTTATGAAAAACGTGGGTCGAACTCAAACAGAAAAACATGAACAAGTCAAAGCCACCTGTCTCTCACGAACTTAACATTTACTCAATCAACCACCACTAACCACATTGTTCGGAGAACATGCTTCAGCAAGATGAAGAACTGCGGAGAAGGCCTATATAAAGAAAAAGTTCCATAAGAGACAAAGACTGGAAAATTATAGGAAAAATCGCCAAGAAACTATATTTTCTAGATTCTCAAAACTTCAAACTTCTTATTCACAAGATCAAGTATTTCTAAGTCAAGAGATCACTTGTAATAAGATATCAACCTCAAGCAATAAATGTTACTATTACAAAAATCGTCAACTTGAGATCATGGTTTTTTACCTATTCTTAAATTTTCCACGCTAAATCACTTGTGTCATTTCTTGCTTTCTATTAGATTTTTGTCACAGGTACATTGGTGTAAGAGCTAATTTCAAGCCACTTCGAGCTTACGAAATTAGGCCATTGCACTGCCCATATTTAAAAAATGATAAATAACAATAATTATCAAATTCCATAACTAATCGATTATGCCAAACACTTAGTGCACTGTGTTACATTGCAAAGTAACATTAAAGATGCGTGTACAAGATATCGAGATAGAAGCATCACAAACTTTAATCTTAGTTCGATATAACCAAATACATTTTATTGGTTCAGTTGTTTTTGTCTAATATTCACATCAATTACCAACAAATACTGACAATCTCCCCCTTACAGTACACTAAGAATGGCGTGATTACTACGAACGCGGAAGTGAAATTCGTAAGAAGATCACGTTGCATTTGAGAGTTAAAGAAAACTAGAGTTTTAAATAAACAAATCAACTTTCTTTAATCAAAATCAACTGGTAAACAAATAACTTAGACCTCCCCTTTTATAGAACACAATGGGGGGTTAGAATTAGGAACCCTAATTCTAATTGAAATGGAATTCTACTTAAATTGGGAAAATGCTAACAACTCACATTGGACCTCTCCAACAGAGCTTAAGCTTAAAGAAAAAAAAAACATAAGTCTCACACGGTCTTACACAGGTAGACGACCCTATGAAGGATGTGCCACATCAAACCCTTCGTCTGAAAAGATTTCATCTACGAAATCAAGGCGGCGGTGCTCCAGAGGACTCAAGCACGAATGTGGTTTCCATCCCAGTCTCTTCGTCTTCATCCCGCAGAACGTACATGAAATCTACACTGTGGAACTCTTCTAGAAATCATGAAGTCTTCCACGGAATTTTCCGTTCCTGTGATCGTACCCAAGGTCTTCAAATCTTTATGTTGAAGAACGTTTAAAACTGAAGATAACATAGAAACTTGCATCTCGAACTTCTCTAAAAAGCCCTTCCAAAATGGATCGACCAACGGGGGCCTTTTGGTCATACTTTGGCATATTACTTGGCCTTTACACTGCTGGAACATAACATCCTTTTAACTTTGAATGCTTAAGGCATGCCTTACAGTATGCCTCATGACATGCTCATGTGTGCCCGAAAGTCAGCATGCCTTAGCATGTCATTAGGCATGCCCAAAAGATGTAAAAACTACTTTCACCTCTCTTCTTTCTTTGTTGCAATCACCATTAATGATTCTCTCCTCCAGGCCATTATGATTATGAATCTCTGGTTCGACTACTTCGAGACTTTCTTCATGGTGAAACATAAGCCCTAATTTTATGATTGTGGAGACTCACTTTAGTGTCAATTATTCTCAGCTTGGACCCGCGCAAACCTTTGCTCCTTTGTAATCTGGATTGGTACGACCATCATTGTCAAAGCTTTGGTGACCTCATGTTCAAGTCTTTTCCTGTTGGTTCTGGCGGTGGATATCACACCGTAGGATGTTGTTGTTGAGTCGGGGGCAGCCTGGATTTGGTCGTAAAGCAGCTAGAGCAACTCAAACATGTGCTGGTCATGTGAAAACCAAGACGGGTCTAGTGGTTTTGGATCTGGATTTAAAACTCATACGTGTTGGATACATGAGATATCATCTCTCTCTCCATGATCCATTTCTTATCTTCCTCGAACTATGATTTTTGTTCTTTGCAAACCTGTAAAATAATTTCATGGTTTTGTGAACTGATGTTCCTAGTTAAAGCTCCAATCGAAGATTCATCATGGACTCCGTGAGGCAATTCGGTGTCCTCTATCTCGAAACTTGCAACTACTGTGAATTCTAGGGTTTGTGAATCGGCTAAATTCTCGTTCGATTCCTTCTCTGGTTTTGTTGCTGTGAAGACAACCTGGGATCGCGAGTGGCACCAACGACGACAATGGTGGTGACTGACGGAACTCTGGGATCGTTGGTTATCATGGGAACGACAACCTTGTCTTCGTCGGTGCCACTCGCGGTCGCTGATGGTTGGTCATTAACCGGACCTTCCAAAACGGTCGACATCTCTTTGCTCGCCGTATCAAACATCGGGGCTTCCAATCTCACGTCGCTATTGACGATAATACATACAAACGGGGTTTCCGTTTCACCAGTCTGTGCGGTGGTGCTCCAATTTTTGGGATAATCGTCGTAAATAAGCGGTAAAATCGCCGTTGATTGGGGAGGTGGGAGAAGGTTCCTCTACCCAAAGCCTTGACAAGCTAATCAAGTTTATCCTTTATCCTTGCTACATCTTGAGCTAGAGTAGCTTTCTTCGTCGTAATTCTTCCACAATGCATATTTGCTCTTGAAACTGACTACACTTAGATCTCACGCAGCTCTGATACCAATTGACGTGATTACTACGAACGCAGAAACGAAATTCGTAAGAAGATCACGTTGTATTTAAGAGTTAGAGAAAACTAAGGTTTCAACTAAACAAATCAACTTTATTTAATCAAAATCAACTGAAAAACAAATGACCTAGACCTCTCCTTTTATAGAGCACAAAGGGGTTGGAATTAAAAACTCTAATTCTAATTGAAATAGAATTCTACTTAAATTGGGAAACCGCTAATAACCCACATTAGACCTCTCTAACAGAGCTTAAGCTTAAAGCAAAAAAATAAACCTAAGTCTCACACAAGTAGACGACCCTATGAAGGATGTGCCACATCAAATAAACTCCTAGCATGAATTGTTATTTTTTTCCCTTGAAGGCAAATGGGGAAAAACCCCATGAATGTACAAGAAAAGAACATAATGTACAAGATGGGAAAATTAGGAAATTAGAGATTTCGCTTTATTACTCACTCCATCTAAAATTGAAAATAAAATCACAAGTTTAATAACTAAAAAATGATTCAAGCTCAAACAACATTATATCCACTAGAACGTGGAAAAGTTTTCATAAATGCAATCTGGTGATAATCATCCCACGCAAGCTTGATCTACTCATCAACTGCTAGGGGAACCGACATTGCCTGAAATAAGGAAATGTTTCAAAGAAGTGAGAAATACAAAAAGGAAACATTACCTGCTTACTATATTACAAAGCTTATAAAGTTTGGAGTAAGAGAATTTCCAAAGGTGGCAACAGCATATGAATTTCCCAAGGTGGTAACAACATACTCTATTAAAAGGGCTAGAAGATACTAAATCGTCATTTCGAAATCTAAGAATATGCAAAATAACTCACCAACTGACGATACTTGAGTGCATAAAACATTTCTAGGTAGCGACGAGTCTCACGACGTTCAAGGTTGGAGACGTACTTCCAGAAGCCATAAACTCCTGCGAGTGTCATTAATCTCTCAGAGTAGATCTGCCATGTATACCTGTTAAATTTACGAGAAAGCAATGAGAATACTTCCTAACCAGTCACCATGAATCTCTCTAGCGAGTAAGCACAAGGTTCTTACTTTTCCTTGATCCGCTTTAGACCTTCTTGCGAAATTTTCTCCCAGTGAGTTGGATCTTCCCTACACTTCTCGAAGAAGCTGACAATAAGCTCAGAAGCCTTGTCACCTTGGTATGGATCAATGTGGAAGCCGGACTTTCCGTGCACTATAATTTCTGCTGGACCACCATGAAGAGTGGCAAATGTAGGCAAACCACAAGTCATTGCTTCGACAACTGTGAGTCCAAAAGCCTCGTAAAAGGCAGGTTGTACAAAAGCGCCTTTTGTGTCTGCTATATAGCGATAAAGTTCACCATTTCGTACACGGTTCATCTGCGAAGAGATCCATCGGAATTCGCCATTTAGTTTGTACGTCTCGATCAGCCCATACATTTTCTTCAACTCCTCTTTTTCTTCCAAGTCCTTTGATTCCTTCCTTCGGTCACCCGCCACCACAACAAGGTTAACCAACTTTCGTAACCTAGGGTTCTTACAATACCACTCAACTAATCCTGTTATGTTTTTCACACCGTCTAATCTCGCCATTGAGAATATTATCGGCTTTGCATGGTCATTAAGTACACCTCTGCAGAGATACAAAATGACAATTACCATTTTTAATAATATGGAAGGGAAAAAAATGAAAAAGGAAAAAAAAGAAACAAAAATGAAAATGAAGAAAGAGAAACACACATGTGTTCTTCATTTTGAGTGGAACTATAAAGAAGCTCCTCGATTTCAGGGTGGAATGCTGTAAGTCGCAATTTTTCCTCTGTATAGGGAAAGTAGACGGTCATATCAGCTCCGGGTGAGACGATGTTGAACTTGGGATCAAATACGTCTATTCCATGAACCACTCGATAAAGCCCGGGGAGAGTGAAAGCAGTGTGACTCTCATACTGTCCAACAGTATCCTTACTGCAAAACACAGCATTTCAGCAAGTAGGATATAAAGTAAGTAAACAGGATAATACATTTGAAGAAGAATGAAAAACTGGAGATAATTACCTTCCAGCAATCTCTTGGAATGTACTTGTAATAATGAAATCTGTATGGTTCATTGCATATAGATCAGCAGTGAACTGGCAAGAAAAGTTGTACTTGTCATCAAACTTCTTCCAATATATGTCAGAATCTGGATACTTAGTTTTCTCAAGGGCATGAGCAATAGTACACTGCAAATGAAAGCAAGCAATAATAATTAACCATTAAGTTTTAGAGGGTGCAATAATAGCAACCACATCCTAAAATCCACCACCAACCTGTGTGACTCCTAATTTGTGTGCTAGCAAAGATGCCACGAGGTTTCCATCACTATAGTTTCCTATTATCAGATCGGGCTTTCCTTGAAATTCTCCATAAATTTCATTAGCAACATCCTGATAGTGAGAATAACATTAACTTAGAATTTCATATAGTCTGTTTGTCGCTAATAAAAAAGATTGTTTTGAAACAAATCCTACCTCTGTAAAGGTCTCCAAGTATGGCCAAACTTCAAACCTTGAAATCCACTTGCGAAGAATTCCCTTCTCACTTCTGAATGGTACTCGAAGAATACTTGTGTGCTCGGTTCCAAAGACTTCCTCAAGACGTTGATTGCAAGTGGTCCCTACTGCATCAGGTAGCAATCGAGTAACCTGAATATCACATCATGATTAAACATCAAATGGTGTTCACTAACCATAGCTCACAATTGTAAAAAAAAAACTTACAATGAGAATTCGGGGAGTTATATCAAGTCCCTGCTGCTTAATGCGGAGAAGCATCTCACTCTCCAATGCACGCACTTGATCCAAAATATAAACAACCTGTTATCAAGTTCCAGAGGACCTTTTTATATCAAGAAATACCAATATTTAAACTCAGACAAACTGTTATTCCATGCAAAGGATACCTGTCCCCCAGTATCAGGATAGCCTAGAACATTCTCTTGGGCGAAGTAACCATGAGGAGAAAGAATTACAACATTGAAAACCATTGGGACTCTCCCAAGAAATTTCTCTAAAGTACAAGAATCCGGCGCTTCAAGTAGATCTAAGAGCAGATGAATCATATCTAATACACGCTCAGCACAATCGCCCCACCCTTTCTCTAGACCAATCTCTTCGAACTTATGATCAAAATTTTCATATGGGGTATCTGGAGGGAGTGCAGACAAATAATCTGATGCCTTCCTCAAAACTGATTGGAGAATGTTGAGATTCTGAACTCTGTCATTCAGCATCATCGTCTGTGCAACACAAAGAAAGATTACTATGTTGGACTGGCGAAATGCATCTTGCTGTTCAAATGTTAACTAAAAAACTTTCCAAGTAATTAGTAAATATTACCTTCCCTTTGTAGTTGTGAACTCGGAGAAAATCAAGGAGTGGGTGCATACTATCTTTATCATGAAACATTTTCGCAGATAGGTAGCGATTGAGGAATTCCACACCATTTCCAATGGATTTTGAAAGCGTTGGACGAGGAAAAGAAGCGTTAAAGGGCTCAAAATCCAACTCAAGCACAAAGTTATCATTGCAGCTGCATTAGCGCAAGCGACAAATATGAGCATAAAAGTAAAAAAAGAAGAAAAACGTAGAGAAAAATAAAGCATTATTTTCTACGCTCCAAGTTACCTTCCATTCACAAGTTCTTCTTTGAACTTCAAATATTCAGAAGCAGTCATCTCTTCTGCAGCAAGGGCATTCACATTCACACGAACGTATTCCCAAACTCCAGGTCTCGGACGAACAGCGAAAGCAACCCATGGAGACAAGACTATCGCTTCCTACAGAACATGTAACTTGTCAATTGATTAACAAGATGATTTCAATAAAGATGGATATGTCGTTAATCTTACCTGTGTGGATCTTATAATATCTCCAAATACCCCTTCCGTTAGTCTTTTCCTATCATTTTCAGATATCGCTTTAATATCCTCTAAGAGATGATGAGGTTGGTAAATTCCCTTTCCCTTGCTCTCAATCCTGCATATTGAACAAATAAGAGTGATAACCAATCAATTGAATACATATCATCACAAAGTGATTATTGCTTCAATTTAAAGATCTAAAACATATAAATCCAACACAGACATAAAGACAAATACAAAATGCGAGCAAACCTTGATAATAGGGTCAACAATTCGTTTCGAAAAGTGGACAGAGTTGTGTCCAAGCGTTCACGAAGGCTGTGAGCACGAGTCAGCTTATTTTCAGCCATGTCTTAATTTTCACTAAACTTCAAAATCTTAATCTGCAACACAATATGAATAGTAAACAAACAATTTCTGATAGAACCCCTTATCCTTAATTAATTAACTTTATATAAAAGAGATTATAAAGTCAAATTTGGCATAAAAATATCTCTGGAAGGATATACTTTTAGTTTTAGACCTAACAAAAATAGAATAGTCAGAGAAAAATGAAAATACACGACTTAAAAGAAAGATAGGTCCGTCCGAGGGTTGGAAAGAACAAAAATCTAGACTACCAGCCTATAAAAAATATTGATATAATTCAGTAGAAAAAAGTTTATCCCCCCTACAAAAGACTACCAGCCTTACGAACACGCGGGTAGTGGAATAAGGTTGATCTCCAAATTTGCTCAAAAAAAACATATCCAAATCTTTTTCACCAATAAACCCCCAAATCAAAAAGATCGCTCCAACCCAACAAATAGAAACTCAAATCAATATAACTACATTTCAATATCATAATTGATATAATCCAAATAACCGAAAGTGTTACCTTCAATTTCAAATGCAAATTAAAATCCATTAGTGATGTTTCTGAAGCAGAGGTGTTTTATCCCCCTTTATAAACATCAACAACAACAACCAAATACTCTGTTTCTCAAGTTGATGCAGTGTTTAGTTTCGCAAAACCGCGGCGGTATTCTTTTATTATTAGGAGGTTTTGATTGGTCTTGCTTTTCCCAATTTTTTTAATCTTTCTTTTGGCGGGGAAGTCTCACTTAAGTTATGATGTTGTACAACTGGTAGATGTTTATTAATAATTGAGTACAAGTTGACATGTTAAGAATCATAAACCAATAGCAGCCTATACTGTGCGCTGCTAAGTCACTTGCAAGTACAGTGAAATCTAGATAAACGCACACCCTTGCGCAAATATAAATATTATATAAGTTGTAATTAGAAATGATTTGTATTTAAGGACCAAAGTTTTTGATGCATTTAGAGAGGTTATGCATTTATATAGGGTACTAAATTACGAGATTGCAACTTGGTCAGGTGAGATTTAACTTTGTTGAGCCTACTAACACTTGACACTTGCAAGTAAGAGCATCACAAACAAAAATCAAGTAATTTCTCACTCGAACACTAGCACATCCGACTCAAACATGTAGGTTGTCGGGGATCTACCAGTGGTTTTAGTCTTTTAGGTGCTTGGTTATTTTTGTTTCATGAGGTGCTCCAGAGAAGAAAAAGAATACAAATTATTAGTGTACCGGTGTGTGGTGGCTTAGAGATTGTGGTCTCTGAAGTACTGAATAATACTATAGATATTAGGATTTTATGATTTGAGAAACCACTAATCTAGACCGCAGTACGCGGCGGTCCAAAAAGATGTCATCAAAAAGTACGATAGCTTTATCCAATCAGGGGGTCGTGGTCCACGTGGATGAAAATAATAAGGACCGATAAATAGGTATTTGTGTGGGCCAGTCAACAATGTGAATTAAATGACTTTTTAGGTATTGGGGAAACTATTGGCTGAAAGTTGTGGTTTTCAGGCACTGGTCAATGGTTTATTTGAGAGCTGCCTTCCTGATATATATATATAATATATATGACTTGAGTATCACTAAAATGTCATGATGACATATATGACTAGTCTAAATATATCAGCAAGATACATCAAAGTAGTGGAATGGTGAAACATAATATTGCTTGCAACAATGTAAAGTGTCATTCAGTATATCGCGACACACCCAGAAATATAAGAAAATGACATAATAGTTTTGAGTTTGGCGTGTACATTACATGCATTCAACATTACTAACTTCCAGTGTCATTTTCTTCTAGCTTAAAAAACAACTCTTTGGATTCGAAATGTTTCTTTCATAGCCCAAGTCATACATTAGTCATCATCATCTTATGAATATGTGCATGAGTATATGAGTGTGTATTATTAGAACTAGAGGTTCCATCTCGAAACCAATTGACAACTAGAGGAACAATCCTAGGAATAGATCTTATACTATTGACGTGCGAGGCTTAAATACCCAACGTCAACATGTATGACAAATAGGATTTGTACTTGTGAAATTCTAAATGAATCTATTACTCGAATTTTCCAGGGCCCTGATGACCCAGATGAAGAATAGGCGATCTCCGATAATTGGGAGAGTTGCTAGAGGTAGGCTAGCCATTGCTGAAGATGCTCTATCCATTGGTCCTCTTCTCACCGTTGGAACATGGAGTTGGAGGTGAAGTTGGCTTCTTGAGCCCATTTGAAGCCCAACATAAACACACCTGAGAGACCGTTGTGTGTTTTCAGATAGTGAGGGAAAATCGGAAAAATAGAATTTGAAAGAGAGTGAGACACAAATTCGAAATCAGACGTTACATTCCTCCTCCAATTTTCTACAATTTCATCTCTCACTAAATGCCCCAATTTTATCTCCCATCACAAACCCTAATGCCTCAAATCTCTTCCTCAATCGCGTATTCTTGCTCTCAATTTGGGCGATTCAAGCGTCTTTGATTCGATTCCAGGTTCATTTTTCTCTCAATTTCAGGTGATCTTTTGTTGGTTTTAGGTTTACTTGGTTTGATTTTGATTTTCTTGGTTTGTTTTGGTGGTGTTAACAGAGACAATGATTAGAAGTACGCCGTATACGTCGGCATCAAAGCCCGAGAGAATTCCTGTATCTACACCGGGAGGACAAAGAACGTGCGAGGAGAAGATATTTGTCACGGTGAGAGTGAGGCCTTTGAGTCGTAAAGAACAAGTGGCGAATGATCAAGTTGCTTGGGATTGTAAAGATGATCATACGATTTTGTCTAAGAAGTTGACTAAAGAGCGATCTACTGCTGCTTTTAACTTTGGTATGTGCTTAAGAATTTTTAACTAGACCATGTTTTATTTCAAGGACGATGTTAAATATTGTTCTTTCGGTGACAGATAGAGTATTTAATGCAACATGCTCAACTCAGGATGTTTATGAAGAAGGAGCTAAAGATGTCGCTTTATCTGCTCTTACGGGAATTAATGGTATATTTGTGTGTATAGATCTTTATCTGTATATAGAATAAAAGTACTGTAGACGCGAAATATTTTGAAGTATAAATCTGTTTCTTATTTTGCAGCAACTATATTTGCATATGGACAAACCAGCAGTGGTAAAACCTATACAATGAGAGGGATAACTGAACGTGCTCTCAAGGACATATACGACCACATTAGGAGTGTAAGTTTTTAACTTTTACTACGAGTAAAAGTAACTAGGTTGTTGTTACAATAGAGTATCTTACGGAGAGTCGGATTTTACAACTGCAATAATATGCTAGGAATCAAAATAAATATAGGCTCCAAATAAATATGATTTGACAACTTAGAAATGACTTCTCATAGGCTCCAAAGAAATATGCTAGGAACCAAATAGAGAGTCTCTCTAGTACAAATAGATTTACCCGGATATGACTAAAATGAGAACAAAGCTATATGTAGGGGTGGAGTTCATAATGACTGTATAAAGCGTAAACAAGTACGAGAGCCATCAGCCATGGATACCAAAAGTAACTTGAATTTTTCTCAAGAACTATATTCGACCATCGAGAAATCACGGAATAGCGTACTCAATCTAACTTGGAAGAAACATAAAGATAGAGGCAAAGTAAACACTAAGTAAGGTAAGCATACCAAAGTAAAGGCAAAACTCAAGTCACATTTTCTTGCAGCAACTATATTTGCATATGGACAAACCAGCAGCAGTAAAAATTATACAATTGAGTACGAGAACTTTACGACTGTAAGCGTTAAGTGTTACTACAAGCAAAAGTAAGTAGGTTGTAGTTACAATTGAGTACCTTCTGCAGAGACGGATCATATACCTACAAATAATATAATTTTTAATGAAAAACATATGACTGAAAACCTCGTAGAAATTATTTGACTCCAAGCTAACATTCTGGTCCTTTCAAAGCGTTTTCATGCTATCCGATTTGGTCTGATGTGAGACCCCAAATTCTAACCATTATTTCGCCTTGCGATGTGTTACCATATCATTATCATTCTGGAGCAAATAATATGGTTGTATTACGCTTTTCCCAAAATGCTATAAGATTTAAGATGTAGTGTGTATGTGTGCGTATCTTTTTCTTCTGTAAAAGAATATCATTTACATGATTAATGATGTTGTGGATTTGAAAACTTCTCTTATCGTTGGATCAACATCTCTTTGAATTACACGAGATCTCCTCCAATGGTTTGTTTTGACATTACTTCACAGACTCCAGAAAGGGATTTTGTATTGAAATTTTCTGCACTGGAGATCTATAACGAGACTGTCATGGACCTGTTAAATCGTAAATCTGGGCCTCTTCGACTTTTGGATGATCCCGAGGTATTTGGGGGGTTGGAAGTTCCAGATTTAGATGAATCCTTCATAATATCCACAGTTTAATTTCTTATATCTCAATGCAGAAAGAGAAAGGGATAATTGTTGAAAAGCTAGTTGAAGAAATAGCCAAAGACAGTTTGCATCTAAGAAGCTTAGTCGACATTTGTGAAGGTCTGCGGGCATAACTTAATCTTGCATTGTTTTAATGCTTAAATCTCTAACATTACAGCAATCACTTCCTATTTGCAGCTCAACGGCAAGTGGGAGAAACTGCCTTAAATAACACGAGCTCAAGGTCACATCAGATAATCAGGCTGGTGAGTTTAGTAGCGATTTTAATGGTTGATGGCTGAATATTTTTCCTTTTCTTTTGTTATTGGAGCATGTAAATAAATTTTCTTCTTTCAATTGTTACTTTTCTATCAAAGGATTGCGGTTCAGGCGTGACTGTAATATATTTCGTTATCAGTATGCATCAGCTCACATTATCAACACGCTATTGTGGATTTATCGTTTCCTTTTGATTTCAGACTGTAGAGAGTAGTCTACGAGAATCCTCCGGCCATGTTAAGTCTTATGTAGCCAATCTGGTATATTCTCCTTCTTTTCCTGTTATTAGACCAGCATATATAGAATTTAGTGGTGATAATGGTATTACTGGAAAATTTGCAGAATCTTGTGGACCTCGCAGGAAGTGAACGGTCCTCGCAAACGATTGTACGTGGTTTAAGACTTAAGGAAGGTTCTCATATTAACCGCAGCTTGCTGACACTAACGACTGTGATACGAAAACTCAGGTCAGCTTGCGGAAATACTAAGTTTAATGTGTGGGGACCCTACTCTTTCAAAGGACAAGTTATAAGTATACAAGTATTAGTTGCTTCTATCTCTTCCTTCGGAGCGGCATTTAGATTCAGTGTAGAAAGATCTTCTAACATGGTTCTGGAAAAATAAAAAGGATAATGATTGACAGTGGTTTATGATTGGTTTTTGATAAACAATTTGGTGAAAATGGTCCTCTCTAGGAGGAACCAATACCATTCCTAAAAAGAAACGAATCCTCATATAGAAAGCTAATATAATAGTTTGAGGGATAAAGCTAATCTTAAAATTATAAAGTATAGTTGGTGTTCAAGTATTAGTTATACTAAGGTGTTCTGATTAAAGATGTGGTGAAATGATCTTTGGGACATAATTTATATGTAAAAACAAAACATGGATAAAGCTAATCTTAAAATTATAAATTATAGCTGGTGTTCAAGTATTAGTTATACTAAGGTGTTCTGATTAAAGATGTGGTGAAATGATCTTTGGGGCATAATTTATATGTAAAAACAAAACTTGGGCAAGCCATGGAGATCTGTATGTCTACAGATCACTGCGTATGGACATCCTATCTATGGAGTAAAGGGCTCTACTCAATTTTTTGAATGGAATAACCTTACCCTAACGAGATCATTAATATAACGACTTGCAGGAGAAAGTAGACATGAAATGATGATCCAACATAATGGTTATAAAAAATGTACTGAGGATATCGCCTCCGAAGCGCCTCATTGCCTCATGAAGTTTTTCATACTGAGGCTAAATCTTAAAATCATTTTTTTGACCTTTTATTTGTTATTTTTTTTAGAAAATACTCCTTGGGGTTGGTTCAATAATGACTTCTAGAGTTGTTTTTGTAGAAATAAGATAAGGTGGAAAATATTGATATTCCAAAATTCTAATTATTACAAGCTTTACTGCTCTTTATATAACAGAGGGTCACTAAACTACTTCTATTACTTACTAATGTGGAACTAAATGAGGAGTATATATGTAGACACACTATATACTCCAACACCCCCCCTCACGTTGATACGAACATGCTCGTATAAAGGTGGATGACAAGAAGATAACAAATAGCTAGTCCCTCACAAAGATACAATCACTCCCTCACTAATAAAAAATTGAAGCTCCCCTTGTTAAACCTTCTTCCAGTGCAGCAGCAGAAATATTTTAAAACTTCACACATCACCCATAAAATCGGTGGCAGTAATATCCGACTTGCTATTTTTTCCACACGTGGTTTCGTAACCAAAAGTTGTGAAATCGACGGCAAAACATTTCTAAACTTCACACATCACCCATGAAATCGGTGGCAGTAATATCCGACTTGATAATTTTCCCACACGTGGTTTCGTAACCAAAAGTTGTGAAATCGGCGGCAGCTACCGACATCCTCATTTTCTCACGTAAGGATAATATAAATATCTAGAATAAATACTGAGGAAATAAAGATACTCAGGTAAAAGTGAAAAGACCGTAAAAGAGAGGATCAGTCGAGGAAGAGAGAATCACTAGAGGTAGAGATGATCACTCGAGAGAGGGAAAGAAAAAAAATACTCAAATAATAGATAATCACTCAAGAAAGAACGAATCACTCGAGGAATAGAAAAACACTCGAGGAAGAGATGACCGTGGTAGAAGGAATTCAATATCTTCACCCGGTCCATAGAAGAGATTGTAGCTCATAACAGAATATGATAGAAAAGATCACATTTAGTGATAGGAATATAAACCTCAAACTGCATTAGCGATGAAAGAAGAAGTAAAAAAATCATATTGATTCAAAGATAAATCACTAAAGAAATATAAATCACCAAGGCTTGTCAATACTTTTTTTTTTTTTTAAAAAGCTCGATTTTTAAACTACAGCTTGTGAACTATTCAAAAAAGAAATAAGATATTCACTAAAGGAAAAGAGAAAATCACTTTACGAAATAAAATTCGCTCGAGGTGTAATGAATCACTCAAGAAAAAGAAACGTCTCATGATCGTGGTGGAAGGTAGTTAACGCCTTCATCCGATCCAAAGAGAGAAATTGCATCTCGCGACAGGTACAAAAAAAATCACCTTTCACAAAAAACAAGAGATAATCGAGTCCATAATAGATATAGAGAGAGAGCTTAACTAATCAATCAGGTTAAACTAAGTTGATGGGGAAAATGAAAACAAAGCAAATTAGGGTTGCAGATTCACGAATACAAGACGTAGAAACTTGATGAAGAAGGGAAAGAAAATCTTAATATAATGGTTTAAGAAGACTTTATCAAAGATATGATAGAAAAAGTATACCAGATTATAGGATGTTGGAGTAATCCGGTAACGGCAATAACTGCCGCCGCGGAGCTAAGAAACTTTAGGTTGCCTTCAAGAACGTAACCGTTATGATATTCCAAGATTCTAATTATTACAAGCTTTATTGCTTTTTATATAACAGAGGGTCACTAAACTACTTCTATTACTAACCAATGTGGGACTAAAGGAGGAGTATATATGTAGACACACTATATACTTCAACAGTTTTTTCTTACCAATATTTACGGAAAAATATCATAATAGAAAAGTGAGGCTTGCACCTCATACTGCCTTCCACCTCACTAAGCACTCATCGCCTCTCGGCTTTCGCCCTTTTAACCTAGTCTAGCATAATATTAATCCTATTAGGTCATTATATACTGTATCACAATGCTCTTATTTATGTTATAATGTAATTATTGGTATCTTTCCCTGTACATCTAATCAATATCGCTTTTGGATTTGACATTGACACCCAAATGCTGTTTCGTTATGTAATTTGGTTTGTCTGCAGTGTTAGCAATGTATTGTTACTATATACATTTCATCATCAGTAGGCGTGCTTCCTTAACGTGCTTAATCTGCTTGCAGTGAAGGGAAAAAAAGTGCTCATATACCATATCGGGATTCAAAGCTTACACGAATATTACAGCCTTCACTAGGAGGGAACTCTAGGACAGCAATAATATGTACAATGAGTCCCGCTTTAAGTCATCTTGAGCAATCAAGGAACACACTCTCGTTTGCAAGTCGTGCGAAGGAAGTTATGAACAATGCTAGAGTAAACATGGTAAGCAACGATCTTGATATTCTTTATTCAGGATTTTCTTCTTCGACATACTACTCATTCTTGTGCATCTTTTCGTTTTTTTCTTTTAGTTATATATTGTCTCTTGAGATGTATTTCTTATATTTATACTCGAAAATATATTTCAAAGCACGCTTGTTGCATTTTAAATCACCAGCTAGGTTTGCCTGAAGATCCGTGGAAAAAACCATTTGACTAACTAGTCGATGCCTCATGGTTCTCAGTGCGTCCGACTTTAGTGACCCTGGATACATTTTATAAGAAACAACCTTGGAATAGCAGAATTTTCATCTCTACTTGAGTTTACTCCTGTATACATTTTCGACCTGTATTTCTTCATCTATTTCATTTAGTATCACCAACGTCCTTACAAAAAATTAGACGTTACTGAACTTTGAAACTAATGACCCATAAAGAACAACCTTTTTGTATTCACGGAAGTTGCTTGAATGATGATCACCAAAGTGAGTCCCACCAGTTTATGAGAGGCATACCGCTGCAATGTCGATGAAGCCCTGTTAAATGTCATACAAGGTCAACCCAAGTTCTACTGACGTGCTTATTGGTTTAATTACTTTAATTAAGAATAGACTTTGCTTTTTCTTTATGCTTATTTATGTTTTAGTTTCAAATTGGGACTAGAAAAGTCTATGCATTTATATTATTACTCTTTGTTTATGGACAGAGACGAATAGTTAGTCAATTGATAATATTAAGTATATTGCCTCCCATTCTACTTGCATTAAACTCTTCCTCCTTTCATTTGAAAGTATTGGGTTCTACTCAGACGCAAGTATACCAGTTGATTTCAACATTCCGTTTTAACTCTCTGTTTGAGATCCATCCGAATAATTTCCGAGTTCCTTTTTATTTTACTGGAAAATTTGGGAATGATTACATTCCGAGTTCCCACCAGCATGAATAAATAAACTATGGGAATGATTACATTGGGTCCTTAATTAGTGTCTTTCTCTAGATTAGTATTAGGGTTATAATAAGAGGATTCTGCCCATTTCTTTTTTGGTGGTTTTGTTTGAGTTAGTTTTGTTTTAGGGTTTTTGATTCATGAAGTTTGGGCTAGAGATCTTTGTAAAATAGTGAAAACTGGTTCTTATAAAAATTGGCATGAGAGTATCGTTCCTTCCTACGGTTCTTATTTGATATTCATAAGCTCTTTGAATGTTGGAGTATATAGTGTGTCTACACATATACTCCTCCTTTAGTCCCACATTGGTTAGTAATAGAAGTAGTTTAGTGACCCCTGCTATGTAAAGAGCAGTAAAGCTTGTAATAATTAGTATCTTGGAATATCAATATTTTCCTCCCAAAAAAAAATATAAATTGGGAGGAAAATATTAATATTCCAATATACTAATTATTACCCTAACATAGAGGGACATCGACCATATGCGCCTTATTAGCTTCATGGTAGGTTAGTCTTTGCTCACAACACAGCTAGATCGCATTGAAGAGGAAGTAAACAAATTATTGTGAGGTTCTGAAAGGCGAGGATTTTTGCTCTGTTTTGAGCGATACAAGTGGAGATATCTCTTTTATATTTATTGATGTATACGAGGTTATACCTTAAGTTGATTAGAGAAAGCTTACAGTGTTTGATTGATTAGAGAAAGCCTACAGTTTTTGGCGAGTACTCAGACGATTAGCTTGTTATATGAAGCTGGTGTATGATGAATATCGCAACGATGAGAACTTCACATTATTTAGAACGAGTAGCTGTATCCACACTACGGTGTATTGGTTTGATTTAGAATGTTTAAAATTTGTGAATTTTTTGTTTTCATTTGAGAGTAATACCATTGCACCAATTAAAACCTAGGCGTTAATTTTAATTTTTTTTAATGGTCTTAACCCAAAGATCCAAGCATCTCACCATGCTTCGAATAACCGGTCACCAAGTAGGTCTTTGCCCTCGTAGTCCATGATACTACTAGAGCCATCTTCGCCCTCAAATTATTTTTTGGCCATTTAACAGTATTTTAAACTTAAAAATCAATCAAATATAACATTATATTTGACTAGCAAATTATCCGGATTCACTTCTTTCGTAAAAAAAATCGAAGCTTTTTGCGGCAATGACATAATCAACTTGAGGTGAAAAAAATATCAAAATAAGGTTCTTATTTGATATCATCAAGAATTGAGCCTTAGACTCTTGGATTAGGAGCTCCACTATTTACCAATTGAGCTAACTTTTATTGATGTCATTAGAACAAAGAAAAATGTATATATATATTTAAAAATAATAATTATATACCTATATAGCCATTTTTTAACAAAATTCTTAGGGGGGCTCGCTCCCCCCCCCCTCCCCCCCTCTAAATAAATAAAGGGAGAGCTGATATGTTTTGGGTCGTCTAACTCACCCGTACAGGTCCCTAATTGGTGTATTTCTCTAGATTAGTATTGCGGTTAGTAGGCTATAGATAACAGGGTTTTGCGCCTTTCTTCTTTTGTGGATTTGTTTAATTTAGTGTTGTTTTAGGGTATTTGATTTATAAAGTTTGAGGTAGAAAGATCTTTGTAAAATTAGGGAAAGCTATCAAGAGCTCTAATTTTAAGTTTTATTAATTAGAAAGGTATTTCCATATGCTTCCGCCTACTAGTTGTTGTCGAAGAAAGCAAGGAGTTAGTAAACATAACACTTTCACGTGTTACAATAGAGAGAGGCTTGAAAATTACCACACCTAGACAAATCCTCGTGATTTTTTTAGCCATGTGGTAGCAACTGTTGTGCAATCCGAACGTGTGGACCCACCACAATGCCCACTTCATACAACGATATTGTTCCCACTTAAACATCGTTTGACACCGGTGTGGGGTTTTATCCTAAAAGGCCTCGTTGTGTTGAAGTGTTACGTCCCAACATGTATGTCACCACATGGGAGGGCTTTTATCCGATGTGAGACTATTAACTTGACTTGAACCGAGCCACTATTACCAACAATCTCCACCTTGGAGGGATTCGAGCTTCCGTGGTACACCATCTCGTTTGAGGTCCATATGCAACGTCTTAACTACTCCACCAGGCACCGGAGCACTGTGTTTTATCCGCATTTTTCAATGTGCAACGACTTATCTCCTCTACCCGAGGACCGCATTTTCTCCGCACTCTATGCTCCACCTTGAGCACACTCGTCGAGATAATGGATTACTCTCTCAGCCGAACCATCGGCTTTGATACCAATTGTTGCGCAATCCGAACGTGTGGACCCACCACAATGCCCACTTCATACAACGATATTGTCCCCACCTAAATGCCGTTGACACCGGTGTGTGGTTTTATTCTAATAGGCCTCGTTGTATTGAAGTGTTACGTCCCAACTTATATGTCACCGCATGGAAGGGATTTTATCCAATGTGGGACTATTAACTTGACTCAAACTGAGCCACTATTACCAACAGCAGCTCCATGGCGGGTCGCAACAATCTTTGATATTATTAACTCTGAATCAGTAGCTATACTATCACTTTGAAGAAGATACCATTTGTGAGTCAGTATTAAGTGTTGTTGAGTAATGCAATATTGACAGTCCGCGGGCCATTGACTCGGATACCTCTAGTTACAAAAAAAAGTAATGTAATATTGATGCTTGACAGATTTAATTTTGGACAAGCATCTTCATTAAGACTATTCTGTTGTATTTTTAGATCTTTACGGCCTAGATGCTTTCTGAACAACCTTGAAAATCAACTGCGTATGTACGAGATCTAGAAATTATAAGAGAAAGAGACAATACAAGAAAAAGGGGAGATCACAGGCCTTGTTTTTGTTTTTCTGTTGAAAGACTAATGAGTTATGTTTGGCCGGGTACAACAGTCTTATGAGAGTCTGGGAAGACCCCAATGCAAATGCTCCAAGAAAACCTAAGTACTAGTAAATGGGTCTTTAATGGTCTCAACCCAGGATCCTAGCATCTCACTTCGCTTCAAAGTTGGTGTCCTCAGGTGGCGACTTATCTTTCATTATGGGCAATTTCATACTATTCCCCCCGCTCTCTTATATATTTTTTCCCGAGTGTAGCCCTTTTTCCTTTGTGGCAATCTGCTGCCCACATGCAATTATTTTAAGTTACCTTTTTCTGAAGTGGCCATTTTTTCTGAAGTGGCCAATAAGATACACAAAAATAAGCAACTTATAACTTAATTAAGTCAAAAAGCAATTAAGTTAATGTGGAGACTCCAGAAATCTAGAGAGAAAATCTGGAGAAAAGAATGAAATTCTACGTACATGAAAATAGTGAATATGGGGTATTACTAGAATACTCCTGATAAGTTATAAATTTCCCACAATTCCTAAAACTGAATGAAGGGTCTTAGTTTCCTATGAAGATTTATTATTTTGAAGATGTTTGCCAACTGGTTCTGTGATAACCTGTCTGGTTGTCACAATGAATTTCGAACATAACATCAAGCGCTTTCAACGTGTTACAAACCTAAGTCAAACCACAGGAACAGGCCCTTAACTTCTAAATTGAATGAAAGCACCAATCAATTTCAGCTAAAAGTAACATAAACATTAGCTAAATTAGTGAAACATATACTATAAGGCACCAACCTCAACTTGCAGTTAGTGCTTCCCAACTTCAAAATATTTTATCAGACACTTTTCTCTCGAATGTCTTTATAGTGACGTTAGCCAATAGATTCTGTGATGACCTGTACTGGGTAGATATTTCGGGGATCTGCGATAAATGTACTGGGGTAGATGCAATGTCAAAAGTTATCTGGCTATAAGTATGGAGTTTATTAGCTTAGTTACAGAATATGGAACTTTATTAACGTACTACAGACCTAATCCTCATCATCCATAGTATATGCCCATTCCCAATGCTTGACTTATGTGTTTTAGTTATAATGTGATGAATAGTTGTCTGGCTACCTACCATAATGGAGTTTTATTACTTTTCTGCAAAGATATTGAACCCAGATCATATTGCACGTGGTATGTGTCAAATCCTTACAATTTGGTTTTTGGTATTATATTTAGCCACAGTTGTCTGTGACCAAATTCCACCAACAAATGTTAAATGTCGTGCCTTGGCCAGTAACCAGATTTTCACACTAGGAACTCTGAAAGGGTGCATCACTAATGTTAAGTACATCAATTAACTTAACGTGTTTCTTATGTTTCTTTTAATTATCAAGTGGTTCTCTCCAACCAACTACCGTCGTATGGTTGTATCGGCTATTAACTGGCCCGGCCTATAGATGTCCCATAGCTGGTAAGAATTCTGGCACACACTTGAAGAGAAGGTTAATACCTATTATCGCTATGAACATATGATCCATCCTCTCCACGTATTTACAGAGGGCACATCTCTTTTTCATCTAGACCCCTAGTAACGAAGTTTCCTATGTATGATTTTGACCGGGATATTGTTTAAAAAAAACTGTCATCTGTTACCAACTGTTTTCATTTTAGCTGTAACGCACGTAAGGTTGATCTAAGTAATTAGTTTTTTCTTATTCAAGCAAAAAATTTTAACATTTTTTCTCCCATCATTTAGGGATATGTCTCTATTATATACTTTGACTTATGCCCTTCTAAGCTTTAGTTCACTTAGTATGCTTATTGTTGATCTTTGCTTGATCAGGTTGTTGCGGAAAAGCAATTGGTGAAGCATTTGCAGAAAGAACTTGCTAGACTTGAAGCAGAGATGCGATCTCCAGAACCTTCGTCATCATCTTCATGCTTAAAATCCCAATTATTAGAAAAGGATTTGAAAATCCAACAGGTATGGCAATGCATCTCTTTTTGTAGATTGTAACAATAAAACTCCACTATCTTCTTGAATTTATCATGTTTCATTTAAAAACACTAACAATGAAAACAACTCTGATGGTAAAACTGTTTAGACATATACAAGACACAATATTTGTCTGGAGACCTAGACAGATATACAAAACTTCACTATCCTAGACAGATATAAAATTAGCAGGCAATTATATTGAGTTCTTCATCATAGAAATCACAATGATACAATAGAGCTCTGCCATCCTCTCAACTCTATATCGTTACAAAGAAACCGATTGTGTTCCCTTTTTATACGGAGGGAACTTTAGTGGATAACAAGAATTAGCCGAATCATGAAAATCTGAGCTACCACATTGGAATTAACAATAAAAAAAAAGAAATGAAATTCACATCCTTGGTACAAACATTTACATGAAAATTTGAAGTAAAAGGGAGAGTATTATGTTTAATTTGCTAGTGTAAATTATACTTGGAAGCAGAAATCAAAGTACATTACACTAGCATTCTTTCTTTCTCCACGGGTTTATTTAAAGAACACCTAGCTCTAATCGAGCTTGAAATACTACATAGATAATATGCTGAAGATCTGAAATTCTCCTGAAATACAAATATGCATGTTTTTCTTATAAACACATGGGATGCCCTCTGGGCAATTACTGTTTGGAGGTCTCCTACATAACTTTCTTTTTTTTTTGAACCAGAGGTTCATCGGGTTCATAATTTGTCACCACTCAGCCAACTACTCCCTTGGGCCCGTTTCAAACCCTCCAGTCCGCATGTCCCATTTAAGTCAGGATAGTTTCTGGTGGGAGGCCCGTGTTGGTGGTGGTTTGATTCCAGGACCTCTGCATCATGAGGCACTTTCCTTAGCCATTGCACCAACCCCCGGTGATTTGGAGGTCTCTCCTACTTCCTAACCCCTAGGTAGTATTTTAAACGCATCTCTTGGTCATCCATAAAACTGGGATTTCTACTTTCATGGGCCGAGCCCTGCACCTTGAATCGAGTTAAAAAAAACAACACATTTAAGAAAATTGTAAGATGGGAACCCCATCTACTTGTTTGTATGTTGGTTTTGTTTGAGGTAGATGCGTACATTAGTTGCATGTATTCACCTAATGTTCCTCCTCTGGTGGAACTTTTTATGTGAAGATGATGATAGAAGTGGAAGAGCTGAAGCGTGAGAGAGACCTTGCACAATGTGAGCTTGAATCAGAAAGAAAAAGTCTCAAGAAGCATAAGGTCCCCAGAATCTTCTCTTATATTTAGTGTTTGCCATATAGTGCAGGCATCCCATGAGATAACAGTACTCTTTTGCATCTGGCTATCGTTCAGTGTCACCAAGAAACATATCATGGGTTTATTATGCACATCTTGATGAACGTTCACCTACGTCAGATATGGGAAAGAGATTTGTGCTGTTATCTCACATAAAAGGTCAAAAAAAATAAAAATTGTGTTTATCTTTATACTCATGTAGCTTCTGTTAATTGACAATTTTCAGGGTGTAACACTATTCGATTCTGCTCATGATGTAGCCAAATGTCTCTCTTTTTCCACCGAGAATGTGCCCCTTCTAGTTGACACAAGAAACAAATTGGCAAATAATGAAATATTGAGGCGATCAGTTACTTCTACAGATCCTTCTATGTTTGTCCATGAAATCCGAAAGCTCGAACAACGACAGAGGCAGCTTGGTGAAGAAGCAAATCAAGCACTAGAAGTACTTCACAAGGAGGTCGCTTCTCACAGATTGGGAGGCCAAGATGCCGCAGCAACGGTCGCAAAGCTTCTAGCAGAGATTAAGGATATGCAGGTTCTTACTTCAACTAACGAGGAGATCGATATTCTAGAAAATACAAATCTTAAAGATGAGCTTACGCGATTGAACTCTCAGGGAAGCACCATTGCCACTTTAGAAATGAAACTAGAAAATGTTCAAAAATCTATAGACGAGCTGATGATGTCTGTTCCAAATAAGAATGAATCTCCCGGCTCTACAACCCAGTCGTGGAAAAAGAAAATTATGCCTTTCCCTTTAAGAAATAACACAAATAGGACACGTAGACGATCCCCACGCTCACTTATGTCTTCATCTCGGAAGATTCTGGATTCTGAGCAAGAAAATAAGTTCCCACAGAATGAGACAATGCTGGAAAATACACCTTGCAAAGCTACTCCACCAATGGGTGATGGTGACGGTGATGGAATGTCGTCAAGGGAGAATACACCGGGATCACGAAAGCCAAATTCCGTTAAGTTAAAGAAAATACAGGAGATGTTTAAGAATGCTGCTGAAGATAACATAAGGAGCATAAGCACTTATGTGACAGACTTGAAAGAGAGGGTGGCGAAACTACAATACCAAAAGCAACTTCTTGTATGCCAGGTGAGTAACTTAAAATTTCTCTTATATGTTTTGTGAAGTGATATATATATGATTGTACTTTTCTTGATTATGCAGTATTTTATGCTTATCCATTTCAATTGTAGGACTATGGCAAATGCATTGAAAGCCAAAATCACAGGTGATTCACACCTCAAAGTTTGAGGATGTTACTAAACTTTAAGAATTAAATACAGTTATATAAGTTTGATAGTAAAGATCTTCTTGATTGGTAATGTTATAAGTTCTGCCCATTTAAAGATGGGCCAACTATTGGAACAGTCTGGGCCAGAAGGTATCTTTTTCACGTCTTTCAGAGACATGAAAATCAATATCTTCTGATTGTTGTAAAGTGTCCCTGGAATAAACATAATAGGCTCACAATGTACACTTTGGGAGAGGATGCACACTTTTGGATCATTGATCTCCATTATGGCCCTTGGTCATGAGATTTGAGAGAGAGAGAGTATATAGTCCTATTATTGGATGACCAGTGGTCTCTATAGATATCTCATAATAAACTATTGATTCATATCCCTGTGTTTATTGGCAAGGCAGATCAAAAGGCATTCGTGTTATTCCGTCTTAAGAAATTTTATCTTTTTTCTTAGACTAATGCCCTCTTTGGAGACCTTCAGGCATGGTATTTGAGAGAAAATGGGAGTAATCAATCCTGTTGGATGGCCACTACGTTTTCATCCGCCCTAGAAAAAACACTGCCCTAAAGCAATGCTGCAGATATAGGTACTTTGATTTTGGCATGTTATAACATTCATAAAATGTAAAATGAAATTATGGGTAGAAGCATGGTACATACTATTGTGGCTCTATCAGCATGGTTATTAGATCGTACTATACACGACGCCTGTCATACGTATGAATCGAACGGCTCATTTTGTGTATGTCTCATACAATTACAATGTAGTATATTGTATTATACAGGAAAATCACTAATTTGGGGTAATTTCCTGTAAACGTTTATTATCTTCGATTATCGACACAATTATCATTTACCAAAAGACCTTCTCTAGGAAGATCAAATTTCGTGTAAACATTTTTATTTTATTTTTTTAATTTTAATTTTTAATTTTTTTTTTTTAATGTCCGGAAGTTCGTTGGGTTCATCATATTTCACATTCTCCTAACTAGTCTCCCGGGGCTCGCCACGGTACCTCCGCCGCACGCTCCATTTTAACTGCAGGCCCGGCCATGGGGGTGTGCGACAGTATAGGGCCAAAAAAAAAAGGGTCCAAAGAAAAAAAAAATTGCCTATAGCCCAAAGAAAAAATAAAAATAAAATAAACCCAACCCAGTTAAAATTTGACCACAAATCCAAATCCATTATTCAACTTACAACTTACTAGTTACAAGGCCCAGTCACAAACCAAATACCCAAACCCAACTTCTCTTAATCTTTCAAGTAAAATAATTTCAAGTAAAAAAGGCCCATTTTAATTCTTCGCATAGGGCCTTCAAAAAGCCAGGGCCGGCCTGATTTTAAGTCAAGATAAATCTTGGCGGATGACCCCCCGGTGTTGGGTTTCGAACTCGTGACCACTCACTGAAAGAGTTCCAACAAAATTTAAAATGTGCCTTTCTCCATTGAAGATCAAATTTCTTTTTTCAGGTTCTCAAAAAAAAATTCACTTTGACATGAGGAGGCTCTTTATGCGAGAACTCTTTAAAAACATTCTTCTGCGGGAAAATTAAATATTTTTCTTTTAGCAATAATTTTTCACTGGTCAGTCATCTGTCATTAATTTTCTAGGGAAACTATCATGAATTCCTAATTTCCCTTTGGAACTCTAATGGGTACTTTCAAAAAAAATATAATGGGTACTGTTCATTGCCGTGTTTGGGTGAATTGGGAAGTGGGTTATGATCATTGGACTCTTTACAAGTGTTTGGACATATAAGAAATGTAATCTAACTATATCTATATGTTTCCTTAATTATGTAATCTATACTTGCTTTTCAAAAATTCTCCATATCACAATATACACAATTCACAATGCGCGATATGGTCTATGCTATGTGAATTGACCACTTTGCAGCTTTGCCTGTCTTTGGTTTTAATACTTATCCGATAATAACTTTACAAGTATCAATTATTTTATAACTTAAGTCCTTTTTACTGTTTTAGGTGTTGGAGCTGGAAGACAATAAAGGTTCAGGTTATGAAACAAGCGTGCCGGAGTATTGTCCCATTCCATGGCACTTAGTATTTGAGGACCAGAGAAAGCAGATTATCATGCTGTGGCATTTGTGCCATGTGTCGATAGTACATCGTACACAATTCTATATGTTATTCAAAGGGTCCCAGGATGATCAGATGTACTTGGAAGTTGAGCTGAGAAGATTGACATGGTTGGAGCAACAGTTGGCTGAGGTTGGCAATGCAAGCCCGGCCTTACTAGGGGATGAACCTGCGAGCTCAGTTGCTTCATGGTATTTCAATCTGTTCTTTTTTACTATATACTGTTGCTCATTAATACTCCATATAACTAGTGTTGCTCTGGTTGCCGCAGGGCCGGGGATTGCCCAAAGCGACCAAAGCATTTGTTTTGGGCTTCCACTAATTTGGGGCCTCCAAATTATTATTTTTAGTATCTTTAGTATTATTTTTTTGAGTACTTGATATTCTTTTTTAAATGTAAATGGGGCCTCATTTTAATGGTTGGCTTTAGGCCTCCCAAACCCTAACCCCCGGCACTGGGTTGCCGTTGGTATCGTGGTTTTAGAAGAAAAAAAGAACACTGATCATTAGGTTATAACTGTGATTTGTGTTCTACCTAGTGCAATGGCGCCTGCCTTTTGTCTACCAACTTTTCCTTTTCATCTTTATCTCAGTCTTCTTCCCCTCGCACTCACCTTTTTTCTTTTGTTGATGTTTTGCACTTGTTATTTCTCAGTGAAATAAAAACACTTCTTTTCCTGTTTGTTAAAATTTCAAATCTCAAATACACGTGTACCATAAACAGTCTGAATGTCGGCCTTCCTTCTGGCTATTTAGTTGTCTTCAATGATCTGACCTTGTTCTGGACCAGTCCAACGGGCGAGGGTAGTAATTGACAAGTAGCACCTTGGATTAAATTCGAATTCTGACTTAGATATATAAAATCTAAACTAGATAGTCGAGAATGGTAACCAGATATTGGAATTGTTAATTTCCTTCAAGATATTATGTTATGCTTTTATTATTCATTAGATCTATCTTTCTAATTAAATGTATGGGAGTTAAGCTTTATGTCCATCACAAGAGTATTTTATGTCCTGCAGCATCAGGACTTTGAAGCAAGAAAGAGAACAGCTTGCAAAGAGGGTGAGCTCAAGATTGAGTTCAGAGGAGCTTGAAATGCTTTACATGAAATGGGAAATCCCACCAGGAGGGAAGCAGAGGAGACTGCAATTGGTCAACAGGCTCTGGACAGACCCACACAATATGCAACACATACAAGATAGCGCCCAGGTTGTTGCAAAGCTTGTAGGTTTCTGTGAATCTGACCAACAAGCATCTAGGGAGATGTTTGCACTTAACTTTGTTTTACCTACGGATAAAAAATCTTGGATGGGTTGGAACCTGATCTCAAACTTACTGAATTTGTAAAAAGAAATCAATAAAAATGTGTTTTTTTCTTCTCTTAGCATTTTTGATGTAGAGTTACTTTTTCACCAAAAACATTCGTTTGTATATGTGGCTACTTTGTATCTACAATTCTATATGGGTTCTTTCTTAAAAAGTCATTTTCTTTTTACTGAGAATTTTGAATTATTGGAATGTAAAGGTGCCTTCTTCCCTTGTCCAGGTTTGCTCATATCATCTTTGGTGACTCCTCGGTTGATACAGGAAACAACAATTACATTGACATCAAGCAGATTATAAACCATACGGGCAAAACGGGTATTTTGATGGTCCTACTGGACGATTCTCTGATGGCCGTGTGATTGTGGATTTTATCAGTAATTACAAATTTAAAAAATTTCTTCCTTTTTGCTGTTGTTGTGATTATTGCATGGAATGGATACACTGGACAGTGTATGAGTACAGTGATTTAATGTAAATTTTGGACATCTTGTTAAGTATATATTTTGAAATACTATTGATGCAGTGGAATACGCAAAATTACCAATGATTCCTCCATTTTTACGACCTTCAAGTGACTTCAGTTTTGGTGCAAATTTTGCGTCTGGTGGAACTGGGATTCTATCTGAAACAAATAAGGGGCTGGTAAGAATTCTACGAGAATGTTGACTATCTGTAACTTTATACGTTGATGGTCTGTAACTTTGTAATATGTTGTGATTCAGGTGATTGATCTTCAGACACAACTAAAGAATTTTGACGAGGTGCAAAAGTCTTTGGCAAACGAGTTGGGTGATGTGAGAACAGAAGAATTGATTGCAGACGCAGTATATTTATTTAGTATTGGAAGTAACGATTATATGGGTGGTTACTTAGGCAACCCGAAAATGCAAGAGTTATACCCTCTTGAAGAATTTGTGGCAATGGTGATTGGGAATTTGACGAAAGCAATGCAACTATGTGTTTTCTTTTCCTTCTATCGATTGAATATAATTTGCTTATTTGTCAGACAAAATGTACATGTTATACTATCTAGAGGTATGCAGAGACGCCTAACCCAGTAGAGGTGATGGTTGTATGCGTTGCAGGTATTATATGAGAAAGGAGGGAGAAAATTCTGTTTTTCAGCTTGTGCCCATTGGGTTGTTTACCAGCCTTGAGCCTTGAACACTAACACCAAAGGAGGAGGATGTTTTGAACAAGCTTCTGCACTTGCATTAGCGCATAATAACGCTTTATCCTCTGTTTTGGTAGCCTTAGAACATGTATTTAAGGGGTTTAAATACAGCAACTCCAATTTCTACAATTGGCTCATTGACAGATTACAACACCCATCTAAGTTCGGTACATACAACCGAATCTATTTCCTCACCTAAGTTCGGTACGTACGACCAAATCTATTTTCTTTTGTAGTATTAAACATTATGGGTATAATCGCGGGAGTTTATTTAATTGTGGTTTCTGATGAGTAGGTTTTAAAAGATGGAACTAATGCTTGTTGCGGGGCAGGACCCTTTCGGGACATATTTAGCTGTGGAGGGACTAAGGGGGTGAACAAATACGAAGTATGCGACAACCCCGATGATTATGTTTGGTGGGACTCATTCCATCCCACCGAGAGGATCCATGAGTTTTTCGCTAAAGCGTGTTGGAATGGACCTCGTTCTTTGGTAGGTCCATACAGTCTCGAAAACCTCTTCTTCAATCAGGAAAAGCTCACCATTGCAGATATAGTTGATGTTCCCGCGAAAGAGCAAATGTCTTAACTCATGGTTATGTTTGTGACCGTATAACAAATTGTAATCACCAAAATGATTTGTGAAACTTGAGAAATTTCGAGATTTTCCTTACATTTGATTAGCAATTTCCGAAAGAACCCGTTCAAAATCATCATGTTTCCAATGTATTGTGTTAGGAGAGTGTTACAGCATCTGTAGTCAACTCCCTAAATATTAGTTAATGTTTATGGCTTAATTGACAAATAAAAGCCAATTTTTTTTCTACGATATTGGACTCCTCAAAAATTACTTGCCAAATGCCCGTAATCTTTCCCATATTGGAGAGTGAAATAAGTAGTCAAAATTGGAGAGACAAAATGACTTTAAGCCATTTGACTTTAAATTGAAGAGTCAAATGTAGGTGTTTTATAGGGATTTGGCTTCAAATTTATTTTCAAGAGCCGACTATAGAGGCTCTTAACAAACAAATTTACCAAACGGCTCATGGGCCGAGTTGGACTCCTCTTGTGCCATAAATGCTTTCCTGAACAATGAGGCCCTTGGAGGCTTAAATCATCCTGGGATAACAACAAAATAAGGCTCCAATCCATAAGATTATTCCACAACTAGAGGGAAGCAAATTTATCGGCTGACGAAGCTTCAAAACAGGGAAATTCTCCCAAATGGCACTAAAGAAATATTCACCAGCCTCCCCTCATTCATTCGATGTATTGAGGATCCAAGTAGGGAATATTTTAGACTTTTTTGATGATGTTGTTATTTGTTTTTTTCTTCTATTTTCTCTTTTTTTTGGAGGTTTTCTCCATTTTCTCCTTATATCTCTCTTTCTTTTTAATATACGAGCAATTACGTGCAAACGCATTGCTCATGGGAATAAAAGTGGGGTTTAGGTAATGTTTTGTCACTTAACTTAATGAATATTTGTGGAACAATATTGGTATAGTGTGATGAACGATATTAACACTATAATAATCTAAGATTAGGGTTCACATTAATATAATCATGAAATTCTTGTTAGCTACTTATCACAAATGTTAGGTTTTGTGGCTCCAAGGAATAGGAAGAAAATTATATATATATTTTTTGGTTCATGTTCGAAAATGATATTTCCCCATTCAAGCAAAAGAGTCACACTTGACTCTGTTCGAACAAGAAATATCTCTATTCGAACAGAGATCGGCAGTAACTTGTTTTGGGCGTGGAAAATGTCTCGTGATACATAATTTGAAGATGTCTTGTATTCTAGGTTTCTTATGTTATTAAAGAGACCTAGGGGGTCTTGAAAGACTCAGCTCTAACCTAGTAGAGATGTAGCTTCCATAACTAAGTTTTGTAGAGAGAGGGGTCTTTGTAAGGTTGTAGAAGTTGGAGAGTTCTCTTGGGAGTTTGATGAAGAGAGTGGAATAAACTGTCCGATGCCAAGCTATGATGTGAATCGAAGGTTGGAGAAGAGAGAGATGGTTCAAGAAGAGCTAATCAACGACGGGGAAAAATAACGATTGTTCGAAGACGATGGTTCGTGTAGAAGCAGTTATGGTATGAACTCGAATCTTGTTCGAGGAAGTTCACCGGAGCTCGTGGGACGAGCGAGGATCGAAGTTTGAAAAGGGTTTTTTCAAAGTTCTGTTCGAATAGACTATTTGTCTGTTCGAATAGAAGAGGCAGAGATAAGTTTGTTCGAATAGACATTATGTTTATTTGAATAGAAGTCATGTCTGTTCGAACAAACTATTTGTCTGTTTGAACAGAATACTCAAAACCCACTTTGTTCGAATAGACTGAGAGTCTGTTCGAACAAACTTAGTAAAGTTTGTTTTAGAAGTTCGTTATGGAGGAGTTGGTGTGTCTCGTGATCCGTACTTTGAGTTCATCTTTATGTAATGACTTCCCATGTTTATAAGGGAGTCTTAGGTTATTTTGTTAGCCTATCTTGGTGAGTTTAATTCCAGAGAAACCTAGGGTTTGAAGAAACTACATTAAAGCTAGAGAAAGCTTGAAAGATCATTGTAACCTATTTGATTATCATAGTGATTGATCGGGGAGTGGTTTTTATCTGCAAGGGTTTTCTACTTCCCTCCTATGGGAATTCTTGTGTCCTTATTGTTCTTGCTTGATTGTTTCTTCTGTTAGGGCTTATTCTGCGTATCTTTCTTGTCAAAGAAGAGAGAGTAGCTACCTCAATTCTCAACAGAAGTTTCGTTCGAGATAGGTCGTAGCAGTTTCCGATGAGGTTGAGGTAACTAATTTAGATTTTTTGATGGTAAACTTGATTTTTTGTATACCTAGAAAGTCTATGTGAGTTCGTTTGTAAGGTTAGAGATCTCAAAGTGTAATGAGATCTTTTAAGAGCTTGCAACGGTTTCTCGGATACATAATGAATTCATGGGTTTGGTGGGTGTGGACATAGCCCTTCAGGATGAACCACGGTAAATCTTGTGTTGTGTGTATTTGGTTTATTTCTTATTTCTTGTTGCGATTGTATGTCATGCTTAACATGATAAAGCCAAACGTCTGCGAGGGATGTATTCCGCTCGGTTCCCTTACATGAAAATCATAAATAATTTGGGGAATAAAACATATGAAGTTATGAGAAGAGAAAAATACCTTTGATGTGTTTAAAGTGTTGAAGATGAAGGAACCTTTAATGTGTTTTGAGTTGCTGGAGAGGGAAAAAAGCTAAAGTAGGGTTTCAACTGACTTATTTCAATATGATAAAGGGAAAAGATTTAAAGACACTTAAAAACCAAATACTCAAGTCTCACTCAATACCAACCACTCATCTCTATTAGATGAGTGGCTCTCAAAATTGGTTATTTGCTATATAGGAAATGAGGTAAAAAATATTTTGGTCCTAGCTGCCCCACTTCCTCTCTCTTCCCCTCTAGCTGGCAGTCACATCGTATTTCTCTTTCTCCTCTCTTGATTTTCAAATTCGAATAAATTGGTTCTCATATCACTCTCTCGCCCATACCATTCTCTCACTCCCTCTCTCTTTCTTGCAATTTTTGCCATTAAATGTGAAATTCTTCTCTCTAAAGAACTGCGATAGCTACAGTAATAGAAGAAAGTAGGAGAAGACTCTTATTCCACAGGTATTTTATTACCCTTATCTCTCTCAAAGTTAGACACAGTAGTATTCCCTACCTGCTTTGTATGGAATGTTGTGAAATTGTAATTGTTAGGATTAGTAATCCTTTGTGTAATCCAATTTTGGTCTCCCCATGCAATTTGTCTTTCATTGATTACCTGTGTATGAATTTCTGGTAATGCATCATTCGACAATATTTTAAGCGTAAGTCTCAGTGGACACTAAAGAATTGTTGAAATCGACAATATTAGTTGTACAATTCCTCACATGCACTATCGTAATTGTCGATCTCGACAATATTATATATGGAAGCTTCGCACACTAACTACATTGTCGAACTCGACAATAGTTTACATGCAAGTCTTCACATAAAGGAGTATATTGTCGAACTCAACAATATTACTTTTGTTTTCGGCTTGTTTTAGGTTACCCCATACGTTGTAAGCATATTTTCTTAAGGCATTTCAATTTCATAGGGTTCTACTTATATTATTTCAGAGGCCTGATAATGGTGTTTAGTTTTTTGAATTAGGTCCATAAATTATTGTGTGCGTGCTTTGCCATAGAGGAGTCAGAGAATTACGATAGTGTCCACATCCCAGTTTCTTCGCCAACTCACAAAGAAATCTATCCAGTACTGTAAGAAGTTGAAGCAGAAGAAGCGAGGCAAGCTAAAATTGAGTGAGAATTAAAATTTGGACAACTAGAAAATGAGTTCTGGGCAGAACAAGATTCAACATATTTTAATTTACTGCGTAAGAGGCCTGATTACGATTCTTCAGATAGGTGCCAAAGGGGTTAATATAGCTGGGAAGAATGTCAATGTAACTTGATTTTCGGATAGGACTATGTGTTAGAAGTTTATGATGTAGAACGAGTTTTTATGGGGTGATTGTTTACATTTTGTATTCCCTCTTTTGTAGCATGTGATGTAATGAAGGCTTTTGAAATGAAATAAACATGCATTGGATATTACTTGTGTTTTGTTTGTGATATTTTGTTAAATTACTTACAACTCACAATCGTTTATTTTATGTGTCAACTTGTTAGTGAAATCGACAATGGAAGACTCCATAGATGAAAATTGGACTAAAGTTATTCGTGGCGAGTCCCCAGAAGGTCTAAAAATGAATGTATTATAGACCCGTTGTTGGCGGAAGCCCCATACGAGGGTCAACATTTTGATATTATTGAGGACGCACGTTTATGGTACGAACAATATGGAAGAGGGCAGGGCTTCTCCACTAAGATACGTAATTCTACTAAGCGTTCGAGATCGGATGATATAGGCAAAGCCCACTTCTATTGTATGAGCAAAGTACCCAACCAACGCAGTAGAAACGTTGATAATAACAGGAGACCCGACAGGAAGGACGAAAAACCCGACATGCCTATCCCAATTTTACCCCCAATGACAACAACTCTTTTTGCTATTTTACCAACAATAAAGGGAGATGAGTGTTATTGAGCACCACAAACAATACCTGATCTCCCCAGCAAACCTCTATGTCAGTATAACAATGTGTATAGTCACGAAACTGACAACTGTTACTCTCTCATTCAAATCTTTCGTCGCATCCTTTTAGTAGGAAGGCTTCATAATTATGTCCTCGACATCCAAAAGTTCCTCGAGGATGAGACAAAAAATAGAGATGTTGAGCAGAATTAAAGCCAAGGGCAAGCTCGCCACCTGTATATGATCAAAATTGAAAAAGGAAAGAAAAGGAAACATTCGTATAATTGCTTGTCATCGATGCTGAGTCCAAATATTTAGGTATTTTAGGACAAAGTTGTTTATATTCGATCAAAGAAGTACCTTCTACATATTTTTTGGCATTAAGATTTTCAACAGATCATGGAATCTTCAAAATCAAGGGTTGTCAAACAGTTGCACGTATGTGCGAGAATACAACCACCAACACTCATACAATAAAACTTCTCAAAGCATACCAACTACAGTAGGAAATACACGCCACATTATTGTAGCATGACATCGAAATAATCGAATCCATTAAACTTGATGGTCCAGGGTGCCACACCTTCATCTGCTCCAAGCTATCAACCGACGAAAAAGAAGCTATGGTCCAGCTACTTAAGAAAAATAATAACATTTTTGCACGGACTTTCCAAGAAATGCCTAACATTGATCCATCAATTGTATGTCACAGACTGAACCTCCTTCCAGACAGCAGAGCAGTCATACAGAAATGTTGAATCTTAGCTCCCCGCCTCGTGAAGCCGTGAACAAAGAAATTAATAAACTCCTCCGTGTAGGATTTATTCGAGAAGCCAAATCTCCAAGTGGACTTCTAACATCGTAGTAGTCCCAAAGAAAAATGAAAAGATCAGGGTTTGCGTTGACTTCACATAACCCAACAAGTTTATATCCAAGGATTGTTTTCTGCTAGCACTGATTCCACAACTCCTCGACTCCGTCGTAGGGCGCGAGTTTCTTTCCATGATGGATGCAGCCTCCGGCTACAATCATGTTTTACTCACCGAAGACGGTCAAGAAAAAATAACCTTCATTACATAAAGAGGTCTCTACTACTACACAGTAATGCCTTTTGGGTTAAAGAATGCAGAAGCTACTTACCAAAGGCTTGTCACAAAAATGTTCAAAGTTCACCTAGGCACAATCATGGAAGTCTACATTGACGATATGATCTGCAAAAGCATATAGTGCGAAGATCATTCCAGCAACCTCCAAACCATCTTTGATATCCTTCGCAAATACCAGATTAAATGAAATCAAAAGAAATGCCAATTCGGAGTGGCATCTGGCAAGTTTCTAGGACACCTGGTAAGCAAAAGAGGAATCGAAATCAATCATGCGCAAATCAAAGCACTCATTGCAATACCATCTCCACGAACAAAGAAAGATGCCCAAAATTTTGTAGGCAAGATCGCCGCTCTTCACAGATTCATCTCCAAGTCATCTGATCGATGCAACGTGAAAAATGGTTGATTATGCAGCCCTGGTTGAAGAAAAAATAAGCAAATTCAAATACGCATCGATCTCTTACTTACCTCGACAAGAAAATTGGCATGCCGATGCATTAGCTTACATCGGTATCGGTGCCATACTGAGAGACAGTGAAAAAAGATCTTTAGAGATCAAAATCATTGAGCATTCCAGTCACGATATACTGTAAACACTACATGTTACCATTGTTAAAGATAAAGACTCTGAAGACTGGAGAATACCATTTTATGCATACCTCAACTCCAATATTCTTCCCAGTAACAAAGAAGAAGCCCGTTCACTTTTGTCCAAGTGCTCCAGCTTCACAGCTCAAGATAAAATCTTATATCTCATCACCGGAGGAGAACCCCTTATTGAATGCATTTCTCAAAAACAAGCCCAAATCAAAATCAGAGAACTCCACGAAGGTATATGTGAAGTCCATGTTTCGGGAAGATCATTAGCCCAACGGGCGTTCACCCAAGGAATCTACTCGCCGAAGATGAGACAAGATTGTGAAGAATTGGTGCATAAATACTATAAATGCCAAATCCACGCTCAAGACATCAAAAGTCCAGCCCTTGACTTGCATATTGACAATGTCCTCTGGCCATTCAAACGATGGGGAATCGACAAAATTGGACTTTTCCATCCAGCATCGGGAACTCGAAGATTCGTCCTAGTCTCTACTGATTACTTCACAAAATAGGTCGAAGTTGTTCCCCTATGTCATATTGATGAAAATGAAGTCATCAAGTTCCTTTGGGAGTATATAATCACTAGGCTTGACTGCCGATAAATAATACGCTCCGTTATTGACAAGCAATTTATCAATGCAAAAGTCCTCGCTTTCCTCCACAAATACAAAATACATAATATAAATATAAACTCACCATATTACCAAACTTACACATTGTTGAGCATTGTAGGTGAGTAGGGGTCAATTTTAATGGAGAAATCAAACAACCCCAAATCAAAAAGCTCCCATCTTTACCACTAAAATCAAAAATAAAAACTACCCAAACTCTTAAATCACCATTACAGCTAAACAAACCAAAAAACATAACACATACATCAATACTAACCTCCCTTGGTGATACAAAGCCCAAACTCAAGTATAATTTTGCAAAGATCAGACCCAAGTTTAGGACAATTCATAGTTATCACACATGGTTCACCATCTTTCTTCCCTTTTTGAATCACAACTACTTGGTCATTTGGTACCTATAAAAAGGATTTAAATGTAAGTGTAACCAGAGAGAAGGGAATAAGAGAAGTGAACTCAGTAGTTTAGGAGACTTACCTAGCTTTAGCAACATGCCTACCTAGCAGACCTAGCTCCCTTTGCCCCCAAACCACCGGAAGACTCATGCTTTTCCTGATTTCACACGTTGAGCTTTGTTTTCTGATCCTCGATGGCACTTTAAAAAAAGACAATATGAACAAAAGAGTACGAAAGAACATTAAAGAGTACGAAAGAGTAGTTTAGAAGCAGCATACCGATCGGCCTACCTCTTTTCTTTATTGCATAACTAGAACACCACCTTGCATAACTAGAAGAATTCTTCAAAAGATCTATATGAGTAAAATTTAATACTACTATATGAGTCACTTAAGTTTTAGTATCCTATATTTTTGAGAACTCTTATATACTCCCCATATCAGTCCTATTCTACCTGAATAAACTCACGTATCTATTGAAAGGAGTATTTGTATGTAAAAAGTATTATCGAAGTTTTCATAGTAAAGAAAATCAGCATTCCGTGAATGTTCAATTCAACCCTATAGTTTTTAGAATTCTTCGAATTCTTCTAGTTTTAATACTTCTTCGATTTACTCAAATTCTTAAATACTCCCCATATCAGTCCTATTCTGCCTGAATAAATGGACGTTTCTATTTAAAGGTGTGAATGTCTCAAAAAGAAATTTGTTGTAGTTTTTGTTAAGAAAAACTGGCAATACAGGTCTTTTTTATGGATTTTAGCATCTAACATGAGTTCAGAGGTAAAGAATAACTTATTCTTAAAGAGTAGTATGAGCCTGCGGTATTATGAGAGCTTGCTAACACATATCAATACCATAGCTCAAAAAGTTTTGATTTGAGTTTAGTATTCCTAAATTTGGTAGTAGAAGGAATTAAGACAAAGTGGTGAGTTGAGTTTAGTATTCCTAAAATATGTTAATATAAGAAATTAAGACAAAGTGGTGAGTTTAGTATTCCTAATATTTCATAGTAGAAGGAATTAAGACAAAGTGGTGAGTTGAGTTTAGTATTCCTAAAATCTCAATACCATAGCTCAAAAAGTGCGTACGACATTCCTAGCTTTTGGTTTCGCTGTCTTCTAAGCTACTTCTTGGCTCTTTTTTAACTACGGCACTAGCTCCTTGACCCCTAAACTACTTTTACGCCCCTTCTATATACAGCGGAAAAGCGCCCACCTCCTTTCTTCGTACGCATGTTCGAACTCCTACTTTTCACTTTTTTTTAAACAGCAAGAAATATATATATATATATTTTTTTTTTGTAGTTTAGAGAGAAGTTAAGCTTTAAAAATGAGCTATGTCTAATCTAACGCTTTCTTTTAGGAGCTATGTCTAACGCTAGCTCAATACCTATTCTAAAAGAAAGCTTTAAACTCGCAACTCTGAGCTACTTGAAAGGTTACCCACTACGTGGGTTTACTCTTCTTTCTTCCTTATTCTATCTCAAAGAACCTATTCTTTTGCTAAACTACCTTCTGGCTCGCCGTACGCAAGTTCAGCTCCTACTAGTTTTGAGTCTATTCTACTCTCCGACTCCCTTTGGCTTCTGATAACTTTAGCAACCTATTTTTAAAGCTAGCTCGTAATTTAGGACCCTACCTATTCTTGTGCTTTTGCTTTTCTTCGTACACAAGTGAACTCTTTTCTTTAATCAGGTTTTTTTTAGCCCCTTCTATATACATAGACGGCCTTTATCTTTCTTTCGATCAAGTCAACGATGTTTTACGGTGAGAAAGCCATTGGGCCAAAAATATACATTACGGTGAGTTTTGGCTAGGAACGGAGTTGACCAGAGTCCTTATAAGCACCTTGCCTTTACATAACCTAATCATCATAGGCTCAAGATAAATCTTCAGGCAACGATTTTTTGATCTTTTGCCTTCCCTAGCATAGCAAATTGACAACCTAGGATCCTTGGCTGCTGACTCACAGGTTGGTTTCAGAAGATGCTAGTGGTTGGGTTCAGAAGATGCTAGTGGCATTGCTTGCAGTGGGGTATTCTTCTTGTTGCCCGTAGTGCGTACAAAGATCTCACTATGACTATAGCTGCACTAAGCCTATATAGTTATAGATCAGTGTCGGCCAAGGATCCTTCCAGTCTTACTTTGCATTCACGAGATGCTGAGCTACTTAAAACCTAGGCATATACATTGCCGGCTCTTTTCCGCCGGTCTCCCATACTTGTCAATCTGGGCACCAAAAATAGATAGGCTTGTGATCGATTATAAACCGACGTCTTAAAAGACCCGCAAGCGCACGGTGTACCGTTAAGTACAAGGGTAAGCAGGGTCGTATCCCAAGAGACTTGTGGTGCGAATTATACATCGAGCTACTAGTTTTATCCAATAACAATGAGTTTGCGTAGATTTTGAAATAAAAAGAAGAACAAAACAAATTACAAGATAAATTGGAGTGGAAACCAAGGCATCGATTCCACTCCACCTTTTAAAACCCTTAGATAGCATAAATAATTAAAGTAAATTACGAGTTCCCGTATCGCATATCATTGGTCGGGCATATGCAATATATCAAAAAATACAAGAGATTTAGTAATCGGGAACTACCCATAAACCAACTTACTCAACCATGGTCTGGTTGATAAGTATGGATTATATTCTCTCCTCCATGTTTCTAACCTATCTTGTTATGGTCCAACAAGATGGTTACATAGATTCATTATTCATCATAATCCTAGCTATGGTTAAGCATAGGACGAAGGAATACGAATATGCAAAATATTAGGATAAAGAGAAGGTAATTACTCTAACTAAGCTACACAATCTACACTAAGACTACATTGGGTGGAGCTTCCTATAGCCTTGGCTAAGAAGATTAGCTACTCATCCCTTTGATCATTACCATACTACTATTACTACGATAAAATTAAAAGACAAGAACAAGAGAAAGAATAAGCTTTATTGCTATGAACTTTGATTTATACTCTCCAAGATGATCTCTCATGGGTTAGATTCCCCTTCTATTTATAGAGTATATGAAGGGTTACTAAAAACTACCATTAATATAAAATCTCCTAAACAATTCCTAAAATCATGCATTATAACTCATGAGAATAATATATATATCTAATTCTCTTCAATGGGCTTCCAAGCATGGGCCTTTGGTTGACAACTTCAAATGAGAATCATTGTTGGAGTGCATCACCCTTGTTCTTCGTTAAAAACTGAAAAATTGTATGACTTGTTTATCATGTGACCGATTTCTGTAAATACAAACAAAAGCACTATTAGTGTCACATTTATTTAATAAATGACTAGGTAGATATAAATTTAGGAGTTGTACACGTAAATATTATGTGTCTATCAGCTTGTGGTCTGCCGAAACTATTCATAGGCGTTTCTCACCTTACCTTCTCGACCTATGATACGGGAACCATCACTGCAGAGACCTTTGGTCTAGTCCTCAGTTTCCCTAAATGATAACAGAGTTTGACTCAACGTGTGCAAGTCCTCAGGAAAGGGTACGTCCTATCCTAGGATCCTTGCTTACGATCTTGTTTTAGCATGGATGCTCATCCAAAAGAAAGGCTCTCTATTCTGATTGGATTCTATCTACGCTGGAATAGAGATTGGATCTCTGCTCGGGGCTAGTGTCAGTTACGAAAGACAAACAAACTAGATTCTCTAGACCCGAGAGAGTAGTGGTTAATACATCATTAGTCTGTATAGGATCAACCATTTCCTAAAGCTTCTTTCTGGAACGTTGTGCTTGCCTTAATTTCATAGAAGGACTTAGGAACGTTTCGCTTGCCTAAACTGGATGGTCTTTAGTAGTAGTCATGTCTAGTCGTGTAGGAATAAGAGCTTTAGGTATAAAAGTTTTTTTTTATAACTAACGCTTCTAAACTACGAATCTACCTATCAAGATTTGCGAAAGATAGATTAACGAAGGGGCCCAAAAGAAAAACACATCCCACAATTCCCTACTGGTGGCAAGAAAGAGCTCTTGATTATTTTTAGCATTAGCGAGGTGCTGGTAGCTGGCTAGAGGTGGTTTTAAAAAAATGATCCAGGTTCAGCAAAGAAAAGAGTGAGGTACCTGTAGGTGGTTTTAAAAAGCGTATTAGAGTTATTTTAAAACTAGCATTTTTAAAGGGTTAAAGATAGTCTGGAAGCTAGAGTTTAAAAAGCGAGCAAGTAGTTAGAAAATAGGTGGAGTTGCGTAGCTATCAGAAGAAGGTATCAGTAGGTGGTTTTAAAAAGCACTGGAGGTTAAAGTTAGGTAATCGGATAAAAGAAAAGAGCTAGTGATAAAAGCGTGACTTGCGTACCTTAAAAGAAGGTAGCCGGAGGCCTCTTTAAAGAGGTGGGAGTCAATAGCATAGTTAGAAGGAGGTAGCGCTAGAATAGGAACAACTTGAGCCATTATTAAACGGAGTAGCCGAAGGTATAGCAAGAATTGTAGTTTGGAAGCGCAAGATTTGTCCTTACCTGAGCTATAAAAAGCCGGACTTGCGTACATTTATAAAGGCTAAAGGCAAGACATGCAGATTGAGTAGTGAAAAAGTTGTAAACCCCCTACTTAGGCTAAAGTCCACTCGCTGTACGCAAGTCTTGTCACCTCCCCAACGTTGGAGCCAGGTCAAAAAAGCTAAAAAGTTGAGTAAACACCCTACTTAGGGAAAGGTACACTCGCTGTATGCAAGTCTAACTACTTCCTAAGACATTGGAGCATCGTATCAAAAATATACATTACGCTCAAAAATATACATTACATTGACTTGCGTACGTCTTACCATACTTGCGTACGGCCAAAACTCACTTGCCGTACGCAAGTCTAACTACACCCCCTCGAGCCATCGCAAAACTTCGCCAAAGTTGAGTCGACTATAGGCCAAAAGTCACTAATGTTGATTTCCATTTAAAAAATGTATATTTGGAGCGTCGTATTTCACAAAAAGAAGTGAAAAACTTGCGTACGTTGACTTGCGTAAGTCATACCATACTTGTGTACGGTGACTAAGGTGATACCAATTTGAGGAGAAATTAAAATAACTATGGACAACAAAGATATTTGCCACGGACAAATCCTGTGCAAAAGTTACCATGACATAAGAATAGGTGGGGAGCTTGAAGGATAAACTATGGTTGACCTTTACAGGGTGCCTAAATCAGCTATGAGTTTAAAAAAAAAAATGTTATAGAAAAACTCATGGGCCCTATTTCAAGCGTTCTTCCACATGTACTTATAGGGCAACATTTCCTTTGCATTAAAAAAAGTATTAGAATACAAGGTGGAGTTATATATCTAAGGACGGAATAAAGGGGACTTCATCTGTGGTAAAATTCAGAGATGATAGTTTTTATCTCAAACATTAAAGGACGAGAATGCTAGCAATGGTCAATATTTCTCCAAACGCCAATGAATCGGGTCTTTAAGTATATTCTAGAGCTTCTCATTTATATAGAAAACATGTAGGTATGAAGAGTAGGTAAAGGAATAGAAGTTGGTTCGTTCAATTAAAATATTCCTACTGGCAATGGAGATCAAAAATAAACAAAATTATAACTAAATGGCATAAAAACAATAATAAACTTTGTGAGGAGACAATAACATGTTCCAGATTCAAGCGATTTCAAGCTTGAAAACCTGAAACTACAATTTTATAGTAGTTTAGTTTCGTATATGGCCCAAAATCTGCACAGTCTCAATATGTCGTACAACAACAAAATATTTGGCACTCCACATAATTGTTCCATGGCGGTGCAATAACAAACACCATTTATTGTTAATTTGTCTGCATTATCTTAACCTATATATATACACATCCCTATAGGCCAATAGACTAAACACCAAAAATGTATAATTCATATACAATGTGATCTTAGAAAATTTATAGTTGACAGATCAAAGGTAAATCAGGGAAAGTAAAATTACCACTTTATAGGCACGAGAAAAGCGTTTTGCTTTACACTACTAGCACCAGATAACCTCTCTCTTATCATTTCTTACACATTGGTGGCACATATTGGATTTAGACTCCATCCCCGGCTCATATGAAAATGCCTAAAATCAATCGTAAACACAACGCAAATCAACTTAAGCTTAATTCAAAAAATGAGAATAAAGTAGTTGAACATAAATATAGATTATGGGTTATACTCTAACTTCTTTCATTTCAAAACCAGGCATTTTTTTGCCGCATTAGCACAAAATATAGAAAAAAGAAATCTTTGCTTTTGAATTATAATAGGTAACCCATAAGCAATAATAAGTAGGTATTAAAAATAAAAAATAGGTTCAATAGTATGTATAGAAAATTTCAGATCTTACAAAAGAAAGGAACAATTGATAACATGATATTATTGTCTTCTGATCTTCTAACCAAAAGCCAAAGGAAAATTTCCAAAGCCAAACTGCCCAAATCCCGATGTCTTCAACGAATCTCTTTACCCTCGTACAAGATCCCCAACTCAAATTAAGAAGCAAGTATTGAACAAATCACATTCAATGGGTAGCAAATACTTCAAATTTCCTTAATACCTACTTCAATGAGTAACAAATTACATTCAATGGGTAATTCATACATTTAAGCATCTAAGAACCGTAAGTTAGATTCAATGTATAAAATTGTAGATTTAATTACAAAGCAAGAAGACGAATAAGAAGAAGGAAGTGAAATTGACCGAATGAAGATTTTAATCAGAGAAGGAGATTGATTTGAGTACCTGTAATTGCAGAAGAAGGAAGAGAGAACCATCACTTACGCAAACTATAGTGGAGTATATCCCAATTTAATCTGGAGATCATGGGTAAGGAGGAATCTAGAGAGAAACGTGGGGAAGTTGATCCCTGTCTCTAACATAATCGTGGTAAAAGATGAGAAGATTTGGGGGAGGGAAAATCAATCGAAGAAGAGAGAGGAAGGGAAGTTTCGCTGGTTTTGATTTTGATTTACTGAAATAAAAGTATCGGGACTTATATCTCGCTGATTCGTAAAGGCAACATATTCGGACCTATGGTGACGGATTTCATCTCTAGCAAGTTTGTAACCGTTGCCAAAAGACTTACCCTTGTGTTGTCAAAAGCTGCTTTTTTGGTGTTTTCTAAAATATATAGTTATAAATGATTGTTTTAGGCTTCTAGTTTCTTTTAATTTGATGTATGATGAATTTTTTTGTCTACTTTTTGGAAGCTATGTAAACACTTGCTTTCATGAAAACTATTTAAGATAAGTTCTTGCTATTAATAACAAGTCTAACCTTTTTTTGTATTTCTTATTATATGGGTAGAACATCTACTTATATCATATGATTTATTGTAAGATTTGTGATTTGATTCATATTTTGGGCTTTACAATTCACGATTTGATCTACCATTTGACACGTAATACATGATTAATTATTGTGCTCATATTATCCATAATACGATGGCTCAACAATACGTTCCTGTCCCTTCATGTAGAATGACTATTAAACACTATTCTTCATTGTGGACCTACATACTGTATGAATCAATTTTTTTATCTGTATGAAAATTGTAAGCTGTTAACTTATTGCTCTCTTATGAGATAGTCTCAGGCTTTCGGCCATGGATGTTCCGCTTTTCAGTTATATACTTTTCACTGAACCTAGGTATTAGCTTAGTGTACTTGTAACTCGTCATATATATTTTTTTTTTCTATGTAGTTCATTGGCTAAACATCATACTTATGACAATGTCATACTCTTCCATATACTTAGTTCATTTGTAGAACCATTGTATCCAGTATATTTATCCCTACAAAAGCACATTTAGTTACATGTTAGGTTAATTGTACATCACATATTAGCAAATGAACACCCTCTCTGTGACGATGTATGCCGTGAAAAGTAGTTTTTTCTTCTCTACGACCTTGACTTCTTAATCTTTCTTCTTCTTTAGCCTTGGTTTCTGTTGTCAACCAATGATATCCCTTCGTGATGTCTTCATGTTTTCTTAGCAATATTTGAATTCGGAAAATAACTATCTACTCAAATGATGCAAGAACTACCCCTCAGCGATTCATTTGCCCCATAAATGGGGGTTTCCTTATTCATCTATGATATTTTCTCAGTGAGATCAATTGGGATAATTGCACTAATACCACGAATATATCTTGTCTTCAGATTCCACCACTTCCTTATAACTGGCAAGATGCCAACTTCTAGGCTTTTCCTACACATCTTCATCCTTTGAAGTGTAACTAGCTTAACTTCTCACATGTCTCCACTTGCTTGTAATATGTGCCTTTGTAGGCCATGCCCTATCCCATCAACTTTAACACTTTGGGTTATCAGCATAATGACCACCCAAGCTAGAAAAGTTTGAAGGGTGGCGTTGAGAGAGAAGATGAAAATATCATACAAGGAGAAGAGATGCGAAACTCGAAATCCCACACTCTGCATATAATATAATACCGGTGAATATTATAACAGTTCAACGTGCAGATCTTTTTTTGTGTAACTCCAGTTACCTTGTCTTTAATGGCTTCCCTCGCAAACTTATTCTGAGATACATTCACAACCGCATGTTCATTAACTTCTTACATGTGATAACTGTGACAACCAAGTGGCTACTCATACTACGTATAATAATGTATTTTATAAGCTCACAAAGCAAAGAGAAAGATTGAAACTTTATCATAAAGAGGACCCAGAATTGAGAAATTGGCACTCATATCTTCTCAGGATTGCTTAAACACATCTAGGATGATTAAACCGTTAACAATGCTACATAGAGATTTCAAGCAATCACATCATGAAATATCTTACATGAGACATGAATATGTTTGATATTGTCATCATGTAATCCATTTTTTAGGAGCTTCTCCTCCGATCGGCCAAATTATAGTACTAGTAGCACATTTGTTGTTACATGCCTATTATTGTCGTAAAGCGTCTATGAATTTATTCATCCATAGGTAAGTCTACCATATAAAGCACAACAGCTACCCAAAGCAACAAGGGCAACAACAACAATTTATCTGGCTTGTGGTGCAGATACGTCCAAGGTTTTTAAATGGTTATTTTCTGTTGTTTTCTTTAACATCTCATGTATATCTATTATCTGATATATTTCAAATGAATGTTGGCATTATTTTGATTCATTTACATGCAAGCATCTATCTTTGTGCAGTCTCATGTCTCGGCTCATGCAGAACTTATGTGGATGTTATACGTTCTGCCACACCAATTGGCTAAACAAAATGATTCAATTTAAAGAGAAATCTCATAAGATGGTGCATTCTCCTTCTCTCTCTTTCTCATGTTTAATTTCAATTTCAAAGCTACAACGCTTATTGCTTAGTGAGAATATATAAGGCCCATGTTTGGTTAAACAAATACTCTTATTTCCATGACTCCATATAGATGTATAAGTGGTACATGCAGGTGAATGGGTCACCACTGGTTATCCTTCCCCCTCTCTCCTCCACCTAATATATTATGTACTGAAATGTGACCCGATTAACTGACCTCGACAATCCGTGTAAAATTTTTTATTGATTTTTTATCTGTCATTCTGAACTGCTAAATGCAGCATGGATAAGTGGGAACATTAGTTGTTTTTTTTGGAGATTACTTTCTAAAACTATTTCATACATTGCTACTGTTTTCATTCCACTTCTTCATTTATTCTTGTAAGCTTTCTATATTTCCAGTTTAAAGGCATTTGATCTTTTTAAGGTTAATAAAGGTTTATCTTTTCCAACAAAAATGTCGTGAATCCATACTTTCCATAATATATTCTTCTAGCTTCTTCATGTAATAGTGTCCTTGTCTACATCATGCTCAATAACCTATTTTCTTGTACTATATGCTGTCAATATGTAGCCACTGACCCTTTCCAACAATTGTTTCCATAGTCCATGGTGGGAGCTTGTCTAGAATGAAACTATTTTTTTTTTCTTCATATGAATCATTTACGCGTAAATGGTGTCAGAGCTGATAAATGGTAAAGGTGGGGACAATATCAGTGCAATACAGGGCCCGGGCCCTGATAAATGGTGTCAGAGCTGACGGGTTCGGCTGAGAACATAGTCCACTGTGATTGGCGAGTACTCAGGGTATTATATGGATGTGCGAAGAAAACGCAGTGCTTGGGTGTAGCAGATAATTTGTTGCACATGGATCTCAGGTGAGATGGTGTACTACCGGAGCTCAAAACCAATTGTTAAATTGGGCCGGGGTTCGGGCCCCGACAACACACCTTAAAACAATTAGGAATTGGTGCTCTTCCTGAGGAATCTATCTACACGTTTGATCTGCAGAAACAGTTCATCAAGACATATGCTCATAACATAGACAAAGAGGAGAACTTCCGTTACCGCTTTCACCAATGCTCTCCGGCTCGATTACAAGGCCAAAGAATACCTCTTCCTTAACAAGCCTGTGACATTAGAGGAGATGATCACCAAAGTCAGCGGTTACGTCGACTTGGAAAGGATGATGTTTGAGCGACAAAAGTCTACTAAATTTGTCATCTCCACCAAAGCCCCACCTGTTGATCGAACCAGTGGGACTAAGGAGGAATAGGGAGATCAAAAACGTACCAAGGGGAATACTGGATACCCTCGGAGAAGTGATCCACAAAACAAACCCATCCTCCCAAAGCTGAGCGTCCGAATCTCTACAATTTTTCCACTGCTGTTGAAAGACTCGATCTGCCGCGTCTCTCAACCACTGGGGCCCATCGAGAATCGACCATTTTGCCTACATCATAAGGTAAATCATCATACTACTAACAATTGCTATGCTCTCCAGCGGTTGCTCGAGCACATTTTCAAGGAGAGACGGATGCTTGAATACATTGTTGACCTGAAGTCATACAAAGATGGAAACTATAAGAAGCAACTCAAAGTTGTTCAGGTCAACGATAGAGCTGAGGAGAAGCATTTCTACTATATGTACCTCAGCAACATGATCAAAATCAGCCAGATCACAAATTCTAACCGATCAAAGCACCGGAGGCTTTCAGATTACTGTAATCTTACACCTCAAGACAAAGAAGCCAAACTTCTTCTCGAGTCGAGCAATCGCGGACTCAGAATCTCCTTTGAGGATTGCGATACTAGCCATATCAAATTTCCACATCATGATGCGTTAGTTATAATGCTCAAGATGAAACAGTTTGTCATGCACACAATGATGATCGATACTGGAAGCGGTATTGAAATTCTTTTTCAAAGTACGACCGACCAAGTCATTCAGAGCGACACAGACATCAGTAGGTTTAATGGCTCCAGGGTGGAATAAGTAGGCAATATTATCTTACCAATTACTGTAGGACTAACCACTATCGACGTCGTTTTCTACGTCATCTAGGCCAAATCTCGATATCTTGGGATTATGGGCCGCTGCTGGATACAGAATATGAAAGCAATCGCTTTCACCTATCATCAAGCACTTCGCTTCAAATACGATAACTGTAGGGGCCTGATCTTCGTTGAGAAGCAAAGATGGCTCTTACAACACGGAGGTCAACCTCTCATCAAAGATGTATAAGTATATGGCCTAAAAAGAGACTAATTAAAGATAATTACCTGCGCAGAGGCCCGAATGTGACTCTCTACGACCTCTGATGAGGATTTTTAAACTGTGATTCTATTACTGATGAGTAATAATTAAGACCGAATACAGTTTGTAAGTGGTCGAAGGTAAAAAGCATAGGGTTTGGGGAGGATTTTTCTAACCCCTTCTTGGTTTCCCCTTTCTCTTATTTATAGAGACATAAGAGGCTGAGTCACCAAGAGTGGGCCAGGCTATATGATCACTGTCCAGGTTTTCCAGTGGCGGCATTTATTACGGATATCCCTGTCACTATAGCTGAGAGACAAATTAATGGGCCGTCCAATCCGTTTGAGCTGACTGCTAGTCTCATCACACTTATGTTATTCTAACGTTCAGTCGAAGGGTATCTGCTAGTATGTGTTGATCCGTTCTTGAAGGTTTATCTGCTGTCGAGGCTTCGACTACAAGAGTTCCTTGAGGGGCTTGATTCTGAACCGAAATAGTCTTCGATATGTTCGAGTAGGATACGAAGTAGACTTCGAGTGAGGAGGCCGAAGAATGCGAGTAGGCTACCACATTCGCCCCCTCTCAGCAAGGGTCTTGAAGCCAGGTGGAGAGGCGTTTGCTGAGAAAACTGTTGTCTTGGAACCTGTTCTTGTTTGACTGTTGGTTATCGGGAAAATAATAAAGTGGGGGGGGGGGGGGGTAATTAAGAGGTGTAGGTGGGTAAAAGGTAATAAATGGGGTGAAGGCTATAAAATTGGCTCTTGTACGGGGATTATGTATCTTCTTCCATCTTCAACATTGTTCTGTTCTTTATTCTGAATTTCTGAATGGATAGCCCGCCCAATACCCGTTATCAGAAGAGGATGGGGTTTGCCCGTGATCGTCGTGTGGGGCAGAAAATGGCGGAGCTGCACATGAGGTTTTTCGGATAACATGATCTGAATTGGGACATGCCGGATCTTGTGGACGAGAGGCCAGAGGAGTTCATCAATGGCGAACCGTACGCCTATCTCTGGGAACAATTGAGGTCGCACTTTACGACCAAGCAGAAACGTTATCTAGCTGAAAGCCTTGTCTGTGCAGAGGAGATCATCGAGGAGGAACATGCGGCGAGCGGAGCTGGTTCTTTCGGAAGTAGGGTGCTGGGTTGATGTTGTGAATGTTTTGGTATTATTTTGTGTAGTTTCTATTTTGTTTTGTCGGAGGAAGTTGTTTTGAGTTTGGGGTGGTAGGGAAAAAATGTAATTTGTTTTTCTTGATTCGGTAATTGAAATGGAGAGAATATTTTGCTCGCGTTTGTATTCCTGTTATTTGGTTAGATAATGAAGACGAATACAAATGACTACTCTTCTAGGCTCGAGGTATAAGGATATGCTCGAAGAAAATTATGATCGAAGGTTGATGATGGGTTGTTGTGAAGATCGAGTCTTACGATGGTCGAATGTTCGATGTTAGAGATATATTCAACTGGGAGTCGTTGGGGAGGAGGTTTGAATGCAGGTACAGACGAATCAGTTACGTCTTAGAAGTTGGAGAGGTTACATGTTGACTTTTCGTTGTTTGGAATTGAAGGTTACCATTAATTAGACTAGGGAAGAGGGAAAGTTCGGGTGAGTTTGGAGGTATAAAAAGGGGTAAGGAGGGAGAGCTTTCTTTATCTATCTTGCAGCATTCTTCTCTTCTAACTAAGTACTTCCTGTTTATCAATATGGCTGAGAACGTACTGGTTGTTGAAGATCAAATGGCCGTGAGGGCGAGGAGGATTCAAGAGGCCCTGCTAGGTCTTCAACGAAGGTTCGGGATATAGGACAACATTAATGCTGAAATGCCAGATCTCTTTGAAGCAGAACCTAGAGTACCTCTCTATGATATGCCCTTCGTACACTGGTAGGGAATAGTGCAAATGATGGGGCCGCTACCCAGCCATCGGTTGTCACTTCGCAAAGGCTTTGAGGAGGATATAGTAGATCAGGAGAATGAAGCAGCGGTGGCCGCTGTTGCAGAGGAGCAACCTGCTAATAGATAGAGTTCCCTTTTGTAGTTTCTCATGTTGCTGCTTTCATGTGTTCTGTTTCTCTCTTCTTTCCATTTTTTTTGCATGACTTTTGGAGTGTTGTCCTCGTTGTCAGAATGAAAAGTGCTTTTGTTAATAGTACTAATAGAAATTATTGTGAACTGTGGGATATGGTAATAGAATCTGAATTTCGAATATAATACTGCTCGGTACGGGGTTGGTAGTATAACTGTATTGATTGAATATTTGGAATATAAAACTGAACTTGTTGGGATACAAAATATATATACTTTATCGAAACTGGAAATTTTGTCTGAAGGCATGAAGTTTTGACTGGTCGAATGGGGGCTTTGTTGGTATGAGAGATTTAATAAATCTGAGGTAATTTGTTACAGATTCTTCGAGGTGTAGACTGGTCGAATGTACGTGTTCGGAAGTGTAACGTCGGTGAAGTTTGATAGTGTATCGAAGGTAAAGTTTGATAGTGCATTGAAGGTGAAGCTTGATTTGACTGGACGATCTGATAATCCAAACGGCTGGTCTATCAAAGTGGTACGTGCGTTTAGAGCAGTGTGCCAGGAAGTAATGATTATGTTTTACTCATTTGACGAAAAAGGTGGTGATGCGACTATTGGATTCTGACTGTTTAGTTTCGATCTGGGAGAATAAAGTTCGAGAAGCTTCGGCAGTACATGTAATTTTAGGTAAACAAGTTGTTCGCACGTGGGAAATGTTAAGGGTATATTTGTCAAAGCACACTGTTAGCCGAAAAACTGGGGAGATGGGGTCATGGTAATGATAGCGGTTAATAAATCGTGGTGTTTTTGAGTTTTCGAAATATATATAAGTGAGAGTTGAGGAATTATTGTGCTAGTTTGCTGTGAAAACCATAGAGAGTGAGAAGGAGAAGGACAAGCGCCATTGCGAATATGGAAGCTGTTAGGGAATCTGAGGCTGTGATCTTTCTGATTTGGGGGTAGTTCTGCTAATTTCAGCTATGGCATTTGATCTATGTGAACTTTGTTTTATTTATTTATTTGGTTTAGATAGTAGAGGCGGAACAATTTGTGTTTGTGGTTTAGAAATGGCACTCGAGAGGTCGGAGAGGGGAAAAGTCTGGGTTATGACCCGGTCTGTGGTTTATTTTGGAGGGGGTAGATAGGATGGTAACAGAGGTCGGAGAGGGGAAAAAGTCTGGGTTACAACCCGGTCTGTGGTTTGTTTTGGAGGGGGTAGATAGGATGGCCACGGAATTTGTCGAGTTTGTCGATCTAATTGCGTACCTCTTTTTCCGTAGGCTAAAAATGGATAACCATCTAGCTTTGAGACGGTCACTGATAGATGAAGAGATCGAAGAAATCGAAGCTAGTATTTTTGGTCGAGCCCCAATGGGTGATGGTAGTGATGTAGAAGTTTTAGATGTAATAATCGAGGCCCCATTATCAATGGTACTACCTGCTGAGGTGGTTGTGGTTTCGAGGCGTCGAAGGACGATAGTAACTGAGGATAGTGAGGAGGATGAAAAGGTTTGGGGGGAGAGGGATGATGTAGGGCCCTGGGGTGAGAGAGAGAGAGGGATATAAAGGGCATTGTAGCTATAACGGAGATTCGACTGAGTCGGATGGCATTGGGGGTCTCGTTGCAGCGAAGCATAGGGTTAGGTTAGAGCGATTTGCCGCTAAGTTAGAACTGTCGAAGGTGGGGATATTTTAGAGTGTTGCAGGGACGGGATTGACCTTTAAATCTAATCCTGGGAGCAGGATTATGGCTTATAGGGGCCAGATTCGATTGGGGATGGAATTACCGCTCCGAAGGCTGGTGAAAGAAGTACTGAATTTTTGGGAGTTGGCTACAGTGCAAATGAACAGGAATTTTTATGAGATGATGAAGGTGATAGAAGGGATGAATATAAAATTGGCTGGTGAGGGCCGAAATTTGATTAAGTGGTTTGATATTGTTACCTTTAACTCGAGGAAGGCAAATCAGAACCCAGGGACCTATCACATCCAATATCACCCTGAGAAACCTTGGTTCTTTGATCTGTGCTCGACGGGTCGAGGGTGGAATAAAGATTTGTTGATAGTGAGAGGTAACTTCAAGAATGTAGATGAGGATGACCCTTATAAATTACATCATAGGGTATATAATGAAAGTAAGTTTTCTGTCGAAGGGTTTGTTGTTGATGTGTTTCTAAAATAAGTGATAACTGTGTTTTTTTTTACTGTTGTAGGTCCGGGAAGTTCGACTTGGGATAATCCAGTGAATTACATTGATAATCTGCCCAAGGCTAGTGAAGACTGGGTAAATTCAGTGTTTGACAGTCTCAAAATCAAGAGGCAAAGGAGGAAGAAGGCTGATTCCCTGCTTCGAAGCGTACCCACTACGCCAAAGCTAGCAAAGAGAAAAAGAAGTGAAGGTTCTTCCAAGAGGTCAAAGGAAATGGGAGGAGATGAGCTACCGAGGAACTATCAGTTTGTGCCAAGACCTCGCAAGCGGTCGAAGCAAGTGGCAGCGGTGCCCGAAGTGGCTGTCGATGCTTCGAGGTTGAGGCCAAGGCCAGTATCGACTCATGTTGAGAAAGGGAAGAGTCGTGTTGCTCCCGAAGCCCTAAAATTACAACAATCGAAGGGTGGCCAACGCAAGAGGTGTAGGACACTGGGGGAGGATGATACACGGGAGGAGGATGAAGAAATGACAGAGGCAGAACGACAGGAGTAGGCTATTGCTAAGCAATCTTCGATGGTCAAACTTTGGGAGGACGACCCAGACGTGTCCAATGAAGTAAAGAGGTACATATTTTAGGTAACTATGTACTGCTCCTTATTGTAATTTTTTGAAATGTCTTTCAAATTCTTTGAGTTTCGAGGTTCGCTGACTGATTGAATATTTTAGCAGGCGGATGCTTGGGTGCGAGCGTGCAGCAAGGCTATGAAGTCGGTAAAATCGAAGTTGCGGCAAGCAAGGGAAAATCTTGATCTTTCCCGTGGGACGGAGGCATCATTGGTGTCTGAGGTGAAGAAGTTGAAGCATGACCTTGGGGTTCTTACCGAATCTTATGATGAGAGACTTGAACTTCAGCGGTCGAGGCTGGAGTGGGAGTGGGCTGCAAAGCTTACAGCGTGTGAGAGGAAGAAGGCTGAACAGAAGGTGCGGTTCCAAGGACAGTACGATGGCTAATGCAAGGTGACTGTGAGGTTGAAGTCTTTCATAGATGAAAAGGGATATGATCCTGATACACTTGAACCGTACTCTGTGTCTCTAGAATTTGTTGAAGGTGATGAGGTCCAACTGAAGGAAATGGAGTTGCCCGTTGTTCATGAAACAGTTGGGAGTACTGAAGGTGGTGGAGATAATTTTCTCCTTGGAGCACCCAGTAGTGGTCTTGTTGATGGTAGAGCTCTCGGAGTCTCGAATGAAGCCGTCGAGGTTGCTGATGGTGGAGCGTCTGTGGAACAAGAATGTGAGACAGTGTCGTTGTGAGGTACTTGTAGTTGGGGTTGTCCGTCATTTTCCGCTGACATGTGGTGATTTGTAATATGTTGAACTGTGCTGCTGCTATTTTTCTTTAAACTTTTGTAATTAATTCTGAACATGCTGATGTGTATTTTTTGTGGTACATTCTGAGTCTACTGAATCTGACTTTATGATGTAGTGCCTTAGTAGTCATGTTATCTTATGCTAACCTTGGAATGTTGGAATTCGCAAGCTTATTCTACCGATTTTGCTTTGTTTGAACTGTTGATGATTGATCTTTGACTTGCTCTGCGACTGCTGCGTTGAAAGATAATATGTATGATATTTCCTTGATATTTACATGACTGTAGCATTGTCGATCCATGTAGAATGTGGATGTAATGTGGATCAAACTCAGTGTGTTCTTTTGGACATCGAAGGCCGAAGCCATAACGATGTTGAAAACTCGAAACATATCCTGGTCGCCCCCGAGTATCAGTCAGGGCGAGGGGACATGATACCTAGGGGAAACCTGAAAATATGCTGAACTTTGAAGGCCTAAGCCACAACGAAGCATTATCGAATCGCCTCCAACGCATTCCCGAGGGTCCGGTCTTTCGACCATCCTTGCCCCTCGAGTTTGCTCAAATGTTGGAAACTTGAGCAATTCAAGGTCGCCCCCAAGTATCTGTCGGGGAAAAAGTGGACATGATACCCAGGGTAGACCATGAAAAAGACTGTACTTCATCAGTTTTAGAGCCTGGATGAAGGAATATCGAATCGCCTCCAATGCATCCCCGAGGGTCCGGTCTTTCGACCATTCTTGCCCCTCGAGTTTGCTCAAATTTTGGAGACTTAAGCAATTCAAGGTCGCCCCCAAGTATCTGTCGGGGCGAGGGTAGACAAGATACCCGGGGTAGACCAAGAAAAGGACTGTACTTTGAAGGCCGTAGCCACACTGAAGGAATATCAAACTGCCTCCAATGCATCCCCGAGGGTCCAGTCTTCGACCATCCTTGCCCCTCGAGTTTGCTCAAATTTTGGTGACTGGAAAATTGTCGAGATCATCCTCGAGTACCAGTTGGGTAAAAGGTTGACATGGTATTAGAGTTAAACCAAGAAATTCAAAGTTAAACATGAAACGAAGTATTGGTGACAAAAGCCTCGTTTATTGATTATCCTGGATTACATCGGTGGCACATGATTATAGGTAAGGCCTTTTATAAGAGACCAACTGCATTGTGTTCTAAGGATTTGGTAGAGGTTCTTCGTCTTCTGTCATCAAGTAGTAAGATCCTTTGTCTGCTTTATCGTAGACAATGTAGGGTCCTTCCCAAGATTTAGCTAATTTGCCAGCATTCGCAGACTTCGTCGACTGATTAACACGTTGGAGTACTAGATATCCAACATTGAAATTTCGTGGTCGAACTCGCTTGCTGTAAGATTTCTGAAGTGATGCGTGGTAGCGGCCCAGGTTGGCGATAGCTCGGTCTCTAGTTTTATCGATCCACAACATGTTGCATGCGAGTTCAAACTCATTATCTTCGTCTAGGAGGTTAGGATCTCGAGTGGGTATTTTGAACTGAGTTTGTAGTACTGCTTCTGTTCCATATGTTAGGAGGAAGGGGGTGCATCCGGTAGACTTTCTTGGTGTTGTGCGATAGGCCCAGAGAACGTGTTGTAACTCTTGAGCCCATCGTCCTTTCTTTGTATCGACTCTCTTCTTCAGACCATCAACGATAGTTTTGTTAATTGCTTCGACTTGACCGTTGCCTTGGGGGTAGTAAGGTGTGGAGGGCGAGAAAATAATGTTATGTTTTTTGAGGAAATTCCTTACTTTACTGCCAACGAACTGGGGACCATTATCGCACCGAATCATCTGGGGGCAGCCGTAGAGAGTGATGATGTTTTCCCATAAAAACTTGATAACTTCCTCTTCTCTGGTTCGGCATAAGGGAACAACTTCGACCCATTTGGTGAAGTAATTAGTGGCAACGAGGATATTTTATCTGCTACCCGAAGCTTTCGGAAATAGACCAATAAGATCGATGGCCCATCTTTTGAATGGCCAAGAAACTTGGCTGACATGAAGATCTCGAGAGGGGCAATTGATGTCATGAGCATGATACTGGCATTTGTCACAATGTGGTGCATATTCTGAAGCTTGTTTTCTCATATCTGGCCAAAACAATCCTTGGGTGACAGCTCGAAGGGCCAAAGATCTACCAGCGGTGTGAGCACCACAGGTGCCTTTGTGAAGCTCTACTAAGATTCTAGAGGCTTCGGTATTGGATATACATCGAAGGAGGACGCCATTTGGGGATTTGCGATGTAGTTCATTGTTATGGATAGTGTATCTGCGGCAGTTTTATAACAATGGTCGTCTGGCTTTGATTTCATCGGGAAGGATGGCTTTGGTAAGGTAACGAAGGAATGGTGTTCGCCAATCATCTAAATCGAGACTCTCGCCCCCAATAATTAATGGCATTGATTTCCATCTGGTCGATACTTGGGTGTTCAAGTACTTCGATGTGGAGGGTTCAAGATTCTATCTATCACAGCATAGCTGCTATGTAGGCGAGGGCATCGGCATGTCTGTTTTCTCCTCGAGGATAAAGGGTAATTGTTGATTTTTTAGAAAATCGGTCCATGCGTTGTTGCACAAGTAAAGCGTAGTCAGCCATGCGACCGTTAACTTGATTTTATGGATGAGACGCCAAACTGGCACTTCTCTGGGTTGAGTTTCATTTTATAGGTGCGAAGTATTGTGAAGATGTCGGTCAGGTCGTGGATGCGGGTCTGTTTTTGTATACTCTTGCATTACATGTCGTTGATGTAGACTTCGACTGACTTGCCAAGTAGGGGTTTAAACATAGTTGTGATGAGGCGCTGGTAAGTGGCACCCGCATTTTTAAGGCCGAATGGCATGATATTAAAACAATAAAGTTCTTATTAAGTTATGAAGGAAGTTTTAAGTTGATCTTCTGGGAGGAAGGGTACCTGATTGTAACCCGTAGCTGCGTCCATCATGGATAGGCGCTCGTGTCCAGTAGTGGCATCGAGGAGTGCTGAAATGGTCGGCAGTGGGAAACTGTCCTTCGGTATGTGTTTATTGAGGTCGGTGAAGTCGACGCAGAATCGTATCTTTCTGTTCTTCTTAGGAACTGCCATAATGTTTTATATCCAGCCAGCGAACTTGACTTCTCTGATAAAGCCCGCGGCTATAAGCTTGTCTACTTTGAGGTTAACCACTTCTCGAAGTCGTGGTGCCAGGGTATGCTTCTTTTGTTTGACTGCCATTGAATTGGGAATGAGATCGAGGCGATGGCATGCCAGGCTGGGGTCAACACCAGGCATCTCCTGAAATGTCTAAGCAAAGATGTCTGCGTTTTCTCGAAGGAAATCTGTAAGCTCGAGGCATTTGGCCTCGCTGAGAAAAGTTCCAATGAATGTTCATCGACCAGGGCCGTCGAGTTCGATATAAACGGTAGGTTCGATATGGGGGTGGTATTTGTCGAAGTTGATGGGATAGAAAGGTGCAGTGATTGTTATGGGCGTCTGGCAAGTTTTCTGGTCTGGTCAATTTTCTGGGTGCTCGTATGAGCGGGCGAGACGTTGAGATCCTTTGAGGTTCTACGTACCCTCGGGAGTTGCAAAATGAAGGGTTAGGTGATAGGTCGAGGGTATAGCTCGCATAGCATGGAACCAGTCCTGACCGAGTATACAAAGGTATTCGGATTTCTTGTCGATGACAAGGAAGCTGGTTTGAAGGGTGAGGGGTCCTGTGGTGATAGGTAGGCTGATACGACCGACCGACGGTGACTTTGGTAGTCCCATTGAATTCTTTTAACTCGATGTTGGCTGGGGTAATGAGTTCAGTTTTCTGGATTTTTTCGACGGTGGGTAGAAATAGGACGTCAGCTGCACTTCCTGTGTCGGGGAGCATTGTGCGAAGGGCAATGTTCTCAATCTTAATCATAATGACCAGAGGATCGGAATGAGGGAAACGGACATGTGACGTGTCACAATTGATGAAATAAATGCCCTCGAGACGAGGGTGACAGCTACATTCTGGCAGTAGGGTTGGTAATTTTTCCTGGTAAGAAAGTTTATAACATTTGCCAATGCGCTTTCGTTTGCTATACGAACGACCACTATCTATATTGTTGACTTCGATGAAATATGATTGGTAGATATGTTCCGCGGCTGGGTCAGTAGTAGGGGTGGAGAGAGATTGAAGGTAACACCCATCGAGATAACTAGGAAGGTCGGTAACGTACTGGTGCAGATGTCCTACTCGGAAGATGAGTTTGAGAGAATGTTGGAGGGCGAAGCATTTGTTCGTATGGTAATAATTGTATTTGTGATTGGCGTAATAAGGCTCCCCAAGTCTGACTTCGATTGGGCGAGGGATGCACCATATGGGGTCTGCCTGAATGTGTGGTAAGAGGATATTGAGGGGGACTGTGAGTGTAGGCAAGATAGGATTCGATCGCTTCTTGCAAGCTTCAGCATTACTGTCGGTATAAGGGCGTTTGAGGCTCTCAGTCTCCTGTGAGATGGGAGCGATCAAGAGTAGTGGAGTGGGCTGCAAATGCTGTCACGGTTTGTTGAAGTGGGTAGTGTTTGAAGGTCGGGTATGTTTGCGGGGTTCTTGGAGTCTTTCGAGGTCAATATAGCCGTTGACCTTCGAGAGCATCTCTTCAAGTGTTTGGGGTTTATGGAGGACGAGGTGCTCTTTTACTCGACTATAAGCAGGCATAGCATTTGAATATGCGAGGATAGCATTTGCACAGTCGAGGTTCTCTATTTTTCGTGACTCGTCGAGGAATCATTTTGTGAAGGCTTCGAGGGTCTCTGTGCTTGACTTTCTGAAATTAAATAATGCGTCAACTCTGACTTCTCTGCCTTTGTTGAAGGCAAACTGAGCGATGAAGAGCTGCGTGAGTTGCTCGAAGCTTTGTATCGAGCCATTTGAGAGATTGTGATACCATCGAAGTGGGTTTTCAGTGAGGCTAGTTGGGAAAAGTCGACATAACAGGTAGTCGGCAGTTGAGTAAAGGCTTAGTAAGTTTTGAAATTCGAAAATTTGGGTTTTGGGGTCTATGTTGCGATATTAACTGAGCTTGGGGGCACGGAAATTGGGGGGTATGTTGATGGCGAGTAGGGTGGCACAAATAGGATTGTTGAGGCGGCCCCGTGAGTTTAAGGCTGGGCTTGCGCTGACGCGAATAGCGGCTTGTATCTTGTGGTCGAAGTCTTGTTACGTGACATATGCAGGAGGGGGAGATTGGTGATGTCGATGGTTGCATGGTCGAATGTGTGGTATATATTCAGCACTGCCCTCCCCGATTCGGTCTCGAGCGGGACGACGCTCGCCGAATCGGTCTTTGACGGGCCGAGGGTATCTTGATGAATAAAGGGTGGAGTCAGAAGAGTCTTCTGTTGGGTGGATTCCGAGGTGGATAGAGCCAGTGGGGGGAATAGTATGGGGAATACCTTCGGCACCGATGGGAACTGGGGGTAACTGGAGGTTTGTTGAGGGTCCAAGGCGGGCGCGGGCAGATACGCGCGATTGATTCGGTACCTGGGAATGACGAGCGAGTTCCAAGGGCTCTAACCTTTGAAGTTCTCGGACTGTGTTGCATAACTCATCGATTGCTCGATTCTGTCTATTTTTGTCGTCTACTCGGCGATTCCGTTCGGTTTCCAACGCCTGGCGGTGGTTTTCTCGTTCCTGGGTAAGTTGATGCTGATGACGCTCTTCTACTTGAGCAATTTGCTAAGATAGTAATGCGACTTGAATGGCGACTCCGTCAATGGAGTTGCCTACCTGAGTTGAGTTGGCACGGCGGGAAGGGGCCATTGAAAATGAGCGGTAAATGGCAGGAAAGAAGGGAGGATAACAAAGACGAGGTAACTGATAGTGTGGGAAGCACAGACGGGGCCAATTGTAGGGGCCTGATCTTCGTTGAGAAGCGAAGATGGCTCTTATAACGCGGAGGTCAACCTCTCATCAAAGGTGTACAAGTATATGGCCTAAAAAGAGACTAATTATAGACAAATACTTGCGTAGAGGCCTGAATGTGACTCTCTACGACCTCTGATGAGGATTTTTAAACTGTGATTCTATTATTGATGAGTAATAATCAAGATCGAATACAGTTTGTAAGTGGTCGAAGGTAAAAAGCATAGGGTTTGGGGAGGATTTTTTAACCCCTTCTTAGTTTCCCCTCTCTCTTATTTATATAGACATAAGAGGCTGAGTTACCAAGAGTGGGCCAGGCTACATGATCACTGTCCAGGTTTTCCAGCGGCGACATTTATTACGGACATCCCTGTCACTGTAGCTGAGAGACCAATTAATGTGTCATCCAATCCGTTTGAGTTGACTGCTAGTCTTATCACACTTCTGCTATTCGAACGTTCAGTCGAAGGGTATCTGCTAGTATGTGTTGATCCGTTATCGAAGGTTTATCTGTTGTCGAGGCTTTGACTGTAAGAGTTCCTTGAGGGGCTTGATTCTGAGTTAAAATAGTCTTCGATATGTTAGAGTAGGATACGAAGTAGACATCGAGTGAGGAAGTCGAAGGATGCGAGTAGGCTACCACAACAACGATATTTATGAGATCAGAGGTAGTTAGAAACTCTCTTGAGCTTGCAAAAATACTGTCGCTTCCATCCTAGATACATCAAACAGATTGGCCGCATAACAATTACAGAAAATTGATTACCTCAATGATCAATCACCTACAGAATAGCCCATGGAATATATCAACATTGATAGTCCTTGCAGAGGTACGTTCATCGAAACCGAGCTGGTTCAGCACGAGAAGGATGTTCTAATTTAGTTCTTGCAACTCAATCGAGACGTTTTTGCATGGTTTTTCGAAGAAATGCCCAGAGTCGATCCGGCCATGGCTTGCCACAAGTTAGCCATCAATATCAACGCCATAGCGGTCAAACAAAAATAGCGACGACTTTCACCTCGTCTTCGAGATGAAGTTAACACCGAGATCGAGAAATTGATCAAAGTAGGATTCATTCGAGAAGCCAAATATTCGGACTGGATATCCAACATTGTCGCTATCCCAAAGAAGAGCGGAAAAGTTTGAGTTTGCATAGATTTTACAGATCTGAACAAACATACTCCAAAGGACAGTTTCCCTCTTCCCAATATTTAGCAAATTCTCGATTCCACAGCAGGCCATGATCTCTTATCTATAATGGATGCTGCTTTAGGGTATAATCAAATTCTACTTCTGGAAGAAGATCAAGAAAAGATAACATTCATCACCGAAAGTAGCCTTTAATATTACAAAGTCATGCCCTTTGGGCTCAAGACTGTAGGTGTCACATATCAGCGATTGATGAATGCTATGCTCAAAGCACACCTAGGGAAAACCGTTGAAGTCTACATCGATGATCTATTGTGCAAAACTGTACAGTCGGATAATCACATCTCATATCTCAACACAATATTTAACATTCTTCGATCTTATAGAATGTGTGCCAACCCTGATAAATGTCAATCCAGGGTACATACTGGCCGCTTTCTAGACCACCTCATCAACAAAAAAGGGATTGAGGCTGATCTGAACCAAATTCGGGTTCTCCTTAACATGCCTTCTCTAAAGACAACAAAAGACGTTCAAAAACTCGCTGGAAAAATTGCCGCGATCAACCGTTTTGTCTATAAATCTTCAAACTGCTGTCGTTGGCTATTCTTATTACTCCGTGGAAGTACTAAACGTGGAAAGGTTCAGCCAACTGCAAAAGTCACATACATACCAGAATGTGAAGCAGCTTTCAGGATATCAAAATCTATTTGGGGGGGTCTCCCATAATGAGCACCCCATTAGGTAATAAGGATCTTATAATCTACCTAGCTATCACAGATACTTCTCTTAGCTCAGTTCTCATTCGCCTGGAGGGGAAAATAGAAAAACCAGTCTTCTTCAACGGCAAAACACTCACACCAGCGGAAACAAGGTACTATAAAATTGAGAAACTTCTTCTCACCCTTGTTTACACTTCGCAGAAACTCAAACACTACTTCCAAGCACATTCCGTCAAAGTTATGATGAACTACCCACTTCGGGAAGTTCTGTCCAAAAAAGATAAGTCACGAAGAGTACAACAATGGTCAGTCAGTTTGGGAGAACATGATATCAAGTTTGAATAGCGTCATTCCGAAAAAGGTCAGGCCGTTACCGATTTTCTCGCAGATTTTCCAGTGGAGGATCCCGAGTGGGAGAAGCACGACCTGAACCTTACCGAAAATACGCCAGACAATCCAACTCCCAAGCCATTCGCCGAACGAGCTGACTGGATCACTACGTCAGGGTGGAGGTTTCTCACAGATGGATCAGTAGGACCCGCAGGGTCAGGGATCGGGATCATTTTGATTACCCCGTCTAATGATAGAATTGAGAAATTAATCTACTTGGATTTTGAGGCTTCAAATAATGTCACCGAGTATAAACTCTCATTCACGGACTCGACCTCGCACTTGAGCTCAATGTTCCTGAACTCTCAGTTTACACAGATTCATTACTCATCGTTCATCATTATTCCGAGCAGTACAAGAAGAATGGAAAGATGATCGAATACGCAACCCTCATTGCAGATAAGATGAGTAAGTTCGCGAAAGAAACTCTCGAATATCTTCCTCACACTGAAAACAGATACACCGATTCCTTGGCATATCTAGTCGGGGTCTTGGGTACAGAAGCTCAATATCTCCAGATTGAAATCATTTCAACCCCCAGCATTGATCGCATATTTGTATGCACGATTAACACTGGGTACGATAAAGGGGGAGATGAAGATTGGCGAAGGCCTTTCTTAGCCTACCTCAGTGTCGACAACAATTACAACAGACCACTCCAAGCAGATCCAAAAGAGCACCGACAGCTGATCAACAACTCAAAATGTTACATTACTCAAAACGGTATATTTTACTGCCTTTCCGTTACAGGGCCTTACCTCAAGTGCCTCTCCAAGTCAAAAGTAGACGAACTGCTCTGCAAATTACACGAAGGAACTTGTGGCTCCCACGCCGCAGGTAAATCATTAGCGAACAAAGCTATAACATAAGGATTATTCTAGCCTGGCATGCGCATACAAGCAGAAGAGTATTCCCATAGGTGCAGTACCTGCCAGAGACATGGACATATGATACGCGCCCCTGCGCTCGAACTTCATGCAAGCAAGGTTTTCTGGTCATTCAAAAGATGGGCGCTAGACCTCATCGGCGAATTCCCTAACTCTCGAGGTAATCGCCGCCACCTACTCGTAACTACCGATTTCTTTACAAAATGGGTAGAAACAATTCCACTGTGTCGAACCAGAGAAGAAGAGGTCATCTCTTTTATCTGGAACCACATAATCACTCCGTTCGGGTTCCCCCACCTAATTCGTACCGATAACGGGCCCCAATTTGTGGGAGATAAGGTCATAACCTTCCTAAACCACCACAATATTATCCTCTTACCATCCAATCCTTACTATCCTCAAGGCAATGGCCAAGCCGAGATCACCAACAAAACCATCATGAATGGACTCAAAAAACGGCTTCACTTACAGAAAAAAGGGAATTAGGTTTGCAAGCTGCTTCATGTCCAATGGGCCTAACGTATCACTCCTCGACAATCAATTGGGTGTACTCCATTCCTCCTTGCTTATGGTACTGAGGCCGTCATTCTTTCTGAATATCATCATCCAGTTTGTGACCACGAGCTAACTGACGAGGAAAATAAGTTCGTGTTGGCTTACAACCTTAATATGATAGATGAAACCAGGGAATGTGCCATCACTAACCTAGGTCGATATCATCATATGTTTGCCAGATTGTACAACAATCGAGTTAGAAGCTGTGTCTTCCAAATTAAAGATCTTGTCCTCAGAGAAATTCCTCAACATCATAAATAGCCTCACGCTGGAAAATTAGCTGACAATTGGGAGGGTCTATTCATTATCACAGGTCTCTCAGGCCTGTGATCAAATTATCTCATGACAGAAGAAGGAATCCCTATTTCAAATCCTTGGAACACTAGGCGACTAAAACGGTACTATCGTTAAGCACTTACTACTCCATTTCTTTTCCTCGTTTTTGTTATTTTGTTTTTCAATTCCAAAAGTAATATTTTCATCTCTATCCAATATAAATTATGAACTTATCAATAAAATTCTAAGCTTTTCACAACATTTCTCTACTTATTTAGACTATACCAAATATCGGATACGGCAAAGATAATACTAGCCTTCATCTACTTTAACTTGTTTGGGTCATTTATAATGGCTAGATCAAGGATAACACTTGGTCCGGCTGACTCTACTAAATCTCAGCGATTGTAGCAAGTGTAGAAACTTGTTTCATATCAAAGACTTTACCAAGCATCAGATAGGGCAAAGATAATATTAGCCTTCATCTACTTCAACTTGTTTTGGTCATTTATAACAGCTAGATCAAGGATAACACTTGGTCCGGCTGACTCTACTAAATCTTTGTAATTGTAGCAAGTATAAAAACTTGTTTCATATCAAAGACTACCAAACATCAGATAGGGCAAAGATAATACTAGCCTTCATCTACTTCAACTTGTTTGGGTCATTTATAACGGCTACATAAAAGATAACACTTGGTCTGATTGACTCTACTAAATCTCGGCGATTGTAGTAAGTATAGATACTTGTTTCATATCAACGACTCAATCAGGCATAAGATAAGGCAAATGTCATACTAGCCTTCATCCCTTTCAATATGTTTGCAACATTTTTATAGTTCAATTAAGTTTCAACTTGGTTTAACTCAACCCATTTCTGCAATTTAAACAAATGTAAAAACATGCTTTATATCAAAAACCCCACCAGACACAAGATAAGACAAAGGTCATACTAGCTTTCATCTATTTCAATGTATCTGTGACAGATACTATTTATTTTTTAGGTCAAATTTACATTACAAGGGATTATTTTCTGCTGATGGGATATCAGCCGTGCTTCCCCCTATAGCAAGAGGTCGAACATTCAGTTCACAGATTACAGCAACTCTACCCCTCTCTATCAGATCAACAAGTTGAGGGCCTAAATTTGTTTCCATGGAGGTCATACAGTTCCCTCGATTTATGTTAACTCTGCAAAGGCATCCCTTATCCGATAGACTTTTGAACAAGGTATCTCATTCTAACTCAAGTATTTTTAATTCACCTATAAAATACACAATAATTGACTTTAGCAGGTCTGAGCGCGACGCATCAGGCATGAGCATCGTTGCAAATTTTGCACTCACCTTCTCGAGGTGTGACTCCAATCTAGCATACAAATTCTTCTGATAAGTCATTTCCATATTGACTTTAGCATCATGAGCTACATTCTCTTCTAATTTGTTTATATATCTAGTTGATTCAGCCAGGTTCGTGGCCTCTAGGTCTACTACCTAGATACATAGTCTCTTGATTTCCGCATTCAACTCTTCCCTAGCCATAATATCCTTTAATAATTCTTCTTTCCTCTCCATCAACATTTCCTTTGCCTTGATTTCCCCTTCCAGGACCTTCTCCCTAATAAAAGCAACATCTAACTTCTGTTAGCATTCCCTTAAGTTCGCATTTCTTCTCTGGACATGCCCCTGAATGCGAGACACATCATTCTTTAGCTATCTAATTCAACCTGAGAAACTGACTACATCCCCTTGGACTAGAGGAGCCTTAACCTCATTTTTACTTCCCCTTGAGCGCTCTCAAGCCTCGGCTTTCCTGGCACGCGCGATGGCCTGGGCCAGTTCGATCTTCAATCATGCAACCTTCTCATTTAAATCGTTACGCCTTCGTTACATTTCCCGAAAACTTCTTATCCTTGGCAGGTAGGGCTATATGTAAATGCTCAACTGTAGTTTTCAAAGCTGATAGATTTTCTCGGACTACTCACAGCTCGTTATCTTTTTCAACCCTTTTTTTGTTTCAGTCACTCCAACTCGTTTCTACAATTATAAAGATCAGATCGAAATTGTCCCTCCGATCTTTCTAGAGCCTGAATACGGTATTGAGCCATGTCAGTCTGCTTACCCTTAATGATCAATGTATCAACCCAACTTTGAAGCTTCGCGGCATGCTCTGTTATCTCTGCTAGATTTCTTAGCCCCTTGTCTATTTTGGCGTCTTTCTCTTCGACCTTATGAGTGAGGTCAAAAACAACCTGGGTTACCTCCACAAGTTTAAAATGCACCTTTACGTATTAATCTTCTCAATTCTCATTCACCTCCCTCATCCTATCAAACTCCTCTGCAAATTCCTAGTTACATTGGAGTACATCGTCCTCATGCGAGCGAGCTGAATCCAATTCGACCTGTACGATATAAAGATATTAATGCAGTTCGATTCAGAACGCCATCAATATGTATATATATATATATATATATATATATATATATATATATATATCTTCTCTGTTCTCATTCACCTCCCTCATCCTATCAAACTCCTCTGCAAATTCCTGGTTACATTGGACTACATCGTCCTCATGCGACCGAGCTGAATCCAATTCGACCTGTACGATATAAAGATATTAATGCAGTTCGATTCAGAACACCATCAATATGCATGCATATATATATATATATATATATATCTAATTTCTAAAATTATATATGATTTCTAACATCTGCGGTATGTAAATACTTTTAGACTGAAAGGTTGGGGTACATTAGCAGATAAACGGTCCATGAGGTATATTGCGAAGTCTAAGGTACATGCTTTCGATATGCTACTTTATATAAAGAGCGTTGAATTTTTCTATGCACTATATTAGTGTTATTTTCCTAAAGCTAGTAACAAAAAATTTCAATCTGCATCTACATCCTATACAAGTCGAAAGACCTATTCCGATCTAACCTGCAGCTCCGCTCGCAAAGACAGCAAGGCTATAAAGGTCTATCTTTCCCTGATAAACCTGGTCTCTAAATCTTTTATTCTGAGATTCGTTTCTCTAAGTGCCTACAAGAGGTTTATACCAAAAGAAAAGTCAACCTACAAAAGTCTCCTCCATACACACAATCCAACAGTTTACAAATATTCATACAAAAACACATTTCTACCATACCTTCTCATTATAACCTATGGGAGGTCACCGTCATCCTCTTGATTGTCAAGCACCGTCTGGCGGGAGACACCGTCCAGACCATCAACGACCCCCACAACTACCTCTTCCACTTCATCATCATCTCCCTCCTCAACATAGGTATCCGCCTTAGTAGCATCTACCTCCTCCTTAGAATAGCCCTTCAACACCAGGTGGCACCCCAACCTATCACCCTCCTCCACCATCTCCCCCAGATTGGCTCTCATTTCCGCCTGTAGTTGACCAATTACCACGGCATGGGAAACATTTAGAGCCTCCAGCTGCTTTGCTTCCTTCAGAGTATCAGTCCTAGCTCGAGCTAGCTTCTTTTCTAGCTCGATCTTCATCTTCTTCAGCTCGGATTTTTCCTCCTCAACTCTGAGCCAAATCCCCTTAACAATCCCCTTAATTACGTAACTTTTTCACATAATTAATATAAACTTACCATCTTGCTCATGTCTTCTTCTCCATGAAGAGCCCCGAGCCTGGCCCTTTCCTCAACCTCTTTGAGGTCGCCCACCATGGCAGATCTCCCCTCAGTGACCTTTTCCCCCGACTCCCCCGAAGGCTCGACACTTCTCCTTTTCTCTTTTATGACCTCACCACTTCCTGTGGTACCAAAGGCCGACAGAGTCTTTAGCATCCATTTTTTCAGATATTTTTGAGCTATTTTTCTCAACGTAATGGGTTATGACTAGACCGAGCTATCTATTCCAGGGGTCTTGACCAAGTTGGTTCGGCCTTCCCCACCAGTTACTCGCTTCTTCCCTTCATCAACACCCTACATCAACCTGGTCGACTCAGCTTTTTTAACCTTCTTTGATCTGCTATCAACCCTCTGCTTTCTACTAAGGCCAAGTCCTTCTAACACAAATTCGAGCTCAGCCTCCTCCTCCGCAACTTCTTCCAGCAATGACTATTTCCTCTTCACGGGAGACTTCACACCTGCCATGCACAACATTTTTATTATCAACTACAAACATAAGTTCAAACATAACAATAATATTATTTATGCATGGCTATACTTACTTTGTTTTACAGTTCTAAACAAAAGGTCCAAAGGTTCTTTGTCATCTCTCTGAAAGCATTTACCCTTCACCCATATGACGCTATCATTCCAGGTTCGACCTGCTGAATTCAGATCGAAGAAGCGATACTGAGTTGCGCTCGCACAAAAATATGCCCCACCACTGGCCTTATAATTCTTCACCTCATAAAAATGCAAAACGTCATCAGGGGTTATCTTCCTCACTTTCCCCTCATTTTCCCATTTTTCATTCAAATGATCACAAACAGTTATTACCTCCCATATATTCCCGTTTAATTGAACATGACATGCCCCAATCGTATTCATAATCCCCTTCACTAAATTGGTAAGGGGAAGACTCAACCCGTACTCTAATTGAGACAGGTAACACAAAAAACCCTCTAGGACATCACTCCGAACACCCCCATCAAAAAACTCGCTACCATATATCCCCTAAACTGCCTACCGGTGTATTCAACACAGTTAGCCCACGTCCCTCCTATAGCCACCTTAGCCTTACAAAATTCTCTGAAGGCATTAGAACCAGGAGGATAGGATATTAATTAACCAGGAAAACCTGGGAATTGTTCCAATCCTACTTCAACCTCACTATCAGACTCAATCGTCCGACCAGAGGTCGACACCTCGTTAACAGGTGAACTGCCTATCTCAACAACAATTTCTACGGGCAAGTTTTCAACCCTACACAATTGTCTCTCACGCTCGACCTACATATAGGTTCAGGTATCTATCATTATTTCGTATACATCGATCATTTATGTACAACATATATTTATAGTATATTTTGTGTATATGTCTAAATTACATAGATTGCCATAAATAGTTATTTTTAAGATTTGCTTAAAAAACAATTACAATTTGCACAAACACATATATACTGTATAGGTTTCTACTAACCTTCAGTGTCCGATTAAGAATCCATAGTAACGCCAAATCCTTCTCTCACGACACTGCTGTATAGCCATCTGCGTGATCCAGTATCTTTTAATCCCTTCGACCGTTGATCACCTTCAGATAACTTCTTATCAAATCCCCTATAATCTTTTCGCGTCGCACTCTCTGTGTTCTCCAAAATTTTAGAAGTTGAAAAACGTTTGAATGATAGGGAAGAAGTACTATTTATTCTGTTTCTCTCTAACAGTTGGCAGTTATTACGCCTCGTACGACCCATCCGTATTTTTGGAACCGAGATATCCTTTCCACTATCTATGTCAGACGTCTTGTACCTTTTTAATAAAGCTACATTTCCATTATTACCCCTCCCCTCATATATTAACTTATTTTTTTAAACTGTTTTCATATCTTTTTTTGGCCTTCCCATACTCATGATGACTCACCCTATACGATATCAAATTTCTGCAGCTTTACATACAAAACAAAACTATAAGGTTCTGCATTTCCAAAGCTGAGAAAATTTATCATACTTATAGTGATAATGACATCATTTTCAAACTGAGAAAATTTTCAAAATTATTCAAAATTATTTGCCACGACAGTCTTAAAATGACATTTGCAACTATAAAAGATCCGATTGATTTGCATCTTTTCTGTAACATTCAACAAACTTATATTTATTTATGATAAACACTTCATGCAGCATCTAGAACAACCTTAATAACCTGGACAACAACATCCAACACATTATTCGTCAGTCCTCAGTAATCAAACCAACCATCTCTTCTCAATCTACCAGATCCCTCACCAATTCACGTAAGCAAACCTCATAAAAATAATGGGCATACTCAAGTTCCATATTCCTTACATCTAATCCTTCGAGCTGACACTCTCTCACTGGTAACTCAGCATTATAGTCGCGCACACCAAAAATCCGTTCCCGCACTTCAGTAGTCTTTATAGCCAACCGTCCTTCCACAGCATGACGAAACCTCTGAGATCGAGTCCGTACCATCCTAATCTCTTCTCCATTTTTACAAATTATCTTACCATTATTTATACATTTTCGCACACTTTCCCCTTAAAACGTGATTTTCACCTTATTCTCGTAACAGAAAATCCCAAAAATCTCAAAATAGACTATTTGAACTTACCCCTCACTCTAGTACCTACATTACATTATTTATCCATGTCGAGCTAATTCTACCAAGAGTTATATTTATATCGACCTGTAGTAGCTCAAATTTCCGCGTTACATATTTCCTACAATTTTTCTCCCCCCTAAATGTTTAAACATACAACAAAATCATACTTACATCGCAGTGTCAATGTCAGCACGTATTCATCTTAGTTCGAACATCACAAAAACAGTGTTTTCCATACTTATAAACTCCTATTCATTTCATACATCCTATATAATTCAGTTCAATTCTAAAAGACATTTTCTATCTACATGACACAAAGAATTGAATGACAACTTTTTATTCATATCAAAAATATTACATGCGATTTTACAAATAACAAGTTTTTCAGTATATCAATCTCAAGTATACAACAGATACATATTCGTCTAGCACCGAATGCCAGGTACTTTACAAATAACAAAATGTATTTAAAAGTTACAGGTCATTCAGGCGTGCTGACGCATTAACTCTTCCAGTTCTTCTTGCTTCAGTGATCTTTAGAACCAACAAAGAACTTCACTCGCATGAGTTTGGTTGAAGTCTAATCGAACTTCAAATGGAAACTATGCAAGTAGTAGACTCAGTGCTATAACCAAATTCTCAAACTAAAGGTCTACTGAGTGCCAAAATGTGATGGAAATGCAGAAGTAGACTCCCACTGGTTGTCTCCCTCCTTCACTACCATCACCCCCTCCTCTAAAACTACCACCACCGAAGAGTTGGTAGAGATGAAGAGGGTCCGACCTTAGAATCCATGATGATACTAGAAATCAGCATAACTACCCTACAGTTATGCCTATCCCTACATATGAAGCCCTAACCCTGTCTTCTGCAAGAGTACGGAGACAGGCCCACCGTTCCTCGCCTGTTAAGATGATAACATGAAACCTCCACTTGCAGTAGAACTTTTCCTCAGCTTCAATCGCTTCGTCTTCTGACAATCCCTGATATGTCGGAGGAACAGGAGCAGGTATCAACATCTCCAAGGATTGATCACCGAAGTATTTAAGCTTCAACCGCTGCATTTTAGATGCAATCCTCTCTTCAAGGACCATACTGCGATTTTTCTCCATTGTTAAAAAAAATTCAGGGAATTTTCAATGGACAAGCGTACTCTGATTTTAAAATCTGACGCGTGAATCATTTATATAACCCTATTTTTAATGTGCAGGTACGTTTTACCAAGTGTCATCATTCATTATAGAGGTAACTTTTCGCATCATAACCGTCAGATACATCAGTATCAACATCCTCATTAAATACACGTCATTTCCCATATCATGCGTAAGTTCCACACAGTCAATACAATCATTATTCCATTTCAGTTATCAAGAATTTCAATCGAGATTGCAAGTTAATATTTTCTCAACCAAAGCCACTCGTGACTTCGGTTGCGAGGGGGCGATTGCAGGGACCTGTCCCTCAATCTCACCCAATGTCGAGCTCACCTAGTTTGAACTACCTCCATCGTAGACTCACGCATTTTTAACGCATTTTCCCAGCCAACGTTCCAACCTACCCCACAAACTAGTCAAGAACGTAGACCAAACTTAAACCAAAAAACCTTATCCAGTCAAAGACACCTGTCTTACACGAACTTGTCAGTTACCCAGTCAACCACTACTAGCCACATTGTTCGGAGAACATGCTCCCGTACGATGAAGAGTTGCTGAGAAGGCCTATATAAAGAAAAAGTTCTAGAAAAGACATGGACTAGAAAAATTATACAAGAGATTTCCTAGAAACTACTTGTTCTAGATTCTCGATAATCACCAAAACTTCTTAAGTTACAAGATCCAAGCATTTCTATTTTTAGAGATCACTTGTAATAAGATATCCGCCTCAAGCAATAAAGATACTTTCGACAAAAATCCTCCACACGAGGTCGTAATTTTTTTACATATTCAGAGGTTTTCCACGCTAAAATCACATGTTTCATTTCTTACTTTCCATTAAAATATTATTACAATTTCATTGGTGTGATAGCGAATTCCAAGCCATTTCGAGCTTACAAAATTTGGCCGTTACGCCTAAGACCTTACTTTCGCATCTAACTGTCCTGGTAGATCTATGTATGATAGTGCACATTACTTGTCAAGTACGCGCTTTAGTTGCATGTCCTCCTTCATTTGATAAATGGTTTCTCTCAGCAAATTACACCCACTTGTCTAAGGTTAAGATGAGATGAAACAATTATTTTATAACCCAATTAAAACTTCACATGTGAACTTCAAAATTATCGACTCACTAGGAATTCGACAATTTTCTAATGTGTCTTACTATATTATTATCGATCTTAAAAATATTATATATAGATAAATTCACAAACCACTACCATAATTACCGAACTCGATAATATTATATATTTTAACTTCACATACACTGTCATAATTGTCGAACTCGGCAATTAGATATAAGAATAATTTTACATAAACAGTAACATTAAGTTGTATACAGAAAGTGAACAGCAATATACTAGTCGCTGGTATAACTAACCTTCTCTTTCAGAGCCTTTGTTAGCTTTATGTTGGCTTCATACTCTTTATCTTTATCTTCCTTAAGTTTATGAAGCTCGTCATTTAATGTTTTAATTTATTGATCCAATCCGCCTGATTCTGCCCGTGTTGGCATGGTATCATAGGCATTTTAAGACAGAGTGGCATGTTCATTGAACTACAAAAGTCATTTGTGAAGTAAACAGAATATTAGAGAATAAATATTTGGAAATAAAATTTGTAAAGTGAACAAAATATAAGGGAAGATGTACTAACCGATGCATGATATTGTTTACCAACATCTTCATATTGGTCCACGGGGGTGTCACCATCCTCATTGACACATGCTTCCTTCCTTCGATGAATTTTAAATATCCGAACATCATCATCTGCAGCCAAGTCAACGGTAATAGGACAGATCGTCATCTATGAGACAGTGGCAAACCACTCCAAGTATCCCTCCGTACATACTGAAGGCCCCCCTCGTACCCTCCGCCCCCTTTCAGCCTTCTTTAGTACCCAATCCTTCCACTTCTTCATGGAGAAACAATCAACCCACTCATACTTAAGGTTGTATTTCCTTGTCTCTCTTCTGAGATCCATAGGTTGGACACCTCTGGATACAATGGCTTTGTGGGGATGACTTATTCCCGTAAGAACTGCAGCACAACCTTATTTGGGTAGTAGGGCTGAACATGGTCTGGAGTTGCTAGCGCACCATATAAAAATGTGATCTCCTTGAACCCGTGTGTATAATCCCTTTTATCTCTATACGGGTCCCATACAACCTATGTAAAAATGAGTTAAATGTATTATGTTAAGAATAACAAAAGAGAAGGGAAAGACATCAAAAGAAGAAATTATGAAAACATTAGTGTAATTGTCGAATATGCAGCATTAAATTGTCGGTTTATCCAATAGTTTGATAATAATTTAACTATATTGTTGATTTTGATAATATTATATATGCATAATTCCAACTGCACTAGGTAATTGTCGAGCTTGACAATATTATATATGCATAACTCCAACTACACAGCCATAATTGTCAAACTCAACAATGTTATATATTGCATATTTCCATATACACTACCAATATTGTCGACTTCGATAATATGTACTTATATATTGGCAGTGTACGTAAGTATATAACAGTGACCAATAGACCTATGTATACTACAAAAAAATGATGGGATAGTTCATCTAATCAACTTACATCATCAGCTTTGTAATTGTCCAATGCTTACCTAAACTTTAGTAAAGTCAGACCATCGTATCTATCCGTAATAGATCTGCCCCATTTCCAACAAATGCAGTGCTCGTATTGGTCGGTATTCATCTCCTTCGGTATCCCAACAAGCTAAGGAAAATGTATAAAGATCCACGACTACATGTATACAGATAAACAAAATCAAATTGGTAAATAAGTTCATGCATATGTATACAACAGTAGTAAAGGAGTACGGGAATCACCTCGAGTAGCGCGGTACAACATGCAATTTACCTCCCATCATCTCGAGATACTGCACCGAGATTGTAATACATGTGCACCAAAACTGCTGATCCCCATGACCACTTCTTTGGCATTTTGTCCTTGGCAAACAAGTCGCTGATATCAGTGCCCTTTTTTCTGGGAAATAAAAAGGAACCATGTACATATAACATGTACGCACGAGCAATAGACCTGGCTGTAAACCCCTTCTTCTTGGCTCTCGCAGCAGTATCATCACTGAGAACCTTCTCCAATTTATATGCATAATGTTTTCTTAGTTTTCTCAGTGATAGAATTCCTAGTACCACCAGCTTTCAAAGTCTTGAATCAATTTAAATATAGTAAAAAATTCTTCTGGAAACCTCGAAAAACGGGAAGAATCCTCAAGTCCCGCCAATTACCGTGGTAACGCCATCTGCACCAAAACCAATCAGTTACTCCATATTATCCAAAGTTGGAGTTATCTCCCCCTATTTGAAGTGGAAACTATTAGTTTTCAGTTGCCAATATTTGGCAAAAGTAGAGATAAGGCCGGAGCTATAAGAGTAATATGATATGGCCTCAATTCTATCTAAACCCCTCAACTTAACCAAATCCTGGACCATTTGTGGTTCCCTTATAAGATCTCATATTAACTGGTGATGGTGAACATGAAGGCACGACTTCTCCTGAATAATAACATCGATTATGTCAAAAAATGAGATTACCAAATAAAATATAACAAATAATGTGATAACAAATAATAATTAAATAGTATACCTGCCCTAGCGCGATCAACCTCGCTCTATGGAAATTGAAGTTCTTGAGAAAACTATTATCAATAGGGTCAACATCTTTGTTGTTTGTAGCCCCCTCGCCTTCATAATTGCCCCCAGCACTACGTTCACAATTCTTCCCAACACTAGGAATATTAACATCATAATCAGTTGGGAGCGTTGGTTAAGCTCCCAAAACAACTTGGGCAGCCTCACTCTAAATTTTAGAACCCCTAGTTACCCGAGCCTCTTCACCATCTTCAATGTGATCCATTGTATCAGCTCCACTATGTTCACGAACACCCTCATTCATAGTTTTAAAGTTAGGGGATTGCTCAACAGTGTTTGGAGGGACCACTGTTCTATTCTCAACAATCTTTCTCTTCCTCTTATATGTTTTTGTAAATTCAAAGTTTGGGTATTCTGGGTCTGCTCTGTCCAACTCTCTTTTTCTTCTATTAGAATTTGTAAGAGACACTTTCTCTTTTATTGTGTATCTATACACAATTTTATTAGTTTAATTCTTAGTGCAATATTATCGAAATCGACAATGTTATATATGCAATGCTTCATGTACACTATCATAATTGTTGAGCTCGACAATATTAGGTTTCCATAACTCCAATTACACTTGATAGATTGTCGATTTCGACAATTTTTTATTCCATAACTCTAATTACACAGTTAAATTGTTGAATTCGATAATACTATATTTCCATAACCCCAATCCCATTGCCATATTGTCGAATTTGACAATTTTGACTTCTTATCATGCAATGCACAGATGGGACATGAACTAGGGGAAATAAATTGGCAATTTCGATTGTAAAATACATTACACAAAGGGTTAAATGAAATATAATTATTGGTATTGGGATATTGTCAATGGGTATAACAGAGATTTCTAATACCTTCAAATAGATGGCAATTTCTACTTTATCTCTATTCTCCAATATTCAACAGCAAACCTTTAATTATTCCCTTATCTGAAACCCCCAAATCTCAATGAAAAGAACCCTATCTCCCCTGTCTCTAACGATGAGTTTAACAAAGAAAAACTGTTTGAGAGAGAAAAACAATAATTGGTTAAAATAGAGTGAAAAACTGTTCGAGAAAGAGAAAGAGATTTAAGGGAGGGAATTTAGGGAATTTAAATTATACTCTAATAGTGAGTATAATAGAGAGAGAGAAAAAAAAAGATAATGTTTGGTTTGTAAGAGAGAGAGAGAGAGATAACAATGTGACGTTTGAAATCTTTGTAAGAGGGAGGGAAAGATAGACAATAATATGATGTGTGTGCCAGCTAGAGGGAGAAGAGAGAGGAACTGGGGCAGGTAGGACCAAAAAAAATTTCCACCTCATTTCCTATATATAACAAATTATAAATTTTGAGAGCCACTCATCTCTATTAGGTGAGTGGTTGGTATTGAGTAAGACATGAGTGTTTGGTTTTTGAGTGTCTCTAAATCCTCTCCCAAAGATATACTCATATCTTTGGGGAAGGATTTAGAGACACTCAAGTCTCAAACACTCAAGTCTCACTCAACCACAACCACTCAGAGATGAGTGGCCCTCAAAATTTGGGGTTTTCTATAAGGGAAATGAGGTGGAAAATTAGGGGGTCCTACCTGCCCCACTCTCTCTAGCCGTCATTCACATTCCCCTCTCTTTTCAAAGAAATTTCAAATTCGAACAACCCATCACTGATATCAGTCAAGTCTCTCTCTCTCTCTCATATCACACACACACTCACTTTCTCTCATATTACACACACACACTCTTTCTCTCTCTTATATCACATACATACTCTCTCTCACATATCATATACTATCTTTCTCTCTCATATCACACAATCAGGGCAATTTCTGCCATTAGAGGTGAGATTTCAGTTGAGAAAGGGAAGCGATTCTGCCATTAGAGGTGAAATTGATATCTCCAAAGAACTTCGACACCCTTGCTGGTAGTACACTTACTCGACAGGTACTTTCTGACCCTTACTTGCCAGTAGTACACTTGGATGTTGTAAAATTTGTTAGAATAATAGTATCTCCACCACTTAATTCCTGTGAAATTTATTAGAAGACTGTAATCTCTTGTACAATTTCTCATTGATTGATTACCTGCTGGTGGGTCCCATTCGAAATCGATAATTTAGTCAAATTATTTGCATTACACTGAAGTAGGACTAAATAATTGTCGAACTCGACAATATCGCATATGAATGTAATATTCACAGTAACAAAATTACCGAACTCGAGAATATTATATATGACTGTTGGAGACACAATATCTGAATTGTCGAACTCGACAATATTACATATGAATCGTTCAGGTACAATAACTAAATTGTCGAGTTCGATAATACTTTATATAAATGTTTGAGTCACAGTAACTAAATTATCGATGTCGACAATATTACTGTGCAGAGTCAACGAAGATGGTGAAGACGAGGTCTCAGAGTAGTCGGGAGACTGCTTCTCGCCGTATTAAGCAGTTGTATGACGAACTAGTGATGCGTTATTTTGGTTCGGTTAATTTGAACGATCCATCATTGCCGCCGTGTGAGGCAAGCTACGAAGGAATGTGCGAGGCTGAGGGGCATTGTGGAGGGAAGATTTCCATTTGCATTGTCAGATGCAGACGGTCATCCTGTATCCAATGGCAAGGGGAGCAGCTCGTGTTGCCCGGGCCAGAGAACTGGTTAGGAAGGAAGGCTCCAGTTCTGTCGGTGCAGTTTTGGATTTGCTAATTAAGTATTCTGGTTATAATATTGTTGGCAGGCACATATAATGAAGTAATTGTAGTATTCAGCAAGTGATGAATAAATTTTGTATGGTACAATAAGTTTTTGTGTGTGATTGTTTACATCTTGTATTCTACCTTTTGTAGTATGTGATGTAATTATGAAATTAACATGGGTTAGACTTGAATTGTGTTTGGTTTGTGATATTTTGATCTCCCCAATTACTTTACTTATAACTCACAATCATTTCTTTTATGTGTGAACTTCTTAGTCAGATTGACAATGAAAGACTCCGTCAATAAAAATTGGTCAAAAGTTATTGGCGAGGAGTCCCCAGAAAGGTGTGAAAATGAACGTATTGTAGACCCATTTTTGGCAGAATCCCCATACGAGGGTCAACATTTTGATACTATAGAGGATGCACGTCTGTGGTATGAACGATATGGAAGAGGGCAGGGTTTCTCAACCAAGATACGTAATTCTACTAAGCGCCCGAGATCGGATGATATAGGCAGAGCCCACTTTTGCTGTATGAGCAATGACTTTTTAAAGAAAAACCTTGGCACTCCAAAGAGTAGTGGCGTAGCTGACAACAGAAGATCATCTGATAAGTGAGGGTGTAAAGCAACAATGAACATAAATTGGAATACCAAAATAGGCAAATATGTGGTCACAAGGTTTACGATATCCATAACCATAAACTTGTATCTCCACGGAATCAACATCGGATGAAGGTTAACAGATTCTTTCCTGAAGCAGCAAAAAAGCTTACACATTTGAGCTCCACAATATTCCGGTCAGCAAAGTCCTAGCATTATTCTCAGATAGAACCTTTAGCAAACTGGATTGCTACAACTACAACGCCAAACTAAATAAGGAACGACTAGTCAGAGGAGATGCACAAATCGCATTGGAGTGGTTTTGGAAAAAACAAACTACAGATCTTATGTTTTATTTTGACATAGAATTAGATGAGGAGGACCGAGCACTAATTTTTTTTTGGATCGATAGACATTCAAGGTACGCATATGAGGCATTTGGAGATGTCGTCACCTTCGATAATACGTACCGAACGAATGTGTAAAAGATGCCCTTTGCTCCGTTTGCAAGGATCAACAACCACTACCAAACAATTCAATACGGATGTGCTCTGCTAAGAAATGAGCAAGAAAACACATTTCTATGGTTGTTCCATACTTGGCTGATGGCAATGAACTACAAACACCCTGTGTCAATTATCACCGATCAAGATGAAGCTATGGCCGCGGCTATTCCCAAGGTAAAGGAGTACTTGGACACTTATTGTTCGAGTTATAGTATTGTTATCTGGAGTATATTGTCGATTTTTTATTATCAATAGTGTCGAAATCGACAATAATCGACAATTGTTACTCCAGTTGCAATTAAAGTATTGTCGAATTAGATAATAATTGCTAGCATAACTCCAATCCAATTACACTTTTAAATTGTCGAATTCGACAATATCTTATAATATTCAGAGACACTTTCATTCTAAGTTATGGTTTATTTTTAGGTCTTCCCCAACACCAAACGTCGATTTTGTCTGTGGCCCATCACAAAAAAAATTCCTGAGAAAATCGGCCATGTTTATCGGAAACCATCTACATTCAAAGAAGATATCGATTCGATAATGCACAACATATATAAGGCTGTAGAGTTTGAAACCAAGTGAATGGACCTAATGAAGAAACATAAATTGGATGATAACGTTTAGATGCAAGGAATCTTCAATATTAGACAAAGATGGATATCGTTATGGAATAGAGAGACCTTCTTTGTAGGGATGTGCAGCACAGGACGGAGTGAGTCCACAAACAACTTCTTTAATGCTTGGTTGCCAATAACAACTGGGTTGCACAATTTTGTGACCAAGTATGAGGCCGCCCTTATAGTAGTATGCGAGAGAGAAAGTGCAGAGGACTTTGCATCAGAACACAGATATCGTCAAGTTGGACCTCATCAAGCTCTACTGAAAGATGCTGCAAAGATTTACACTAGATCAATGTTCCACAAACTTCAAGATCAATTTGACCAGGTTGTTTGCTTCGTTGCAATAGAAAGACACGCAGAATGCAACGTTCGACAACTTACGGCAAAGTCCCATAGTGGTCGTGCCGAGTCATTTGAGCTACAAATAAACTTAGAGAAGCTAACTGGTAATTGTGGAGGAGAGTTTTTTGAGTATGTTGGACTCCCATGTTGTTACCTCCTGAAAGTTTTCTCAAAATACGACATTCTCAAAATACCAGAGGCCTTCATTATGACAAGGTGGACGATTGGTGCAAACAAATTTTTAAGGTCGTATGATGAAAGTCAGTTAGAAGAAGATAACTTACGACATGCCTTACGCCATAGCCACCTATCGCTTCGTGCATCAAACTTATTTAAAAAGGCCTCGAAGATGAAAGAAAGTTTTGATTTTGCGGTTTTGAAGCTAGACGAGCTTGAGTCTTACCTTCAAAACTACGATAACGCTTTAACATAGATAGATGCATCACAACAAAATATTTCAACTTCTGTCGCAGATTCTCTGGTGTCCGGAACTATGATTTTAAACCCTCTCGTGGTTCAAACAAAAGGCCGAGCGAAGATTGATTACAAGAAAGGGGCAAGATGGAAGGGGGGGAATGGAAGAGGTTGTTATGAAGAAGAAGAGAACATGGAAAAGTTGTGAAGTACTCGACAACCATGACAAACGGACATGCCCACTTCTCAAAACGATGATAGCAGAATCAAGTAAGTATATATTCAACAATATGCATAAACGGCACCTTCTGCGTGATTTTCTATAATGTGTTCCATATTTTCAATAATTTGTTCAATGTAGGAGACAACAATAATGGGGAATCTATTCAGCCCTTGCACTCAAATTTCGACAAGCACAACATCTAGGAAAACAAAAGAAGTTCACGTTCATTGACTAATAAATATGTATTGATTATTATTGAGAAATTAGTACGTTGACTCAGCATTATATTTTCTTTGTAATTGAAATTTAGGACAATAGCAATGCTGTATTTCACAGAGAAAATATTAATGAACTATATACAGTTTAGGGATTGTGTTGCTTTATGCACCCCCACCCTCTATAAATTTGTATATTGTTGAAAATACTGCCTTAAATTGTCGATTTCGACAATAGTATATACCTAGAAACTAACTACCTATTGTAATATTGTCGGGTTCGACAATATTACAAATGCATAATTGGAAATATACTACTACAATTGTCGAAATCGACAATATTGTACATTGTAAGTAACCATATACACTAAAGTATTGTCGAAATCGACACAATTTTAATTTTTAGAGACACTCAAGTGCACTGTTAAAATATTCTTCAGAGGTAAAATGTACATTTTGAAGAGGGGAGAGTTAGAAATGAGATTCATATGACATATCAGAAATTTATATACTACAAAAATAAATTAACAATAGAGTGTTCTACCAAAAATTATATACTGTGATAAACATTGATGTAACATAACTGTCATATACAAAGATTTGGTCGACAACCCTATTTGATTGCCGACAAACCAACAACAACCATGTCATTAACTCTATACCCCTGACACTTGTGCTATCTAAGTAATGCCTTGAAGTTCCTTACTCTCACATCAAAATACTTAGTCAGTTGTTCTTTTTGAAAACCCGGAGGAATTTTCAGATTTACATGACTGTAGAAAATATTAGAAAGCGGAGGTATTGGTGCATCGAACCTTGGAATCAAGCGAACGAAATGGTTGTCCGCCCCCAAACCAAACCACCAATACTTACTAGTATCCATAACTAGGTTTTGGAACCTCTCCTCATTTGAAGTAGTATTTCTTTTGCGTGCCCAAAATAGGGGTAAGAATGTATATGCTTCAGTGTGGCTAATGAAGACCACAACCTTCTCATAGTAGGTGGCTAGTAAATGTTCCATATGCCTATACTCACATGTTGATGACCATAAGAACACGCCTGCAATAGAATTTGGTACGTGTTCTCCCTGTTTGCAGTGAATTGCATAACCAATGTTTGGCTGAAGATACTCTTCTAGAATGCGGGGTCCTTGCAGAGAAAGGTCTTCAATGATTTCATTACATCTGAGAATCTATGTTGGCTCTGGTGATGAATCGCGGCGGTAATCCTAAAACCAGAATTGTTATCACTGATTTCGACACCTCGAACATCTACAAGATACTTCGTCCACGGTTGGAATAAAAGTTCTTGCATCTTTATCTTCTTAGCCATTTTCTCCCTCCTAGCAATGATAATATTTTCAAGGTTTACTGCCGTGGAAACTAAGTCTTCTTGATAATCTCCTTTGGGTCCTTGCTCCGCTATTATGAAGAATCTTTCATTCTACTCAAAAAGTTCTTCGAAGGTTAGGTCCCCCATTTCTCCCATCCCTTCACTTGCGAGTGTCTTCTTCAATGCTTGACGCCAAACCTCATGCAATAAGTCCTCATATTATGACAGACAGTAGTATTATAGTAATATTGTCGAATTCGACAATATTGTGCATCCATAATTCCAATTACAGTGCTATAATTGTCGAACTCGACAATTATATATTGTCCAAGCGGAAATATATATTACCAATATTGTCGAACTCAACAATTATATATTCGACAATATTGTGTATCCATAATTCCAATTACAGTGCCATAATTGTCGAACTCGACAATTATATATTGTCCAAGCGGAAATATATATTACCAATATTGTCGAACTCGACAATTATATATTGTCCAAGTGGAAATATATATTACCAATATTGTCGAATTCGACAATATGAAGATAGTAATCGTCGAATTCGACAACTATGACTTCAAACCATACATTAAATAGAACAATCTTAAATTGGTACAAGAGTTAGGAATATGTCATACCCATTCATTGTTATCTACTTCCAAAGTCTTCTTCATCTCTTCTGAATTAACTAGTTTCTTATGCTGAAAAAAAAACTCCAACATTAGGATAAATAGACTTGGTATGTACATGAACATTATCTAAATTGTGGAGTTCGACAATATTTACCATGCACAACTCGAAATAAAATTCCTAATTGTCGAATTCGACAATATTCGATTTCAATAACATGATTTTGAAACATGCATTACATAGAGCAATCTCAAATATGTACAAGACTTAGGAATAAAACATACTCATTCACTGTTATTTGCTTCTAAAGACTTTATCCTCTCTTCAGCATTAGCCAACTTATGTCGCTGTAAAAATATCCAACATTAGAATAAACATTGAAATCAGCATTCCATATAATTCAGAAGGATGGGCGGGGGAGTTTACGAGATGGTTAGTTTCCTCCGTATATCTCGCTGCTTCTTTCTTATACTTGGATGTCCAGATCATTATCTGTTCCAAATACATAAAGAAGATGAGCTATATAACTCTAGTTTATTTAAATGTGATTTTGGGTACTACATTTGATTTTGAGCAGGGGTAAACCTATATTGAGCATGGAATCCAAAATGAATACTACGTCTGATTTTGGGATAATCAAACACAAACTCCATTCCACTAACTAAAAAATTCGTATACAAAATGAACCCCCAAAATAAAACTTAAATTCACTATTATCAAAATACTAAATTCGTACACAAAATTAAGTTTTAATTTACTATTATCAAATACAAACTCCAATTCACTAACTTCAATTAATTTCATTCATTTTGAATGACTTATAAAATCTTCTTTCGTAATCAACTTCTTCTTAATATCCTCATGTGCAGCCAACAAGTCCTCATACTTCTTTGCTAGGGTTATGCCTGGCATAGGCTGATGTGATTGTAGCACAACAAGCTGTTCAAAACATGAGTACAAGAACAATGTTACCAAACTTACAAATAAGTGACAAATAATTAAATATTATTGAATTTTGACAAACTCACAGGTGTAGCTGGAGGAAGTTGCAAGTCTATGTGCTTCATCAAAAGCGCATTTACCACTTTAGTGACTCGATCTCTTTACACTGTACACATTGGGGATAAAATAATTACGCCAGATGCAAGAATGATTAATGGGAGACTATAAGTAATTAAGGGTTAGAGTCACTCAACACTATTACCTTTGTATTAAACTCATTACCTTTTTATTCAACTTAACAGATAAGCTTTGATTACAGTCTTCAATGCCAGATTTTTGCCTTAGCTCTGCCTCCAAACTTGTATTTTTTTCCTTCAAATTTTTGTACTCCAATATCTACAAACATAAATTTGACAAGGAAAATCAGGATTTTGACAAAAACAAACAATGAGTGCGATAATGACATCTGCCTAAGACCTTACCTTCGCATCTAACTGCCTTGGAAGATATGCGAACTCTAGTGCACATTGCTCGTCAACTACACGCTTTAGTTTAATCTCCGCCTTCATTTGTTCAATGGTTTCTTTAAGTAGATCACATTTACTTGTCTGAGGTTAAATTGACATAAAACATTTAGATTAGTTTATGTATTTTTGTCGAAATTGACAATAATATTATGTAATTGTCGAGTTTGACAATAATACATATATGACAGTTTTCAGAATAACTGTAAAAATTGTCGAATTCGACAATTTACATTTGTTCACTTACACATACACTGTAATAGTTGTTGAACTCGACAATTACTTATACTAATAACTATAGATAAAAATAAACATTATGTATAACTAAAGATAGGTATGACTGACCTTCTCTTTGAGAGAATCTCTTAGATTTATATTGGCTTTAGACTCCTTCTCTTTATCCTCATTGAGCTTCTAAAGCTGGTTATTTAGTGTTGTGATTTGCTGGTCATTTAGGTTTATATTTGGAGACCGACTAGAGTGCTCATGATGCTACAAAAATGGTAATTCATATAAACAAAATATTAGACACTAAAAAGTTTGAAGTATAAATAATATAAGGGAAATGAGATAAAAATAGTGTTAGCATGTACTAACCGATGCATCATATTGTTCAGCAATATCTTTAAATTGGTGCACGGGGGTGTCACCATGCTCATTGACACTGGCAAGCTTCCTTTGATGAATTCCAGAATCATCTGCAGCCAGGTCAACAGTAATCGGGTAGATTGCAGTCCCCGAGACAGAGGCAAGCCACTCTAAGTATGCCTCTGTACATACTAGGTCACTCACGTACCCTCCACCCCCTATCAGCTTTCTTCTAAACGAGCTCCTTCCACTTTTGGCTAGAGAAACAATCAACTCACTCATACTTAGGGCTGAATTTCCTTGCCACTTTTGCGTTCTATAGGTCAGAAACCTTTGTCAATAGTCGCTTTGTGGGGATGCCTTGTTCCCGATTGAACTGTCGTACAACCCTATTTGGGTAGTAGGGCTGAACATGATCTGGACTTGCTAATGTCCCATAAAAAAAGTTGACCTCCTTGAATGCATGTGGGGAATCCCTTTTATTTCTGTATGGGTCCCATACAACCTACATGGAAAATAAATCAAATTTATTTTACACCATTATCTCTGTATGTGTGGATCAGATAATCTTAAGATGGAATATTGTCGAAATCGACAATTTCCCATGTTCATTTCGACAATGTTGTATATTCACTTTCAAAGGAATTTGAATAATTGTCGAAATCGACAATATTAGATGTACCTGTTTTTACTATTAGCTATTTATAGTTTAAGTTTTGTATGATCTGAATAGTAACTGTTTTTATTGTTTAAAATTAACTATTTATAGCTTAAAACCAAGTTTGTTTGTTTTAGTTATTGAGCCGTTTTCAAGTTTGTTTCTTTCAGTTATTTAGCCGTTTTGATTAGATCCTTCTCATTTCTTTGGTATCAGAGCCATGTATGGCTAATCACATGGTTCGCGTAGGTATGTTAAATTTTATATATGAACCTAGGTATGACTTACTGTGTATCCTTGTTCTTTGTTAAATATGTTTACTCAATCTAGTCTAGTAATAGACATAAGTATGTTTCCTGTTTATCTTCTATCCATGGTTGAGATGTTTTCTCAGTCTAGCCTGGTGAGAGAATTGGGTATGGTACGTCACCTAAGTCGCGTACGGCGTTCTTGACCTGGAAGTAGGCGTTTAGCCAGTAAATCGTTGACAGACGTGCACCTGAGTCTTTCCCTAAGACTATCCTGTTTTGACATCTTTCACAGAGAGAAAAGACCAACAATAACCATACTAACATCTTTTACTAAGATTAGACTATTTATATATTTTATCAGAAAACATAGATTAGCAGTAATCATACTAATGTTTCTATATGGGATTTACGTATCTATGTGATCCATACCTCACATATGGATTTAAGCTCTGGTTCTTTAATTCGCCAGTTTATCTGGGATGAATTCAGAACTACCAGGAATGATACTTCAGAACATGGTATTATCAAAATTTTAGCGAAGAAAAATTACAACTCATTGAAGACATTTACTACCATCAGATGGAACGCAGCCAAAAGATCACACTCTTTTAAGACTGGCTCGCAACATGGTATCGTTGTCCTCAAACCAATCAAAAAATAGCAGAAGTATTGGACCCCCCTACCAATCTAGTAACTGATAGGAATCCAGTTAATCAACAGAATACAACGGTTAGTACAATATCTGAAATAAATAGTACTTAACCCATCTTATTGGTCAGTAATATTCAACCCTTAGATTCCCAGGATTCTAAATCTGAGGACCATCAGAAAATTGGCATTAAACACTGTGAGACTGCTGACCCTATGGACATTAGAAGTGAAAATTTTAATATTGTTAACAATCTTACTAGAACCTCTACATCAGAAGTCACAAAAGACTCTTTTACTAGTAAATCCGAAAACAAAATTCAAGCCATTGAGCCTAGCCTTTATGCTATCGGTTCATCTTCTTCTAAAAGATCTGCCACTCAGTATCTGTTTACCGAAGCATCTTTTTCGAATCATAATTCCTCGATGAGGAAAACCATTTATAAATGGCCTATAGTTGAATTAGATGAATTATCTGAATATCCTTTTAAAAACAAGAATTTAAAAGGAAAGTAAAATAAAGAATGTTATCATCAGTTTCCTTTTTACCACAAGCATAAAAAACGAAAGAAGTATAAAGATAAACTGTATAACATTTCTTCAAACCAGTATGCAAACCGTATTTACAAGAATTCCATACATCAGCATAAACTTCAATCCATTGAACTATTACCCAATTGTTCTGACCAAACAGAATCGGTCAATCAAATTGACCACTATCATCTTTCCATTACAGAACCACATAGTGATGAATATTCAGAATCTATTTTTAACCATAAGTGGAAAACCATTAATGACATAAATGACTTGCAACTGAATACTCTTACTACTACCCAGAATGACATTATATCCATTGTGGATACGATTCCTAATCCTGAAAATAGAACCAAAATTCTAAGTATTTGCCTCCAACAAATGCTTCAGGATAACCGAATATCTGGTATAGAACAATCACTTTCTGACAAATCTCCAGAAATCATCCAGCACATGGATACTGAACAACCTATCACTATTCAAAATCTCCGAACATAAATTAATACTTTAAAATAGGAAATTAAATATTTGAAAATCTTTGAACAATTACCAGGCCCTAACATTAACCATCTACAGTATGTTCAGAAGAACAAACCAAAGACTCTATAAAAAAAATTGGTCATCCACAAAAGGAAGATAACATTGGTCTTAATCCTATTCAGAAGGTTATTGCCCAGAAATGGTATATTCAAGTTACTATTATCATTAACAATGAATTTACCATCCAAAATGTTATTGCCCTTGTGGACAGTGGCGCTGACCTTAACTGTATCCAAGAAGGATTGGTTCCTACCAAATACTTTAAAAAAACTATCCAATCTCTTATCTTTGTTAGTGGTAATACACTACAAATCCATTATAAACTCCCCAAGGCTTTGATCTGTAACAAAGGTACTTGTATTCCCTCAACTTTTCTTTTGGTTCGTAACCTTCAGTAGCAAATCATTCTTGGAACTCCATTCCTTAGTCTTCTTATGCCTTTGCATAAGGTTGATCAGAAAGGGATATGGTGTAAATATCAAAGCCAGGAAATTAGTTTTGAATTCATTAGAAGTCCTGAAGTTAGGATAATTAATGAAATTAAAACTATTATTGATTCTAAAGCAAACCATCTGAATTTTCTGCAAGAAGAATGTCATATCATGGATATTTCTCATAGGCTTCAGTCCTCTGAGGTCAAAACCAGAATCAAGATTATTGAACAACAATTCATTAATGAAGTCTGTAACAACATTCCTAATGCTTTCTGGGATCGAAAGCAACATGTTGTTTCCTTACCGTATAAGCAGGATTTTGATGAAAAAAACTCAAATTCCTACTAAAGCTAGGCCGAGTCAAATGAATTCTGAATATCTTACACTATGTAAAAAAGAAATTTAGGATCTTCATGATAAAAACTTTATCCATAAGAGTTACTCTCCTTGGAGCTATACAACCTTCTATGTTAACAAGAATGCTGAGAAAGAAAAAGGTATTCCTAGACTTGTAGTTAACTATAAGCCTCTAAACGACTATCTCAAATGGATCCGTTACCCAATCCCAAATAAAAAAGTCCTTTTAAATCGTCTTTATAATGCTATTATCTTCTCTAAATTTGACTTGAAATCAGGATACTGGCAAATCCAGATTAGTGAGAAAGATAAATATAAAACTGCATTTACAGTACCATTTGGCCATTTTGAATGAAATGTTATGCCTTTTGGATTAAAAAATGCCCCATCCGAATTTCAGAATATTATGAATGATATTTTCATCCCTTATTCTAATTTTTGTATTGTATATATTGATGATATTCTTTTATTTTCTAATACTATTGATCAACACTTTAAACACCTTAAAATTCTTAAGGATGTTATCCGACGCAATGGTCTTGTCATTTCTGCCCCTAAAATGAAACTGTTCCAATTAACAGTAAAATTCTTAGGACATAACATTTCAAAATGACAAATTATCCCTATTGACAGAAGTATTGAGTTTGCTTCCAAATTTCTAAACGAAATTAAGGAAAAAACCTAATTACAACGATTTCTTGGCAGTCTCAATTATATTGCAGACTATTATCAGAATCTTACCCAGGATAGTACGATCTTATACAATAGACTCACTAAGACTCCTAACCCATGGACCTCTGAACATACCCAAGCTGTTCAACGTATCAAACTACGCGTTAAACAGCTCCTTTGCTTAGGTCTTGCTAATCCCCACTGGCCTAAGATTGTAGAAGCTGATGCCTACTTAATCAATATTGTCGATTTCGACAATGTTGTATATTCACTTTCAAAGGAAATTGAATAATTGTCGAATTCGACAATATTTGATTTACTCAATAGATATACTTAATCAATTTTTTCGAATTCGACAATTTTGAAGCAATGTAGAAGGGTAATGAACTTACATCCTCAAGTTTGTAGTTGTCCAATGCCTCCCTAAAATTGAGCAAAGCTGTACCAGCATATCTATCCGTAACAGATATGTCCCATTTCTAACAAGTACAGTGCTCGTATGCATCGAAGTCCATCTCCTTGGGGATCCCACCAAGCTTTGGGAAATGTGCAAATATCCATGACTACATGTATATAGATAAACAAAATAAAATTAGTAGAGGTTGAAGCCATATCTAAAAAATAGTTGCATAAATGAGTTCAGAATCACCTCGAGTAGCGTGGCACAGCATGCGAATTGTCTCGCATCATCTAGAGATGTTGTACCTAGATTGTAATACATGTGGGCCAGAACTGCTGATCCCCACGACCACTTCTTTGCCACCTTGTCCTTTGCAAACAGGATAAGGTAGCGTGCGCTGACGTCTATTCCTTTTTTCGTGGGAAATAGGAAAGACCCAAGGACATACAACATATATGCACGAGCAACAGACCTTGTTGTTAGCCCTTTCTTCTTCTTGGTAGCTGTAGCGGTACCGTTACTAAAAACCTTCTCTAACTTGCATGCATAATGAGACTTAAGTTTCTTCAGTAATAATGAATTCCCAGCACCCTCAGCTTTCAAAGATTTGAAAGCTTTTAAATCATGCAGAAGGTTATTCTCAAAAACCTCAAGAATCGTCGGGAATCCCCAGGTACCACCAAAATGGCCGTGACATCACCATCTGCAGGCAACCCAACTAATTGCTCCACATCATCCAGAGTTAGATTCATCTCGCCCCATTTGAAGTGGAAAGTGTTAGTTTCCGGCTGCCAATGCTCGACAAAAGCATAAATGAGGGCAAAGTTGTAATAATTATAGGATATGGCCCCAATCCTATCTAAACCCTTCAACTTTACGAAATCTTGGACCACTTGTGGTTCCTTTCTAAGGTCCCACGTAGACTGGTGATGATAAACACGAATGGGAAGCTTCTCCTGAATAATAATAGTAATTATGTCAACAAAATGTAACTATAAATAATAGGAATAACAGAACATAATTAAAGAAGAGATTCCATTAAATAATATTCTTGCCCTAGCGCGATCGACCTCGCTCTATGGAACCTGAAACTCCTTAGTATGCTTTTATCACTAGGGCCTACGTCGTCGTTGCTTGTAGCCCCCTCACCTTCATAATACCCCCCAAAATAGGAATATTTTCATCAAAATCAGGGCAAATATTTGGGAGCGGTGGTTAAGCTCCCAAACTAGCTTGAGTAGACTCAGTCTCAAATTTTGAACCCTGGGGAATATTCACACCTTCGGCAGACTCAGTTGGAATATTCACACGTTCATAAACACCCTCATTTGCACTGTCAACAGTGTTTGGAGGAACGACTGTGCTTGGCTCAATAGTTTTTCTCTTTATCTTATATGTAAGTAGATCTCCTTCTCTAGCCAAATCTTTTTTTCGTCTATTAGAAGCTGTCAGAGGCACTTTCTCATTCATTGTGTACCTGCACAGAATTCATTACTTAAAGGATTAGTAAAATTGCACTTGGTAATTGTCGAGTTCGACAATATTATGTAAATATAAGTTCAACTGCATTTTGTAAATTGTCAAATTCGACAATACTCTATTTTAATAACTACAAGTTATATGTAACTATTGTCGAATTCGACAATTTAGACTTACAAACAAGTATAATCAAAAAATGTTGTGAACCATGTGAATTTAATATTATCGAATTCGACAATATTATGTAACCATAACAACATTTACACTACTAAATTGTCGAATTCGACAATACTAAATGTGCCTTACTCAATCTCACTTCAATATTCCCAATTTCGACAATTCTTTAATGTACTTTAGGTTACCTATAACTTACACTTCAACTAAAGATAGGTATAACAACATTTACACTGCTAAATTGTCGAATTCGACAATACTAAATGTGACATACTCAATCTCACTTCAATATTCCTAATTTCGATAATTCTTCAATGTACTTTAGGTTACCTAGGCCAAATATTTACGAAATCGACAATCCTAGATATTAATAACTCAAATTTAAAGTCTAATTTTAGTTATTTAGGTCAAATATTGACAATTTCGACAATATTTGACAGTTTCAATACCAAATTGCATTACACAAAGGGGTAGACAAAAAATAGATAACAATTTGACATAATAATAGGATTTACCTTGAAGTTGTTGAATTCTACTATCAAACCGTTTCCAACCTCTGCTGCTCCAAAAGGAATAGATAATGTCTTCGAAGGGTTGAATTCAATGGGTACTTTTTCTTCGAACGACAGTCTCAGTCTCTAATGACGAGAGAGTGAGAGAGAGAAAGTAAGAGTGAGAGGGAGGGAGAGAAAGAGAGAGTGAGGGAGACAGAGTGAGAAAGATACTCGAACTGTTCGCGAGAGTGAGAGTGACAAAGTGATAGTGGGAGAGAGAGGGAAATTTGGTTTGTTTGGAGAGAGAGGGAGAGAGAGAGAGAGTGAGAGACAAAATTTCAAATGTGGGTGACGGCTAGAGAGAGTGGGGCAGGTAGGACCCCCTAATTTTCTACCTCATTTCCCTTATAGGAAAACCCAAATTTTGAGAGCCACTCATCTCTATTAGATGGGTGGTTGTAGTTGTGGTTAAGTGAGACTTGAGTGTTTCTAAATTCCCCCCCCCCCCCCCCCCCCCCCCCCCACCCCTATCTTTTGCAAAAAATTCATGGGCTGATCCAAAACCTTGGCCTACTTAGTTCATACAATTTTATTTTTTTGGTGTTGGCTCTTCCCAAACCTGATTCACCCACATCAGGCCAAAATACCCGTTAGTTACTTAAACGGAAATGAACTTTGTCAATATGAACTTTTTATTCACACATTCTCTTAATTTTGTCATCGGACTGACGAATATTATATCTACTCATTTCCAATGACGGTACCGAGTTAGTAATTACGGCCAAAATCAAACGATCGACAGACTGACCCCGAAAGACGCATTCTTAGCTGCTTGCCCAATATTAGGGCCCAAGTGAACCAGGCCTAGAACAAATATCACTCAAAAGAGTCCGGCCCTGCTAATTGTCACACCCTTCTAATCTCAAAATCTAAAATCTAAAATCCAAAACCCTAATTTCAGAGAAAATATTCATCTCTCGAATTTTTAGGGTTTCATCGATCGAAAGTGAGAATGGGGAGAGAAGTTACGAAGCAAACAACGTCTTACACAGTGGAGCAACTTGTCGCTGTGAACCCTTACAATCCAGATATCTTGCCCGACCTTGAGAACTACGTGAACGAGCAGGTCTGATTTCTTCACTAATTACTGATTTTTCTGCTATTAATGTAATTTGAATCACTAATTACAATTGCCAATTTTGTAATTTTGTTAAATTAAGCGATTTAAAACTCATTTTTCTCTCTCGAATTTATTGCTATTATTTTAGAGTTAGAGAAGAGGGGTTGAGTTAGGGTTTTGGACATGCTCGAGATATTTTAGAAATTTTTTGTCATTAAAGATTAAATTACTATTTGTTTTTATCTGGATACTGAAACAATATTCTTTGAGTAATGTGGGAATTGCTTTTGAGTATTATCTATAGTAAACATGTACTGTTCGGATAACTTGAAATTCAAGAGTATTGTTGTTCGGATAAATAAGTAACTGAAATGATGGGTATATGCCGATAAAGAAAGTTGAACTTTGGTGAGAAAAAATACGTTGACTATTTTGATGATTTGGTTTGCTTCTTATGTTAGAGTGGAGTCATATATGAGCTGAAGTGAAACTCTACGTCCAAGTCATCTTGCAGAATTTGATTAGTTAATGTTAGAATTATATGAAAAAAAACTCTTGGTATTACAAGTTGCATTTCTTAATGATGGGCGTGTGAGCTATTGTATTCTATCCCTATGATTGAGCATATTCCTATCATTGTCTATTCTTATTTTCAGCTTGTGTTAGTTAGATTTTTTTTTGATACCTTTAAGTTCTTATATATGTGTAATTTTTGATATATTAACTGGAAAATATGTCATGGCTTGAATTAGGTTTCGTCGCAGACCTACAGTCTTGATGCAAATCTTTGCCTTCTTCGACTGTATCAGGTCAGTGTTCTTTCAGCATTGTTTTATGCTTACGCTAAAATGGCAAAGTATTTCACATGCTATGCTAACAGTATTTAAACATTCACAGTTCGAACCAGAGCGGATGAGCACCCAGATTGTTGCTCGCATTTTGGTTAAGGTATATTTTTTCCCGGTTGTACAATGAGGGCCATAACATGCATTTGCAACAACAAAAGTTGCGATATAGAAATATTAGAATTAGATAAATAACTTGATAACCCTAGAATCCAAGGATGATTTAGTCTTACCACTAATGTTTTTTCTTTGCATAATTGTATTGCCAGTTCAAGTTGATATGAAAGAAAAATATAAACTCACCAGTAACAAAAATGGAAATAACAATATATTTTCTTTCCACGTGATGAAACTCATAAATAATTGATACGTCTTTTTATTTACTTAATGCACATAATGTATTGTTCCAAGCAGAAAAATTAAAACTATCACTTGTGCAAATTTTATAATTAAATTAAGCATATTATACTTCTGAAAAAAAAGAAAGAAAGGATCCAAATATGTATAAACTTGCAGGATCCTCAATAATTTCAGAAACAATAAATCTGAAGAAAAAGAATTGAAAAAAGTAATAATAATAATTTTTTAAAAGATGAACAGTTGGTGTATAAACTTGCAACATATTAGTCAGTCTTCTTCTTCTTCATCACCTTTATCTTTTTGTATTTTTTTGGCCCCTAATTTTTTGAGTCCAACGGTGTATTAGTTCACGTAAATGTTTGTAGAAGAATAGAATGAAAAAGGCAAAACTTAATTAATCATTTTGAGAGAGGGGTAGATAAAGGGATGCTAATGCTATAGTGAAAAAGATTGAAGACGAGAGTGGCGTTGATGTTTGACAAGAAATTTGATTTCGAATGTGACTTCAGATTGATTTTGCATGAATTTTTGAGGTTGTATTCGGTGCCCTAAGAACATGAGCTAATGTGAAAGATCTTTCAAACTCTATTAATATAGTATTGTTACAGCTCTGAGAAACGATCACAAACTTCCGGCACAAATTCGCCTTCGAGTTTAAGCTTACCTGTAAATAATCGTCCATATAGTTTAATGTTTGAGATGTGACCTGTGATTGAACCATAATCCAATCAGAATAATGAATACAATTGAACCACGTCGAAACTCGAATCTTAATTAATTCAATTACTTTAGAAGCGATTTTGACCTTCATTCTTTGAATATTGAACTTCATGTAAAACATGAAAGTTGTAAGGAAAGACAAACAAAGAGAGAATCTTGAATTTCTGTATTTCGATTACCATATAGGAAGATCCCATCTCACATCTTATCTGTTTCGGGTTTCTACCCCATTCCCGGCAATGTTATATATTTTACTTAAGGCGCGAATGCTACTCAATCTTGGAAATAGGCTGAGTATGCTAGGGATATTCTTGGTATTTTGCTCAAATTCGACGCTTCTGTATCTCGAGGTTGTACATGGGACACCGGAGTCATCCATTTACCACTTAAAGCTCTTTAAATATAGAAGTGAGCTAGTTTTGAGTAGGATGGCTTAATTAGGATATTCTCGGGAAGCATAAAGTATGCGCAACCCGAGTTCGAAAATCCAAGGAATGTATACATAGACACACATACGAGCGTACCAACAATAACGACTTTACCTTCTTAAGACTGTTGTTAACAGCTGTTGCGCATATATATTAATAGGTAACTTGTAGTAGAAGATGTATTTGGCGATCTCAAGAGATTAGAACATGAGAAATTAGCATAGGGCTAAACGCCCACAAATGCTCCCGCATGCAATTTCAAATACGTAAATGATTTAATGGTGATTAAGTAGTAGCTCGATAGGGTAATTGTTTTTTTGCAGTCTGCTTAATATCTAGTCTGCGTAATGTTATCTCTATTAAACTATAGATTTGTTGTAATCAGTACTTGCATTTAAGATTCAAAACTAGGAAAGTCTATTATAAGTACAAATTAAGACATGTAGATAGGATGGTGTACCTCGTTTCTGACGGATACTTTCAGACACATGGCCGCTTTTAGTGAGCCTTATAGGACGGAGTAGTCTTATATGGGGGCAGAAGAAGTCTTGGGTGAGGTCCAGAGGGGGAACTTCTTAATTGAGGGTAGATGGAGGATGAAATGTCACGAAAATGTCGGTCTCACGGTCTATACTTGGCCGCCCCCCTCCCTTTGACAAGTGAAGAAAAACGCCATGTAGGACCTGGTCACCCAGCACAGTGTTTGTTGCATGACCTGGTTTGTCACGATTTACCTAGGTAGACATATGGATCTAGTTTCCCTTCCATGTTCTCAATGAAGCTTCCTTCTTATAGATAGGCACCAGAAGAGTGAAATGTACTGCAAGGGAGTTATTATGGTAATATGTAATTTGAGGGATTGATCTTAGATGTATAAGGTTGATGAGAGGCGTTGCCTTTCTAAGGGTATATTTGGTTTGCCAACATCTAAGGGATTAGTTACCCCGAGGTGATAATGATGCTTCATTCTTATAGATGGGCACCAGAAGAGTGAAATGAACTGAAAGGGAGTTATTATGGTAATATGTAATTTGAGGGATTGATCTTAGATGTATAAGGTTGATGAGAGGCGTTGTCTTTCTAAGGGTATATTTGGTTTGCCAACATCTAAGGGATTAGCTGCCCCGAGGTGATTACTCTGAAGTCCACTGATGTAAACATAACTCATATTTGGCCAGTTTTAAACGAGTTGGCAAAAGGCTAGTAAGGTCTGTACTCCTAATAATAAATCCAGCCCAGTAGTACTACTAAAAATTTCCGTGTGATTGTAGACCAGCCTGACATTAGAAAAATGACCTTAGGAAGTATGTGGTTAAAAGTACGTGAAGTGGTGTCGTGCGAACCACGCGGAAGGACCACTTAGCTTCTGCAAGGCCTAAGTCTAGGGTTCGTTCAGTTAGTTGTTTGAATTTCTTGATTTTCTGATATCGTCTATTTGTTCATGAATTCTCCCTTGCTAGTTGCTACACGTTATCTTTACAAGGGTAATTCACGGGTCTATAGAAGGCTCCGAAAACCTTGGGATCAACCAATTAGCTGATCAAATCCCTAAACTTAGGCCTTGTAGAAGCTAAGCAGTCCCAACACCACGTCACGTGCTTTTTTACGTGTTTATCTTTTCACTTTCAGGTTGACTTACAAACAATTGTTCATTTGGTTTGTTCTTACCGACTGGCATTACTTTTTGGGTGTACAGGCTAACTATCATTTTGTAGAAACTTTGCTTAACAAAATTTTCTACAAGCAAATCCTGAATATCTGGGTAAACTTCAGACCTTTATGTATGGTGATCAATCCCTCGGTTATGGAGGGCATTGGAATTCTAGCTAATCAATGAACACAAGGCTTAACGTCTGTTTCTGTTGTTGAAATTAGCTCGCACCTTTCAACCTAGTATCTCCAGCGTCCTTATCCTTGAGGTGCATGTTGCTCATAAGGGCACCTTTTCTAAAGTACATTACAGTCCCCTCCAGTTCACATTTTATAAAGAAATATTATAAGGAAGATGGAACGGAAAATAGATCTTTTCGTGTGCCTAGATCGGTCATGACACGGTAAGGTCAAGCAATAGACTCCGTGTTGATTAATCAAACCCTTTCATGATACTGTTCTTGTTCATTTTATTCATTGGGAGAGGGTTGGGTGAATGATTATGGACCCAGAGGCTGGCCCTTTCTACGATTTCATCTTTCATTATCTCGAGATGAGATGTCTATCCTCAGAAAACTCTTCCTGTACTTTTTCAACCCTCACCTAAGAGTACTTCCACCCTATGTTACTCACTCCAAGTGCCTGCCTATCTTAATGAGTCCTTGGGACCCTGTGGTATCCCATTTTATTGACTCGTCTCAGTTTTTACTTCCAGGAGACTTCTCCTTGTATAAAATCCTAACTACAAAATCTAAGTAGTATCAGACGACATTGATAATATAACAAGATACCACAATAACATAGCAACATACCGATTAAGGTAAAGTCATAGATTATGCTACTATTTAATTATAAATTAGTAATGCTATACATTTGATACAAATTAAAATCATAAGCGACTTCTATGTATGCATATAGCCCCATGTTTACGTGCCTCGCTCTGATCTCTTTAGATGGACAGATCCTTTACTCCAAGCTGCCTATATATAATTCTTTATTGACAATAGTCACAATATATCCAAGTCGCACCTGTTAGCGCACATTTCTTGTAATCATCAGTTGGATTGTATGTTCTTTGCACTTCCCAAGGATACCCTAAGTAAGCTATCTTATTTAATACTTACATCCTTATTTACAGAGCTTTGTATCATAAATAGGCAACTTTGCTACCTCACACTACTTCGAGATGCATGCAAATTAAACAATTTTGGGATCATTAGCAGAAAGCCCAGACTTCACTCGCTTATTCGTAAATATTGTAGATTTTGGTAAGCCTCACGTTTATTAAATGAAATGTACACCACTGCTTATCGAGTATTGGTTGAAACCTGAAGCAGATTTGGTCCACTGTAAGAGGAAAGCTTCTCTCTTTTGATTGGAGTCAGGTGATTCAAGACCATGTCTATTAGCTTTTTTATTCTCTATGATTTCCGTGTTTTATTTTGAGTTCGATTCTCAAAGTAAGGATCAAAATTGCAGTTTAAGTTACTGCATTGTTTATAAGTCGTGTTTCGATTCAAGACCATGTACATTACAGTCCCTTTCAGCCTGGTTATCGTTTTGGAATCTTTGTTTGTGCTGATCTGTTAAGTAGCAATGTGTTTACTATCTCACTTACCACCATAAATCATGTGTTTAGTATCAAATATTAAAAAAAATGGTCTAAAAATATTTGTAAAATCTACCATATAATATTCTTTCTCTTAATCCTGATTTCATTATGTTGCAACTGTGTTGCATGCTGAATGCTCCAACCACTCGGTACATTTACATCGCAACATACATTGACCACCTTGATTTGAGATCATCTGCATGGCGAACCAAATTAATCGAATACAACATTTTTTGTAATCATGATTCGATGTTGCATTCCTAGCAAAACATGGTGTTTGCCTTTTTAAAAGAACTCTCCTTAGGGAATCTTATATAAGAACAATATTATTTTTTGTCTTAATTAGACTTTGGACCCTATCGGCTTAGACCTTAACTATGTCCATTTTTGCCTTTAGATCCAAATTATGTTATTTCTGTCATCTGGTTTGTGGATTGACCATATATTTGGACTACCAAGACTACCCCGCTGCTTATATAATTTCCTAAGCCACATTGCACTCCACATCATTTAGGTTCACACATAAGAAACTAGTGGTCTAAATAACCACTATGGATACATGTTTCAATCAAATGGAAGATGTTTCGTCTTTCCCAAAAATTTCAATACTAGTACTTTCCGTTACAAATACACTTATTAAATACACTTATCTTCAAATCCGAGAGCGTCGAGTCCCCATTCCATGAACCTCAACCCAATGCGAAAACCATTAATCTTAATGTGTAACCACCTCTTTCTAAGCCAACTATAAAATGTAATACAAAATCTGTTTAGTTTTTATTCAAGATCTAATATCAAGTCACTTTATTCAACATGAATTGTACTTGCTTTTTTGAGTTCCAGCTGTAACAAAATATGGTAAATCTTTATGGCATTAAGGTTAATGGTTAGGGAACTATCATAACATAAAAATTGTGAGTATCGAATCTATCCTTCACAATTTTTATGAAATATAAAGGAAATTGCACTCAAGGTGTGTTTAATGAAAAGCTTAATTTCAACCATTCACCCATCAAAACTTAATTAAAACCAGAACCCAAATGTAAATCATACAGTTTGTTGAACCAAAGAAATACTAAAATCTTAGAATTGGTATGGTAAATGGAGAAATGGAAGGTCTTGAAGTTTATATTGGGGCTGATTCGCATTACAATCCAAGATATAACTGTTGGAGGTTATGAGTTATAATGTTGAATGGTTTTAGAGAGAGAGAGAGATGTCTTACATTGGGGTTTGAGAGGGGTTACGGAAATGTGCTTTTAGTTTGGGTATGAGTGGTTTGAGAGAGAGAGAGAGAGAAATTTTTTTTAGTTTGAATACAAGTCGTTTAGAGAGGGAGGTGGTGTTAGTGTTTTATTTAATACGCGGTTTTTGTAGTGTGGTTTTGGATCGGGAAAGGAAAAATATCAACCCTTTGTTTCGTTACTTAGATCTTGGTCTTTTAATGTAATTAAATGTGTATACGACGTGGCGCATCAACTTATATGATGTGTCCTATACAATTAAGTAGGCAGGGTAGTCTTGGTAGTCCAAATATACGGTCAGTCGGCTGTATAATTGAATCACCGAAATAGCTAAATTTGTGTATGAAGTTAAAAATGGATACATTTAGCCGGTAAGTTCAAATGCTACATACCAGGACGTAAACTTTTTTCTATTCAGTTTATGGTCCACAGGGGTACCTAAACCCAGCTTGCTCTGCAAAAGATAAATATGCAGGAAATGTCATAGATGGAAAAAATGAGATGTAAGCAGAAGAAACTTCGTAGTTGAGTTATTAACGACATTTTAGTATTAATGCTATGAGTCGTGTGGTAATGTTAAACTGTTAGATTCTATTATATTTTTGACACCCTCACATTATTTCCTTGCTTTGGTTTATATATGTTGTTGATGGTCACTTTCAAACATTGAGGACTATACATTACTACTTTCCTTGCACTATTCTCAATTTTGATTATTTATTTTAATTTTTGACAGGCTCTTATGGCAATGCCAGCTCCTGATTTCAACCTTTGTCTCTTCTTGATTCCTGAACGAGTGGTACCGTTTATTTCACTTTAATATTTTTTGCATTTAAATTGTATTTTACATTTTTATTAATGTTCCCCGTCGTGCATAGCTTCAAAAATCATTCAGTTGAAACTTGGAAGTTTAACTTTCACATATGAACAGTCATAATAATGAGTTTGATTTGTCGACATTTATATACCCTGCCTCTTGCCAAGAAGAATTGTTGCCCTTGTCTGGCGTTAATATATCCTGCGCTCTAACTACTGTAACATAAAAACACAGTTGGGTTGCACGAATATATTTTCAAAGAAACCAAAGTCCATGACATGATTGGGTATTTAATTTCCAAAGAGACACCTAATGACCCCCAACATTGTTTAATTCGATAAGTACTAGTTTGTCATTTCACTAAATAAAAGACTGTTATACATCATGGCGTTGAGTGGCTTCAACTTTCGTATAGATTTTGTAACAACTAATCTCTCATCTAATAAGGGAGTAGATTAGGGCATTAAAACTCAATATCACTATCTTGTTTCGTTCGTAGGAATAAATTTCCTCTTGTATAAGAGCTACTTCAGATTAGTTTATTCAACATGACAGTTGGTGTCCTTTGTTTGGTACTTTTAGTTTTTTTTTTGGAATTGATGTAAAATTAATTAATGAAATACCGGAGAACAAGAAAAAAGAACAGATACATGTATCTCACAAGAGGATATGACTAAACAAATATTAAAACCATAAAGAAACCACCCTCCGCCACCATAAGTTAAGCCCGTAAAAGTATCCTTCCACTTCACGATAAAAGACTCAAAGAATGCCCCGTTAATCATTGCTGCTTTTTTCCACCAGAAAATGAATGCTTTAGTAGAATTTACTCCAACGAGGTTTATCTTCCAATTTATTTAGAGATGCTTAACATTATTAAAATGTGGCTACGGTATTGCGCACCCAAATAAAGAATTCAATCCAAATACTCTCAACGAAGGGGCGAAAAAGAAAAAAAATGATCAATAGACTCCCCATAACTTTTACATATAGAACAAATACGGACGGCTAGAACTTTGCTTTTGTGAAAATTATCTTTAGTAAGAGCTTTATTCAATATCATCCAAGCGAAAAAGACTACTTATAAGGTAGCTTAGTGTCCTAATTTTTCTTTTCAAGAAGGTTAAATGAGTATCATGGGCTGGCTGGACTATCCAATGCCTTGTAAAATATCTTCACGGAGAACACACCTTTGGCGCAATCAGTCCAGACTATCCTATCATTTTCGCCTCTGGACGACGATGAAAACTAGTAAGCTTATCCAAAAGAGATGTTACGAGGTCCAATTTTTAAATGATTCAAATTTCAATGAAAACCGAGGCTGTATGGCGTACTAGTATGACCCAAGTTCACCACCTCTTGCAATAAGCACTCATGATTGTTTGATAAGGAGAACAATTAAGGGATACAAATTTTTATAAACCAAGTGGCCACTGACTCTCCCAAAACTTTACTTATTACCAATTCTAGCTCTAATCCTAACACCTTTATTGAGACTCTCGCTAATCTTCATCACCCCTCTCCACACTTCTTATCCAAAGGTCTCTACAACTCCACCCGAACTCCTTCGCACCAAATCTCGAAATAATAACTATTTTTGCAACCCGTTTTCTTTTACAAAACCATTTACCTAATAAAACCTCATTTATCGTGGACAACTTCTTGATCTCCAATCCTCCTTTTTTTGCTAGTGCATCTTATGATTATGAGTTTATGATCTTCCACCATATCATTAAGAAAATAAATTTCGTAATCGATTCCATATTTTTTCTACTTATTTAAGAATAGTTAAAATATTTTGTTTTAACGAGTCACTGTAATGAGGGTATGGATGCCCTTTTTTTTATTGAGCTAATGAGATATTTTATCGTGGAACAAAAGAAAAACAAGTTGTACGGAAGAGTCGAGGAGGTTCAGAAATGGATAGAGGCAATGAAATCCCACCTCTTAAAGAGAAGATCCTAATAGAAGAGTATAATATTTTATAGGCTTAAATTGAAAAGAAAGCCATGGCCTTTGAGAGTCATGAATCTGCCAACAAGAGTATTTTAAGGAAAACGATCATATTGGGAAAAAGAATGGAATGAATGGGGGCACCTGTAATTATTCACTAATAGAAGGCCTAAGTGAATTGTTCCTCCCTCCCTTTATAAGTAAACTTATTCATAGTTTTAGCAAGTGTGACTTTATTTGGACTAAGCACCACATTATTAGATTTTTTTTTTTTTTTAAATATACTTAATACACTACCATTGCAGATGCTCATATGTAATCATAGTGATAGGAATCGTGCACGTCTCCAATTTGGCACACTTCGTGGGACCCTATTTTCTATGTTTCCTATTTTTGCAATATTCTGTTTTGATTAGTTTCTTAATTAATTGGGTAGTGTTTTATATGGTTAGGGCTATTCTTCTATAAAAGGGTCTAGGCTTAGTAAGAGAGAGGTTGAGTTTTGTGAGATCAAAGAAGAACCCTAGTTGGGTAGAGAGAACTTAGAGAGAGAGTTTGTAGTAGAGATTTCAATTTAGTAAAGAGATTTCTTAATTAGTTTATTTGCTTTCGCACACGTAGTATTTAACAACTTGGTATTAGAGATAACAAGATTCTGCGGCAAGAAGTTTGATCCGCAGGGAGGTTTGATTTTATTTTTATGGCTATATTAAGCCAAAAAGATTTAAAAGGATTATGAGACAAGTTCGGGTAGAAAGATTGCAAGGTAGAAGACTACATGAAAAATTAGATAGAACAAAAATTAGAAAAGGACGAAGGCATATTTCTATTGATAGAAGCCAATGAAGTATGGATTCCGAATCGTCATGAATCGCAAATGTTTTTATGTTTAAAAAGAGATCTGACAAGGGACGGGACGATTCAGATGCTTGAGAACTTTAATGTTAGAAAAGATGGGTTTCAGACGAGTGTATGTGTTGAAATCGATATAACTGGTTTGAAGATTAACCACCACGATGTACTAACGGAGAGAGAGGTTCCTCGTGCGACCGATTTCGTCGGTGGGATAAGCCAAGATGCGTTGGAGAGTTCACGGTCATGGTCCCACGAAGGGGTCGTGATTATAGCGCGCGAAGTCCGCCCGATCAAAATTACCAATCAAAAGTTCCAATCGAAAGACAACACCACCAAATCGGGGAAACCTTGGAAAGAGGATGGAGGATTCATCGGTTTAATCTCCAAAGTCCAGTGGGCCGTCCCAATCAAGGATGGGACTGGAAGCACGATCGAATTCAATGGAGAGGTTGTTGATTTTGCAGGTTGCACTAGGGCGAATTAACCAAATCGTGGGAGAGGAGGGCAGGCATGTGGCCAACATGTGTTGCCCTAAGCTACCTATACCAAATCTGTTCCAGCAGCCTGGCCCGTCTAAACAAGGCCCAAGCTCAAGTCCAAGTCCCCCAGACAGATCCACTAGATTTAAATTTCACCACAACTGAACAACACGTGTTCCAGTCACTAGCTGGTTTCTTTCCAGCCACGCCAGCCTACTTTAAAAATCGCAAGAGAAGCAAATCGCAAGAAAAGTAGGTCATTAAAGGGTGTTTAGTGATGAAGCAAGTTGCTGATTCGCGGGGAAGAAGAAATGCAAAAGAAAGATGAGCAACACGTGCTAGGCATGTGTTAGCCAAGTTTTACTTACTAGCTTCATCAGTGAGCATGCCTAAGTCGAGCCAACACTAACTTAATAAAACATGTCAAACAGTTATGTTACCAAAACAACTCCAACACTTCAAATTTGAACCAAACAAAGCTAATGCCAGCATGAGCACTCCAACGATAGTTACCAATCCCCGTGCCACACAGCAGTGGATTCAAGAGATTTATGCTCCGTCCGGAGCACCCCCAAGGAAGCTTAGTTTTGGCTATGAGCAGATGCACATATGGGAACTAGGAGGGAGTAAATTTTTACAGCAAGGTGCACCGACAACAGTTCCATATGTGAACCCATATTGGATAGAGTTTCTGGTTCGTACTTTCCTGTGTGTGGGTCTGAAGTCTTGGCGACTCCAAGTACAAAGTATCGTGTTAGTAGTTGGTAATACAATGAAGAAAAATGAGCTTTGAGATGATGTGTTACAACGTCCAAAGGGTATACTAGCAAGTTGCGGTAAAATTTGTGGACGTTTTCCCTAGCTTTTCATTGTGCACTTTCGGTTTCATGTTGATGAGTTCTGATTTTCTCGCCTGAGTTTGTGGTCGAGCTCTTCAAAGAAGGGGAGAGTTGATAGGAATCGGGCACATCTCTGCGTCTCCAATTTGGCACACTTCGCGGGACCCCTATTTTCTATGTTTGCTATTTTTGCAATATTCTTTTTAGATTAGTTTCTTAATTAATTGGGTAGTGTTTTAGAAGGTTAGGACTTTTCTTCTATAAAAAGGCCTAGGGTTAGTAGGAGAGAGAGGTTGAGTTCTGTGAGATTAAAGAACCCTAGTTGGGTAGAGAGGATTTAGAGAGAGAGCGCGCTTGTAGTAGATATTTCAATTTAATAAAGAGATTGCTTGATTAGTTTATTTGCTTCCGCGCACGTAGTATTTAACACGTAGGAAGAGGTTATATTTATTTCTTATAGTGCCTTTGCTGGAGATTAATTTTTGATACAATAATTGGCTCTTCGTACTGCAGTTTGTAAGTTTGAAATTCTAGGGTTGTACTATACTTATTTTGTTCGCTTATTGATTCCTCAGCAAATGGAGGAGCAGTTCAAGGCATTAGTTGTTTTATCCCACTATTTGGAGGTATGTCCTTTTGGTATCTGTTTGTCTCTTTGATAAGGTGTAAGTTTGAATTGACTCAGCGTTTCTGTTTTCATTCTGTTGCTCAGACAGCAAGATTTCGTCAGTTTTGGGAGGAGGCCGCAAAGAACCGTAGCATACTTGATGTTGTGCCAGGTATCTTTCTATAGAATATGTTTTAGGCTTTAGCTTGGTTTGTCGAGAAAGTAATTATGTTGGACCTGTAAGATGATAACCATATTGATTTCCACTTGAGAGGAATAATACAACGCGAAAGAATTATTTTTGATGATACGTAAAAGATGCGAAAAATTAGAATGCTGTATTGGAAGGGAACCATGATTAACAGGAAAATCTTTTCTATGCAATTCAGCTTTTAGGTATAATTGTTAATTGCACCTGGATTTCCTTTTTGTAGACCACACTGCAGACTATGTGTGGTTTATTTTCCTCCCATATTTTATTTTTCTTTTGTTAGTATATGCAATTTTGGGTTTGAAACCAATTTGAGTCACCCATCCCTGCTTGGCCCCATTCTATGGGAAAACTTGTTTTGAGCGAAAACACAAGCCCAAGTTCTCTTTGAATACATTCCCGTCCCACTTAGCACATCACCTTAGGCTAATTTATAATTTCGATGGAGAGAACACGACTTCATAATTTTATGCTCCTTCAGTGTACGAGGAAACGATTTTAATTCGAGTGATGAAGTACTCCTTGTAAATAAAGATAGCGAAATCAATTTTAATCCCATTTCTCAGGGTAAAGTATTATTTGGCAAACAAATATTTAGCTGAAAGTCTAGAATATATAATTAAAAAAATCTATGTTTAAAACTAAAACTACGACTGCCAATCAACGAAATCCGGCCCATCGATTCTTAAAAGTCTAAACTCGTGATTATTCTCCCATTGCAATCTTGTTTCCCAGACTACATCTTTAGCTATTTCATATAGCAATAGGTGATATCTGTGATAATTTTCTTTTGCCAGTCCAAGAAATGACCTTGAGAAAAGAGCTTGATTGACCCTGTTCGTAGACAAGAACACTACTATCATTGGATACTTGGACTTGAGTTCTTTGTCTTTCTTCGTATACTGTTGGAGCCAAAATATGTTAAGTCAGGTTATCTCTTCTGTGATTAAAGAAAAACCAACTGAGACTTGGTTAGTGCGGTGAAAATGTTCTTAAAAGAGTTTTTTTTGGACTTGTTAAAGAGCTTGGATTGATGTTCTTTTAGCAAAATTGCCCCGTAGAGGGAGTAGTCCCAGTGGTAGGGACGGAATGTTGTAATAGGGTGACAGTCTAGGGCTGTACACGGGTCGGATTGGCCCGGGTTTAGGCCTGAACCAGATCCGACCCGGAAAATTGGGTCTTCAAAATCTAAACTCGGACCCGAACCGACCTGTGCCAAAACCCGAACTGAAACCGAGCCGAATCTGTCGGGTCGGCCCGGGTCCGTAACTCGGGTTTGTATGGTCTGAAAACTCAAAACTGTAAAACCCAACATCATCCGAGAAGAGAAGAGAAGAGCCACATGATAGTTGGGATTTTGGAAACCTAAATCAACAACAAATACAATCAAAAGAAATCCCCAGATCTTATAATCCCACCACCAACATTTGCCGTAGTTCTTGCGAGTTGTAACACAGAGGTCACCTAAAGTTGCAATATCAACATCTTTCATCACCACCAACGGTTTCCTCATCTTGTCTATTCCACCATTGTTGTTTGAAATGTTGTTTGGGTTTGAAATTTCGATTCCTTGTAGATTGATAAGGGTTTTGCAAAATTAGTTGATTTTGGGATGAGATGTATAGATAGGGGAGAGAGAGGGGATCAAGTGAGTGGAGTCTATTTGGATGATCTAATTGGGGTTTGGAGACTAGAGAGAGAGAGAGAGAGGTTAACTGTGGGTAAAGAGTGGGAGAAAAAAGTGACTCAAGATATTATAATCGGTTCGGGTTTGGTCGGGTTAGCAAGACCAAAACCCGAAACCGAACCAATTATGACCGGGTTTTAGTTTCCAGAATCGAAACCCATCCGACTACTTCGAAATATCGAACCGGTCGGGTCGGTTTTCCGGGTTGGTGTACAGCCTAGGTGACACTAAAAGTTAATATTTTATTTTTGTATGTAACTATCTTGTCCTAGGTAACAACGACACGGATACGGGTGTTGGTGTTGGATACGGGTACGGGGTGTCGGACACGGTGACCCAAAAATATGTAAAAACGGAGACACGGCTGTAAAATTTTTATTTCTTATTTTCTACTATGCTTATGTTGGTTACTTAACCTATCTAACACACTTATGGGTTAATTTACGACATATTTTTACGACTAATAACAAACAAGTCCCTACACTTATGGGTTATATTAACTTATGGGTTAATTTACGACTAATAACAAACTAAAAACAATGATACTATTTAGTATGGTTGGATAACATGTATAAGAATTGAAAACTTTCTAAAATCTATGTCAAAAAGGTTATGATCTAAGCAAGAAGTGTCCGTTGGAGTGTCGACACGAGTGTCGGTGTGTCCGACACGTTTGGACACGGATTTTTTTGGGAATATGGAGTGTCCATGTTACATAGATCTTGTCTTTTCAAATTACACATTATGTTTTCCTAGCTTCTAATACATAGTCCTTGACAAATGCATATAATTAAGTATATTATAGAAATCTTACCTGCCAAAGGTTTTATAATGGCATGTTTGTTTGACTTATAAGTTAAAACAAGGAGAGGATAGTCATACTGACAAAAATTTGTCATCTTTTTGTTGTATTGAAACAAAAGATAGAATACTCGTATTACTATCCTAGATATAGGAAATTAAGAAACTCCCCATGTCTTTCGAATCTGGGGATGGTATTTTGCAAAATTGATCTTTTAGATGATAGAAATTGTGCATGTACTAGACAAACCAAGTTGATTCTCATAATAACATCTATTCTATTTGATAGGGGTCCTACAAATAGGGGTACTTGGCGCTTTCTGGGTGTCCACTTTTTTTCCTTATTAAAATTTTAACAAGTGGTCTTGAGAAGATAAACGATTCAGTTACTTAATGTAGTACCTAATACAATATATAATGCAGGTTTTGAGCAAGCAATCCAGGCCTATGTGATTCATGTCCTTTCTCTTACATATCAGAAGATTCCTAGGGCTGTGCTCGCAGAGGTATACTTTCATTATTCTTCACTCTGGCTAATTTGTGAAGGATGACAATAAGGAACTTTAAAACCGATCAATGGAGAAAACTAAGCTGGAAAAAAATGAACCCTTTTTTCCTCCAATCCTTGGGAGTCGTTGTGTGTTACAGAAGATAGGACACAACTAAACTGAGCTCATTATGGAATCAAGATTTTTATTTCTCTATTGGGTTGCGACAAAAGATTGGGCTTTCCTTTTTCTTATTGGGTTGCAGCAGAAAATAAAATTCCCGGGGGTTATTTTCATCATGAAGGAATGACTGTGGTTATGAGAAATGGCACCAAAACTCAAGGGTATTTCCCAATAATCATAATCTGATATTTTGTTAAGTGTTGTGTTCCTTATATTTCTGACTCTTTTCAAAATTTACCAAAATCTATACTAGGTGGAGTATTGAATGTAACTTCTCTATCTGTAAAACTCAAGGAATGTATTCGTCACTGCACTGTCCACACATCATTATCTCATTTGCCTAAATCTGTATCAAAGTTATCTTTTAATATGACATATTCACAACATAATTGCGTTGTTTGACAAACAGGCTCTTAACATCGAAGGTCCCACTCTGGACAAGTTTGTGGAGCATCAGTCTGCCAGCTGCGGTTGGGTTCTAGAAAAGGGCCAGGAGGGACGAGGCCAGCTCATTGTTCCTCCTCGCTCAGAGTTCAACCAGCCAGAGCTCAAGAAAAATACTGCAGATAGCATACCATTGGAACACATCACGCGGATCTTCCCTGTTCTCAGCTAATTCTTGCATTTTAATGCAGAATTTCTTCAGTATTTTCAGCTGCAGAGTGACGATTATTGAAATCTTGCCTTTGTTAGATACTGTCGGTCCCAGAAGACTTCTTGAAGTCTGCTTCTTCTAATCCTTTTGATATTTATATTAAGAACTTGTTTTGAAACCGCTTTTGTTTCTCTTAGTTCATTTACTACATAAATTGGGTCATAAAATATGTTGAGTTAACTTAACAATGTCATTACTGGCGTGTAAAAGTTATATGCCAGGATCACAAATGGAAATTGTCGTGAAGGTCTGATTAGGTCCTCACTTGATTTTACTGGCTGGTTTTGTGGCTATTGTCATATTGACACTAGTTAAAAAGAAAGGAAGAGATGTAACGAAGGTTGCCCAATTGAAGAAGCGTAGCTCAGAGAACTGACAGAATCAGTGAACCTCAAACACAACTTAGATGTAGTAGATCAAGTTTGTAGTTCCCCAGAGCTGCAAATATAGTCCCCGTGGCTGCAGCATCTAAGATGACGATAGTTGATATGGTGATTCTATATCTCATTTCTTAGTTTTCTGTGTTCCACATATTATTGTAGATATATTAGTGATTACTAATACCCCTTTTGTCACCAGTACTCCACATGTTTTTTGGTTTTGTTATGCAAAGAAAAGGCCAAACAAACAGCGCAAAAACATTGGATTTTATAAAGCTTGAAACCCTCCAGAACTTACGATATGGTTTGATTTACCGACATACCGTGGGGCTGTGGTTTATTATTAAGTTGGATCGAATAAATATTTGAACCAGACTGGAGCAACGCGAATCTAGTTTAGTCCTCCTACTTAACTGAAGTGAGTACCTCTATCTCAAATTCTAGGGTTTTTGTAGTATTTGCTTTGCAGAAAGCTAAATAACCCTAATCTAATCTAATCTAATCATGGCGACTTCACCTTCAACTGATAGACCAATCTCTCAAATGGAAGAAGATATCCAAATGATGCTCTCTGCCCAATGCCATCTCGGAACTAAAAACTGTGATTTCCAGATGGAGAGATACGTCTACAAGCGAAGGACCGATGGTTAGATCTCTCAATACTTTTGTTATTTCGTTATGATGTAGCGGATATTTGAAAATTTTCTTTTTGATAAGTTAGTTATTTAGTAAATTTATTATTGGCCTAATAGGGTCTTCGAGTAATCGAAACCCCAATGAAAATTAGAGTTTGCTTGAATGTTTTTATGGGATTTGGTTTTGTAGTATTATGTGTGTTGAGATGGGGTCTGGGGAGCGAAAAACAATGTGTAAATTTTCCGGGAAGAAAACCCTATTGAGTGATGTGACAAATGATGATGTTAGTTTTATCCAGTATTGTTTTTGATCGATTTGGTATTGTGTATTTGGCTTAGTAGACAATACATTTTTTTTAAGTCCCTGATGATGATTTCAATATACTTTCGTTCTTCCGAGTTAATATCATGCGGAATGTTATGGAGACCTGAACTGAAGAGACTCGAAGAAATGGAATGTCTTTTTTTTTTTAGTTTTTTTTTTTCAATTTTGTATTGAAGATATTACATTGTATTGATCAAGCAATTTGGTTTTTGAAATTTATTTTGTGTTGTCTCTGAGGATGATTTCAAAATACTTTCGTTCTTCCAATTAAATATCATGGGGAATGTTATGGAGACCTGAACCGAAGAGTCATAACATATATCTTTATTTATTTTTATTTTTATGTTTTTGTTTTATTATATCAATGTAATTTTAAGTATTGCATCCCCGATGAAGATTGCTGTTATGCATATTTAAAGTAGTGGACTGATAACATCTCTTGATGAGTTCTTGAAATCTGAGGGGTTTTCATCACCTTAATGTAATTTTTGTATATGGTTTTTTATGCCAAAACTGGGTACAGCCTTGTCTGAACATTTCTGTTGAAAACCAGAATTTGTTCTGAGGGAGTTACTCTTTTTATTTTTTATTTTTATTTTTATTTATTTTTATTTACTTCAATAATTGTCAAAGACAACATGTTAAACATGTTCAAATATCTTCCATATGACTTATTCAATTTTAACATCTAAAATGAAATATGTTTTCATTTTTAGGTTTTGATTAGGGAGAAGAGAGGGGTTTTAGACCTACTTGGTGCTACATGATTTGGTTTTGTAGAATTTGCTTAGGTCCACACATTTTGACATGATTTGGTTTTGTAGAATTTGTCTAGGTCCACACATCCTGACATGATTTGGTCTTGTAGATTTTTTCTTTTTATGCTGACGTGGTATTTGTTTAGAACATCTCCGATTCTTGTGTAAAAATGTCAAATATTGGGCAGATATGGTGTGTAAAAGCCTAATTTATAATATGGACTGGTTCTCTTGCTGTTATAGTTTGTACACGCTAATGGTATGGAGAATGACAACAGTTGGTCGTAGAAGGAAAGGGAAGGAAGAAAGATGTTGTGCTAGACTTTATTTTTTCTTAAGTTTGAGGAAACCACATATAAACAGCCTATTTAAGATGTTGGTTTATAATTGAACGATAGGGAGGGCATTTCATTGGGTAGTTCAATCATGCAGTAGGAGATTCATTGTGGAGCTGTTCTTAGATTGTAAAGTAATAAAATGGCTTTTATAGAGAAATATTTGGTGAGCCACGTAGGACTCTTATATTACGTGTAAAATTACTTTAGAGGTTTAAAGTTAAAAAAAGCTTACTTTTTGGCTTTTATTTTTAAACATAACCAATTTTAAGTGGTTTAGGTAGTTTATTTTGTGATGTGGCTCCTTTTTGTAGGGAGTCTGCTACATCCACAACAACATCAAAGTTGGGTTGAAACTCCTCAAAAGTACTCCCTATTATAAAGAGGCTGCTGCTGTGGATGCTCTGAGGGTTTTTTGTGTGAAAAAGGAGATCAGGTATTGATTGGACTGAGACCCTGAAAAACTCATTTGTACTTAACTAAATATTAGAATATTGGTACCATAAACATTAGTATATTGTCCTAATATCTAAATGATCGATTGCGTTCATGTATTCCAATTATGGGCGCGGGTCATCGGAAAATTGAGCTCGCCGATATGTAATGCACTAATGTGGACTCTAATGAAATGATGTAGTCCGACGATTGTACTCGTATCAAAAAAACAATATATTGTAAATGCGGGCCTGCCAATGAAGTTCAGAGAAATAGGCTCTGCTTGTCACACTAGTGATGTTTTGCAACTCATTTAATTTTTCGTTGCCGTGTCATCTGTCAGAATTTCTTTCTCAACCCCAATCACCTGCACTGGAAATATCTGATCGAGCTTGATATCATTATACACATTCATGTTCTTAATTTTCTTTGGCATTTTCCAAGTGGGGCCTTGAGATGTTTTTAGTTTGTTTATTGTTCAGTTATAAGTTAAGTCCTTGAAATGTAGTGGTCGCTTGTGTGACGTTAGTAAATTCCTCCATAACAGACTTTCCTCATTGCTAGTGCTTTCTTGGTGATTAGTGGGTTGTGGGAATGCATTACAAAGGATATTTTCTGCAAGGACAACAGTTTGTGACACAAAATGCATAGAATTGCGTGCAACCTTTCCAATATTGTTTTCTTATTATATGTTCTACATGTCGTTGATCATGATTATATTGTAGATATGCCATTTCCAACATACCCTTCCTGGCCTTGGACCAAGTATATATATTCATGCAGTTTTGGTATTTTTGTTTTGAGACTATTCTGTTTTTTTTTTCTCTCTTTTGTTATCAGGTATCTACATTATCAATGTTAAGAAAACTTGGGAAAAACTTCAGTTGGCTGCAAGGACTATTGTTGCTATAGAAAATCCTCAAGACATCATTGTCCAGTCTGCTAGGCCATAGCTGTTCTGAAGTTTGCTCAATATACGGGTGCACATCCAATTGCAGGGAGGCACACCCCTGGAACTTTTACTAATCAGCTCCAGACATCGTTCAGTGAGCCTCGTCTTATTATTCTCACTGACCCCAGAACAGATCACCAGCCAATTAAGGAGGGTGCCCTTGGAAACATCCCGATCATTGCCTTCTGCGACACTGACTCACCAATGAGGTATGTTGATATTGGGATTCCTGCCAATAACAAAGGGAAACAAAGTATTGGTTGCCTGTTCTGGTTGTTAGCAAGGATGGTTTCTCAGATGCGTGGCACTATTCCCCCTGGGCAGAAATGGGATGTGATGGTACTCTTTCATTTCTTTCCTATAAAAGTTAATGAAATATTTGATCATCAAATTTTAGCTGTAAGAATGATTATATAAGAGAGCATTGCTGCATGTGCAGGTTGACTTATTCTTCTACAGAGAACCCGAGGAAACCAAGGAACAAGAAGAAGAAGCTCCTGTATATACAGAAGGATACACAGGACCACCTGCTGTTGATTGGAGTGAAGTTCCTGCAATTCCTGCTTTGACTGGCGTTGAGTGGACTGCACAGCCAGGTTAGTATTGGAATTCTAGCGAAGAGCGAAAATAGCTTTTTTCCAAGTAGTTTTTATGCATCTACTAGCATCAACAAACAAATTTACAATGCAGTTCTTTATTTCCAAAGTAATTGGTACTTTATATAAAACACTGCTGGAAGCATCGATTTTGTATGTTGATGTAGTGTAGCTTTCGCCACCAGTATTCTCTATTGTTATTGTTGTATAGGACAAACACTTTTACGGCAGAATAGTTGTCACAAACCATTTTTGCTACTCTGTTTTCACTTGGTTTTCCTGTGTTAACTTAAGCATGATCTCATTCTCGGTTTATAATATTTCTCTTGTTGATGACAGTTGCAGTTGAAGCTGCGGGCAATGGTTGGGATGATGCACCTGCACCACTTATTGCTGTTTGACCTGGTGCTGTCGCTACTGTTATGAACTGGGCATGAAGCTAATTTGTTGGCGGTTATTCCCTCTGCAAAACAATTTTTTTTATTTTTTTTTCTGAATGCATATTTAGTCGGAGAAATTGCATTTTGATACAATGAGTTTCACTCTTCAGTTTTAGAGTGGATGTTTTTAGTCTTAAATGCCATTATTTTTTGTCAATTTTTGTTTTTCATCAGTAAATACATTAAATATACTGATGTTTACTTCACTTAAGGCCTTGAAGCATGATACTTTCCAAAACCTTATGATGCTCCATGCACTTTACCCACAATAATGTAGAACTATTGTGTATATGGCATTTTGATGGGAATTGTTGTTAGTATTTGTAGTACTAGTCACCAAATTGGCTTTATTGGCTAATAAAAGTCGAATTTATTGGTTAATAAAAGTCAAATAGTTTTTTTTTTTTATATATAGAGCATCGGTAATCAAATTTGATTGTCACGTAAACATTAAATTTGGTTTGAAGAGTAAAAAAAAAGTCAAATTTGATGACTTATGATTTTAGACAATTTGATTTTAATTTGAAGAGTTCATGTAAGTGTTTCAGAGGGATTTGACTCTCCAAATCTAACTTTATGCAAATATATAGAGTCCGACTATAGATGCTCTTAATCATATACCCCATCTGCCCTATTGGAATGTCAGAAAATATAATTGACCCCATTTACCCTACTAGAATGTCAAATTATAATTGAGATGATCAAGTTGACCGCATGACCATTATTTTTGCGAAGTAAGCTGCCACACATGAGAGGGTCATGCAATTTTGCACACCTGCTGAATAGATTGAAACCATTAGCATATCATCAGTTTCCCCATATACAACAACTACTAGTCACTCGTTAGCCAGACATCAATGTACTTCTGTACAAGTACATGCAACACCAACTATGTGGAGGCTAGTTGTGCATTCATTGTGTGTGCTAGCAAAATCGAGGCCCCTAAAGGAAAAGTTGGGGTTTTACCAGTTGATAGTTCATCGACTGAAAGGCGACCCAAGTGAGCGAAAAATGTTCCCGAAAGTGTTTGAAAAGGGTTTCACCGACTCCAGGTGTACTTTGTGAAGGATGCGCCAGCCCCATGGACAAGTCTATATGAGTCGTACGACCAGCAGATTGCCTACCCAAGTTTAATCTTTTTTGGACTACCCCCAGGTATCCGATTAGAATTCTGCAGTCGACAAGATTACTTCCCCTCTGAAGATTTGTTAGGTTAACATTCTATTACTGACTTGGAATTGTTAGAGACAACTCTTTAGACTTTTCAGGTCTCTCATGTAATCATGCCGCAACAAGTTCAAGCGTCATATGCTGATCCTATAAATATTTTGCTAAAATTGCATATTATAATATCGAACTTCTCTTGATATCCATGAGACGTATGCTTTGCCTGATGTGTAGGATCAAGGGAAAGACAAGTCTGCTTTAATAAGTACATATAACGGTGAATCCAATAATAAAAATGTTGAGCCGCAAGCCCGGAAGCCACAAACTCCACTTTGATTTGAGTTAGTCATAAACAAGCATAACAAAGAAACACACAACACCAAGATTATAGTGGTTCGACAAATTGTCTATGTACGTCAACTTTTAAGAGAGAGAGAGATAGTTTATTCAAGGTCCCAATTACAATCACTCAAGCCCAAGTTTGGATTTCTCACTCAAGAAATCCCCCAAATGTTCTCACCAAAGGATTGTCAAAAGGTGGCTCACAAATGACTTAGGTTTCCCTTTATATACTAGGGAAAACCTTTTACAATCGCTCAAATCTCGAGGGAAACAAAAGGTTCGAAAACAATAAAAAAACCAGAATCCCCAGATTTCGTTCCAACGACATAGGGAGTCGTTCGAACAAAAAACTATATAGGCCAAAATTCCAGGGAGGTAAAGCAGTCGTTCGAACGAACTATCAAGTCGTTCGAACGACTCTCAACAGTCAGCCCCACAATTCTCCACCTCGGTGAAGATTTCTCCAACCAAACAAATCAAAATTTGAGCCGAACATAGAAACCAACCAAACAGACCCAAAACAACCACTTTCCACCATCAAATGTCCCCAAAGACCCAAACATACAAACGACCCAAGGAAACTAACTAAAACCAAGTGTCCTAAAAAAAAGACCAAATCCAAACCAAGCATCCCAAAGGACCAAGAAGCAAACCAAATGTCCCAAAAAAACAAAATTGATTGCACCAAATCAATGGTTGCCTACGTACCGCTGATGATCAAGTCGCTCGTAGTTCACAAAACATCCAATCAATCAACATGAAGAATTTAAACTAAGTCCAAATAATGATTGAACTTAATTCCCGAAACAACTTTCGTAAATATATCCTCCGGGTTATCTTTGGTGTGAATCTTTTTCAGCAGAATCTCACCCTCCTCTAGGACTTCTCTGACAAAGTGATAGCGCACATCAATATGCTTTGTGCGCTAGTGATGAACCTGATCTTTGGCTAAGGAGATAGCACTCTGACTATCACAGTAAACATTAAGATGATCCATCTTAATGCCCAAATCCCACAGAAGACCTTTCATCCAAATGGATTCCTTTATCGCCTCAGCCACGACCATATACTCCGCCTCGGTAGTAGACAATGCCACCATTGACTGTAGCGTGGATCTCCAACTAACCGGACCTTCACCCAAAGTAAATACATACCCAGTAGTAGACCGCCGCCTATCCAAGTCACCCATGTAGTCAGAATCCACATAACCCACACAGAAACGATAAGTCGAATCCTGTTTACGAAACTCCAACCCGATATCCACAGTACCTTTGATATACTATAAAATCTATTTCACAGCTCGCCAATGATCTCTACCCGGATCATGCATATATCGGCTAACCATACCAACTGCCTGTGAAATGTCTGGCCGAGTACAAACCATAGCATACATCAAACTACCAACCACGCTAGTATATGGAACTTGACTTATATAATTACGTTCCTCATCAGTGTTTGGAGACATAGAAGCCTTAAGCTTAAAATGAGGAGCAAGGGGAGTACTTAAAGATTTTGTGTTACCATCAATACCAAATCTTTGAAGTACCTTCCTCATATACAAAGTCTGAGAGAGACGCACCGTTCCATTTTCTCTATCTCTATGAATCTTCATACCAAGAATCTTTTTCGCGCATCACCAAGATCCTTAATTTCAAATTCTTCACCCATTTGTTTTTTCAGCTTATCAATCTCGCTTTTGCGCTTACACGCAATAAGCATATCATCCACATACAAAAGTAAGTAAATAAATGACCCGTCACGTAGCTTGTATAAGTAGACACAATGGTCATAATGACTCCACTTGTACTTCTGCCCAATCATAAACTGATCAAACCGTTTGTACCATTGCCTTGGAGACTGCTTCAAACCGTACAATAACTTTTTCAGCTTACACACATAGTCTTCCTTCCCCGCAACCGTAAACCCACACGACTGAGTCATATAGATCTCTTCTTTCAAATTCCCATGTAAGAACGCTGTATTAACATCGAGTTGTTGCAACTCCAAATTGAATTGCGCTACTAAGGCCAATAGGATCCGTATGGAAGAATGTTTCACAACCGTAGAAAACACCTTATTGTAATCTATCCCTTCCCTTTGAGCATAGCCCTTGGCTACTAATCTCGCCTTAAAGTGTATTTCATCATCAAGAGATCCTTGCTTCTTAGTGTAAACCCATTTACAGTCGATCGCTTTCTTTCCTTTCGACAACTTCGAAAGTTCCTAAGTTCTATTTTGAAAAGAGAGTACATCTCTTCCTTCATCGCTCCCTCTCAATGTTTAGCCCCAAAACTGTAAATAACCCCCTTATAGGTGTAGGGAACATCCTCTTCAACAACCGAAAGTGCATAGGCTACCATGGCCTTCGCTTTTGGAAGCACCATATCCTTTGTGAGCCAACTCGGTTTGCATACATCCCTCTTCGGTTTACTCTTTGCGATTGACTCCGCTACCGGAATCTCTTCATCCGTACTACCAAATGCCCCACCTTCATCCGTGTATTCATCATTTGGAACATGTACCAATGGCTCATCAGCCATTGTCACACCAGAAGATAATCCCCCTCTAAGTACGGACCTCTCTGGTCAATGTAAAGACTCATTAATCTCCACCCGTTGCAATACCCCGCTGGTCGTCTCCTCTGTGTGCCTAGAGTCATGTGACTTCATCATAGAAGTCTCATCAAAAGTGATATCTCTGCTCATAATGATCTTTCTGTCTCTCATATCCCACAACTTGTAACCTTTCACACCCTTCTTTTTACCCAAAAAAATGGCTTTTCTTGCTCGCGGATCCAACTTACCATCCTTCACATGATAGTATGCCGGACACCCAAATATACAAAGAGTATCATAATCTGTAGCAGGTTCTCCCGACCAAGCCTCCATTGGTGTTTTACCCTCAATTCCAGCCAAAGGCAACCTATTAACGAGATAGCATGCATAAGTTAAAGCCTCAGACCAAAATGCCTTGCCCAACCCAGAATTGGATAACATACACCGAACCTTCTCCAGTAAAGTATGGTTCATGTGCTCGGCTACCCCATTTTGTTGCGGTGTTTGTCTAACCGTGAAGTATCGAACTATCCCCTCATCTTGGCATACTTGCAAGAATGGATCACTAGTATACTCTCTACCATTATCCGAATGGAGCGACTTAATCTTTCTGTCGGTCAGAGTCTCAATTAACTTCTTCCACGTCATGAAAATTTCTATGACTTCATCCTTCCTCTTCATAGTGTACACCCAAACTCACCTATAAAAGTCATCCACAAAAGACAGAAAGCAATGCTTCCCCCCTGGCGATGCATTCTTGGAGGGACCCCAAACATTAGAGTAAACATAATCAAGAGTCCCACGAGTACTGTGAATAGCGGTGCCAAACTTAACTCTTGTCCGCTTGCCCAAAACGCAGTATTCACAATAATCCAATTTGCACATCTTGACACCTTTTAAAAGTCTCCGGCTCGTGAGAGCTCTCAAAGACTTTTTTCCCGCATGCCATAACCGTGTCGTATCTTTGGAAGTGATCTCCTCTTTTCCCGTGGTAGAAACCTCACCAAGAACAGCCGTACCATCCAAGTAGTACAAGTTGTTACTTCTCTTGTGACCCTTCAATATCACCATGACTCCCTTAAGAACCCTATTTACTCTATTCTCAGACACCACCTTGCAGCCTTGCGCTTCAAGTGTCCCCGTCGAGATAATGCTCTTAATCATTGCCGGAATAAACCAAACCTCATCAATCTCTTTAACCAACCCATTGTGCAACTTTAGTCGAATGGTACTTATCCCCATGATGTGGCATGAATTGTCATTTCCTATTACCACCGCTCCATCTTCTAGCAATTTTAAACTAGAAAAACAAGCCCTCTCAGGACCAATATGATAAGTAGCACCCGAATCTAAAATCCATTCCTTTGTATCAATAATACATGCACTAGAAGTTATAGTAAAAGGGTAGTCAAAGTCATTACCTCCCGTTCCCGTGTCCTGAGCCAAATTCACAGAAGAACCCAATTTTCTCGCTTCCTTCTTCTTGAGCGCGGGACAATCAACCTTCCAATGTCCCGTTTCCTTACAAAACGCGCATTGGTCCTTAGTTAAATTGTTTCGGTTTCCCCCACGACCTCTCGATTTCGATCGAGAGTTGTTACGAAATGGCTTCTTCTTATCCAAGGATCTATCCCGAATCGTTAGTACTTCGGATGTGGACTTGTTAGTCTCTTTTTTCTCTTTTCTTCGGTACTCGTGGTTAACTACGGCCGTAGTCACATCCGTGTACTTCAAAGAACTCTTTTCATAAGTAATCGTCCTAACAAAATGTTTGAATTCTTTCAGAAGTGAGTTCAAGAATAATAGAGCTTTATCTTCATCCCCAACTATCTGTTCAAGATTCGCTAAGTCGGCCAACAACTCAGTGAAGTCATTCAAATGGTCGAACATATTAATCCCTTGCCACATAGTAAAATGATAAAGCTTTCTCTTCAAGTGGAGTCGATTTTGGATGCTCTTTACCAAATACTTCTCCTCTAATATCTGCCAAATTTCTTTTGCGGAAGTCTCATTCATCACAAGGTATTTAATGTCTTGAGCAAGACAAGATCGAATTTGGCCACATGCTCTCTTATTTATCTTCTGCCATACACTCTCCTCTATTTCATCCGGTTTATCCTCCAATACCTCGTCTAAGTCTTGTTGACTTAGGGCATAAATAACTTTGCATCTTCACATGCCGAAGTTATTTGTACCATTGAATTTTTTATCTTCAATTTTTGCATTGTTGAACATCACCATCGTATTTCTTTTCGGGGCTGAAGAACTAGTTTCAACATCAACTTCATCTCCCATGTTTCCCCTAATTTTTACGAACCAACCAAATCAAAATCAAATAAATTTGAGAAAGCCTAAGTTACCTCAAAATCGCATATCCGAGGAATCGACCTCGCTCTGACACCAATTGCTGAGTCGCAATCCCGGAGGCCACGAACTCTACTTTGATTTGAGTTAGTCACAAACAAGCATAACAAAGAAACACACAACACCAAGATTATAGTGGTTCGATAAATTGCCTATGTACGTCAACTTTTAAGAGAGAGAGAGAGAGTTTATTCAAGGTCCCAATTACAATCACTCAAGCCCAAGTTTGAATTTCTCATTCAAGAAATCCCCCAAATGTTCTCACCAAAGGATTGTCAAAAGGTGGCTCACAAATGACTTAGGTTTCCCTTTATATACTAGGGAAAACCTTTTACAATCGCTCAAATCTCGAGGGAAGCAAAAGGTTCGAAAACAATAAAAAAACCAGAATCCCCAGATTTCGTTCGAACTACATAGGGAGTCGTTCGAACAAAAAACTCTATGGGCCAAAATTCCAGGGAGGTAAAGCAGTCGTTCGAGCGAACTATCAAGTCGTTCGAACGACTTTGGACTTCTGGGCCAAATTCCAGAGAGGTAAGACAGTCGTTCGAACGGCTCTCAACTCGTTCGAACGACTCTCAACAGTGAGCCCCACAAAAAACACCAAGAAACCCATCTCTATAGGATCAAGAAGCTTCAATAAGCAGGGTCGACTTTACAGCTATGGAGGCCTTCAGCGAACTTTTAAAATTAGGACCTTTTTACTTGATTTTTGTTTCTTTCCATTTGATAGTTTTCTCATAAAATGTCTAATCGGACAATTTTTACCGTTTTCATCTCTAGAAAATTCAAAATTAGTGTATTTGACTGGACCTTTTTCTACTAATAAATATCTTAACTTAATATTAATATCTTTCCAATTACCCGGATCATAATTTTTTGTCGCTGAATCTATTATATATGATTTTTTGATAGGTTTTCATATGCTCTTTTTATTACTTTTAACATATTTTCGAGATTTTTGTCTAAAACATTATGAATATTTATTTGCTCGATGCCATTGTTTTCTACTGCTATTTTATCCTTCCCTACATCATTTAATATTGTTGGTTGTTCCTGTGGGGACTTATCCCTCGAGCTGGGATATTATTGAGCTAATACCATGCCAGACTCACGCAATATACACGTGACATAGGGCTGAGCAGTCAACCGACAAACTAAAAAATTGTATAGAAATCGAACATTTTTTTTTGGTTTGGTTCAGTTTTCAGAAATTTTGGTTCGGTTTCGGTTTGAAAAAAATTAAAACCGATCGAATTCGGTTCGGTTTCGGTTCGACTACAGAGAAACCGGCCAAAAACTAAACCGAACCGAATATTAGGGGTGAAGTGAAGTAGTGGTAAAAAATTCCCTCATCACAAGATTCACCACTCACAATTTCAAGCATTACTCTTCACTCTTCACTTCTGCAACTCTCGGCCAAAAACAAGGGCTCCTTCATCTCTTCTTCTTCTACAGCTCTGTTTCAGAGAAAGAGAGAGAGAGAGAGAGAGATAAAGTGTAATTGTAATGGAAGGCAGAGCAAAATGGCCATTCTTAACAGTGAATGACACTCAATTAAACAGACCCCCAAAGTGTCGCTCCCAACAAAAGCCCTTAATTTTCTCCATAGGACAACTCGCTCTTCATCTCCTCCCCAAAATTTTAAGCATCAGTAGCATCATCAATAAATCTGCTGCTGTAATCAAAGTCATCCAACAAGAAACCAATTCCACAATCCGTGTTGAAGACCCCATTACCCCATCTGACGAGCGTGCTATTCACATTGTGGGGTACGTTACGTCGAAAATAAAGATGAAATTGATGAAAGATGAGAGTGGTTTAGAGGAACATGGGGTTTTGCCAGTTCATGAAGCGTTGATTAGGGTTTACGAGAGGGCGTTGGAGATTAAAGCTGAGAGTGGAGGGGTTTTCCCGGTTCCATCGGTTGGGGTAGTTGTGGGGTGGTTGTATGTGTTGTGTATGAACTCGAATTGTAGAGATTGTCGAAGTTGGGAAATTTTCGAAGTCGTTCGAACGAGCTTAATAGTCGTTCGAACGAAATCATGTACTCCCTTGAATTTTGGCCTAAGAGTTAATCTCGTTCGAACGAGCTTGGATGTCGTTCGAACGAGATGCTATGTTTCTAGGGTTGGAGACCAACTATCGCAAAGTCATTTGAATGAGCTTCACGTAGGTTTTTCTTAGATGTTAGAGTTATGCCTTAATATCCGTATTACTTGTATTTTTGGTCCTCTAGTATAAAAAAAGACTTAGGTTATTTTGTTAACCTATCTTTTGGTGAGTTTAACCTTAGAGAGGCTAGGGTTTGAGAGACTCCATTAAAGCTTGAGAAACTTAAGAGATCATTGTAACCTGCTTGATATCATAGTGAATTGTTCGTGGGGAGTAGTTTTTCATCCGCAAGGGTATTCCACTTCCCTCATCCGAGTAAATTCTTTGTGTTCTTTATTATCTTTGTTTAATTTATTTCTTGTATTGGCGATTTCCGCGTTTCGTTCTTCGTAGGGAAGTGAGAGTAGCTACCTCAATTCTCAATAATTGGTATCAGAGCAAGTGTTAGGGCTTATGTGGTGATGAGCGATGGCCGATCAGGAGAAGTTGAAGATCACGAAGTTCAATGGGCCAAATTTTGGAGTGTGGAACATGCAGATAGAAGATTACCTGTATTAAAAGGATCTTGATCTACCACTGGGTGGAGCTGAGATGAAGCCAGTAGATTTCGATGAAGCTAAGTGGGCGCGATTGGATCTCAAATCGCTTAGAACTGTTAGGTTAGCGCTATCATCTCAAATTCTACACATGATCTCTAAAGTTACGACGAAAAAGGGATTGATGGAGATGTTGTCCGCTATATACTCAGAACCGTCTGGGGCAAATAAGGTTCACCTTTTATGGCGTTTGTTTACTTTGAAGATAAATGACAATGGTAGTATGCAAGTTCATATCAGTGAGTTCAATACCATACATACTCAACTGGAATCCGTAAAAATCACTTTTGCCGAGGAGGTGAGAGCGTGGGCTCTTCTAGGGCAGATGCCAGAAAGCTGGGAAGGATTTATTACAGCAGTGAGCAACTCATCTGGGAAGGAAGACATTAAATTTAGCACTATAGTCTCGTTTATTATGAGTGAAAAGAATAGGCGTAAAACATCTGAACCCTCTTCGGGTTCAAACGGCAGTATGTTGAACGTCGAGGAAAGAGAGAGATCTTGCAGAAAATGGCCGAAATTTGGATGGGGTCGATCACAGTCAGGAGGGAAGTCTAAGCCGCCCGGTACGTGTTGGACTTGTGAAAAGAAGGGTTACTTCAGGCGAGATTATAACTCTTCTTCTTTTAAGAAGATTGATAATGAAGAGAAAGATACAATGAACCTTACTGAGGAGGGTAGTTCTGACGAGGCTCTACTACTATCGTGTGACGATGTTAACGAATCTTGGACTGTTGATTCGGGCGCTTCTTTCCATGCTACTGCGAACGTAGGTTTTCTTACCAATATTGTTAAAGGCGACTTCGGTACAGTCTTTCTTGCAGATAAGAGTACACATAATATTGCTGGAAAGGGAAACGGTAGGTTGTTGTTGCCTTCAGGGGGAACATTGGTTTTGCAGAATGTGCGACTTGTACCTAAACTGGGGCGCAACCTTATATCGGTTAGAAAATTAACGGATGATGTCAGATACGAGTGTACCTTTGGCACAACCTTCTGGAAGGTTATAAAGGGAGCTATGTTGGTAGCTCAAGGCTTGCGACACGAAACATTGTATACAACGCAAAATACAATTTCTACTATTTGTGCGGCTACTCAGGGGATTAATACAAGTACGTAGCACAAAAGGCTCTGTCACATGAGTGGGAAGGGGATGAAGATAATGGTAACGGAGGGAAAGCTAGAGGGTCTTGCTGAGGTTGATCTTAAGTTTTGTGAAGAGTGTGTTCTTGCGAAGCAGAAGAAGGTCAATTTTAAATTATCTCGAAGATCAAGGAAACCCGGAAAGCTGGATCTTGTACATACGGATATTTGGGGGCCAACCAAGGTGTCTTCTCTTGGTGGTTCTCATTACTATATTTCTTTTATTGATGATGCTACTCGTAAACTGTGGGTCTACTTCGTTAAGAACAAGTCAGATGTGTTCGATAAATTCAAGAGGTGTAGGGCTCTGGTTGAAAATGAAACCGATTTGAAACTGAAGTATCTCAAGTCGGATAATGGGGGCGAATACTGTAGTGACGAGTTTGAAGACTTTTGCGCATCAAACGGGATTAGGAGACAGAAGACTATTCCCAGAACACCGCAACAAAATGGTATTGCAGAACGCATGAGCCGAACAATAAACAAAAGTGCGAGGAATATGAGACTCAATGCTAGATTGCCAAAGTGTTTTTGGGCGGATGCGGTTAGTACGGTGGCGTACTTGATTAATAGAGGGCCTTCGACGGCTTTGGACTTTGGAATTCCTGAAGAAGCATGAACCAGTAAAGAGGTAAACCTTAATCACTTGCGTATTTTCGGTTGTATCTCATATGTGCTTGATAATTCAGATACAAGGACCAAGTTAGATGCAAAGTCGACGAAATAGATTTTCATTGGATACGGTGGTGATGAGTTTGGGTACCGGTTTTGGGATACGAAAAATTAGAAAGTTATCCGGAGCCGTAATGTTACATTCAACGAGGAAGTTTTATATAAAGACTTTAAAGTACATGTGGAAAGGATTCGAGGTGAAGTAGCAGAAAGTGTCGACATTGAAGATGATGAACCCTCTCGAGAGGATGATGTAGAATTTGTTGTTGAGTTCGTTGCACCGAATCAAAATGAGGAGCCTAATGATCTAGACATTCTAATAACACTTCGAAAGGAGCTGAGAGTTCTAAGAATTCTGGCAAGGTACGTAAATTCTTTAAATCATTTGTTACTTACAGATGGTGGTGAACCTGAGAGTTACAATGAAGCTTTAGATGTAGAAGCCAAGAACAAGTGGGAGCTTGCTATGGATGATGAGATGCAATCATTGTTAGTTAATCGAACTTGGGATTTAGTTTGTTTACCGAAGGTAAAAAGAGCATTGCACAACAAGTAGGTATACAAACTAAAGCAAGAATCTGATGGTTCAAGGAGATTCAAGGCTAGACCTGCGGTGAAGGGCTTCAGCAGAAAGATGGCATTGATTTCGGTGAGATTTTTGCTCCTGTTGTGAAGAGGTCTACTACTCGGGTTGTGATGAATATAGTTGCTATTGAAGACTTGCATCTTGAACAACTTGATGACAAGACTGCTTTTCTTCACGGTAACCTTGATGAAGAGATTTATATGAAGCAGCCAGAAGGGTATTCGGTTAAGGGGAAAGAAGATCTTGTGTGTAGGCTTACGAAGGGCTTATACGGTTTGAAGCAAGCGCCAAGACAGTGGTATTTGATGTTTGAACAGTTCATGTCAAGAAATGGCTATTCGAAGAACAATGCAGATCACTGTTGTTTTATCAAGAATACGGGGAACTTGTATATTATTCTACTTCTGTATGTAGATGATATGTTGGTAGCAAGTGCTGACATGGAAGAAATAGTTAAGTTGAAGGAACTATTATCCTGGGAGTTTCTATGAAGGACTTGGGTGTGGCGAGACAAGTTCTTGGTATGCATGTTACAAGGGACAAAAAGTGGTGAAAATTAAAGTTGTCTCAAGCTGATAACATTGCAAAGTACTAAAGCTGTTCAAAATGGATGGTTATAAAGTTTTTAGTACACCATTGGGAGGTTACTTCAAATTATCAAAGGATTATTATCCGAAGACGCAGAAGGATCGCGATGAGATGCGGAAGGTTCCTTATCAATCTGCGGTTAGTAACCTATTGTACGCTATAATTTGTACAAGACCAGACATTGCCCAAGCAGTCGGAGTTGTGAGTAGGTATATGAGCAATCCAGGCAAGGAGCATTGGAGAGCTGTGAAATGGATACTGAGGTATCTAAATGGGACTCAAGATATGGCATTATGTTATGGGGGTTCTCAGATATGCTTACAGGGTTTTGTTGATTCTGATATGGCAGGTGACATGGATAGGCGGAAAAGTACTAGTGGTTTTGTTTTTACATTGGGAAGCGGTGCAGTTACATGGGTTTCTAGGCAATAAAAGATTGTTGCTTTGTCTACGACGGATGTAGAATATGTTACAGTTGCAGAAGCGTGCAAAGATATGGTTTGGCTCAAAGGGTTGATGAAAAAGCTTGGTAGAGAACAATTCTCTCCTAAGTTGTATAGTGATAGTCAAAGCGCTATACACTTAGCAAAGAATTCGGCTTTTCACTCTAGGACCAAGCACATTGATATTCGGTATCATTATATTCGCTCGCTCCACGAGGATGATGTGTTGAAGCTTGTGAAGATTCATACTGATGTGAATTCGGCCGATATGTTTACGAAGGTGGTAACTTTTCAGAAGTTGGCGACATGTATAATTTCTGTGGGATTTCAAGATTGAAGGTCCGGGTAGTGCGTGCAATTAATTGGGAGATCTGGAGATGGGTTACGGGATTCGATTTCTAGTTGGAGATTGTTGGGTATGAACTCGAATTGAAGAGATTGTCGAAGTTGGGAAATTGTCGAAGTCGTTCGAACGTGCTTAATAGTCGTTCGAACGAAATCATGTGCTCCCTGGAATTTTGGCCCAAGAGTTTATCTCGTTCGAACGAGCTTGGATATCGTTCGATAGAGATGCTATGCTTCTAGGGTTGGAGACCAACTATCGTAAAGTCGTTTAAACGAGCTTGAAGTCGTTCGAATGAGCTTCGCGTAGGTTTGGCTTAGATGTTAGAGTTATGCCTCGAGATTCGTACTACTTGTATTTTTGGTCCTCTAGTATAAAAAGAGGACTTAAGTTATTTTGCTAATCTATCTATTGGTGAGTTTAACCTTAGAGAGGCTAGGGTTTGAGAGACTCCATTAAAGCTTGAGATGCTTGAGAGATCATTGTAACCTGTTTGATATCATAGTGAATTATTCGTGGGGAGTGGTTTTTCATTCGCAAGGGTTTTCCACTTCCCTCCTCCGGGTAAATTCCGTGTGTTCTTTATTGTCTTTGTTTGATTTATTTCTTGTGTTGGCGATTTCTGCGTTTCGTTCTTCGTAGGGAAGCGAGAGTAGCTACCTCAATTCTCAGCAGTATGTAAGCCCCAAAATGGCCATGGGCTCTACAGTGGCTTAAATAGTATGTTTAGTACCCCCTAAGAAATATATAACCAGGCTCATGTTCATTTATCTTTTCTTGTTGATTGTGTGCTACTTTATCTATTCTCTCAATCAGATTAGTATCTGCTATTATTTCTAGGAAAATGGAAGCGGGTAGTTTATGGGTTTAGCTAAAATGATTGGGTCAGTTGATTTCAACAAGGATTGGGGTTGTAATGCGGATGTTGGGAAGAGAATTGAGAAGATTAGGAAGGATAGGTTTTTGGTTTCGGTTTCAGTTTCGGGTTTCTATTTTAATTTTCGGATCAGTTTTGGTTTCGATTTTGTCTAACTTTCTATAGGTTCGGTTCGGTTCGGTCTAGACATAGTTCGGTTTCAGTTTTGGTTTCGCTATTTATAAACCAAATGTTTCGGTTCTGATTTTGATTTGGGCCCAAAACAGACCCCCACCGACCCATGCTCACCCCTAACGTGACATGCACTGTCAACGATGACACATGGACTACGAACTGCAGAAGAACGTGGCTTGGCACTCTAAATAAAATAGAACAAGTCAAGGACACTTGTCTCCTACGAACTAGCAGTTACAGAGTTAACCTCTACTCTTCCCCTAATTTAGGAAAACGTACTAATAAAAGTAAATGAACTCGGAGTAAGATCTATAAAAGGAATAGAACACAGAGAAAGGGGAGACCAACCAAAGTTTTTCTAGCTCAAGAGATCATAACTTGTAATTAAAATATCAGTCTCAAGTAATAAAGTTACAGTTACTAAACCCTTAAGCCGAGGTCGTGGTTTTCACCTATTCAAAGGTTTCCACGCTAACCACCTATGTTATCTTCTATTATTGGTTATACTAATTGTGTCATAGGTATATTCGGTGTAAGGAACTATTATGAGATTAGGCTCTTACATTTGGTGTCGTCTGTGGGAAAGAAGACATTTCCACGAAATCCTAAGACATACATGTAGTAGCATATTTCCCAGATTCGTCAAAGAGAAGCTAACATAACTTAGTTGAAAATAGTCCATCATTCGAGAAGATGTCACGTCTGCAACCACAGTTCTCAACCTACTAAAAGTAGCCGTTATACTTGGTTAAGTAGAACCGTTGGGAGATCCGCGAAGTTTGCCCACTGCCCCCGAAATAGGAAACTATTTTTCATTTTGTAAGCTACCTATATTTGCTATAAATACAGGCAAAGAATGAGTTATTCGAATCTACAACTTTACTATTCATTCATCCTTACTTTCTTATCAAACAATAATTATAATATCTAGCTATTTACTAGATTTTTCATCAAAACCCTCCACGAGATCTTGGTTTTTCTCAGCTTTTACTGAGTTGCCACATAAAATCTTGTTTATTTAAACTTATTATTGCGTAATCCACACTATAAGTATTGACAAAAATTATCCTCCCAATTGGTGCTGTCTATGGGTAAACTACACCTTTTCTTCACCACCGGTGATCCTAGACAATCGGATGACAAACATGAATCTCTAAAGCACCTCCAGCACACTGAGGAACCACGAGATCAACCCGATACCAGAAATAGTTGATCTGCACAATACAGTAATCGAACTTCAAAAACAAATGGAATCTGACCGAGTCCAGATGCTTGAAGATCATCGAATTCATGGCCAAGCTTTTCAAGTTGTAAGAGATAAAAGGAGAAAAGCCTTGGACCAACAGAGCCAGAGATATTAGAAAGAAATGATGCATATACGAAGAACTCAAGATTGGCTCACTGGCCGTCAAACGTCACCTCCTCAGGCCCGAAGTGATTATCACTCCAGGGCGACCCAAAAAGGAAACCAGCCAAGAGAAGAACGAGTAGGAACTTCTCTACCCAGATCAAGGAATCCAGACTAAGTTTCTTGATATTTTAGACTTACATCCTCAACATCGACAACTCTCAAAAGTTGACGTACATGTTATTAAACTCCACCGCCACTGGTGAGACGACCTATAAGAGACTGATTGGGACTTGAAGGACAGAGAGACTTTGATCTATAGGTTGCAGCCACATCAAATCCTCTACCGCAATTTATCACCTTGGATGACCTAAACAATAGGATCCAAGCCATAAAATTTGATATACTAGGCTGAAGGTCTACTTTCGATAGAATTAAAACAAATCCCATCTTTCGTCATCTCTAAGTCATGTCCCTTTTGGAAAATTTCCACATGCCAAAGTTTAAACAGTATGCAGGCCTCACTGACCCTCTCACCCACGTCCGACACTTTAGAGCTGCAGTTGGATTGCACTCCAAACTCGATCACATGCTATACAAATTATTTATCATGAGCCTAAAGGAAGAACCTCTCAGGTGGTTCCATAATATCCCTGAAGGCTCTATTAATACGTTTAGCCAGTTGTAGCGCCTCTTCAAGTCAAATTATGCACATGCTAAAGAGTGAGAAATAAATATGGATTTATATTTCTTCTTCGAGTAAGGTACGAAAAAAAACCTTGGTGAGTTTTTACAAGCGTTTCTTGCAAGAAACACAGAAGATTGGGAATTTAGATCCCAAGATTGTCGTTCCAGCATTCACCTCAGCACTACATATCGACTCCAAAGTTTGAGAAGAACTTACCTTGCACAAGCCCAGAATGGTGACATAAATGATTGATGTTGTTAATAACTACATCGAATTAGAATGATCCAAGAAGAATAAGATGAAGAGCTCCTCAGTCATCCATTCCAATGAAACATTTTCATCGCAACCTCAAAAGTCAACCAATATCTGGACACCTAAGTAATGTGGAAGAAATACCAACAATGCTAAGAGAGGAGGCAGAAAACTAGACAAACTTGTCCCAGTTTTACCTTCTATGACAACCAAACTCTCCGCTATCTTACCAACGATAAAGGGAGATGAGTTATTTTGGGAAGCACAAGCAATTCTTGATTTACCCAACAAACCCTTGTACCAGTATAAAAATGTGCATAGCCACGAGACTGACAACTGTTACTCTCTAATTTATATATTTTATCACATTCTGCTAGTTGGAAGACTTTACAATTATGTACTCGACGTTTAAAAGTTCCTCAAAGAAGAAACTATAAGAAAAGACGTTGAACAAGAGCAAGGACAAGGGCAAGCTCGCCAACTTTACGTGATCGAGATTGAGAAAGGAAAAAAGTGAAATAAGATGATATAATTACATCTTGTTACAAAATGACATCCTCTGACAAGTTAATAAAACCTCTCCCCAGTTCTAGCAAATCAAAGCGTCCGTATGATATTTCATTCGAGGACTGCGGCACAAGCCATGCCAAGTACCCTCATGATGACCCTCTGGCCATTATGCTCAAAGTAGGACAAGACTACCTACACACGCTTCTCGTCGATACAGGAAGCACAACAAATGTTATGTTCAAAAGAACAATTGACATTTTGGAACTCAATGACTCAGTAAAAGCTTTGACAACTACCATCATAGGGTTCAACGGTTCCAAAGAATTGGCCATGGGAGAAATCACCTTGCCAATTCAAGCGGGATCAGAAACCACTTTCGTTAAATTTGTTGTCATAGATGCTGAGTTAAAATATTTGGGAATCTTAGTTCGAAGTTGGTTATATTCGATTAAGGTAGTACCTTCGACATATTATCTGGCCTTGCGATTTCCAGTAGATCACGAAGTCTATGAAATCAAAGGAAGTCAAGCAATTTCACATATGTGCAAGAATACCTTTACCAACTTTCACATGATAAAATTTCTGAAAGCATAACAATTACAACAAGAAACACCCCTCACGTTCGAGCAGCATGATACTGAGGTAGTAGATTCTATTGAACTCGATGAACCGGATGAAATACCTTTATTGGCTCAAAGCTATTATTCGATGAAAAAGAAACCATGATACAACTCTTGAAGAAAAACGTCGACATCTTTGCATGGTCTTTTCAAGAAATGCTCGACATTAATTCCTCGATCGCATGCTACAAGCTAAACCTCCTTCTAGGACAACAAAGTAGTTGTGCAAAAGCCTCGAAATTTAACTCCCCGCCTTCGTAAAGCCATAAATGATGAAATTGATAAACTCCTTCGTGCAGGATTTATTCGGGAATCAAAATATCCCAAATGGGTTTCTAGAATAGTGGCTGTCCTAAAAAAGAATAGGAAAATAAGAGTTTGTGTCGACTTTACAAAACCTAACAAGTTCACACCAAAAGACAACTTTCCTCTCCCGCTAATCCCACAACTCCTCAATTTTGTAGCAGGGCACGAACTTCTCTCAATGATGGATGAAGCCTCCGGTTACAATCAGGTTCCTCTCACTGAAGAAGACCAAGAAAAAACAACTTTTGTCATAAAAGAGGTCTCTACTGTTATACAATAATGCCTTTTGGATTAAAGAATGTAAGAGCCACTTATCAACGTCTGGTTACAAAAATATTTACCAAATGGGTCGATAGCAGTACCTCTATGCCACACTGATAAAAATGAAGTCATCAAATTTCTTTAGGAACACATTTTAACCAGATTTGGCTGCCCTCAAATGATATGATCTGATAACGACAAGCAATTCATCAGCAACAAAGTTCTCACTTTCCTCCACAAATATAAGATTCATCTGTTTACTTCGATGCCATACTACCCTCGAGGAAATGGCCAAGCTGAAGCCATTAACAAAAGCATCAAGTCAGGGTTATGCAAGCGCCTCGAGAAGAGAAATACAGATGGGTCGATGAATTACTAAGTATCTTATGGGCATACCGAACAACTCCTCGAATATCCTCAGGCTGTACTCTATTTATGATGGAGACAATGAACTAGGACTCCTCTACAACCTCAATTAGATCGAAGAGATCCTAGAACTAGCCATTGCAAACTTGAGGTGATACTATGACACTCTCAAGAAAGCTTATAACAAGAAGGTTCAAAAATAAACATTTGGCATTGGTGACCTTGTTCTTCGGCGTATCCAGGGCAGTACTCGACCTAACAATTTGGGCAAGATATCAAAAAAATAGGAATGACCATATATTCTCAGTGACAAGACCAATAGTGGGTCTTACTGGTTAATGACCGAAGACAAAATACAGCTTGAATATATGATGAATATAGCCCAGCTAAACATGTTCTACAGATTACCTTTGTAACCGCTATTGAACAATTCAAATAAAGACATCTTTTCTATCGTTTTTATCTTTTTCACTATCATTTGCTTAGTATCGATACATACTTAACAAGTATACATCATAGCTAACTTTCATCTCTTCAACAAACGCATATTCAAATATAGGATAATCTTGTTTGTACTTCATTACTTATCAAACAAAGCATGTCATGTTTTTGTCTCTTTTTTCTCATTGACATAAGACTCAGATATCCCATCGAGGTAAACATCTGGTCATCATTCTACATTCAAATGAGCCATTACATGGCCTTCTTTCAATCATCTTAAATACTTGCTCCAAAGCAACATTCTGCATATTATCTCTATTACTATCTAATGCTATCGATCTTGTCGAAAACCAACACTTAGCATAAATTTTACGAATTCTATGCATAAATTACTTTTAAAATATTCATCGACAAAACATCAACATAAGCATTCAAGAAATAACAAAATATTGTTTCGGTTCCATCGACCATTTTTACATCTTTCATGAAAACAAACACTTTTCCAATATAATTTACTCTGTAGGAGGAGAGATTGCAATATCAACCTTCACTGGTACACCTGAAGTTAGCTTATCTAATAAATTTTTGATACGATTACCCTCAAGGATAGTCACTACAGGATCTTCCAGTGCTTCAGGCACCTCAGGCATTTTACGTTTTAGGCGCTTCAGGAACTTTATCCTCCGCGTCTGAATCTAGGAAAAATTGGTTCCCAACAACAGCCAAACGTTTATCAAAGTATTTTCTCTCTTCCAACGCCTCAAATTGTCCAACAAAATTGGCCTTCATCTTCTCGAGCACGTCAAGATTACCTCGAATAGCTTTAGCCCTCACCTCCTCCAAGACCTTAGTGTGCTTCACCTCCATCGCCTTTCGAGCGGAAATAATATGTTCCCGAACATCACTATCAAAATTTGCTTTTTGCAGAGACAACGTATCCTCTCTTTCCTTTGCAAGGTCGGCCCTTATAGCCTGGACCTCTTTATCCCAAATTTTCTTCCCCTCGCGAAGAGCAACTTCCTTCGCCTTTTCGGCTTCAAGCTTATAATTACCTAGCCTCGCCTTCAATTTCTTTTTGTCCTCAATCGAATTCTCTTTCTCCGTCACCAGTTTCTTCTCGATATTCTTATATGCAAGAAGCTGGCTTGCCAGAGTACTAGCACCCATAATACGAGGTTTGGCCTCGATCAACAACTTTTTGATTTGCATTACAGACATAATAAGAGTTTTTGAATGGGGCACTAAATTCTTTAATCGAAGCAAAGTAGAGAAATTCCAAACCTTATTCATAATTTGGGGCCCTCGTTGAGGAAAGTAGAAAGGCTTTCTACCTCTACCAGACAATCATCAAATTCTTCCTCCAAAGTCGTCGTCCCGGACACATGCATCCATGGTCTTTTGGACCTCATTTTTCGACTCCTCGACAAACTTCTTCTTTGTCAACTAAGAAGACGCCTTCTTCTTCAACAATAAGCTAGTAGCCAAATTAGGAGGTCGACCATCTGGAATACCATATGATGTCCTATCAACTTTCTTCCCTTCCTCAGTAGTTAATCTACGAGAAGCCCTCTTCGGGGGAAGGAGGGGACAATAACATGGCTAGCAACCCTTTTTTCTTTCCTTTCCTGAAGGTTTCCGTTAGCATAGCATCTCTTTCTGCAGTTGTAGAATCTATGGTGTAACTACTAAGTGACAGATTCTCAAGGGTCAAGCTCATGTTCGCAGCTCTCTTATTCCTGGCCGACATTTTTCTGTCGATAACTAGAATTTCTGCTCCTTTAGCTCGCATTCTCTTTAACCCAGCTTCATGAAATAACGTATCAACTTTCCCTTGGTCAACAACTAGGTTATTGATCTGACCGAAATAACCGGTTGACTCTTGATAATAGTTGACTCTTGACAATATAGAACATCATATAACTTACATTTAATTATTAAAAGATGACGTTAATTGAACATTTCGATTTGATTTATCAAAGCAAGGCAGAAAAAGCCAAATTAAAGAGCCGCGTAGTAGCATTTAATTCCTCAAAAATATGCTCATTTGTAAATCCACATAAGCTTCAAATACAAAGCCAAATTATAACGAGTTTTAGATAAGAACGGTGAAGGCAACTGGTGTTTGACCTTCACCAGTTAAATAGCGGAACGAAGTAGGGAATCTAAGTAGCTCTAGAAGAGAGCTTTACTTCTTATCTTTAGGTTAAAAAAGTTGAAGCCTAAACCTCTCTCAACTTGCTTACCACTCTTGAGATATATCAAAATACCCTAGAGTATATATATATATATACTGTAATGGCCTAATTTCGTAGCTCAAAATAGCTCGAAATTAGATCTTACACCAAATGTAATTGTGATAAAAATTAGAGTAATGCAAGAATTGACATAGGTGATTTAACATGGAAAACCTTTGAATAGGTAAAAAATCACGACCTCAAGTTGAGGGCTTAATAACTGTAATTTTTATTTCTTGAAGCTGATATCTTATTACATGTAATCTCTTGAACTCAAAATGCTTGATTTTGAAATATAAAATTTTGTGGTGTTTAAAATCTAGAAATTTTAGTGTTAGAATCTTGAAAATCTAGTTTTTCTGGTCCTTATTTTCTCTAGAACTTTTTCTTTATATAGACCTTACCTGCAGCTCATTATCATATAGAAGCACGTTCTCACGATAATGAGGTAAGTGGTAGTTGAATGTATTACTATTAGTTTGTGAGAGACAGGTGTCTTTGACTTGTTCATATTTTGATGTAGTGCTCGATCCACGTTCTTTATCAGTTCGTGGTTTAGGTGTCAATGTTGATTGTATATATCACGTGTGTAATGCGTGAGTCTAATATTGAGGTTGTTTGAGTTTGGACTAGGTCGAGGGATAGGTCCCTACATATACCATATTAGTTTTAAAGTTTCCTTTATTTTGGAAGATGGAGAATAACTTACTATCAATGCATAAGAACAAAAAAGAACTGGGCTCACTCCAAATATTCAGAGCGTACTAAGCCCATTTCATACTTTAGCCCTTTTACAATTATCTTATCGTGTATGGTATCTCTCTCTTCTTCAATTCTCATAAAATCCTTTACAAAGTATGTAAGCACTACTGCCATCTCCTTCTCATGCATCACACCGGCTACAAGTTTATCTCTGCTAGGTACAATGAGCTCAACAAGCCTTGCCTGGGCATCCTTTAGTAGCTTTTCTAAGTTCTTGCAATGATCTCTTTCTTTCGTATTTTTAGAAGATAAGTTAGCGTTATGCTCTTCCATCACTTTTATAAACTCATCAATCTAACCCAGCATAATGATCGATTCCTCCATTCTATCTTGATTCTCTAAATGACCTCTCCATCAAGTGCCTGCTCAGATGTTAAAAGATATTTCTCCAATTTTTGAGTTTTTATAATCAAGTCCACCTTCCTAGTCTGTACATCCACCATCTCGGCCTCCATATTTATTATTTTCTCATATGAATTCCTTACTACAACTCAAACATATTTCAGATCGGCCTCTAGCGTCGCTATCTGTTCCATATGAGCTTTCACTTTGAGATTTTTCTTCCCCAGTTGTTCCCTAAAATTGTCTACCTCCCTGTGCTTCTTCTTTAATCTCTCCATCACCTCCGTCTTACTGCTATGAGTACTTGATATTTTAACCTTTAATTTCTTTACCCGTTCAATGAGCTTATTATAATAACTCTGTATACTCTTAACACTATCCTCCTTTCTCTTTACAGTGTCACTCAACTTTTTCACCTCACTTTCAGTACTCGCTAACTTGGCTTGTACACTAAACAATTTGATCTCCTTCTTCCTCAATTTCTCCCTAACATTATTAAGATTCCCTTTTAATTCCATTGCTTCCGCCTCTAATCCTCTAATACGATATTGAGCGTGATCCGCATCTTTGCTCTTTCCATTCAAGCTCTCTACCACTTCTGTCCAGCCACCACGATCTATTACTAATTCTCCTTCCAAATTCTTTACCGTGTTATTCAATTTCTTAACTTTACTTTGAGCGCTCACTAACTCGTCCTGAACGCTACCCAATTCGTTATCCTTTTTCTTCAACATTTCTTTCAACTCAAACAATTTCACTTCTAATTTCATATTTAGTTCATCAATATCTTCCACAGACGTACGAGTCTCCTCCAACTTGATGTCCATATTTGTAATAAGTTCAGACAAATTTTAGTGCCGACCTCGTATAACTTTTAACTCGACCTGTACGAACAGTTCAATATCTATCACGGACATGACAAATTATAACTCTCATATAAACACACTTCTTCATCCCCAATAGTTTACATAACAGTCAGTTACAAAACTTACATTGATTATATATATATATATATATATATATATATATATATCATTTACATGCCAACACAAGCTGATACTTTTATATTTTTTAAGCTATGCAAGTTTCTCACTCTGGTGGCCAATACTTGTGTGATCGCAGGATCTAGATAAATAGATCAATCTTCTAACATTCTAAGATATGCCTCTTTTAACCCTCTCTTACTTTCTATTTCAACTTCTAGAAAGAGAGTCAACTTCATAAGGTCTTTGGTCAATTTTGGAGTATTTTCTCTAATACCACTAGGAAGGAAAGGTCACATTTGTAAATACCTACTCTTATCTTTCCTAACTACTTCGTCCTTCTCTATTTTACCTTTAGCCCATCCTAAACGAGCTGCACATAAATCTCTCTAGTGGTCTTCACTAAGTTTTCTATATTTTCTCACCTGAACCTCAGTACATCCAGTCAAGAGAGCTGCTGCTTGGGAAACATATTTCTCCTTAGCGAGCTCTTTGTTTAACTCCTTAATTGTGACGCACAGTTCATTAAGTTCCTACACAACAATTTTCTAATTAAATAATGTAACAACATCATAGCTTTCCTGCTCAAAACAATCAAGTACAAATGTTTTCCCTACTCTAATTTCAGAATTTTCTAAAATGACATTACATTATATATTACTCTACCTTCTCCTGGTCGTCCACTCCTTGTTTTCCTTTATGAGTGGCATGAGTAATATCTCCTAGCCCTGACATGGTCAGTAAAGGTGGAGTCTTCTCATCTTCACGGTCATCAGCTTATTAAGGCCTCACAATATCTAAAGATCTTCCTTCACTTATAACAATAATATCAGCTTCCGTATAACCATTCTCATGGAGCCTTTGGGCGAGATTATCGCGAATAGCACTTACTTCGTTTACGTTCGTTTTAGACTCTTGCTCGAGGTTGTCCATGGCTACCCGAAATCTCGCTCTCATACTCATAACTCCTGCGCCTTCTCGCGACCTCTCCGTCACAAGTTTGGCTCGTTCCTTCGCCAATTCTTTCTTCAACTTCATGGTCTGGTTCAGCACTGACCTTCCCTCCTCGACACCAAGGGTGACCCGTTCAAAATATGGGATGCCTGCATAAAAAAAAATTAGTATATGATGTGCATCAACAAAATACAATAATGCGATTACTTTTCTATTTACCCTGCACAGCTCCGCATAAATTGAAGAGGAGAATTCATTGGCGCCCTTCAAGACCATAACCTTAAACTTCTCTTCCAGAGAAACCAACTCTACCTCTAAGATCGATTCCACCACCACTTCCTTCACCTCATTTACTATCGCAGACGAGGAACTGTCTACTTTTCTCTTTTTTGAGGTCATCTCAACCTTTCCACTCTCTGCGGTCCTAGACTTTGAGCCATCATCCTTCGTAATTCCCCCCTTAGATTATAGATATAGAACCTACAGGCCTCAGCTTCAGAGACATGGGTACAGCTGTAATGGCGTATTTTCTAGAAGGTAAACTTTGCCATACTTTTGTAAGAAAATTGTAATTGTAAACCTGAACACACTAGATTTTATGTGGAAACTCAGTAAAACTTGAGAAAAACCATGACCTCGAGGAGGATTTAGGTATATAATCTAATAGTTACTAGTTATTATAATTGGTAAACAATAAGGACGTAAATTGTGGAAGAAGAATAAAGTTGCGGATCAGATTAACATATTCTCTGCCTGTATTTTTAGTAGATATAGGCAGTTACAAAAATAAACAGTTTCCTATTTTGGTGGGCAGTGGGCAAACTTTGCGGATCTTCTTGCAACGGCTCTATTTGACCAAGTATAATGGCTACTGTAGTGGGTTGAGCTCTGTAGTCATAGATGTGACATCTTCTCGAATGACAAAATATCTTTGACTAAGTTTTGCTAGCTTCTTCTTGTCGAATCTGGAAAATATGCTACTACAATCGCCCCCTTCTCGACATAATTACTTGCTGTTGTGCCGAGAAAGGCTATCTGAATGTGAAAGGTTGCTTGAACTTTGGTGTATGCAAACTGTACTTGTCATTCCCAAGGTTTAAAAGTTAAATGGACCTGGTCATCGCATGGTCCTGATGCGCATTAATGGCAGGATGTTCGTCTGTGGTAAATATGATGTTGTGAGTGACATACTATAAATAGTATTGGAGAAAGATGGGAAGGTATTCTTCGGTAGACAGTAAAGGTGAAGGTATTCAAAGATGGTGATGATACGATTTCAGACATTGTATAACGAGTTTGTGAGGCGTGCGAACGCCAAGTATTTAGAGCTGAAGGAGCCATATTTTGGCCCGCTATCGCTGTCGTCGTGGATCCCGAAACCTGTGAAGCCGTCATATGTTGGAATGATGGAATTAGAGGTAGAGTGTACTGAAGTAGAGTTTTTATTCCGGTGCCAATATCATTACGTGTTGCTGACGGTTGCAGAGCGCATTGAGAGTCCTCGCGAGTTAGCCTATGTGCATGTGGAAGATGAAGTTGCTTTAGTGGGCAGGGCTAGCTGTGGAGGCTATTTCGGCCGCTGCCGTCTGTGTAATCCCCGTGGTATATGTGGTGGTGGGGGTTATGGAGGAGAAGGCAAATGCTATTTTTCCTTCGTGAAGTAGTGTATCATGCTGGATGTGTAGAGGACTTGATATGAGGTTTAACTGATGTAAAATGACATGTAGGTTGATCTATAATGTTTATCAAAGTAATGAGTGGTGAATATAAAATGTAATTGTTAACAGTATTGCGCAAAATAAATTGTTCATTTTTTCTGATTTGGTATCGATGTATTTTGTATCGACATAAATTGTTGTAAACTTATGTCTTCTTGAATGGAATGGAAAATAGTTACAGGATGAGTTGTCAAACTTTGTTATTGCGAATTGGAATAGGATCTAGAAGTTGTATGTGTTTACTATGTAGGGCCCTTAAGCGGTTCCCTAAGAGTTTGGTTGACTGGGTTATCAGAGTTCCAATGGATAGTGATTGTTGTTTTTGATTCTTAGGAGTCGTGACGCATTGAGTTGTTTATATAAATACCCCTTATGTGCTTGAGGAAGTCACTTTCAACTTGCTGAGATGGTGAGGATGAGGGCACAGGTCCAGGAGGATGCTTTTTGTAACTGTGTGCACGATAAGTATTAGGAGCTACTGAACTGTTATTTTGGAAAATTGTGCGTAAATGGGTGGACATTAGTACCGGTGGAGCCCAACTATGAGAGGATGGGCGATGTGGAGGTAAAGGTGACTGAAGAGGACTACCTGTATCATTGTCAATTATAATATGTAATTCTGAGTCTTCCGGTGCATGTCGATAGTCTAATAAACTGTGCCATGGCTTTGGTGAGAAAGGAAGGCGCTCTCGCTGCTCGGGACGGCTGAAAGGCTTAAATAACTTTGTACTATGTTGGCTGTCATGTCTGTAATAAATGAATAACCTTGTACTCAGTTGTTGATTGAAATAAATTATTTTATACATTTTTCAGATTGTGTTGTCGACCTTCAAAAGGCTAAAATGGTCTCGAAGTATTGTTGTGTATATTTCCTTTATCTGCTCGAATATGATTTGAATTGTGATTGGTAAAAAATATTATGTTGAATATGTAAACAGCGATTTCAGCTCGATGTGTGGGTAGTTATATTGTCGAATATTATTTGAATTTTGAATTGAGGTTACAATTGTCCCAAGAATATAGGAGGGGAATAAAAAAGGAAAGATGTATTGTAGGTGGTCGTAGAATAATGGCTAGGTGCTCTGTTGTAGGTGATTATTTGAGGTATAAGGAATTGGAGGTACAATCGCTATGTATCAACATAAGAGCTGCCTTGGTAAAAATGGATATAATAGAGGAGATAGAGGGATATGTGGATTGCTTAGAGCAGCAATATACAGGCTTGTTGGTGTTCAAGAGGCGTAGGGTTAAAGACTTCAGAATGTAACGTACAAGGCGTTATGCGTGAGTACTCGAACGGTCACGAATGGGTGTGAAGAGCAGTCGCATGAGGCCTATAAATAGCCCCGTGGTCGACGACTGTTTGCACACCACTGACTCTAATTTTTTTTGTTTGAGTTCTAACTCGTTGCGTTCTTCTCTTGTGTCTCTGTTCACCATTGGAAACGAGGAGATTGGCATTTTGATCTAGAGGGCCAAACTTGTAAAAGAAATAGATTTTGAAGCGTCGCGACTTCAAGGTTAGTTTTCTGTTTCGATAACTTGTTGGGATTGAATGCTTGTTTTAGATATATCGTGATTCTTTGATAACCCATTGTAGATATGAATTGTAGGAATGTGTTGTATGAAGGAATTTGAGTAATAGTTAAGATTTTGGAAGAAATTGATATAAACAGTTTTACGGTTTGCCTATAATTCTGTTGGTATGTGATGATATAGGGATGTGTTCGATGTTTGGGAAGTGTCGTAAATGACATAATAGTGTTTGGGATAGAAGGGTGTGAAGTGATTGATGATGATGTGGGAAGAAAGTGCGGTAGAATTCTGGGGCTCTCTCTTATTATTTTTGATGTCGTAGGATACTTACAGCTGTGATGCCAGATTTCCTGTAATTGGGCCGAATTTTGCACTGGAGAAAGCTCAAAATCAATTTTTTTGGATTTGGCTCCATTTTGGCAGAAAACTGTGTGGCAGATGAAGTGTCTTCGAGAAGTTATGTAGTTCCTGTACACTCATGTAAAATATGTTAGGGACATAAAATAGTTCTCTATTTTAGGAGTTAGTATAATTTAATATAAAACTTGTATCGATAACTAATGTAATAATGTTGAAGTAGATAGTAATAGGAAGAATGATGGGTTGGAGATTAAACACGACAACAGTATCGAGACTGGCATATGAACATATATAATGTATCATATATGATATTATACTAACTTAAAAAAGGGAATCTGATTTTAAGGTTTAAAAAAATGGCTGAGCCCATCCAAAATGTTGATAGGGAAGGGATCTTCGAGAACCTTGAGGACGTAGATCCCCTATTAATCGATGTAATAACGTGTGCTCAAGAGTTGGGTGGTAGGTATAGAGTTGGGCAGAGTAGCACGAATGTGGTGAGTGTTAATCGATTCAAATTAGAGGCTTGGGTGATTAAAGTGTCTGATAGGGAGAGGACTGAAGCAGATGTGGATCATGAGCCTCAGGCAAGTAATCGAGAAGGAAGTGATGGTAGGAAAGAAGATGCTGAAGAGGAAGAGGGGGAGTACTATGGGGAGGCTCCAGAAACTAGTAAAATATTGAGCTTCAAGTCAAAGTATGGTATCCCTGATGATATTAGGTTGGAGGTGTACCATTATGACATGACGGATAAAGAGGTTCCATTAGACGGTATTCTTGTCCATCGAGAACAGATAAAAAAGAGGTTAAAGTTGCCTTTTTGAGCTGATCAGAAGAAATTTCTTAACTTATTTGATGATCTGGTCAGTTTAATTCGAATGTTTATGATCTCTTCCGGGTGGTGGGAGTGATCATTTAGGTGTATATTACACACTCGAACATAATCTACAGATGTTGGGGTACAGGTACTTAGCGAGGTTCTTGAGGAGACCTCTCTTTTATGAAATGGTATCGACAGGGGGGTGATACTTTGCTGATTGTCTCCTTGTCTTGGAAAATTATGAATTCGACCAGAAAGATCCAGGGGAGCCTCAAAAAAGAAAAAGCTTCCACCTAGGTATGTGTTTAGGTAACTTGTATGTCAAAATTTTTGACTTGCTTATTGTGGTGAAATTGGTGTTTAACTATTTGTTGTTCTGTCTCTGTGCAGCACTGAAGGAGACCAATAAAAAGTCCACGGTCTAGGAAAAGTTATATATAGCATCATGATTGATTACTATGGTCGAATCGACACTCTGGTTTCTGATCAAGAAAAGGCTGAAGGGCATTTCTAAGAGGCTGGAATAAAAAGAACTCAAACCAAAGGAGCTGATATTCCCCTTATCGATGAAAAAATATCTACTAAGAACAAGAGGGCGGCTGAATTAAGTTTACCCCTCATGAACCTTGCGTTAAATGGGTACACCACTGATACTGTGGTGGAAGAAGAAGCCCTCCTGAGTGGGTCATTTGCCAAGAACAAGAGAAAAATGGTTGCCAACCCTCCTAGTATCCTTACTCCTCTGGCAAAGAGGTTATCTCGGCGATCTCCTGTCAAGGAGGGAGAAAAATTTGATGCTACTGGTTTTCCACCCAAGTCAGCTAAGGCAAAGCCTACTCTGTCTATGAAAAAGGACTCTCAAGAGTCAACAAAGGCTAATGGTGATTTAGCTATGAAAAAGGACTCCTAGGAATCCGCCAAGGCGAAGGTAGGTGGGGGGTTGGGTGGGTCTGATGAGGAGACTCAGTAAACCTTTAAGGCATTCGCAACGGGGAAGGGATCTTTGGAGGAAGATTTTGCCCACTATATTGTTGGGGCTGAAAGCTTGTAGACCTTCTTCATCGAAGGTCACCGCACAATGAACCAGGTTAGAAATTTTCATACTCTATCTCAGTTAATGACTTTGGTACCTTCGCTGAGGACTCATTGTTATATTCTGATCTAGATTAAGAAGATGCTTCTCGATGCTAAGCCTCAAATACTTAGTGGGTAGAGCCTTGCTAATGAACTCTTGGTCTTAAAGAATATCGAGAAGAAGCTCACTGTTGAGAAGGAAGAACTAGAGGAAAAGCACGAGAGGATGAAGCGGGGGGGGGGGGGGGGCGACCAAGTTGAAGGAGGCGGGCATGGAAAAAATAAAGAAGATGTATCCTGGAGAGAAAAAGAATGAGATTTCCCAGCTCAAGGCCGATCTTGCGAAGGAGAGGAAAGATGCTCTTGCTCAACAAAAGACCAACTTCGAGAATGATGTCCGTGAACAGGTGTTGGCTGAACGGAGGTCGATAGTGGGGGAGCACGCCGAGGTGCTTGAGGAGCAGAGAACAGAGGCTGAGCGAGTTAATTTTTCCCATCTCAGGCGCATGAAGGACAACTTCAGAGCAAAATTCTAGGATATGGAGGAGAGGAAATATTTCTATAAGGGGCTGGCTGTTACTGCTGGGGCCATCTTCTCTGATTCGGATGCTGAAGAGGAAGCACCTGAGGTACTTGTTTATACTATTCCCGAGGGTACTGTTCTAGAGGAAGTATTGGATGACCTCACTTTAGGTCTGCTAGTGAAGGATGCTACTCCTATTTCTCCTCCTGTAGAGTAGAAAGTATTTGAAAGTTGTTTGTTTTGCTTACTATTTTATGTACAAGTGGTTGTTATAACCTAAAACAATTTTTTGTGTGGTGGGTATGAATAACTATTTTTTGGTAATAGTTTTATCGAATGGTTGTTTGAAATTTTGAAGTAGTCGATAGTAATGCATAAATTTTTTGAAGAAAATATGCAAAATGTTAGATTCGACATGATTGATAGTAGTACATACTAATGTAGATAATATTCAGAGTATTATTTTAGGCAAGTATCTGAGTTGATGTAAATAGGGCCATGTGATGGCGTTCTGAATGAAGGATGATTACCAGATGTTGTTCCTTTATGTGATATCTGGGTGTTGGAGAAAAAGGATAAAATATAACATGTTTTGTTCGATAAATAATGAATTTTTAAATAAGTGTATCTTGTAATTGGATAGATGTTTGTTGAAGAGATGAATTTTAGTTTTGATAAATACTTGAGAAGTATTTACCGATACTAAGAATTGTAAATTGAAAGATGTAATAATAGTAGAGATGATTTTATTTGAAGTAATAGAAATAGATTGTAGCTGTGTCTTTGTAGAACATCTTTAGATGGCTGTAATCCATGAATATTCGAGTTGTACTTCATCTTTAGTCATTAGCCTATATGTTCCATTGTCATTCTTGCCATTGATAATGTAAGGCCCGTCCTAGTTTTCAGATAATTTTCCAGAGTTTTTGGGTCAAGTACTATCTTGGATGCGTTAAAGGACATGGTTACCGATATCGAATGTACGCTTCCTGACCTTCTTTTTGTATGCTTTTTTGAGAGTATCATGGTATCGCCCTAAGTTGGTGATGGCACGGTCTTGAGTTTCTTCGATCCAATTGAGGTTGCAGAGAAGTTCAAGTTCATTTTCTTCATCTGTGACTCATCTTTGGGTACTTGGGAGATCGAGGTCTGAGGGGATTACTACTTCGGTGCTAAAGGCCATCATGAATGGTGTGTACCCAGTGGATGTTCGAGGATAATACACTAAGTAGTTCATCGACCCATCTGCCTTTTTTCTCCTCAAGGCCCTTGTGTAACCCTGACTTAAATCTCTTATTGGTAGCTTCAGCTTGGCCATTTTCCTGGGGGTAGTATGGTGTCGAAGTAGATAATTGAATCTTGTATTTATGGAGGAAATTGAGGGACTTGTTACTGATGAATTGCTTGCTATTATCAGATTGTATCATTTGCGGAAAACAAAATCTGGTTATGATACATTTCCAAAGAAATTTGATGACTTCATTCTCGTGAGTGTGAAATAGTGGTACTGCTTCGACCCACTTGGTGAAGTAGTCTGTTGCCATAAGAATAAATTTTCTATTACCTGAGATTGCTTAAAATGGACCAATGATGTCAATTGCCCATCTTTTGAATGGCTAGAGGACATTACTAACGTGTAAATCGAGGGCTGGGCTTTTGATGTCTTGAGCATGGATTTGGCACTTGAAACATTTTCTAACAAATTCTTCGCAGTCCTATTGCATTTTTAGCCTGTATAGCCCTTGTGTAAATGTCCTTTGGGCCAGTAATTTTCCCGAGGCGTGAGCTGCGCAGATTCCATCGTGAAGTTATGTGATTTTGACTTGTGCTTATTTCTGCGAGATGCATTCGATAAGCGGTCCTCCCCCAGTGATTTGAATTAAGGCCCCATCTTGGACTTTGAATTATGGACATTTGGGTAAGAGTGATCGTGCTTATTCTTTGTTGCCCGGGAGTGTGTTAGAATCGAGGTATATAAAAAATGGTCTTCTTCAATATTTAGGATCTTCATCTCCGGTAACCTAGATCTGTATGGTGTAGTTTAAATCGAGACTTGAATGTTCGATTACCTTGATATCTAAAGTTCTTTTTTTACTATCTTCGAGCATTGCAGCTATGTATGCTAGTACGTCGGCATGGCAGTTTTCTGCTCTAAGTAGATAAAAAGATTATTGCTGTTTTAAATTTCTTTATTTTTTCTTCAACCAGAGCTGCGTAATCAACCATTTTGCCTGATGTTTTGAATGTTTGGCTGTAATGGTTGGCTACTAGTAGGGAATCTATGTAGACAGCTATTTTTTATGCTCCAAGTGCTATGACGAGATCCTGTCCATGCAGGATAGCTTCATACTCTATCTCATTGTTGGTGGCATAGAACTTGAGTTTGATAGATTTCTCAATTCTATGATTGGATGGTGTAACGGGAACGAAACCGATCCCTGACCCTTGTGGCCTAGCAGATCCATCTGTAAATAGTCTCCATCCTGTACTGCACAACCATGTATTTTGGTTTTGCAATTGAATCATCGCCCAGTACTTCTTCGAGTTCCTCCCATTCGGGGTCTTCGACTGGAAAATCGGCCAATAAATTGGCTACAGCTAGTTCTTTCACTGATATTTATGGTCCGAAGGAGATTTCATTTTCTCTTAGGAATACAGACCAAATTCTAAACCCTCTAGATTTTTCCTTTTTAGAGAGTACGAGTTTGAGGAGGAACTTGGTAATGACCTTGATGGGATAGGTTTGGAAATAAGCTCAAAGCTTTTGTGAACTGTATAGCAAGGCGAGTAGCTTATTTTCAGCTGTTGTATATCTTTTTTCGGCAGGCATGAGAGTTTTATTGATGAAGTAGATTATTTTTTTCACTCCATCGTCTTCTTGAATAAGGACGGATGGAGTCATCTGTTGTCGATAAGTACATCGTTAGTATTTCGCCATCAATAGGAGTAATTATTATGGGAGGATGCCCCAAGTATCTTTTAAGATCTTGGAAAGCCAATTCGCAGTCAGGGGTCCAGATGATTTCTTAGGGCTATTTCTTGGGCATTGGAGCTAAATTCCCCCCAAAAATGTGGTAAATGAGTTTGTATCGATCAGATGACTTGGAGATGAACATGTGAAGGGCTGTAATCATGCCAGTAAGCTTTTGTACATCTTTTATAGTTCGTGGTGATGGCATTGCCATAAGTACTTTGATTTATGCCAGGTCGATTTCTATGCCCCTCTTACTAACCAGATGTCCCATAAACTTCCCGATGCAATACCAAATTGGCATTTCTCTAGGCTTAGTTTCATTTGTAAAATATGAAGGAAATCGAAGATGGTTTATAGATTGCTGCAATGATCCTCCCATTTTAAGCTTTTACAAATCATATCGTCGATTGATACCTCCATAATTTTGCCTAAATGATCTTTAAATATTTGAGTGCCAAGTCACTAATAAGTGGCTCTTGCATTTTTTAATCCAAAGGGCATAATAGTTTAACAACATAGACCTCGTTCTGTAACAAATGTTGTCTTCTCTGTGTCTTTTTTGGTAAGAGGAACCTGATTGTAACAGGAAGCTACATCCATCATCAAAAGAACTTCGTGCTCTGCTATGGAGTCGAGGAGATGAGGATTCAGAGGGAGGGGAAAGTTATCTTTTGGTGCGAATTTGTTTGGTTCAGTAAAATCAACAAAGACCCTGATTTTCTCATTTTTTTTGTGATAGCCACGATATTTGAAAACCATTTTGGATATTTAGCTTCTAGAATGAACCCGGCGCAAGGGAGTTTATCTATTTCATCATTAACTGCTTCTCGGGGGGGGGGGGGGGGGGGGGGGCTAAATTGTGACGCTTCTGCATTACTGCTTTACTGTCTGGAAGGAGGTTGAGCTTGTGGCATGTAACCGATGGATCGATGCCAAGCATCTCTTGGAAAGACCATGCAAAGATGTTGACATTTTTCTTTAAAAGTTGTAATAGGGTTTCTCTTTCTTTAGAAGACTGCTTTGAGCCAATAAAGGTATTTTTTCCTTGTTCATCGAGTTCTATGGATTCAACCGCCTCAGTGTCGTGTTGCTCGAATGTTGGAGGTGGCTCCTGCTGTAATTGCTATGCCTTCATAAGTTTTATTCCGTGAAAGTTTATGGTGGAATTTTCGTACATTCGTGTTACAACTTGACTCCTCTTGATTTCATAAACTCTATGATCCGTTTAAAATTGTAAGGCCAAATAATATGTCGATTGTAATGGTTTAATAGAATGAAGCTAACTTCTTCCCAAGATCCCCAAATATTTTAACTCAGCATTAATGATGATGAATTTAACGAAGGTGGTTTTTGGTCCTGCTTGAATAGGCAATGTGATTTCTCCCAAGGCAGATTCTTTGGAACCGATAAACCCTGTAATGGTTATTGTCAAAGCTTTGGCTGAATCCTTGAGGCCTAGAATATCAATTGCTCTTTTGGATAATATATCTGTTGCACTTCCCGTATCGACAAGAAGTGTGTGTAAGTAGTCCTATCCTACTTCGAGCATTATGACCAGTGGGTCATCACAAGGACATTTGACATGGCTAGTGTCACAGTCTTCAAAGGAAATGTGATATGGACCTTTGGCTTTGATGAAGCTGGATAAAAGCTTTGCAAATTTTTCTGATGACGTCATTTTGCAACAGGATGTGATTTTGTCGTCTTTCTTTCTCTTCTAATTTAATCATATAAAGATGACGAGCTTAAGCGTGTCCTTGCCCTTGTTCGACCTCTTTTCTTTTTATCTCTTCTTCGAGAAACTTCTGGACATCGACTACGTACTCGTGGTGTCTTTCTACGAGTAGAATGTAGTGAAAGATCTGCTTTAGAGAGTAACAGTTGTCAGTCACATGGCTTTGTACATTGTAATACTGGCATATGGGTTTGTTTGGTTTATCTGGAATTACTTGTGCTTCTCGAAACAAGTCATCAACCTTTATTATTGGTAAAATGGCAGGGAGTATGGTTGTCATAGGAGGTAGGACTGGGATGGTTCTGTCTATTTTCTCATCTCTCTTCCTGACGTTGTCGGTAGTCTGTCCATGTTATTTAGGAGCAACATTACTCGCTGACTTTGGAGGTGGCAATGAGAACACATCATTGGCATGAATGACTGAAGATTTTTTCATTTTATCTTTCTTGGACCGCTCGACTTTGATGTAGTTATTAACAACATCGATAATTTCTATTACTGTCTTAGGTTTGTATAGAGTATGCCCTTCTTGAACTTTAGAATCGATGTGGAGTACAAAGGTAAATGTTGGAACGTTAATTTTGGGATTTGAATTCCAAATTTTCTTTGTATCTTGTAGGAAATGCTTGTAAAAGCTAGATAAGGATTCTTTTGCACCTTGCTCGAAAAAGAATAATGAATCAAATGTTATTTCCCACTCCTTTGCATGAGCATAGTTTGACTCGAAGAGCTGCTGTAACTGGCTAAAATTGGTGATGGAATATTTAGGAATAGTATAATACCACTTGAGAGGTTCTTCCTTAAGGTTCATGATAAATAGTTGGCATAACATGCGATCGAGTTTGAAGTATAATCCAACTACAGCTTTGACGTGATGAACGTGGGTGAGAGGATCAGTGAGTCCTGCATGTAAAAATTATCTGGAATTGGCATGACTTCCAAATGAGGGGAAATAGGGTATGTTTCAATCCTATCAAGAAAAGATCTTTGGCTAGGATTGTTAGAATAGATAGCTTGAATCTTATTATGTAGATCATCCAAGGTGATAAATTGTTAAAGAGTGTTTGGTATGGCTGCAACTTAAGGATCAAAGTTGCCTTGTCCTTCGGGCCCCAACCTATCTCTCACTGGTCGCCTCACAGGAGGTGTCGGGGTTTGGTGACGTGTGCATCAACTTCCTTGGGTGGTTGATGCTGATGAAGTAAGACCAAAGTGTTGGGAAGCTCTATCTGGGTTCCTTGATCTAGATCTAGAAGTTTGGATTCGTTCTTCCTTTGGTAAGTTCTCTCTTTGTGTAGTTCTGGATCGATGATCACTTCGGGCTTGGGGAGGTAATGCTTGGCAGACAGTGAATCAATCTTGATATCTTCGCAAATTTTCCATTTCTTTTTGATGAGTTTGGCTCTGCTATTCCAGGGCATTCACCCTCTCATTTCTTTTGACTTGAAGAGCTTGGGCGTGGATTCCCTAATCTTCAAGTTGCTAGACCTTGTCAGATTCCATCTTCTTTTGTAGTTCGACCATGGCATTATGTAGATCAATGGCTTCCAGAAAGGCTGGTATGAGGTTTATCTCATGGTTCCTTTGAGTACTAGAGGTACTTTTGAGGTTCATATTTGTTATCAGACTGCCTAGAATCATAGTTGGCAAAGAAAAGTGTAGTTTTCCCACAGATGGTACCAATTGTAATGGCATGTTTTCCTGAAGGTAAACTTTGCCAATACTTTAGTAAGGAAATTACAATTGTATACCTGAATACGCTTGATTTTATGTGCAAACTCAATAAAACTTGTGAAAAACCACAACTTCGAGGAAGATTTAGGTATAAAATCCAATAGGTGCTAGTTATTACAATTGGTAAACAGTAAGGACGTAAAATTATGGAAGAATAATGAAGTTGTAGATCAGATTAACATATTCTCTGCATATATTTATAGTAGATACATGTAGTTACAAAAATAAACAGTTTCCTATTTTGGTGGGCAGTGGGTGAACTTCGGGGATCTTCTTGCAACGACTCTATTTGACCAAGCATAACGACTACTGTAGTGAGTCGAGTTCTGTAGTCGTGGATGTGAAATCTTCTCGAATGATTGAATATCTTTGACTAAGTTCTGCTAGCTTTTCCTTGTCAAATCTGGAAAATATGCTACTACAACAGCTTTTTTTAAAGTTGGCACCATGCTAATGTCCGTTGATGATTCCACTCTAACCTCAGAAGATGGGCCAACTCCTGTCATTTTTGTTTTGGCTTAAGACTTTTTAACTTTATAAGATTTACTATTAACCCTTTTGTGCCTTCTTATCTCAAGTTCGCCCAATACAGCTTTCAGGTCGACTCCCTCTCGGGTTACTGTATCAATCAATGATTCTTTTCTCCTCACTTTAGAATGAGGGTCTGCATACAATACAAAATATTTTCATAAACAAGCAGAGCACTAACAACAGATATAGTTCAAAGTAAGTAAGATTTACTTACTTTTCTTAAAAGTTTTATATGTAAAAGCCAGAGAGTCCTCGTCAGCTCGTTGGAGACACTCACCTTTTACCTAAATAAATTGTCATTCCATGCACTTCCAGTATAATTAAGGCCGAAAAATTGGGGTTGGGTCAAACTGGAAGAGAAGTATGCACCCCCCGTAAAAATGAAGTATTTCATAGTATAGTACTTCAAAACATCCGAAGGAGTTAATCTTCTCTCATTCCTCTCACAGGCCCGCCTCCTATTTAAATTCCCACAAACGTTTATTACCTCCCATATGTTACCATTCAGCTGGGCAGGGCACACCTTGATCACATTCATGATGCCTTTAGCAAGGTTATTTAAAGGCACCACTAACCCATATTCGAACTGGGCAAGATAACATAGAAATCCCTCATTCAAATCACCTCCCCTGTTCCTATTGAAATAATAAAGGGAAACATACTCTAAAATTTTCCTATGAGTATTCTCATGCTCCTAATCAGGCAACAAGAAAAACGTGCTATCACCCCACTTTTCATCAGAACACCTTCTAAAAGATTTCCCACTAAACTCCATCACATCCCCCCATACACCAACTATACTACATTTACATTTCAAAACTCCTTAAACATATCTGACCCTATAGGATAACGATAAAGATTACCAGGGAAGTCTGGAAACTTAAGCTGTTCCTCCCCTTCCCTTTCTTTTGAGTTGATCTCCCCCTCAACATCTAGAGCGACATCATTCAAGCTATTTTTAATAAGCTCACCCCCCACAGAGTTGGCAACCTTACATCCTACATCTTCATCAATATTCGAATGACCCGAGGTGGAAGGCTCCATCTCGAATGGGTAGCTTGAAAAAAAAGGATATCTATTTTTAAGTTCTTTTGTACGCATCTACACCTATATAAAGGTCCATGTATTTCAATCAATTTATATATTTTTCTTTGATTGTTATTTTTCATATAAGCAAAAAATATACAGTAAATTATTTTCATATCTCTATAGTACTTTGCACTACAACAAGAAAGCAAATTTTAAAGGCCACTTTTTACTCAAACAGTATAGAAGCAAAAATTTCCCCATATAGTAAACTTTTCAAAATTCAAATACTAAAAAACAAAAAAAGGGAATCATCGACAAACACAGATATCAATCCGATTACACAAAAATAAGAAATTCTTAACAAAACACTAACCTTTAACGACAGATGATGAATCAAGAACACCAAGTGTTTCCTCCTTTACCACAACAACAAATAACAGATGATTCTTCTCCTCCTTAAAGATCTTAAACTCCTTACCCCTATGAAAATGATGATTTAACTCTAGGCATTTCTCAATAATGCCTCTATAGATATTTTTTCAAACTACTAATAGTTATAGGGACCCGTGTCAGTCATCCTCAGTTAATCAATTAAGGCATACTTTTTACTGCTCCTGTCAATCCCATAATGCCTTTTGGAGAGATACACTCTTTCATCATTATAACCATGCCTATTATTAAATATAATTTTCTCTCTCCTACTCATTTTTCTCTCACACCTCTCCACATTCATAACTCTTTATAATAGACAAATCAAACTCACACTCCACTTTTCATTTAATCCTCATGATTTTTAGATTTTTGTTGTAAGAGATCGAAAGTACTTATAATCATTTCGATGATAATTTTAGAGCAAACAAATTCAAAAATTCCAAATCCAAACGGATTCTACATAACAAGGAGAAAAATACGCAAGGTCCGATAATATTTCTATTTTTATCCTATTACGATATTTCGATCTGTCATACAAACGATCTCTCAAAAGTAATTACATCTAAAACATCCCAAATGACCTACAACACTACATCTAATCAATTTGCCACCATTAACCAACTCATCTTCATTAGCTATCTCATCCAGATCAATCTTTCTTACAATACTCCTTCGCCCTTTAGGGTCAGTTATCATATCACGAAAAACATCACACCAAAAGTATCGATCCAGTTTGAAATCCTTTCCTCTTGCAGTCAAACCTTTGAGCCGTAATATAAAAACTGGTAGATTGTCCTCATATTCAAGAGGCCTAAATATCCATTCACGTACTTCTGCGACCTTTATCGCCAAATTCCCCTCTCTTGCTTGGTGAACACTCTGAGAGCGAGTCCTCACCATGTTTGCTAATTCCAAACTTTTATTTGCCACCTTATTTATAAGCACATAGTATAATATTGTCCAATCCCATCTTTTATGTTGCTCAAATCTTCTCTGATAAACATCACAACTGTCATAGTTATCTACCCTGACAAACAAATACTTATCTCCCCTTCAGCTCAAAAAATATCTCCTTATTTGTCCAATTTTTGTCACGTTTATTTTCAATGTACTTTTATAAAAATCACTTCGAGCTGTGCATGCTTAATTTTGTCATACTAAATTCCTATTTCCATTAGTTCGATACATAGTTTTTCAAACATCGTCAGCATAATACATCACTTACAGTTCGACATATATTTACTTTGATCTAACCATACTCTATTCTACAGTTCAATATAATCAATTTACATATACTAATTTAAAGTTTAAGACTTTTGATTGATTTTTTTTATTATCTCAAAAATGCAAACTACATAGAACTTTACAAGAAACAATAAGTTATAAATACTTCCTACAAATAGTTCTACAAATTACGATCACTATCAGATATTGGCAAGACTTCCAAGTACGAGCACCAGAAGCCTACAAGAAAATGAAGATGGTTGTAATAAAGATCTTCTACCACCTCCTCCACCTACATAACCCAATCACTCGCCGAATAGCGGTGATAATTCCTGACACAAACGCCGGCGCCTCATCCTTTTCAGTAATGGCATCCTCTGTTAGGAGACAAAGACACAACCTGTGATGCTCACCATCTGCCACCAAATAATGAAACCATGCCATCTGGTAATAGTCATTATCCGCCTTTACTACTTCCTTATATGCCATACCATGATAGGTAGGATAAACCAGTATGGGCATAGGGAGATCTAGGGGCTGCATCCCAAAGTAACAAAACTAGAGTTTTTGAACTTTGGCAAGAACCCTAGATTCATATGCTTGACGTCTGGTACTCACCATTATAACTGCAGATAATCTATAGAAGATATGAAAAGACAGAAGTCCCTACGAAAAATAACTGGCAGTATAACAATGCCAATATTTATAGAGATAGAACATTCAATGCAGGGAAGGATTTTCAAAGCAGTTATCATTCAAAATATACTTATGGGAAACCTAAATGCCAACTGAAACAATTACAGTAATTATAATATTTAAGCTCCCAACAGTCCATTACACTTCCAAGATAAAATTCTACATCAGCAAATCTATCATTACCTATATCAAATAACCTATTTGTCTTCTAATACTGAGCTCGATTGAACCTTCTCAACTTTAGACACACGTTCCTTTAGTTGAGAGGGGGTGATTGTAGGGACTTATCTCTCGAGCAAGGATATTATCGAGCTAATACCATGCCAAACTCACGCAACATACACTTGACATACGATGTCAACAATGACACCTGGACTATGAACTTCACAAGAGCGTGGCTCGTGCACTCCAAATGAATTAGAACAAGTCAAGGACACCTGTCTCCCACGAACTAGCAGTTACAGAGTTAACCTCCACTCTTCCCCCAATTCAGGAGAATGTGCTGATACAAGTAAATGAGCTGGGAGTAAGATCTATAAAAGGAATAGAACATAGAAATGAAAGGGGAGACCAACCAAAGTTTTTCTGGCTAAATAAATCATAATTGTAATCAAAATATCAGTCTCAAGCAATAAAGTTATAGTTACTAAACTTTCAAGCCGAAGTTGTGGTTTTTACCTATTCAAAGGTTTCCATGCTAACCATCTGGATCATCTTCTATTATTTGCTATACTAATTGTATCACAGGTGCATTCGGTATAAGAGCTAATTTGAGCTATTACAAAATTAGGCTCTTACATTTAGCGCTGTCTGTGGGAAATAAGATATTTCCACCAAATCCTAAGATATAGAGTTACTCAATGATCAATTTTCAATCATGGTGACCTCTAAGCAACTAGCCACAACAGCTCAACATGAATTCTTAATGGAACCTGATCAGCTAGCAAAATTAAGGGTGAGCCCCCACACTAAAAATAGATAAGCTAAATGAGCTTGAACGTTAGTTGTTACATGATCGAGAGCATAGAGAATAAAAGCTTAAGGATGAACGTAGAGCTTAACAAACAGAGTCCAAACGATATGAAGAATAGATAACCACGTTGCAGACTGCCTTGAAAGCACTACAAGATAATCAACAGGTTCAACCTCATAGGGAGCGAGATCAGATACCGGCAAACTCTAGAGTTTCAGCACGAGATAGGATGAGACCTCGAGGCGTTACTGGTAGAGGATCTTCTAGGAATCAACATAACGATCCACACATACCAGAAGCCTCAATTTATCTGGGATAAGAAGATTAGTCAGAGATTAGTAGAGGACGCAGGCCCTCATAGCGTCAAGAAGAGTAACCACGACCTCTATCCGGGATGCCAGTTCATAAACATTTAAGTGAGGGAAGCGGTAGTCATATCCCTCAACCTGCACACTAAGCCGTTCCAGTATCACGTTAGTACGTCACACATGAACACATAAATCATCGAATTAAGGAATTAATAGAGGCTCAAGCTCTCGGCAATAATGACAATTTGACCATATTGAGTTTGATCGCCAAAGAGTTATTTGATATGGATGTACCAACAGGTTTCCATACTCCATATATACGTAAGTAGAAAGGCTCCGATCCTAAAGAGCACAACCAAAAATTATGAGATTTATTAGGATTGTATTCAAATTTGAAAGACATTCTATGTCAACTGTTTACTATAAATCTATAGGGAGAACTATTTTGATGGTTCCATTCTCTACCAGAAGATTCATTCGTCACGTTCGACCAACTATAAAAGATCTTCATCAAGACGTACGTGGGAGCAAGATTTGTAACAATAATAAGGGTTAAATTTTTTTTGTTTTGCTTTTAGAAGATATCACGGTTAATATAACTCCCCTAGCCAATTCAATTAGGTAACTAACAAAAACTAAACTATTGAGCAACTCTAACATAGTAAATAAAGACATAAACAAAAATAGAGACCAAAAGTTAGCTGTGGTAAACGATCCATAGGCACATGTCACGTCAAACCCTCCGTCTTTGGAAGATTTCGACTACAAAATCTGTACGGTGGAACTCTTTTGGAAATCTTAAAGTCTTTCGCAAAATTTTTTCTACCCTGTCATTTTACCCAAGAGCGGGGGTACGATGTCGTCACCAACATCCCTACGTCCATTGGCGTCTAAAAGTAAAATCTGAAAAAATACTATAGACTACTCTTCAAAACCTGCTACGAAGATTTTCCAAAATGGGTCAACATACGAAAATAATTCTTCACCTAGGGCTATCATCTCCCCCGTATAGATTAAATATTATGATACCTCAACTGTAACATGCATGAACAGAACTGTTGGATGAGGCTGATCTGTATTTTATGATTCATACGTATTTCCTAAATCTACTGCTGAGTAGCACGTTGATTGGTAGTTGCCGTAGAAGAACTATTTTACTGGACTAGGCTCAGACTTTAGACCGTACTCAGTTACTGAGCCAGGGGTGTTCTAGGAGGGTTACTTGAACCCCCTGTCCATCGAGAAACCCCTCTTGAGGCAGCATTTTGTCAAATAAATAAATAAAATCATTTAAGCAAAATTTTATAATTTTGAACCACCTGGAAATATTATCACATAATGTTTGTAGTATAACTGGTTCTTCTTATCTAGTTCAATCCCGTAGACAAGGGCTTCAAGGCCCAACTTCAAATTAGTTTATGTTATATTTTTTTTATAAACTTGTAAGTAATTTTAATGTACGTGGTATTTTACCTTGGTACAATAGCCTTAAAAAAATTCTTCAGGGGCATAACACCCCAACCCCCATTTTGAACCCCCTGGAAGACAATACTGGTTCCGCCCCTGACCGTACTCATTACTAAAGCTGGTTGTTTTTGTTCAAGAAGCATGTGCATAGCACGCACTGCTGGCGTTGTCTCTCCTTATGATAAGTTGTAACTGTTTGTATGGAATCACACTCCCTTCTTTCTCCATCGCGAACCTACAGTCTTTGGAGAAATTTTTTTTGTGTGTGATTTTCCTCCTTTAATCTCCTCTCTCCACTTTTTATAGGCGGTTCATCTTCTTCTTGTTATCTCTTCCAATTGTGAAGATAAATTTGTGATTGGTATTCGGTAGAGATCGTGGGATGACTTGGCTTTGACTGGAGCGTGGGACGAAGTGGCCTTGGGAGTGGGTCTGGCGGCTTGGGTATTGACTTGGGCCTCATGGGCTAGGGCTTGTTGCCGACTTGACCAAGCAAGAAATCTGCCTTTGCAAGTGCCACCGACATTGTTTTAGTACCGACCACTATCGAGACTGATGTCGGCGTTGGCAGTTCTTGTTGGTTGTATTCTAGGGTCGTCTCTAGGCGGTAAGCTCGTGGATGATCGGTGGTTACCGTGGCCGGTCTATTGGCCTTGGGTTGTACCCCAATTTCCTAAATATTACAAGTTTTGGCCTGGATAACAATACTTGCAAACGAATTGTTAAGTTCGTCTCTCCTTACGGCGATGCAATCCTTAAGAGAGAGGTATTCTAATATGCCCAACGAAGGTGGTTGGGGGATTGAAAAAAGGTTCCCTTTCCAAAAGCCTCAACAAGCTTATCAAGCTTATCCAATATCCTCGCCGTATCTTGAGCGAGTGTAGGTTTCTTCGTTACGGGTCTTCCTCGAGGCATCGTTCTCTTAAAACTTACTACACCTGGATCTTAATGTAGCTCTAGTTCCAATTTGATGTGAATCTACGAACACAAAAGCATGATTTGTAAGAATAATCACGATTAATATAGATTTAGAGAAACTAGGGTTTATACTAGGATAACTTCAACTTTTATTAGGGCTGGCAATAGGTCGGGTTTGGGGCGGGTGGAGTAATACCATCCTCATACCTGCCAAATTACCTTATCCCCAAACCCACCCCAATACCATTTAACTTAAATGGGGAATACCCAAACTTTCCCCGTTTAAATTTGCCTATACCAAACCCGCCCTAGCACCCGTTTAACACCCGTTTAAAAATCCATATGTTTGATATAATGTTATTTGATGTTGTCAACAGAATCAAAGTTTTACAAGATTATAAAGAAATACAGGTATTATTAATATACCAAAGATGGGATACGATTTAGACGAGAAAAAAAAAACATTTGACATCAAAAGATTGGTATGAGGTTTGATGAAAGCCATTTTCCAAGAAAATTATTGAAAATTAAAGTTAGTTTGGTGAAGAATGTTGTTTTGGGTTTGAAATTGATTTGCGTCTCATACCGATTGTAATGATGGAGTACATAGATGGAGATGAATACTGGTAGATAGATAATCAGAATTGGTAAGAAATGAAATGAGTTACCAGCTGAGTAAAAAGGGGAAATGGGGTTTAAAGAATTCTAACTAAAAACTAAAAATTTACAATCTTTTTAATGAAAGAAAGTAGTAGTAGTAATCAAAAGGGATGAGAATACCAATTGATTCAGAAAGAGAGAATGGATGCCTTTCAAACAAAGATCTCTTCTTTCACTTCTTCCCTTCTTTGTTTTGATCTATGAGGAAAGAAAGAAAGAAAAATCCAAAATCTTCTTATTAGATGAAGAATGTGAGTTTCATCACAAATCCATTAAAATTAGAACACTCACTTGGCTTGGGCTACAAATGAATGTTGTTTCGAGGTTGAAATGAAGAGAAGCTGATGACAAAATACAGGAGGCTGGAGGTTGAAATGAAGACAAGAGATGAGACATGATGCTGGACTTAACTAACATGTCTTTAAAATTAGGTTTAACTTAAGGGTATTCAAGTCATATCCTTTATAACTGGGTCGGGTGATGGGGCCTCATTTATTTGAGCCTAAAACCTGACCTGCTCCAATAAATAATTGGGTTTTTTATAAAACCAAACCCGCCCCACACCTGCAATAGTCATACCAAACCCGCCTCACTATGGGCGGGGCGAGGCGGGGCTCCATTAGGGCAGGTTAAATTGCCAGCCCTAACTATTATTAATAACTGCTCAAAAATATTATACCACTCTCTCCTTTATAACCTAGGTTTCCCTAGGATCACTCCTACTATAACTCCTCAAACCAATTTAATTAGAAAACTGACTAAAACTAAACTATACAACAACTCCAACAGAGTAAATAAAAACAAAAGCTAAAATAGAGACCAAAAGTTGGCTGTGGTAAACGATCCATAGGCATGTGCCACGTCCGAGAGACTAGAATAGAGAGAAAGAGTGGACAAGTAGATTAGAAAAAAGAGAGAACAAGTGGGAATTGTGAGATTCAGGATATAAAGTTACAGTAGGGAGAGAGAGGCTTTAATATTTAATAACATTTTGTTGTAACTTACATTTTTAAATTACTATAACCTTTTCATCTTCTTTTGGGTTTACTAATCTTGATGAGCCATATTAAGCCATATTTTTTTTTACATTACGATAAGAAGGTATTTATCCGCATTTGGGGCCTTAGGCCTGGGCCTAAGTTGCCTTATGGTAAGGCCGGTCCTACCAACAATATCAACCTGAATGAATTAATTGATGGTCATATTTTCTTGTGTAACTTTGGAGACAAATGGCCCAAGAAAATAAAAAACCCCAAGAAAAAGAATTACCAGTGACCTTAAAAATATGGGAGACGTATAACCTATATTCCTTAGCAGTTAACTATAAACATTAATGTGGACTGGGTTTGAATAAAAGGTGAAATAAGGGAATTGGGAACAATTTGCAACTATATTGTAGGGACCTATCCCTTGGCCTAGTCCGAACTACCTCAATATCAGACTCACGCATTACACACGTAACATGTACATTCAGCATTGACACCTAGACCACAAACTGATAAAGAATATGGATCGAGCATTACAACAAAATATGAATGTAGATTGAGGTAGTCCAAACTCGAACTACTTCAATATCAGAATAACGCATTACACACGTGACATGTAAAGTCAGCATTGACACCTAGACCACGAACTAATAAAGAACGAGGATTGAGCACCATATCAAAATATGAATAATTCAAAGACACCTGTCTCTCATGAACTAACAGTTACACATTCAAGTGCCACTTACCTCAGTATCTGGAGAATGTGTTTCTACACAATAACGAGCTACAGGTAAGGTCTTTATAAAGAAAAAGTTCCAGAGGAGATAAAGACCAGAAAAACTTTATTTTCTAGATTCAAACACAGGAATATCTAGATTCTAAACACCACAAAAGTTCTTACTTCAAGATCAAATATTTCTAGTTCAAGTGATTACTTGTAATATGATATCAGCCTTAAGCAATAAAAGTTACAGTTACTAAACCCTCAACTTGAGGTCATGGTTTTTTACTCATTCAAAGGTTTTCCACGTTAAATCACCTGTGTCATTTCTTGTATTACATTAATTTTTGTCGCATGTACAGTTGGTGTAATATATAATTTCAAGCTACAAAATTAGGCCATTACATTTGGCGTCGTCTATGGGACAGAAAACATTTTCCACGGTATCAAAAGGCATACTTTACTCAACTATTTATTTCAAATCATGGTCACTTCCAAGCTACCAACAACAGGAGTCTAGCTCGATCTTTCAGGTAAACCAGAATAGTTTGCAAAACTACAGGCGAATCTCTACTCTGAGACAGAGAAACGTAATGAGCTCGAACGTTAGTTAACTCTTGACTATGAGCTCCGCGATAAAGAATTCGAAAGTGAGCGCCAAGCTCGTTTGGAAGCATTCAAGGGACATGAAGAACATATGACAACTATGCTGATCGCATGGCAAGCTTTGCAGGACACTTAACAGGCTCCCTTTACCAGAGATCGTGATTAAGTGCTAGTGAACTCCTGAGTTTTTGGGGAAGAACGATTAGGCCCTCAAGGAGCAACCAGTAAAGCTATTTCCTAAAAACTTTAGCATGAACCTCAACCTTCAATTCATTTTGGCAGAGAAGATCAATTTGATATCAGCAGAGGTCTCCGGCCTTTCAAGCGTCAAGAGGAGGACCAGCGACCTCAACCCTAAATTTTAGCATGAGAGCGCTTGAGCGAAGACACCGGTACTCATAATCCTCAACCAACTTGCTTCTCGTGCAACATGTCAGTACATCACACATGAGCACATGGATCAACATATTAAGGAGTTGATTGAAGCTCAAGCTCTAGGTAGTAAGGATGATTTTACCAAGTTACAAGGGAGCCTGATTGCCAAAGAGTTATTTAATATGGAAGTAACTTTCATACTTTGAAGATACGTAAATACAAGGGTACCGATCCAAAGGAGCACATTCAGCAGTTCAAAGATTCCTTGGGATTATACTCAAATTTCAGCCATATTCTATGTCGTCTGTTCATAACAAGTTTGCAAGGAGATCCACTACGGTGCTTCTATTTTATACCTAAAGATTCCATCCCCACATTCGATCAACAATAGAAGAATTTCGTCAAGACTTATGCTCATAATAAAGACAAGGAGGAGAATTTATATTCTTTTATTAGTCTTAAACAGTCACAAGGAAAGAAGTTCGAGGTCTTTGCAAAGAAGTTTCTGGAGCTCGCAAGAAAAGTTGATAATCTGGATAAGAAAATGGCTGTTACTGCTTTTACCAATACACTGTAACTTGATTGCAAAGAAAATGAGCATCTCTTCTTAAACAAACCCGCGACCTTAGAAGATATGATCTCCAAGGTCAATGGGTATATCGACCTGGAAAGTATGATGACCGAAAGGCATAAATCTACTAAATCTGTCCTAACCACTAAAGGTCCAAATACAGAAAGTAATAGTGAACCAAAGGAGGACCAGGTTGATCAAAAGCGTTCTAAGGCAAATATAGGCAAACCTCAAAAAGGCAATTTATTACCCAAGCCGGTCCTCCCCAAGATGAATGTCCATATCTTCTCTAATTTTTTGATTCTAGCAAAAGACAAGTTCTACCGTACATCTTAATCCCTAGAAGCGATTGAGGGCAGATTGTACGGTATGCATCACAAGGTAAATCATCATGAAACTGACAACTGCCATACTTTATAGAGGTTGTCGAAATATATTTTCAAAGACGGGTGAATGCACGAGTATATTATCGATCTGGAATCGTACAAGAATGGTAGTTACAAGACTCAGATCGAAGTAGTCAAGGTTGAAGATCAAGCGAAGGAGAAACACTTATACCATATGTACAATAGCAACATGATCAAGATCCATAAGATTATCAACTCTTGCAGATGCAAGCGATGAAGATTGTCAGAGTGCTTCGATTTCATACCTCAAGATATAGAAGCTAAACTTCTTCCTGAATTGAGCAATAACTGACTTAGGATTTCATTCGAGGATTGTGACATCAGTCACGTCAAGTTTTATCATCATGACACATTGGTTATCATGCTTTAGATGAAGAAGTTAGTCATGTATACAATGATGATTGATACTGGTAGTGGTATTGAGATATTTTTTAGAGTACGGTTGAACAGATGAGGTTGGCCGATCAGATTATTCTAAGCAACATCGATATCAGTGGATTTAATGGTCCTAAAGAAGAACGAGTGGGCAAGATCATCTTACCTATCACCGCCAGACCAGCCATAATCGATGTCGCATTCTTCATCATCAACGCCAAGTCTTGTTATCTCAGGATTATGGGTTGCTATTGGATCTACAATATTGAAGCAATCGCTTTCACTTATCATCAAGTACTTCACTTCAAATACAACGATGGCATATACAAAATCAAAGGTAGTCCAAAGCTTTCCTGAGCTTATAAAAGTATCGTTTTTTCCATTCTTGATACATCCAACAGATACACTACATAGCAATTACAAAAAGTTTGTCACATCGATGATCAGCCTTCAACAGAAGAACCTACCAAGTACATAGACATTGATGGACCAAACATAAGTACTTATATTGGTACCAAGCTGGTCTAATACAGCAAGAAAGTTCTTGTTCAGTTCTTATAAATGAATCAAGCCATCTTTGCATGAACTTTTGAAGAAATGCCCAGGGTCGATCCATCCAAGGCATATCACAGATTGAGCATCAACAACAATGCCACGATGGTCAAACAAAAATAGAGGCGACTCTCATCTCATCTTCAAGATGAGGTCAACATTGAGATCGATAAATTGATCAAAGTGGGATTCATTTGCAGAGCCAAGTACCCAGTTTGGATCTCAAACATTGTCGTAGTTCCAAAAAAGAATGGAAAACTCTGAGTTTGTATAGATTTAACTGATTTAAACAAACACACTCCAAATGACAGTTTCCCTTTTCTAATAATTCATAAAATTATTGATTCCACAGAAGGTCACGAGCTCTTATCTATGATGGATGTAGCTTTTGGATACAATCAAATACCGCTCTTGGAAGTCGATAAGGAAAAGGCCACTTTCATCACTGAAAGGGGACTCTACTGTTACATAGTCATGCCTTTCAGACTAAAAATGCTGGAACAATTTATCAATGGTTAATGATAGGAATGTTTAAAACATACTTGGGGAAAATTGTTGAAGTCTACATCGATGATCTCCTGTATAAGAGCTTACTATCAAAAGACCATATCACAAATCTTTCCACAATCTTCAACATTCTACACTTTTATAGGATGTGTCTCAATCCGGATAAATGTTAATTCGGAGTACATTCAGGCAAGTTCCTCATTCATCTTATCAGCAAGAAGGGGATCAAAGTTGACCCAAATCAAATTTAGGATTTTCTTAGCATGCTCTCTCTAAGAACAAAGAAGGACGTACAAAAACTTGTAGGCAAGATTTATGTTATCAATCGATTCATCTTTAAGTATTATAATTGATGCCGGTGGCTGTTCTTACTACTCTGTGGTTGTACCAAACGAGGAATGGTTCAGCCCAACGAAGAGATCCAGTAGACAACAAATGTGAGCGAGCTTTTCAGGAACTCAAGACCTATTTGGGGAAGTCTCCCATCATGAGCATCCCGGTAGACAATAAAGAACTGGTCAACTATCCCAAAGTTTTTGTTTTTGTTTCTTACCTACATAAATAAAGCAAAAACCTATTTGCGTAAAAAAAAAAAAAAAAAACTATCTTACAGTTACAAATAATTCTATCAGCTCGATTCTCATTCAACTTGAGGGCAAGGTCAAAAAACTAGTCTATTTCATCAGCAAAACCCTCACTTCAGCAAAAATGAGGTATTCAAAAATTGAGAGACTCCTTCTAACTCTTGTTTATACTTCACAGAAACACAAGCACTATTTTTTAGCATATTCAGTCAAAGTCATGACGAACTACCCACTCCGAGAAGTTTTGCCTAAACATGAAAAATCATGAAGAGTGTAATAATGGTCAGTCAGTTTGGGCGAACATGATATTAAGTTCGAGCAACGACATTCAAAAAAAGGTCAAGCCATTGCTGATTTTCTCACGGATTTTCCTGTGGAAGATCCCAATTGGGAAGAGCACGATCCTGACCTTAGAGAAGAAATTATAGAAAATCCACCCGCCAAGCCATTTGATGAACGAGCTGAGTGGATTAAAAGGAAAGGGTAGAGGCTTCTTATAGATTGTTCAGTAGGACCTGTAGGGTCAGGAATTGGAATCGTACCAATTATCCCTTCTAATAACAGAATCGAGAAATCAATTCGCTTGGATTTTGAAGCTTCCAACAATATCATAGAGTACAAAGCATTGATTTATGGACTCGACTTAGCACTTGAGCTTGGCGTCCCTGTGCTCTTAGTCTATACATTACTCATTGTCCACCATTACTTAGAATAGTACAAGAAAAATGGTAAGATGATCAAATATGTAGCCCTCGTTGCTGATAGGATGAGTAGGTTCGCAAAAATAACTCTTAACTATCTACCTCAAGGTGAGATAGGACATGCCGAATCCTTAGCTTATTTTGCTGGGGTCTTGGGTACAGAAGCACAATATCTACAGATTGAAGTGATATCCACCCCCAACATTGATCTCCATTATGTATGCACGATCAGCACTGGGGGCGATGAAGAGGAGGACGACAATTGGTGAAAGCCCTTTATTGCCTACCTCGGCCTAAAGAACAAATACGACACATGTCAACAAAAATTTGGTAGTTGATAAAATATTTGAAGCGTTACACAGTTTAGAATGGCCGTCTATACCGCCAATCAGTGATAGGGCCTTATCTCAAGTGCCTCTCCAAGAATAAAGCTGATGGAATGCTCAAAGAATTATATGAAGGGACTTGTGGCTCCCATGCTACAGGTTGATTACTTATAAATAGAGCAATTACACAAGGAGTATTCTAGCCAGGAATGCACAAGCAAGCATAAGAGTACTCACGCAAATGCGATACATGTCAATGATATGGACACATGATCTACGCCCCTGCACTCGAACTACATGTAAGCAAGGTATTTTGGCCATTCAAGCGGTGGGCGATCAGTCTCATAGGAGTATTTCCTAGTACGCCAGGTAACCGATGTTTCTTACTCGTGGCGACAGATTATTTTACAAAATGGGTAGAAGCAGTTCCTCTTTGTCGAATTAGAGAAGAAGAGGTCATCACATTTATCTGGGAGTACATTATCACGCGGATCAGATGCCCCCACCTAATTTGGATTGATAGCGGGCTGCAGTTTGTTGGAGAAAAGGTTGTAGCCTCCCTCAACAAACACAACATCATCCATTCCTCATCCAATCCATACTACCCACAAGGCAATGGACAAGCCGAAATCACCAACATAACCATAGTGGATAAACTCAAGAAAAGACTTTAATCACAGAAGAAAGGAAATTAGATACGTGAGCTTCTTTATGTCTTATGGGCATACCATACTACTCTGCGACAATCAATTGGCTGTTCTCCCTTCCTCCTGGCTTATTGCATAGAGGCTATTATTCCAACAGAGTAACACCATCCTGTCAGAGATTATGAGCTTACAGATGAAGAGAATAAATTTTAGTTGGCCTGCAAAATGAAATGGATTGATGAAACTAGGGAACGTACTATAACCAACCTAGGTCGATATCATCATATGCTCACAAGCTCGTATAACAGAAGAGTTCAAAGCTGTGAGTTCTAAATTGATGATCTTGTCCTTAAAGAAATCCCACAGAGCAAAAAAGAAGTACATACTGGAAAGCTCACAGAAAATTGGGAAGGTTCGTTCCTCATTGCTCGCCGTACTGGCCTTAGATTGCACTATCTCACGATAGAGTAAGGAGTTCAAATCCCAAATCTTTGGAACACTAGGTGATTGAAGTGATATTATCATTAAGTCCCTCGTTTCTCCATTATAGATTACTCTATTCTCATTCCTTATATTGCAAAAGTGAGATTTTAATCTCCACAAGTGTACATTCTAATCTACTCAATGAAAACTTTCAAGTTTTTTCCAACATTACTCTCTACTCACGTAGAATCTACTAATTCTCATAGATTGAAGCAAAGGTAATACTAAATTTCAATTGACCATCTATGCAAAGATTAAAGCAAAGGTAATACTAGCTTTCAATCGACAATCTATACACAAATTAAAGAAAGATAATACTAGCTTTCAATCGCCCATCTATACATATATCAACAATTAAAACAAAGGTAGTACTAGTTTTAAGTCAATGATCTCTATCAGACATAGGATAAAGCAAAGGTAAAACTAGCTTTTACCTTTATTCATGTCTACAACTATAGAAACTACATGTCACTTCTAAAGGATTTTTTTGCTTAAGCGAAGTCCGCCTCGCTTTCTCCTACTCAGAATGTCGTGTATCCATAAAATCTAGAGCTCGAGTAGATACTACACTCCTGCCTTATTCTACTAATTATGTAGGTCAGGAACCTAACTCTATTTTCATGTCATTCAAGCAATTTTCTCGATCTATATAAGCATTACTAATATAGCCTCAAAATGCCACACAATCATGAAAGGCATCCCTTTCGAGCTCAAGCCTCTGTACTTCTTCCATAAAATAAATAATAATAACCATTAGCTCTGTCGAGTGTACCTCTTCCAAGACAATATTCCCTCGATCAAGCATGACTATCTCAGCGAGCCACTTTTTAGTCTCTGATAATGCCCTCCCAAGTCCTTTTATAAAGTATGGTCTAGCTCAACTCGTTTCCCTAAGCATGTTATTGCCTCAGTTTGCTGTGTTATTGTCTCCGTTGCATTATCCAGCTTAGCTTTATTTATTGTCCTCAGTTTTTCTAATTAAGCATGAAGCTCCACCAGCTCCCATTCATTTGTATTGCTCCTCTAACACAACCCTTCTTTTGTAGCTCATCTCTCTTCTTGATTACCCCCTCTATCTCTAGCTCTCTGCGCATTCATGAATCTAGTGTCTATGATGTTGACATGTATCGCATTTGTGTGAGTATTCTTCTACTTGCTTACACATTCTGGGACCGAATACTCTTTGCGCAATTACTCTATTTGCAAGTTATTGACCTGCGGTAAAGGAGCCACAAGTCCCTTCATATAATTCTTTGAGCATTCCCTCAGCTTTCTTCTTGGAGAGGCACTTGAGATAAGTCCCTGTCACTGATCGGCGGTATAGACGACCATTCTTAACTGTATAATGCTTCAAATTTTTGATCAACTGTCGGCGTTCTTTTTGATTTGTCCAAAGGGTCCCATCACAGTTGTTCTTCGGTCCGAGGTAAGCGATAAAAGTTTATGCCAATCCTCGTCATCCTCTTCATCGCACCCAGTGTTGATCACGCATGCAGAATAGAGATAAATACTGGGGGTTGAAATCACTTTAATATGTAGATATCATGCTTCTGTACGTAAGACCCCAGCCAAATAAGCCAAATAATCGGTATGTCTATTCCCATCTTGAGATAAATAGTCAAGAGTTGCTTTCGTAAATTTTCTGGTCCTATCAGTAACGAGGGCTACATATTCGATCATCTTGCCATTTTTTTGTACTGTTCTGAGTAATGGTGGATGATGAGCAAAGAATCTATATTGACTGAGAGCTCAGGGATGCCAAGTTTGAGTGCTAAGTTGAACCCATGAATTAAAGCTTCATATTCTGTGATATTGTTGGAAGCTTCAAAATCCAAGCGAATAGATTTCTCGATTCTATCGTTGGATGGGGTAATAAATATGATTCTAATTCCTGAACCTGCGGGTCCAGCTAAGCCATCTGAAAGATGTCTTCACCCTTTCCATGTAATCCATTCATCTCGTTCATCAAATGGCTTGGCGAGTAGATCTTTTGTAATTTCATCTATAAGGTCAGGATCATGCTCCTCCTAATCAGGATCATCTACCGGAGAATCTATGAGAAAATTGGCAACGGCCTGACCTTTTTCGGAATGGCATTATTCAAAATTGATATCATGTTTGCCCAAACTGACTGACCATTGCTATACTCTTTGTGATTTTTCTTTTTTAGACAAAACTTCCTGGAGTGGGTTGTTCATCATGATTTTAACCGAATGAACTTGAAAGTAGTGTTTGAGTTTCTGTGAAGTGTAAACAAGATTTAGAAGGAGTCACTCAATTTTAGAATACCCCATTTTTGCTGGTTACTCCTCGAGGTCCTAATCTTTATCGTGCAGAAACACAGAAGTTTACTTATACTTGATAACGATCTCTGGTAGGGGGAGCCTGTTGAGTATCCTAAAAAGCTTATAATGCGGTCGGCATAGTTGTAATCTATTCTTTATGTCTCTTGAATGCTGCCAAACAAGTTTGACGCTCACTTTCTACCTCTTCATCGCGGAGCTCACGGTTGAGAGCTAACTGATGTTCGAGCTCATTACGGTTCTCTATTTTAGCTTGGAGATTTGCCCGTAGTTTTGTAAGCTATTTTGGTTCAATTAAGAGATCAAGCTGGACTCCTGTTGTTGGTTGCTTGGAAGTGACCATAATTAGAAATAAATAGTAAAGTAAATGTATGCCTTAGGATATCGTGGAAATGTCTTTTTTCTCACAGATGGTGCTAAATATAATGGCCTAATTTCATAGCTTAAAATAACATAAAATTAGATCTTACGCAAAATGTACTTGTGACAAAAATTAAAGTAATACAAGAAATGACACACGCGGTTTAGTGTGGAAAACCTTAGAATAGGTAAAAAACCACTACCTCGAGTTGAGTATTTAGTAAATATTATTTTTATTGCTTGAGGATAATATCTTATTACAAGTAATCTCTTGAACTTGAAATACTTGATCTTGAATTAAGAAATCTGTTTTTTCTTGTCCTTATCTCCTCTGAAACTTTTTCTTTATATAAACCTTACTTGCAGCTCGTTATCGCGTAGAAACATCTTTTCCAGATAATGAGGCAAGTGGTAGTTGAATGTGTAACTATTAGTTTGTGGAAGATAGGTGCCTTTAACTTGTTCATATTTTACTATAGAGATCGATCCACAATCTTTATCAGTTCGTGGTCTAGGTGTTAATGCAGATTGTACATGTCACGTATATAATGTGTGAGTCTGATATTAAGGTAGTTTGAGTTTGGACAAGGTCAGGATTGGTCTCTACATATACCATTTTAGTTACTAAAGTTGCCTTTATTTTGGAAGATGGAGAACAACCTGCTATCAATGCATAAGAACGGAAATGAAACGGGTTCATCAATAAATGATATTTATAATTACTGAGTTGTTTGCGACGGTGGACCAATAGATCTTAGTAACCTAACAAAACCACCTTAATTGGCCATTGATTTTGGTCAATGAGACAGATAACTTCCTTGGTAGGTATTGCATTGCTTTAAATATAGCGAAGCAGATGAAATCCAGTCATTGCCTTCTTTAGTATGTAATGCCAATGTTGCTCCATCTCCCCTGCTCGTCTTATTTCTCAAACAATCGGTTTTATCGAATACTAAGGTTTACAATTTTGAGGCTATTTATTGGAAATGAGATCTTGAGGACTCTGATTAACCTTATAGGTTCTACTAATGTATAAGAATGAAAACCTATTATAAGGGTGTCAGGTTTGTAGATAAAACAAAACTGATAGCAAAATATCATTGATTTTATCCCTTGAGCTAACCTAATTTGAGCTACCTCCATGTTTGGCTCACTAATTTCACATATGACATTGAACAGTCATCATTGCCACCTGGCCCATGAACTGATGAAGAACGTGGATCGAGCACAACATAAGAATATGAATAAGTCAAAGGAACTTGTCTCCCATGAACTCAACAGTTATTCAGTTAACCACCACTTACCTTATTATTCGGAGAATGTGCTTCAGCACGATAAACGAGTTGTGGGTGAGACCTATATAAAGAAAAAGTTCCAGAGGAAATTGAGGGAGATAAAGGGCCATGAAAAACTAAATTTTCTATACTCTAACCCAAAAATTCTTATTTACAAGATCAAATATTTCTAGTTCAAGAGATCACTTGTAATAAGATATCAGCCTCAAACAATAAAAGTTACTGTTACTAAAATCCCTCAATTTAAGGTTGTGGTTTTTTTACCTATTCAATGGTTTTCCATGCTAAATCACTTGTGTCATTTCTTGCTTTATACTAGTTTTGGTCACAGGTACACTTGGTGTAAGAGTTAATTCCGAGCCATTTCGAGAAAGAGAATTAGTCCATTACATTTGGCGCCATCTGTGGGAAATAAAACATTTCTACGATATCCTAAGGCATACATTCACTCTACTATAAATCTCTAATCATGGTCACTTCTCGACGACTAACAACCGAATCTAGTTTGACCTTTCAGTTAAGTTGGAACAGCTTATTAAACTTTGAGCAAATCTCCATGCTAAAATAGAGAAATGCAATAAGCTCGAACGTCAGTTAACTCTTGACTGAGAGCTCTGAGAAAACGAGCTCGAAGCCGAGCGACAAGCTCGTTTGACAGCGTTCAAATGACATGAAGACCAGATGATGGCCATACAGACTGTGTTACAGGCTCTGTAGGACACTCAATAGGCTCCCCAAACCAGAGATTGAGATCAGAGACAAATAACTTCTCGGGTATCTGCGCGGAAAAGATTGGGACCTCGAGGAACCACCATAAAAGTTATTTCCAGAAATATTTAGCATGAATCTCAACCTTTCATTCATTTGGGCAGTGAAGTTCATTCTAAATTCAGCAAATGTTTCCAACTCTCCAAATGCCTAAAGGAAGAACAATGATCTCAACCTTGAATTCCTGCATGTGATCGTTTGAGTGAGGGCACTGGCACTCATAATCCTCAACCACATCATTAAGCCACTCAAGCCGTACGTCAATACGCCACACAAGAGCATATGAATCAACGTATCAAGGAGTTGATTAAAACTCAGACTCAAGGCCATAAAGACGACCTTACCAAATAGTTAGGTAGTCCGATTGCCGAAGAGTTATTCGATATGGAAGTACGGAAAGGTTTCCACACTCCAAAGATACGCAAATATAAGGGCACTGATCCAAAGGAGCACATTCAACAATGCCATGATTCATTGGGATTGTACTCCAATCTCAACCACATTCTATGTCGTCTATTCAAAACAAGTCTACAGGGAGAACTGCTCCGATGGTTCCGCTCTCTACCTAAAAATTCCATCCTCACCTTCGATCAGCTACAAAAGCAATGTATCAAGACATATGCTCGCAACAAAGACAAGGAGGAGAATTTATATTCTCTTATTAGTCTTAAACAGTCCCAAGGAGAGAAGTTCGAGGTGTTTGCCAATAAGTTTTTGGAGCTCGCGCTAAAAGTAGATAATCTTGATCAGAAAATTGATGTTACTGCTTTTACCAACGCACTCCAACTTGACTGCAAAGCCAAAAGACACCTCTTCTTCAACAAGCCCGCGACCTTGGAGGATATGATCACCAAGGTCAATGGGTATGTCGACCTGGAGAAAATGATGTCTGAAAGACATAAATCTGCAAAATCTATCCTAAACACCAAAGGTTCACCTGCAGAATGAAGTATTGATTCGAAGGAGGATCTGGGTGATCAAAGCGTTCCAAGGGCAATACTGGCAACTTTCGAAAAGGCGGTACATTACCCAAATCGGCCCTCCCCAAGATGAATGTGTACATCTCCCTAATCTGGGTGATCAAAAGTATTCCAGGGGCAATACTGGCAACCTTTGGAAGGTCGGTACATTACCCAAACCGGCCCTCCTCAAAATGAATGTTTGCATCTCCCTAATCTTTTTAATTTTGTCGAAAGATAAGCTATACCATCCATCTCAACCCTTGGAACCAATTGAAAGCCGGCCGTACTGCATGCATCACATGGTAAATTATCATGCTACTGAGAATTGCTATGCTTTACAGAGGTTGCTAGAGTTCATTTTCAAAGAGGGACGGATGTACGAATACATTATCGACCTGGAATCTTACAAGGATGGCAACTATAAGAAGTAGCTTGGGGTAGTCCAGGTCAAAGATCAAGCTAAGGAAAAACAACTCTACCACATATACTATAATAACATGATTGAGATTCATCAGATCAATAACTCTGGCAGATTTAAGCGCAGAAGACTATCAGAATGTTGCGACATAACACCTCAAGATAAAGAGGCCAAACTTTTACCTGAGTCGAGCAATCACCGTCTTGGGATCTCATTCGAAGATTATGACATTAGTCACATAAAATTTCTACATTATGATGCATTAGTCATTATGCTCAAGATGAAGAAGTTTGACACATATATAATGATGATCGATACTAGAAGCGGTATTGAGATTCTCTTTCAAAGCACAATCGACCAGATGGGATTGGCCGATCAAGTCATTCCAAGCGATACCAATATCAGTAGATTTAATGGTTCCAAAGAAGAGCGAGTAGGGAAGATCATCTTACTTATCACCGCTGGACCATCCACAATCAACGTCGTCTTCTATGTCATCAACGCCAAATATCGTTATCTCAAGATTATGGGCCGTTGTTGGATTCACAACATGGAAGTAGTCGCTTCCACTTATCATCAAACACCCCACTTCAAACACAATGATGGTATCTCGAAATCAAAGGTAGTCAAAATCTTTCTCAAGCTTGCGAGAATACTGTATCTTCCATAATAGATACCCCAAATAGATATGCTGCATAGCAATTATAAAAAGCTGGTCACATCGATGATCAACCTTCTACAGAAGAGCCACAGAGTACATCGATATTGATAGACCTTGCAGAGGTACCTTTCATATGAACCATACTGGTCCAACACGATAAGGACGCTCTCATTCAATTTTTACGACTGAATCAAGATGTCGTTGACTTTTAAAGAGATGAATGGGTTCGATCCTACCAAGGCATGTCATAAATTGTCAATCAACATCAGCACCATGGTGGTCAAACAGAAACAGCGACGCCTCTTACCTCATCTATGAGATGAAGTCAACTTTGTGATCGAGAAGTTGATCAAAGTGAGATTTATTCGAGAAGCAAAGTATCCAGATTGGATATCTAACATCGTCACTATTCCAAAGAAGAATGGAAAGGTCTGAGTTTGTATTGATTTCACCGATCTAAGCAAATATACTTCAAAGGACAGTTTTCCTCTTCCCATCATCTATTAAATTATTGATTTCACAGTAGGTCACGAACTCTTATCAATGATGGACGCTGCTTCTGGATATAATCAGATTCCTCTATTGGAAGAAGATCAAGAAAATACCACTTTTATTACTAAAAAAGGACTTTGCTGCTACAAAGTCATGTCCTTCAGACTCAAAAACCCAGGCACGACTTATCAACGGTTGAGGACTACTATGTTCAAAGCATATCTTGGGAAAATTATGGAAGTCTACATTGATGATCTCTTTTACAAGAGCATACCGTTAAACAACTACATCTCAGATCTCACCACCATATTTAACATTTTTTGATCTTACAGGATGCGACTCAATCCTGATAAGTATCAATTTGGAGTACATTCAGGACAATTCCTCAACCATCCCATCAGTAAAAAGGGAATTAAGGCTGATCCAGATCAAATTTGAGCTCTCCTCAATATGCAATCTACAACAACAATGAAAGACATACAAAAACTTGTCGGCAAGATTGCCGCTATCAGCCGATTCGTTTCTAAATCTTTAGATCGCTGTCGTTGGATTTTCTTACTACTCTGAGGTCGTACCAAATGAGGAAAAGTTCAACCCAATGCAAAGATCAAGTGGATATCAGAATGTGAGGTAGCTTTTCTGGAACTTATAGCCTATTTGGGGAAGTCTCCCATCATGAACACCCCAGTAGATAATGAGGAACTGATCAGACACCTGGCAATTACAGATACTTCTATCCATTCAGTTCACATTCGACTTAAAGAAAAGATCTATAAACTAGTTTATTTCATCAGCAAAACCCTCACTCCAGCGAAAATGAGGTATTCTAAAATCGAGAGACTCCTTTTAACTCTTGTTTTATAATTCACAGAAGCTTAATCACTATTTTGAAGCTCAATCAGTCAAAGTTAGGACTAACTACCCACTCTGGGAAGTGTTATCTAAAAAAGGGTGCAATAATGGTCAGTAAGATTGGGAAAACATGATATCAAGTTTGAACAATAACATTCAGAAAATGGTCAGGCTGTTACCGATTTTCTCGAAAATATTCCAGTGGAAGATCCCGAGTTGAAAGAGTACGATCCTGACCTTACAAAAGAAATTATAGAAGCTCCACCCACCAAAATATTTGACGAATGTGCTGAATGGGTTACAAGGAAAGGGTGAATACTTTTTACAGATAGTACAGCAGGACCCGCAGGGTCAGAAATTGGAATCGTATTAATTAACCCTTCCAATAATAGAAATGAGAAATCAATCTGCCTGGATTTTGAATCCTCTAACAATTTTACCGAATACGAAGCTCTCATTCATGAACTCGACCTCGCACTCAAACTTGGTGTTCATGAGCTTTCACTCTACACTAATTCTCTACTCATCGTCCTTCATTATCCTAAATAGTATAAGAAGAATGGTAAGATGATCAAATATATAACCCTCGTTATAGATAGGATGAGAAAGTTCGTGAAAACAACTCTCAATTATTTTTTTGAGGTAAAAATAGACACGCCGATTCCTTGGCTTATCTAGTTGGGGGTCATGGGTATAGAAGCTAGATATCTACAAATTGAAATGATTTCAACCCTCAACATTGTTTGCCATGCTGTATGTACGATCAACACTGGGGGTGATGAAGAGGAGTACAACGATTGGCAAAAGCCCTTCATTACCTATCTTGGCATCGTCAACTAATGCAAAGGGACCCTGTCGACAGATCTAAAGGAGTGCCAACGGTTGATTGAGAATTCGAAGTGTTACATAGCTCAAAATGGTTTTTTATATTGCCATTCAGTCACAGGGCTTTATTTCAAGTGCCCCTCCAGGAAGAAAATTGACAGAATGCTCAACGATTTACATGAAGGGACTTGTGGCTCCTATGTCACAGGTCGATCATTCGCTAGAAGAGTAATTACATAAGGAGTATTCTGGCCAGACATGGGTAAGTAAGCAGAAGAGTACTCACGTAAATGAGACACATGTTAACGATATGGACACATAATCCACGTCCCTGCGCTCAAACTGCATGTAAGCAAGGTGTTTTGGCCATTCAAGCGGAGGGCGCTCGACCTTGACGGAGAATTTCCTAATACTTTCGGTAATAGACGATACCTACTCATAGCTACATATTATTTTACAAAATGGGTGGAAGCAGTTCTACTATGTCGAACTAGACAAGAAGAGATCATCTCTTTTATCTTGGAATACATCATCACTCGGTTTGGATGCCCCCACCTGATTTAGATCGATAAAGGATCACAGTTTGTTGGAGAAAAAGTCGTAGCCTTCCTTAACAAACACAACATCATTCATTCACCATCATCCATAATGGGTATAACCCCGATACTTTAGTGCCCGTCCCTGTTTCCCTAGAGCTTGTTGCTAGAGATGATTTGGAGACGAAGGAAGGAGAGGCAGATGTTGCTGATGGAGCAGATGGAGGTACTGGAGGTTGTTGGGAGGTACCTGTGATTGGAGCGATCAGTGTTAAAACCATGGATGGTACGGTTGCCAATGGTGCGGGTTCGAAGCCTTCGACTGGAGGTGCTGAGGGTGTTGGCGCTGTAAGGCCTGTGGGAGAAGAGGATGCAGCTGCGTCGATATAAGGTATTCGTTCCTGCTTTTTTTGATTGAGGTGGAGTTGTAATATTTGAACTAAGTTACTTTTTTGTAGAGTTGGTCTTTGAACTTGGAATTTTTATGAGCTGTTATAATGTATTGATGCTTCTTATCTGTTTAAACTTCTGAATTTGAGTGTGAACTCCTTTTAAATTGATGCTTGATGGTCTGAACTAAATTTGTTATCTTGTTCGACCCTTACTTTGTTTTGGATTGTTGAAATTTTGATGTGTAATTTGTTAGTTTGATTTGTACCGAACTATTGATGACTTATCTTGAGTTATAATGAAACTGTTTCTCTAATGTATGATGTTTTGAATCTTCTTTGCATCGTAGATATATCTGTATAATAGTATCTGTTTGAATTGTTTCTATCGAATGACTGTAGAGTGATTTAACCCTGAAGAGCTTCGAGGATGTTGCGATACCTATTTTGAAATTTTTGAATCTGCTGGACATCGAAAGCCGAAGCCATAGCGATGTAAGACGTGTTCACCCCCAGCGCATTCCCGAGGGTCTGGCCTTTCGACCGCTCGTACCCCTTGAGTTTTCTCGAATGTTGGAAACTTGAAAATTTATAGGTCACCCCCATGTATCTGTCAGGGCAAGGATGAACATGATACCCAGAGTAAACAAAGAAATTGATTGGACTTCGATAGTTTCGGCACTTGATCAAAGCATAACTGTTCACCCCAATAGATTCACGAGGGTTCAGTCTTTCGACCATCCTTGCCCCTCGAGTTTGCTCAAAATTGGAAGCTTGAAAATTTTAAGGTCGCTCCCAAGTATCAGTCGGGTCGAAGGGTTGACATGATATTTAGAAGAAACCAGGAAATCGACTGGACTTTGACAGTTTCGGAGCCTGGTCGAAGCATAACTGTTTACCGCTAATGCATTCTTAAGGGTCTGGTCTTTCAACCATCCTTGCCCCTCGAGTTTGCTCGAAATTGAAAGCTTGAAAAATCTCAAGGTCACTCTTAAGTATCAGTCCAGTCGAAGGGTTGACATGATACCTAAGTTAAACCAAGAAATTCATTGAAAAGAGAAGATGAAGTATGGGTGGAAAAACTGTTTATTGATTATTCTGTATTATATCAGTTGCACAAGGTTAAGGCCGTGGCCTATTATAGGAGACCTGCTGCATTGCATTCCATGTGTTTGGTAAAGGCTCTTCATCTTCTATCATCAGATAGTAAGAACCCTTGTCAGTTTTATCATACACGATATATGGTCCTTCCTAGGATTCAGATAGCTTGCCGACATTTCGAGGTTTCGAGGATTGGTTGACACGTCGAAGCATTAGATCTCTGATGTTGAAACTTCATGGTCGAACTCTCTTGTTTTAGGATTTCTGAAGTGATGTGTGGTAGCGGCCAAGGTTGGCGATGGCTCGATCTCTGGTATTTCTGATTTACAACATGTTAAATACGAGCTCAAACTCATTGTCTTTGTCTGGGAGGTTAGGATCTTGTGTCAGTACTTCGAATTGAATAGGGAGCACAACTTCGGTACTGTATGCTAAAAGTAAAGGGGTGCAGCCTGTAGATTTTCTTGGTGTCGTTCGATAGCCCCTGAGGACATGCTATAACTCCTGAACCCATCGACCTTTATCGCATCGACCATTTTTTGAGACCGTCAATAATAGTTTTGTTGATTGCTTCGAATTGACCGTTGCCCTGGAGATAGTAAGGTGTTGAGGGGGAGAGAATGATATTATGTTTTTTGAGAAAGTTTTTGATTTTGCTGCCGATGAACTGGGGACCATTGTCGTATCAAATCATATGGGGGCATCCAAAGCGTGTGATGATGTTTTACCATAGAAATTTGATAACTTATTCTCTAGTTTGGCACAAAGGTACAACTTCGACCCATTTGGTGAAGTAATCGGTTGTAACAAGGATGTTTTCTCTGCTACTCGAGGCTTTAGGGAAGGGTCCAATGAGATTGATAGCCCATCTTTTGAATGGCCAGGAAACTTGACTGAAATGGAGGTCTTGAGAAGGGCAATGGATGTCATGAGCGTGATGTTGGCATTTATCGCAGTGTTTGGCATACTCTTCAGCTTTTTTTTTTCATATTCAGTCTGAATAATCCTCGAGAGACGGCTCAAAGGGCCATAGAACAACTAGCAGTGTAAGTATCGCAGGTTCCTTTGTGAAGTTTGACTAAAATGGTAGAGGCTTCAGCGTGGGATATTCATCGAAGGAGGACACCATTTGGGGATTTGAGATATAATTCATGTTTGTGGATAGTGTATCAGCGACAATTTTCTAACAACGATCGTCGGGCTTTAGGATCATCTGGGAGGATGGCATTGATGAGGTAACGGTTGAATGGTGTTTGCCAGTCGTCTGGATCGAGACTCTCGCCCCCAGTATTGATGACATTGACTTCCATCTCCTCGATACTTTGGCGTTCGATTACTTTGATATGATGAGTCCAGGATTCTGACTATCCGAGCGTGGCTGCGATGTAGGTGAGGGCATTTGCATGTCGGTTTTCTCCTCGAGGGTAATGAGTAATAGCAGATTTTTCGGGAAAACTGTCCATGTGATGTCTAACAAAAAGAGCTTAGTCCGCCATGCGACCATTAGCTTGATTTTCTCCTGTATAATGCCTCTGAACAAGTTGAGAATCTGTAAAAATGGCAAGTTTGGGAATTCCAAGGTCGAGAGCGAGGTCGAGGTCGTGGATCAAGGCCTCATACTCAACTTCGTTATTAGATTATTCTAAGGTAAGTTTGACAGGTTTTTCTATTCGATCATTAGTGGGTGTGACCAAGACAATACCAATTCCTGAGCCATTAGGTCCAGCGGATCCATCTGTGAATAAATACCTGCCAATGTTAGGGTTCTTGGGATCTGCTGCTTCGGGTTGGATTTTTGTTAAGTCATCTTCGTGTTCTTCCCAATCGACATCTTCGACCGAGAAGTCGGCAAGGAAGTCTGCTACTGCTTGGCCTTTCTGGGATATTTGCTTCCCGAATGTAATGTCATGTTTGCCAAGGTATATGGACCACTGTTGTACTTGTCTGGATTTTTCTTTTTTACTGAGTACTTCTCAAAGAGGGTAACATGTTATGACACGGATGGGGTGAGCTTGTAAGTATGGTTTGAGTTTGCGGGATGAATAGACAAGAGTGAGGAGCAAACGCTCAATCTTTGAATATCGGGTTTCTGCAGGTGTTAGAGTTTTGCTGATAAAATATACCAGTTTCTCGGTGTTTGAATTGAGTCGAATAAGTACTGAACTGATAGAGGTGTCCGTAACAAGGAGGTATAAAGAGAGTATTTCGGCTTCGATAGGGGTGTTGATAATGGGTGGTCGACCAAGATAAGTTTTGAGTTCGAGGAAGGCCTGTTCACACTCGGGTGTCCAGTTGATCTTAGGGTTGTTTTTCTTTTTTGTTTTATGGATGCCTTGGTCGCGTAAGAGGGAAAAGGGCCAAGCACATCTGTCTGAGGATTTGGATATGAAGCGGTTAAGGGCTGTTATCTTACCAGCCACTTTTTGGATATTTTTTTTGGTTCGTTGCAAAGGCAAATTGATGAGGGCTTGAATATGGGTGGGGTCAATCTCGATGCCTCGCTTACTGATAAGGTAGCCCAAAAATTTACCAGACAAAATGCCAAATTGGCATTTGTCTGGGTTGAGTTTCATTCTATATGAACGAAGAATTGAGAAGACTTCGACAAGGTCTTACATGTGGGTCCATTTTTGATGGCTTTTGCATAGCATGCCGTCGATGTAGACTTCAACCGAGTTGCTAGGCAAAGGTTTAATGATGGTCGTGACAAGGCGTTGGTAAGTGGCTCCCGTATTTTTAAGGCCGAAAGGTATAACGTTTAAACGGTAAAGGCCCTGTTCACTGATAAAGAAAGTTTTAAGCTGATATTCAGGGAGGAGGGGTACCTGATTGTAACCCAAAGCCGCGTCCATCATTGATAGGCGCTCATGTCCAACGGTGGCATCGAGGAGTAATGAGATGATCAGGAGAGGGAAACTGTCCTTCGGCGTGTGCTTGTTGAGATCTATGAAGTCAATGCAGATTTGGATTTTGCCGTTCTTCTTAGGGACTGCCACAATATTTGATATCCAGTCAGCGTACTTCACTTCTCTGATAAGACCTGAGGCTATGGGCTTGTCTATTTTAAGGTTCATTGTATCTTGAAGTCTTGGTGCCAGGGTACGCTTCTTCTGTTTTACTACTGAGCATAGGGAACGAGGTCGAGGCGATGGCAAGCCAAACTGGGGTCGACATTGGGAATCTCCTGGAACGTCCATGCAAAGACATCTTTGTTTGTTCGAAGGTAATTTGTAAGCTCGAGGCGTTCTACCTCATTTAGAAAAGTTCCAATGAATGTACCTCGACCAGGTCTACCGAGTTCGATATAAGCAGTAGATTCGATGGGTGAGGTGGTATCTATCGAAGGTGTGGGGATAGAAAGAGACAGTGATTGCTATGGGCGGTTGAATAGTTTTTGGGTCTGATCGAGTGCTCGCATGAACGGGCGAGGCGTTGAGAGCCTTTTAGGTTCCAAGTACTGCCGGGAGTGGTGAAATGAAGGGTCTGATGGTTGGTCGAAGGTATGGTACGCATGGCATGGAGCCAGTCTCGTCCGAGGATACCAAGGTATTCTGACTTCTTGTCGATGACAAGAAAGCTGGTTTGAAGTGTAATAGGGCATGTGGAGACTGGTAGGCTGATTCGACCAGTGACAACTTCTGTGGCTCCGTTGAATCCCTTCAATTCAACATTGGCAGTGGTTATGAGGTCTATTTTTTCATGGTTTCAACAGTTTAGAGAAAAAGGACATCAGATGCACTCCATGTATCTATGAGCATTGTGTGGAGGATGAGGTTTTTGATTTTAATCATGATGACTAATGGATCGGAATGGGGAAAACGGACGTGAGATGTATCACAGTCGATGAAAGTGATGCCTTCGAGGTGAGGGCAATGGCTTGGTTTTGGCAAGAGGGTGGGAAGTTTATCCTTTTAAGTGAGTTTGTAACATTCTTCGACGCGCTTACGTTTACTTTTAAAACATCCGCTGTCTATGATGCTGACTTTGGTGAAGTTTATTCTGTAAATGTGCACCTCGGCCGGGTTGTTAGTAGGGCTGTATTGAGGTTTGAGGTAAGACCTGTCAAAATAGCTGGGAAGGTCGGCAATATACTGGTGCAGACGACCTACTTTAAGGATGATTTTGAGAGAGCACTGGAGGGCGAAGCAATTGCTGGTACGGTGGCAGTTACATTTTTGATTGGCACAGTACGGTTCACCTGGTCTGACTTTGATAGGGATAGGGATACGCCAGATGGGGTCTGCCTATATATGTTGTAGAAGGGTGCTGAGCGGGGCGGTGAGTGTTGGTAAGAACAACTTTGTGGCTTCTTGCGAGCTTCGGCACTGTTATCGATGTTAGGGCGTTTACAGATTTCAGTCTCCTGCAAGATAAGAGTGATCAGGGGTATCAGAGTAAAAGGCAAGTTTTGTCAGGGTTTATTGATTGCAGGGGTCGAAGGTTGGCTTGGTTTATGTGACTCGCGGAGGCGTTCGAGGTCAATATAACCGTTAACTTTTAAGAGCATCTCGTCGAGGGTTTGAGGTTTGTGTAGAATTAGGTGTTCTTTAACTCGACTGTGACCAGGTGGGGTAGTCAAGTATGCGAGTATAGCATTCGTGTAGTCAAGGTTCTCGATTTTCCATGATTCATCGAGGAACAATTTGGTGAAGGCTTCGAGTGTCTCATTGCTTGATTTTCTGAAATTGAATAGTGTGTCAACTCTGACTTCTCTGTCCTTATTAAAGGCCAACTGGGCGATGAAAAGCCGTGATAGTTTCTCGAAGCTTCGTATCTAGCCATTTGGAAGATTATGATTCCATCGAAGGGGGCTGTCAGTAAGGCTGGTGGGAAAAAGGTGACATAGTAGGTAATCGGCTGTAGAATAGTGGCTCAGGGCATTTTGGAATTCGAGAATGTGCGATTGAGGGTCTTATTGTGGTATTTGCTAAGTTTGAGGGCACGCAAATTTGGGTGTATCTCGATAGCGAGAACTTTAGGGCATATGGGGTTATTGAGGCGACTCCAAGAGTTGGTGGCTTGGCTCGCGCTGACGCGAATAACTGGTTGTACTTTGAGGTCGAAGTCCTGTTGTGCAACATACGCAAGATAAGGGGGAGATCTAGGGATTTGAGGATGGTGAGTTTGAGTGGGTGGAATGTGTTCAGCGCTGCTCTCCCCGAGATGTTCTCGAACAGGGCGACGTATGGGGTGTCGGGATGACCTAAGGGTGGTATCAGAGGAGTTTTTTGTAGGGTGAATGCCGAGATGGATGGAGCCTATAGGGGGAATAGTGTGGGGAGCACCCTTGGCTTGGATAGGACCTTAAGCTACTCCAAGAGTGGGTAAGGGTCCCAGACGGGTGTGGGCAGACATGTGCGACGGATCTGGTGCTTGGTATGGTCGAGCGGGTTCTAGAGGCTATAGTCTCTGCAGCTCTCGAACGGTGTTGCGTAACTTGTCGATTGCCCGATTCTGTCTAATTTTGTCATCCAGGCGGCGGTTCCGTTCAGTTTCCAGCTCCAGGTGGTAGATTTCACGTTCTTGGTTAAGCTGTTCATGGTAGCGCTCCTCGGCTTGAGATACTTGTTGAGATAGTAAGGCTATTTGGGCGACCACTCCGTCGATGGTGATGCCGGCATGGGTTGAACTGGAGCAGAGGGTGGGTGCCATTGGGGAGAATCTTTGGATGTTGAAAACAAAGGGAGGGAAAGAGAAAAGGAGATTGGTAGGGTAGGAAGTACAGACGACGCCAATTGTAGTGGGCTAAGCTTCTTTCGGAGGGAAAGTCGGCTCTTACAACTCAGAGTTAATCTTCAACCAAAGGAATGCAAGCAAATAATATAAAGTGTGAACAAACTATAGAAAAAATACTTGCGTAGAGCCCCGAATGTAACGCTCTACGACCTCTGATGAGGATTTTTAAGAGTGTTCTTATTACTGATGAGTAATCGAAGGTTCGAGTACTGGGCTTTTACAGGGTGGTCGAAGGTAAACTGCAAAGGGGTTGGGGGGAATTTTTCTAACCTCTCCTTGGTTCCCCATCTCTCCTATTTATAGAACATAGGAAGGGCTGAGTCACCAAGATTTGGTTTAATTACAAGGGTACTGTCCGGATATTCCCGGCGGGGCATGGGCACCGGACATGTCTGTACTGTCACTGTAACAGTTGTTGGAGATGTCTCTGTACTTTGTTACTGTGGCAGTGGTTGGGCCTGTCACTATAGTTATAAGGACCAATCACTACGCCGTCTTGTCTGGTGAGCTTGCTGCCTGTCCCGTCATACCTCGACCATGTGCAGCTATGGTCGAAGTGTTTCTGCTGCGATGTGTGGAGTCCATCTTCGAGGTTTTGTTAGAGTCGAAGCTTCATCTTCAGAAGGTCTTTAGAAGGCTTGTTTAAGGATTGAGTGGGCTTCGAGATATTCGAGTAGGCTGCAAAGTAGCCTTCGAGAGTCTGAGTGGGGTCGAAGGCTACGAGTAGGCTACTACAAGGAAACTGGCAGAAAATTGGGAAGGTCCATTCCTAATCATTGGTCAAACTTGTCTGGGATCATATTATCTCATGACAGGGCAAGGAGTTTAAAGCCAAAATCCATGGAATACTAGGCGACTGAAATGGTAATATCGTTAAGTCTCTCACTTCTCTACTTTAAAATTCTTTCCATACCAAAACTGAGATTTCATCTCCATAAAATGTACATTCTATTCTATTCATTGAAAACTTCTAAGTTTTTTCCCCACATTGCTCTCTACATTACATAGATTAAAGCAAATGTAATACCAACTTTCAATCGACCTGTATATAGATTAAGGCATAAGTAATACTAGCCTTCAATTGAGAACTATTCATAATCTACGATTAAAAAAGAGGTAATACTAGTTTTTAAATAAAGAACTCTACCAAACATAAGATAAAGCAAAGGTAAAACTAGCTTTCATCTCTTAATATGTTCGTGACACAGATTAAGGCATAATTAATACTAGCCTTCAATCGAACTTTATATACATATTAAAGTAAATGTAAAACTAGCTTTTAATCACCTATCTATACATACTTTACGATTAAAACGAAGGTAATACTAGTTTTCAATCAAAGAACTCTACCAGGCATAAGATAAAGCAAAGTTAAACTAGCTTTCATCTCTCAATATGTTTGCGACACAGATTAAGGCATAAATAATACTAGCCTTCAATCAAACTCTATATACAGATTAAAGCAAAGGTAAAACTAGCTTTCAATCACCCATCTATACATACTTTGCGATTAAAATGAAGGTAATACTAGTTTTTAGCCAAAGAACTCTATCAGACATAAGATAAAGAAAAGGTAAAACAAGCTTTTATCTTACAATATATCTGCGACAGATACTTTTTTAGGTTACATATATAGCCATTACAATAGATTTTTCTCTGCTGATGGGAGGTCAGCTACGCTTTCCCTTATAATAGGAGGATGATCAGCCATAAAATCTCGAGTTTGAGTAAATACAGTAATCCTACCTTGCTCTACCAATTCAGTAGGTCGAGAACCTAGCTCCATTTCCATGGCGTTCATACAGTTTAATCGATCTACATCAGCTCCACAATTGCATCCTCTACCTGTCAAACAGTCATGCAAGGTATCTCTATCTAACTCGAGCCTTCTCACTTCCTCTACAAAATAGGCAATAACAGTCTCTAGCATCTGCGAGTGCGATACCTCGGGCATTGCTACCTTGGAAAAAATTCTCTCTCACTTTCTGATGACGCTCTAACAACTTCTTGTACCATGTGTCATGCCATTCTATGTGTCTATCTGCGCGGGATATAAGATAGATATGCTCCTTTCGCCTTCTTTACTATTTTATCTGACTCAGCCTGGTTCGTCATCTTCAATTCTGCCACCTGAGCATAGAGTTCCTCAAGCTGTCTTTACCTACACCTCCCCCAGAAAGAGATTTCTTTAACAATTAGTCTTTTATCCTTATCAAGAGATCCTTACCCTTGATCACCCGCTCTAACTCCTATTTCCTGATATGAGCAACATCCAACTTACCTTGACACTGCCTTAACCGCTAATTTCCTTTTATACATGAGCTTGAATACGAGCTACATCTCTCTCTAGCCCTCAAATTTGAGCTGATAGGCTAACCACATCCCCTTGAACAATAGAAACCCTAACATCACCTTTACTCTTCCTCGAACGCTATTCGGCCTTGGCCTTCTAGACGCGCGAGTTGGCCAGAGCCAAATCGGTCTTCAATTGTGCCTCCCTCTCATTCAACTCATTACATCATCTTTGTATCAATCAAATCTTTAGCAGGTAAAGCTGTACTTAGCTGCTCAACCGTAATTTTGGATTTTGATAGGTCATCTCGAGCTCTCTTTAGCTCGCTATCTTTCTCAATCATTTTACTCTTCAATCGCTCTAGTTCACATTTGGAACTCACTAAATCAGCTCGAGTCTGCTCTTGTTCGTTCGTTTTGTTGATCATTTGGTCGTTCAAACTGGCCATAAACTGGCATAACTCTTTATGTGTTGTTTCTAACGACTGAATATGGTATTGAGCCTTCTCCGCTTCCTTACTCTTTACCATCATCGTATCATTCCGGCATTTGAGCTTCGCTATTTCTACTTTCGCCTCTGCAACCTCATTTTGCTCCTTATTAATTTCGGCATCCTTCCCCTCGATCTTTTGAGTAAGGTCATTAACAGTTTCTGTTGCCTCGATAAACTTGAAATGTACCTTTACGTGCTGATCTTCCCTATCTTCATTTACCTCTCTCATCCGAACAAATTCTATCGCAAACTCTTGGTTATATTGATACATCTCTTGTTCACTCAAGTGAGCTGATTCCAGTTTGACCTACATTACAGATACAATATATCAAGTTCGATTCGAAAACATTCGGCCACAACATTCAATCATGATACTGGAATCTTATTTCAAACAATTTTTTATTTTTGACATCTACAGTGTAAAACTTCTTCTAAACTTAAGGTCGAAGTATGATCCCAGTTTGATGACAATAACACGTACTTCCAATTTCAAAGTACACATTCTCTATGTTCTAACTTTTTCAACACTTTGATATTTTCTATACACAGTTGAGTACCAACTCCTCTAAACTATTAACACACTTTTGGTCTGTCTCTATATTCTATTTTTTACTTTGTAGCTCTAAAGTAATGTAGTATACAAGTCAAATATTTCTTGTTTTTCTCTAACCTGTAGCTCCACTTGTGAAGTCAACAGGGATACTGAGGCGTCTTTCTCCTTAGCGAGCTCATTCTCTAATTATTTTATTATGAGGAGCATATTCTTAAGTTCCTTCAAACAAGGATTACAAACATCTCTTAGCCTACAAAAATTTATTCTACAAAACAATGATCCATACAATTACAGTTCTCAAACCCCTTATAATTATACAACCATAAAGTCAACAATTTTACTCTACCTTCTCATTCTTAATCTCTAGATTTACATTGTCATCCCCTTTGTTCTCTCGCTCAATTTGGGGAGATACACCATTTAACCCTCGATCCACTCTAGCAACATCATCTTTATCCTCTTCTTCTTTAACGCAGGTATCTTCCATAATAGCTATAACTTCACCTTTTGAGTACCCTATCTTGAGGAGTTGGTGCCCAAGTCTATCACGCTAGACTACCACCACATCCAGATTCATCTGCGCTTCTTCTGTTGGCTCGCTAATCTCCACCTTCTGCGCAGCCTTCATAGAATCCAGTTACTTCCCCTCCTGAACAAAATCAAACTTCAATCGAATTATATTCTTCTTGAGCTTTACCTTCCAATTTATGAGCTTGACTTTTTCCTCATCTATCCCGAGGTAGATCCCCTTCATCAAACGAGCAGTCTATAAAAACAAATCAAGCATATTTTTAGCTCGAAGCACAATACAAATTTAACAAACATACAATTAATCAAACTTACCACTTTGCTCATCTCCTCCACACCTACGCGAGCTGCAAGTCTTGCCCTATCATCCACTGTTCTTAGCTCATCTTCCTCACCAGGTCAATTCTCTGCGACCTTTACCCCAATCAGTTCAGAAGGAGGGTTTACCCTTCTCTTTTTTGCCTCTCCCTCGACTTCACCACTCCACATGGTTCCAGAGGCCGAGCTAAGCTTTGCCATCCTCTTCTGCGGAAACGTTCGAGCTAGCTTGCTCGACCTAATAGATTCCATCACATTGGTAAATCTACTTCAGAGGCCTTCAGGAAAATTACTCATTCCTCTACATCAGCTCCTCTCTTCTTATTTCCGCCAACCCCCATCATTAGTCTCGTTGCTTAAGATTTTTATTCTTTCTCAGACCTACAGTTAGCTCAATTATTTCTACTAATGCCAAGTTCTTTAAGCACAGCCTCGAGCTTGACCTGTTCCTGAGCAACAATATCTAATAGGGACTCCTTTTTCACCGTCAACTGAGGACCTTTTAAACAATAACACATTGTCAATAATAAAACAACATTCAATTTCAGCAGTTCGGTATTATATATTATTATACTTATTTGTTTTCACAGTTCTATATAGAAGTTTCATGGGTTCTTCATCATCTATCTGAAGGCAATCACCTTTTACCCAAATCACATTATCATTCAACATTCGACCTACCAAATTTAGATAAAAAAAGAGAGGCTGAGTCAAGCTCGCAATGAAGTATGCCCCTCTACTTGCATAATAGTTTTTCACGCCATAAAATTGTAAAACATTCAGGAGATATTCTCCTCCCCACCTCATTCACCTCTCAACCAATTGAAACTCTCACTGACATTGATAACCTCCCACAGGTTCCTGTTTAACTGGACAAGACATTCCTCTATAAGATTTATAATCCCTTTCGTAAGTTTGCTAAGGGGCAAATTTAACCCGTACTCCAATTGAGACAGCTAATACATGAATCCCTCTTCAAGATCGCCCTGGACATTTCTATCATAATACTCCAAGGAGATCGATTAGTCTACTCCCCTATCCGATTTCTCTTTCTCTAAATTAGGCAGCAGAAAGAAATGCTCCTCCCCAGATTCTACAATGCAACTTCTAAACTGCCTACTAGCGTGTTCTAAAACATTGACCCATATTCGCCCTATAAGAGCTTTTGATTTACAAAACTCTCTAAACACATCGGAGTTAAGAGGATATGATACCAATTGTCAAGGGAAATCTACAAATTGAGTAACACCTACTTCGTCTTCCCTATCAGATACTACATTCTCAAACTCAGCCGAACAACCCGAGGTCGACGCCTTAAAATAGTTAAAGTCTCCATCTGAACTACAAGTTTAAGGATGAGGTTTGATTCTACACTGATATTCCCCACGCTGGACTTACATACAGGTCCAAGTATTCTATCATTATCTTTTACACATCCATCAGATATATATAGATCATAGCATATCTCTTTTTCACACATACTAACAAATTTATACTGGTTACTATAAATTGTAATTTTTTCAAAATTTGTAATCCCCAAAATCTTTAAAACACATATTAACAATATCAGAAATCATCCACTAACCTTCAACGCCTGAAAATGAATCTAAAGCAGTGCCAAATCCTTCCTTCACAACGTTGCAATACAACCACCTTCGTGACTTTGTCTCTGTAACTTTCTCTCGCCTTAGTTGTTGACCACTCTCATCTAATCTCTCACGTGAGTCTCTACTATTTTTTTTATTCCTCTCTCACTGTTCTTCAATTTTTTAGAAGTTGATAAACGTTTAAATGAGGAAGATAAAATGCTATTTATTATTTTTCTCTCTAACTACTGGCAGTTATTAGGCCTCACATGAGCCGCCCTCAATTTTAGAACTGAGGTGTCCCTTCCACAGTTAATGTTAGACGTTTTACACCTTTTTAGTGAAAAAACCTTCCAACCATTGTCCCTGCCCTATAATTTAATATATTCTCGTCCCTCCTACCCAAATCTCCCCCTGACCTCCCTATACTCATGTTGACTCAACACTTACATGTAATCAAACTTTCCCTGCACAAATACTAGATACAAAAAATCAAAGCTGCCTGCTTTTTCAATTCTTGCTTCAACTACTTATAGAACTGCTGACGTCATTTACAAAGCTTTCCCATTTCAAATTAAATAATTTTTATTATTCATAGCAGTCACAACAATATTTGCAACAAAATGATAGATTTAACACATCATCTAACTTCATTTTTATTACCATTATTCAACCTCATACAATCTACTTCCTCACATATAATTATACATAAAGCATCCCAAATGTCCTGAGGAGCCAAACCTAATCACTTCGCCTCCAACAATTCTCACATCTTCAAACTCGATTTCTTCTTCAGCAATTTGCTTCACCACCTCTTTTCGAGCTGAAGGTTCCACAATCACTTCCAAAAATAGCTCCTCATAGAAGCAACGTCCTAACTCAAGTTTACTATAGTAGCTTACTCGCAGCCTTCCAGCACCAATTGAATGCTCTAAGGCTGCATCAAAGCCTACCTAGTGACTCGAAGCTCAACAAGATAGTAACTAAGTCTACGAAGCCTTTCAAGATTAATTGAACACTCGAAGGCATCATCAAAGTTAACTGCCATAGTCAAAGTCAAAGATAGATGGTCAGCACCAGAACTCAGTATTAGTACCAAAGAGACTTCGACCATGGTAATTTATGGTCGAAGGTAGACACATCTGACAGCCAGCTTACCAGATAGAATAATAAAATGAGCTGCGTGACAACTACAGTGTCTGAACCGACTACACGTACAGAACAATTGTCCCCAAGGTATATACATGTAATTTGACCTCCCATGGTGACTTACCCCTTTTCTTATTTCCTATAAATAGAAGGGAGGAGGCACTATGAAGGGGTTAGAAAAACTCTTTCTAAAAACCCTTCAAGATTACCTTCGAATACCTAGTAGCCTACTTCTTACTTGATCTGTAATGTACCTTGATATATATCATCAATCATTCATAATCCTCGCTTGAGGTTGTGGAAAAGCCAAATCCAGGACTCCACGCAAATGTGTTAGTTCAATAATATAACCTATTATTGCCTTATATATTTGCTTAAGCCTCTAGTCGAAGATAAACCACATAGTATAAGAGCTAGTTTCCCTCCTATGAAACTTGGCCCCTATATTTCCTACCCATCCAATCTAAATCTTTAAACTAATATTCAGACTCTGGCAAGTCAGAATCATAATCTAGCAATCCGAAAATCTCCTCTCAAACTTTAGCTATCTTTACCGCTAGCCGTCCTTCAGCAGCTTGACAAACTCTCATAGATCAAGTCCTCACCATATTTTCTTTCTTCATCCTCTCTGAATCACATTTCCCCATATTTATACAATTTTTAAGATCACTTCAAATATCCCACATTCCGTATGAGCATTATGTTTATCCATAATAGGAACCCTGAGACTCTGATAAGAAAGTTATTTAAACTTATCTATCCATATCAACCTCTTGGGATTCGTCCTATCTCATTTCAGACTTAACTGCCCCCTGAAACATCCTTTTTATAGAGCTCTCCCTGAGATCAAATTTATAATTCCTGCAAATTCTATATTTTCTACAATATTCTCCCTCTATAATATAAAGTTATTCAGTTTGAAACATAGATTTTACACATTTTCTATTTTTATAAACACATTTTTTATAGCTTGATTTCTATAAGATATTTCCAAATTCAATCTCGAGTATTACATTTCATTTTCTAATCATACATCAGTATTAGTTATTGCTTATTTTTAATCGCAAGAGTTAATTCTATCTATCAACACCGAGTTTAAATAAACATTTTTATTAAGCTCGAATATCAATTACAGATAACAAGTCTTTCAGGTACTTTACAGATAACAAGTCTTTTAGTTTTTGGTAATGTTTTACTTTGAGAACCTCCTAAAACAAAGCAGGCATTGGAAATCACAGAACATCCTCCTTTCTCCAAGATTGGTCGAAGGTTAGACATAGATAGGGCTGTACAGAGAAACTGGCAAAACCGTGAAACCGAACCGAACCGGGCTGAACCAACAATTTTTTCCCAGTTTTTAACAGTGCCGGTTCAGCTTTCGGTTCCAAAAGTGAGGAACCGGACTACCCCGGTTAGGTTTCTGGTTACCTACCCTGGTTAACTGAACAAATCGAACCGGAGGGGGTATAATAGTAACTTAAGTAGTAGCTGTTAAGAAATGCCTTTAAATTAGGCATATTTGGGATTAATTATATGATATATCTCTCTCGTCTCTAATTCTCTATCTTCTCTGATCTCTCTCTTCTCCGTTTGAACTTTGGAGAACTTTGGAGCCTTCATCTCTCTTCTTTGATCTCTTTAATGGCTGCTACTGATGATTTCTGATCTCTGCTGATGATGTTTTGATGATGTTTTTGTTGATGATTTCTGATCTCTCCTCTAATTTATCTTTTCTGATCTCTTTGGAGTACACAACTAATTTTGGTTGTCCTGTTGATGATTTCTTGTTCTCTGATCTTGGTTGTTCTTGATGATTTATGAACTTATTTTTTCTGATTTTGGTTGTTCTCTGATCTTTGATCTCTCTTTAATCGTTGATGATGTTTTAGTTGTTCCTGTTGAGGAGTACCCAATTTAACGCAACTAATTTCTCTTTCTCTCTCTTTAATCTCTTTGGAGTACGCAACTGAGAAGGTGACCAAGGACTGATGAGGAGGCAAAGATGACAGTGGTTACGCTAAAGTTTGTGATGGGGTCGGGGTGGCTGAGGGAAGACCACCAAAGGTAAAGCCTCAGTTGGGTACTTTTGGGGTTTGATGATTCGGTAATGGCGGTAGTTTTTGGGGTTTGATGGCAAGTGTACCCAACTGATTTTTGGTAATGGTGTTTGGGTGATGATTTGGTAATGGTATTGGTGGTACTGTTGGGGTTTGATGAAAAGTACCCAACTGATTTTTTTATGATATCTCTCTCTAATGGTTGCTGAATCTTAATCTCTATCACAACTATACTAGGAGTTGGGATACTCTTTCACGCTGGGGTGGATATCATTTCTTTTGTATGGCAAACATATGTCCGTGTTGGGGCATTGGGGGATTGGGAGGTAGGGTCTTCGATGGAGGGGCCGATGATCATGGTGGAGAAGAGTGGGTGGTCTAAGCTTTGAACCCGCAAGTCCATGGTGGTGATGGTGTTTGATCAAATGCTTCAATGAGAGAAAAAAAAACTTGAAACTTTGAGAGAGAGAGGTTGCTTTGTTTGATTTATTTGAGTACGTTTGATTAAATGTATTTGGGAAATTATTACCAAGTTATAAATCTTCAAAGAGATGAAATTAGGTCTCAGAAGAAGAAAGAAAAAAGCAAAAAAAACAAAAAACATTTTGTATGTCTAAAAACCGAACCAAAACCGGACCGACAGGTTCGGTTTTGGTTCGATTCTTTATGAAGTCGGTTCGGTGTTTTAAAATACCAGGGTGTCCAGTTCGGTTTTGCGGTTTAGGTTCAAAACTGGACCGAACCGGACCGTGTACATTCCTAGATATAGAGCCAAACTTCAAATAGATACTACAGAACCAAGGACGTTAGTGCTTGAACCAACTCTTTAAGCTAAAGACCTTCTTAGAGCCAAGAGACGATGATTGTGCAGGGGCAGATTTCTAATTTCCACCTCCCTACTCCACCACCATTGCCGTATCCTCCGTAATCCCTACCGACAAAGAGTTGGTAGAGATAAAAGGGAGTCCTACCTTGAAATCTAATTCTACGTAAGATACTGGCGATACTACCTCGTAGTTACACTGGCCCCCACATGTGTCTCCTCATCCTTGTCCTCCGCAAGGATACAGAGACACCTCCAACGTTGCTCATCTGTCAAGACAACGTAATTAAATTTCCACATGCAATGAAAATCTTCCTCAACTTCTGCCGCTTCATCTTTCGACATACCTTGATACGTCGGTGGAACAAGAATTATGGTAGGCAACTCCAAAGATTGATCCCTGAGGTATCTCAACTAGAATCACTGCATCTCTGCAGAAACTCTCTCTTCATAAACCATTCTCCAGGTCATCACCATTATCACTCAAGAATTCCAAAGGATTTTATAACAACAGCGTACTTTGCCAGAATCTGAAGAACAAGTACTTTATATATAACCCTCGTATTTAATGCGTAGGTACATTTTCAAAGCATTCATAATCACAGCAAAACTACTCTCGGAACCCCAAACGTCCATTACATCAATACTTTCCATCGTCATTCAATGAAGATACATCCATCTATATAAAACAAATACCCAGTTCCATACCAGTCAAATAAACATTAAATACATTTTTTCTTTTTAACTTCCAACACTGCAAATATATAGGGTCTTTCTCAACCAAAGCCACTCGTACCTTCAGTTGCGAGGGATCGATTGTAGGGACCTATCCCTCGAGTTAACCTAATTCGGGCTACCTTAATATCAGGCTCACACATTTTACACATGACATTGAACAATCATCATTGCCACCTAGCCCACAAACTGATGAACAATGTAGATCGTGCACAACATAAGAATATTAAAGTTAAAGACACATGTATCCCATGATGAAGAATGTGGATCAAGTACAACATAAGAACATTAAAGTCAAAGGCACATGTATCCCCCAAACTTAACAGTTACTCAGTCAACCACCACTTACTACATTATTCAGAGAACGTGCTTCAGTATGATAAATGAGCTACGGGTGAGACCTATATGAAGAAAAAGTTCTTGAGGAGACAGAGGGAGAAAGAGGACCAAGAAAAACAAGATTTTCTTTCCTCAAACACAAAAATTCTTATTTACAAGATCAAGTATTTCTAGTTCGAGAGATCACTAGTAATAAAATATTAGCCTCAAGCAATAAAAATTATTGTTACTAAAAACCCTCAACTCGAGGTCGTGGTATTTTACATACTCAAATGTTTTGCATGCTAAATTACCTGTGTTATTTCTTGCTTTATACTAGCTTTTGTCACAGTTACATTTGGTGTAAGAGAAAATTCCAAGCCACTTTGAGCTCTGGAAATAGGCTATTACAGATTCAACCTAAAATAGTTGAGCTTCATACAATGAATCTGTAAGGGCTTAATTTTGTAATCGCTTGAAAGCCTCTTACACCAAATGTACCTATGACAGCAAATAAAATAAAGAATTAAAATTGATGCGGGGTTTAGCGTGAAAATCTCTATATAGGTAAAACTCACAACCTCGGATTGAGGATTTTAAAAACTGCAACTTTATTGCTTGAGACTGATATTTGATTATAAGTTATGATTTTTTGAGCTTGAAAAACTTGGTCCTCTTTTTCTTATGTGTTATGTCCCTTTTATAGACCTTAGTCTTAGTTCGTTTACATGTATCAGCACAATCTCCTAAATTGGGAGAAGAGTGGATGTTATCCCTATAGCTGTCAGTTCATAGGAGACAGGTATCCTTAACTTATTCTATTTTACTTGGAGTGGTCGATCATGTTCTTCTGCAGTTCGCAGTCTAGGTGTCATTATTGATAGCATATATTATGTGCATATTGCATGAGTTTTACATGGTATTAGTTCAATGATATCCTAGCTCGAGGGATAATTCTCTATAATCGCTCTCTCTTAATTGAAGGTACGTGTGTCTTGAGTTGAGAAGGTTTAATCGAGCTTAGTATTGGAAAACGAAGAGGTTGTCGGATATGGCAATGGTGGATTTGGTACGTAAAATTTTACCTTGGAAGTGTAATGGACTGTTGGGAATTGAAATGTTGTTAGGATTGTGACTTTGTTTAATTGGCTATTGCGTTTCTCATAAGTATTATTTTAATAATGACTGCTTCAAAAATTTACCCTGCATTGAATGTATGTCTCTGTATAAATAATGTTGCTGTTGTCCTACCTGTTATTCTTCTATAATTTTCTATCTCTTCAAACCTTCTGTAGTGATAATGGTGAGAACCAGATGTCAAGTCTATGAATCTAGGGTTCTTGGGAAAGTGTAGGAACTCTAGTTTTGCTACTTTTGGATGATATCCTTAGATTTCTCTACTCCCATTCCAGTGTATCCTACCTATCATGGTATGACATATGAGAAGGTAGTGGAAATGGATAATGACTACTACCAGATGGCACGATTTTATTATCTTCTTGTAGAGGATACCATAACTGAGAAGGATAAGGCTGCTGGCGTCATGCCATGAAGTCTTGCCTCTATCCTACAAGTGATTAGGTCATGTAGAAGGAGGCGGTGGTAGAAGTATGCTTCTATTACAACCATCTTCTTTTTCTTATAGATATGGTGGCTTCTGAGGTGGACAAAGATTCTAGTACTCGTACTCGAAAATCTTGTTAAGACCTGATAATGATTATAATCGATAAAAAATTTTATATTAAGTATATGAAACTTACTGTTTCCTGTAAAGTATTTTGTAGTGTGCAGTTTCGAGCTAATGAAAAAGGTCATTGTGATATCAAACGTCTTTACCTCTAGATTAGTAGATGAAAATGACTATATTAAACTATAGAATATAGAATGGGCAGATCAAAATATGAAATGTTTATCAAATTGTGAATGGCAGATAGTTTGAAATGTGTATGTATTGATTGTTGCAAATTTGAGTATCGAACTTAGTAAGTATGTTTGATGAAAATAAGCGTGGACTGCTTGAATTGATTTAATAAAAGTATAGTTTGAAAAATAAATAGACAAAATTTTTACCAAGTAATATGTATTTTTAGATCTGAGGCAGAGAGATAAGTATCTGTCTGTTAGAGTGGATAACTATGACAGCAGTGGTATTTATTAGGTAGTATTTATGAGGTGTACAAGATGGGATTGGATGATATCATACTTTGTGCTTACAAATAAGAGGTAAATGAAGATGTGAAATTAGTAAATATGTTGAAGACACGCTCTCAAAGAATTTGACTTGCAGTTGAGGGGCATTTTGCTATAAAGGTACCTGAAGTTCGTGAAAGGTTATTTAGGTAACTCAATTATGTTGCCGATTTGCCTGATCTGTATTACATATGGATGGGTTGAATACAAGGGCTAGGGAGAATGGGGTTGATCGTCATTTTTGGTGTGAGGTATTCCGTAAAATGATCTTTGAGTTTGAAGCTCAAAGAACTGCTGTGATATAGATTGTACTTGATGAGATAGCTGTTGAAGACGAGAGGATTGTTGGTGGGGAATTGATCAGATGTGGTGTTGAAGGGCACCTTGATTATTTTTTATGTAATTATCTGTGATAGGTCAATCATGTGTGTAGGTCAAAATAATGTAACTGTATATAAGTTAATAATATTTTTGTTCTGATTATGTTCCTTGTTTTATGTAAAAGTTGTTTAGGATTTTTTTTTAATTTTGAATGCTGGAGCATGGGAATGACGGTGAAGTTGTTATAAGTAAGTAGGAGAAGGTTAAATTAAGATTACGTGATTTATTTTTGAGGTATAGGTCGATTTCGAATGAGGGAATTTTGTTATCATGGATATGGGAATGTGCGAGAGAGGGATGGGTGGGTGAGAGAGAGAGAGATACATTTAATTATAGATTTTGGGGTAATGATTAAAATGAATTTATACCTAAAAGGTATGAGTCGTCTGACAAGAATAGTAGTAGAGACGCCTCGGTTGTATAACTGAGGACGGTTTGCATGGGTCCCAAAAACTGCCAGCAGTTAAAAAGAATAATTATAAATAGTCCATCTCTTTCCACTTCAAAACATTTACAGAAAATAGAGAGGCGAAAATCTAGAGAGAGAGAAAAAAAATTGAATATAAAGATTTTAGAGAAAAAAACTGAGAGAATATGCATCGTTTTTGGAGAGAAGAGGAAGTTGCCATTACTGGGGTTGAGGAAAAAATATTTCTACGGAGTTCCGTTGTGAAGAAGAAAGCGTTCATGGTGCCTGAATCTTTTTTTGACCTTAAAGGTTAGTATTCTTCGTGAATATCGTATTTATGTTTGATATGAATGTCTGTGTATGGATGTGATGATTCCTTATTTAAGTGTTTATGGATTATTCCCTCTAGTTTTTTGTATTTAAATTTTGAAAGGTTAACTATATGGGAAAATTTTTCTTTGTACAATTTTGAGGAAAAATTAGCCTTTTGAAATCAATTTTTTTGATAGTGAGAGTAATGTAGAGGGATGAAAGTAATATATTTTATTCAAATATATTATTATTTTGTTTTTATGAAAAACAACAATTAAAGAGAAATATAGAAATTGATTGAAATACCTGGACCTTTATGTAGGTGTAGATTCGTGCAAAAGAACTTAGAAGTAGACATCCTTCTTTTTTGAGCTATTGTTCGAGATGGAGCCTTCCACCTTGGGTTGTTCGAGTGAGGACAAAAATGTAGGACGCGAGGTTGCACAATTTATGGGGGGCGAACTTATTAAGAATAGCTCGAATGAGGCTGCTCGAGATGTTGAGGGGGAGAACAACTCAGAGGAGAGGGAAGGGGAGAAACAACTGGAGTTCTAGGCTTTCTTAGTAATCTCTATCGGTATCATGTAGATTCTAATGTGTTTAAGGAGAATTTTAAATGTAAAAGTATTATAGTTGGTGTATGGGGAAATGTAATGGAGTATGTCTGGAGAGTATTTAGGGGGTGTTTTAATGGAAAGGGGGATGAAAACATATTTTCTTGCTGTATGACTTGGAGCTCGAGAAAACTCATAGGAAAATGCCAAATTCCGTTAATCTTGAGTATTTTGGTGGGAATATTGGAGGTGATTTGGATGAGGATTGTGCGTATTATTTGGCCCAGTTTGAATACGGCTTGGTGGTGCCTTTAAACAACCTAACGAAAGGAATAATGAACATGTGGGATGTGATCAATGTATGTGAGAATTTAAATAGGAGGTTGGCCCATGAGGGGAATAAGAGAAGAATAACTCCTTCCGATGTTTTAAAGTATTATATTGTGAAATACGTCACTTCATCCGGGGGTGCATACTTCTCTTCCAGCTCGACCCGATCCTAATTTTTCGACCCTAATTCTACAGGAAGAGTATGGAATGATAATGTGATTTGGGTGAAAGGAAAGTGTCTGTAGGGAGCTGTCAAGGACCCCTTGGCTCTCAAATATAAAACTTTAATGAAACTTAAGTAAATCTTAGTAATTTTGAACTCTGTCCATTAGTATTCTATTTTTTAATTATAATGTATGTTCTGTATACAGATCCTCATTCTAAAGTAAGGAAAGGAGAATATTTGATCGATATAGTAGCCCGAGAGGGAGTTGAGCTAGAAATTGTACTGGGCGAACTTGAGATAAGTAGGCACAAGAGGGTGAATAGTAAATTTGTTAAAGTCGAGAAGTCTCAAGCAAAGAAAAAAATGGTAGGTAGAATTTTATCTTCGGTGATATCTCCAACGGCGGTGGACAAAATAGGGGACAGTAATTTGGCTTTTCCTTTATTTGAAAAAGTTCCATTACTTGCAGGGAAGCCGCGGGCTGGTGGGGTTATCTCGAGAGACACCAGCCACAAGGTTTCTAAGATGAGAAACCTGAAGACATATGTGTCGACGTCCTTGAACGCAGAAAGTACGGAGGTCGAGGGTGGTCTGAAAAAAAGGAAGATGGATAAACCCCCTCATTTGGATGAGCTGAAGGATAATGTTGGGATATCGAGCATGGAGGATGAGCTGCTGGCTTTGGATAATAAGTTCAAGGCAATAGTGCTGGAGGATGTTGAGAAGGTAAGCTCTATGGTGCATGAAGAGTTGTGCAGGGCAAGTATAATTTGATGAATTAGTGCGATTGGCTATTTTCAAAGTGATGTGTAAATGGGTTTTTTATGTTTTATGTTTTTTTGTAGGTTTCCCGTGATTTGAAAGGTATCTGCCTTAGATTCATGGGAAGGAAATTGGGGCTGGAGAAGCGGGTTGCTCAGTAATCCACAATACGAATTGAGAATTCTTAAATAGAAAAATAGTACGAAGAACACACAAATTGGTGGGAGAAGTCCCTTTTAGAGCATCAATTGCTTAATCAAAATATATTACAGTCAAATTCCTAGTTAGATTGTCACCAATTGGAATACATTGTCACCAATCTTTTTGAGTATCGTAAATGGACCATAACGGATAGGTTTTAGCTTCTTACCTTCCCCCTTAAGCCGTTCCTTACCCAAATACAACCAAATGAGGTCGCCCTCTTATAAAGTGCACTCAACTCGATAATTTTTTTCTCGAGCCTTATACTTTGCTTGAGTCTTCTTCAATTGGGCTTCAACCACCTCATAAACCTTGCTAATCCTCTCAATGAAACATTGAGCTTTAACTTGTTTCTCATTCTCCTTCCCGCACACTATCTTATCGCCAAGACAAAAAGCAAAATCAAAAGGGCTTTGAGGCAAGTACCCCAAACAAACTTCAAATGGAGACTTCAAAGTGGATCAATGAATCGCCCGGTTAAACGCAAACTGAAGATATGGTAAACTCTCATTCCAAGTCTTAGGATACTTAGAATGGAATCCCCGTAGTAATTGTACCAAAGTATGATTAACTACCTCTTTTTGTTCGTCTATCTGCAGATGAAAAGTGGTACTTTTCTTCAACATAGAGTCCATCATTCCCCATAATAATCTCCAAAAATTCCTCAAAAAGCATATCCTTATAAGAAATAATAGAATAAGGGAGCCCAAAATACCCTAGACGTTTCTGAAAAACAATCGCGCTGCGCCTTCCCCAGTGACCGTCTTCTGGTATAGAATAACAGCAATCATCTTGTAGAATCAATCTAACAAGTAGCCATTCTTACACTTAGTCCTGGGCAAACCACCCAAATTTTTTATCAAAATGCTCTCTAAAGGTCGGCTAACAACTGCTAATGTAAGTATAGTCATGTCTTCTGATTGGGAGGCTTCAATGTATTGCATAGCACACAACCACGAACCATAAGAGAAACATCCACCTGTATCTTTGGCCAATAGACATAACGTTACAAATTTAAAGGAGTCTTCTCAACCCCAAAATGGCCTACCACCCGAGAATAATGTGCTTCTCAAATCTATTACAAACGGTCTCCACCCTCAGGAATACGTAGCAGACTGCCCCTGTAAATCAAACAATCCTTCAATATATACTCGCATATCTTGCCTTGTAGCAACTTCTCATGAATCACACTGAGCTCCTTGTTGTCGCCATACCCTGTAACGTAATCAGAAGGAACAATAGGCTATATCTGTATAGCTACCAACAAAACAAAAATAGTTGGTAATAGGGGTCGAGATAGCATATCAGCTATTTTGTTGTCCACTCCTTTCTTGTACTTGATCATCAAAGTAAACTATTGTAGGTTTGATATCCACTTTATATGGCGAGCTTGATGTAGCTTGGGCTGTGTTAATAAAAACTGTAATGGTATGTGATTGGAATGTACCATAAAAACCTTCCCCAATAAGTAACTCCGCCAATGTTTTACTAATTGATATAATGTGTAGAACTGCTTATCGTAGGTAGGATAGTTGTGTACTGCTCCTGTAAACATCTCAGAATGGTAAGCAACCGACTTCCCATCCTGCAAAAGAGTTGCACCTAATGCATAGTCTGATGTATCTGTCTCGACCTCAAATGGCCACTACAAATTGGGCAACACTAATACTGTTGCATCTATAATCTTTCACTTTAGTAATAGAATAGTCTTCTCATGGTGATATTCCCACAGAAACTTTACCCTTTCCTTGTTCAAAGAATATAACGTTGTGGCTATTTATGACAAATACCGAATAAACTTTCATAAATACTGACATGAACCCATAAATCTCCTCACTTCCGTCACTTTACGGGGTCGAGGACAGTTAGTAATGGCCGAGACCTTATCTGGATCGACCTTAAGCTCACTGCCACTATCAATAAACCCCAAGTATACCAACTCCTTCCCAAACTCGCATTTCTTCCCATTTAGACAAAGTTGTTGTGATCGTAAAATGCCCAACACTTTGCGTAAATGTCTAAGGTGCTTCTCCCATGTTTGACTATATATTAAGATGTCATCCAAATTCACAATCACGAAATCATCAATAAAAGCACGAAGAACCTCATTCATTAACCGCATAAATATCACTGGAAAATTGTATAACCCAAAAGGCATCACTAACCACTAAAAAAGTCCTTATTTGGTCTTAAACGCTGTCTTCAAAGTATATTATTCCTAGATTTTAACTTGATGGTAACCCGACTTAAGATCCATCTTTGTAAAAAAATCGAGCCTTTTGCAACTTATCAAAAAGTTCATCAATATGTGGAAGCGGATAATGATTCTTCACAGTAATCTTATTCAGCGCCCGATAATCCACATACATCCTCCAGGACCCATCCTTCTTCGGTACCAATAACACCAGTGATCTACAAGGTGGGTAACTTGGAGTAATAACTTCTTGATCTAGGAGTTCCTTACCTGTTTCTTGATCTCATCAGACTCAGTGACATAAGTCCGATATAACCCAATATTGGGTAGTGGCTCACCATTCACCAAGGTGATATCATACTCCACATCCATCTTTCGCGGCATCTCATCAATGCCTAGAAACAAGTCTTTATACTCCACTTGTAACTTCCCCATATCAACTTATTGCTTAGGAGACATTGCCAAAGTAGATAATACCTTAGCCGATGGACCCTCTTAAACCGGTCGCACCAGCAACAATATAAACTTGCCACTCATATTAATCAACCTCTTTGCCCGAGTTGTTGTTGCTAAATAATTGGTCGTAATATGTTCATTGCATGCATTGATATAAAACTCTTTCCCCTTCTTCACAAGACGATACTTGCGAGCTCTACGGTAAATGATTGTAGCTCGATCCCAAAGATAAGGGCTACACAAGATGACTTGACACACGTCTAATAAAACTACCTTACACGTCACTTCGCCAATAAACTTCTTAGTAATCGCAAAATTGTGATCTTCAATTCCGCATCTTTCTAAATCCAACCCAAACCATACAGCTCAGGATGAGCTAAAGTAACCAAACCTATCTTCTTCACCAGCACCTCAAAAATTAAATTCTTCTTACTACCCAGATTAATGATGGCCTTAACTAAGCTCTGCTTCACTTGAATGTTAACATGAAAAAGTTCTTCTCGACTCACCTCTTCGGTAGCTATAGGTTGCTTGAATATTAGAGTAAGCTTAAGATTTGGCTTATCTAAATCCAAAAGATTAATAATCGTTGCGACTAGTGCACGTTTCTCTTTCTTGTTCCTCTGCTTCTTCGGCCTAAGCTTTCCAACATTGATCTAAAATGTACCCATTTGCCTTACAATGATTTTAATAGATCCCCATGGATAAGGACCCCTATCCTTTGAACTCCCCTTTATGCTCATTCTTCCAATTAGACTTGTACCCCGACTTGTTGTTGTCATCTTTCATGCCGTTTTTTAAGTATTTGCCTTCAATAGCAATTGCTTTAATGGTAACATCTTTAGTATTTTCTACAGTAAAGAGCTTTAAGTCTATTCAAATGGACTCTGATAAACCCCCCATATATTTTATGAACACATTATACTCATCCACATCAATGTCCAAAACCAACGTTTGGTTATGAAACTCTGTAGTGAACTGTTGTACAGATTGCCTAAATTTTTGGCATAAATTGTGCCATTTGTAGCATCGCTCTTGTTCATACCCAATTGAATAAAATTATTTTCTTACTAACGCCATAAACTCCTTCTAACCAAAAATTCCTACTTCGTGGTATTTTCCATAGATCTTCCACCACGTGAGTGCAAGACTTACAAATTTCAATCTTGAGAATCAAATTTTCTGAACAATGAAATATTCGTAAACAAAAAAATATGTTTCTAACCTATCTAACCAATTATCCAACTTCTCGACATCGATTGAACCATCGAATACTAGAATTTCAATCTTAAAGTCGATACGAAGATTACGCATAGGATTCATTGACTTACCAATACCCGAGCTCTCCATAAAAGATTCAGCATTACTAGAATCACTATCAACCTCCTTAGTACCCCCGTCTCTATCCTCCTTCCAACCCCTTTCTTCTTCAAACGTACTCATAGTTTCACTGAGAATTGTTACTGAAAAACTGATAGCTCTTAATCCACAATACGAATTGAGAAACCCTAAATATAAAAATAGTACGAATAACACACAAATTGGTGGTAGAATTCTCTTTTAAAGCTTCAATTGCTTAATCAAAATTAATTACAATCAAATTTCTCTAAAACCCTAAGTCTATCCCTAAGAACTTAGATTGATCTAACATCATCTAATCTTGCCTAGCTTTGCCCCTTTATGAGGGTTACAAGTTCCTTGTTACAAAACTTGGACAAATATACCCTTAAATGCCTAAAATAATAGGCTGAATAATACCTCTATTTGAGTAAAACAAGTCTCTGTTCGAATAGAAAAAGTCTGTTTGAATAAAATACTCAGATAGGTGTTTATTCGAATAGAAATAAAAGTCTATTCGAATAAAAATGAGTATATTTGAATAAACTAAAAATCTGTTCAAATTGAATACTCAGCACCTGCTTTTTCGAATAGAAATAAAAGTCTATTAAAATATAAAAGGGGTGTATTTGAAGAGACCAAAAGTTCGTTCGAATAGACTTTAAGAATAGTCTAAAAAAGCACTTAGATCCTTCTGGATCACTCAGCTCGAGAAAGAACTGGAGGAAGCGAAGATGCAATCGATCACAAATATTTTGGAGTTTAAGAAGTCGTGACAGGCAGTGGCGGATAAGGTCACATTTAAGGCCCAACAGCAAAATAGCGAGGTGATTCTTGCCCGAAATTATCTTGCTTAGCATTTGCAGGATGATGGGTATGATTTTGAGGATGTAGAAGCTATAATGGAAGGTCGATCTGACGATGTCCCTGGGTTAGAGAGAGAAGAAGAGGCAGAGGAAAGGGGGACTCCACATAACGAAGCTATATCAGGGTTAAATCTTGTTTCTCCTACTACACACCAGGAAAACCAGGGAGTTGAAAAATCTGAGGAGGTAGAGTAATATATTTGTGGAATGTTTATAGAAGAGCCTATTATTATTATTATTATTATTTTCAAACTTTGTATGGGGATAGATGATAGCAAAACTTTTAAGTATTTAGAAGTTGTTTGATATAGAAATTGTTTTGTAGGAACTTAACGAATTGCGCGCTACAATTAAGGGCTTAAAGAAAGAGCTCGCTAGGGAGAAAAATTCAATATATGCAGTAACTCTACTGACTGCTTGTATGGAGGCTCAGGTAAGAAAATATAGAGAACTTTGTGAAAAGCATTGGAGTGATATATGTGCATCTTATTTAGGATTGGCCAAAGGGAAAATTGAGAAAAATGATGTGGTTAGAAAAGATAGAGGTAGGTGCTTAAAATTTTGACCTTTCTTGCTTGGTGGTATTAGGAAAAATGCACCAGGAGCAACCAAAGACTTAATGTAGTTGACCCTCTTTTTAGAAGCTAAAATAGATAGTGAGAAAGGGTTAAAAGAGGCATACCTTATTAGAAAATCATGCTATTCATTCCAATCATGAAATTTTAGAGTGTATGGCCACCAAAGTGAGAAATCTTCATTGCTTGAAGGCTTCAGAAGTTTCAGCTCTTTATGGTGTGTCAATGATATATATAACTGACTGCAAGAGATGGGAGTAATCTATGTAGACTATTGTATGTACGAATTGTTTATATGATAAACATATATTGGATAGTGTTCCATGTGCTAAACTTGAAATCGAACTATTGTGTAGACCGAGCTAGAAGCTACACGATCATGTGAGGAAGATGTCATCAAATGTAATCACGAGTTTAAGCTCGAATTAGATAGAGTTTAACAGGCCTTACAAGAGATTGCGAATCAGTATGTATAATTGGAGCATAAGTTGATGGCTAGCGAGCTAACTATGAGAATCAATAATAAGGAAGCTGATTTAGGTAACGCTCAGGGTGAGTTAGTGAGTGCTCAAATTGAGGTGGAGAAGTTGAAGTACACGATAAAGAGGTTGGAAGGAGATGTTGAGAAAATGAAGGGCAAGAGCAGAGATGCAGATCGTGTTCAATATCGTATTGGAGCCTTAGAGGCAGAAAGAAAAGAGTTGAAGTAGAATAATAACAATTTTAAGGAGCAATTGAAGAAGGAGGTTGAATTGGTAAGCGTACAAGACAAAGTAGTTCGTGCTCAAGTCCAAATCATATCATTAGAAGCAGACTTGATTTGTATTTGTGTTGCTGTAAGAAAAGAAAATGAGCGAGTTAGAGAGAATGGGGATAAGTTGAATATTGCTCAAATTATGGAAAAAGATTTAGAGAAAGCTTTAAGGAAAAAGGATGAAATGTTGAAAAATGCTTCCTTTAGCGAACATAACGTAAATGAGTTTTTATAGAAAAGGAGGCGGAGTTGCTGACATTGCTTAGTGAAGTACAAGAGTTGAACGAGCATAAAAAGTTAAATCAGGTCAAACGGGGTAAATCTTTGGAATCGCTGTAGGTATTAAACGGTCGTATAGCAGAGTTGGAGGGATGCTTGGAGGGAGCCAAGGTTTGCTATGCAAAGTTGATTAGAAAATTTCAAATTATACGTAAGAATTTTGATGACCTGGCCATATTGAATCGAAATAGACTTTCCTTGGATGAGGTGCATTCGAGGAAGATAATAGCAGTAATTGCCTATTTTGTGGAGGAGGTGAAGAGGTTCCAGGTAGAAAGGGACATGTTGCATGACTGTCTAGTTTTGAAGGGTTGTATCTGTAAGGTTGACGTTGATCAAAGTAACTATTTGAATCTTATGGAAACTGGTATTGATCCTATTATGGAGGAACAAGTAGAGTTAGGCAGAGAGGCGGTTATTGCTAGATTACAAGATTTTATGTCTTCTAGAGCTTCAAAGTTGTAAACTATCTTCATTTCTATATTATAGACGTTAGATAGATAAAAGCTAGTTTTTCCTTTGTTTTATTCTTAGAGATAGTAGATATGCATTGATTGAAAGCTAGTATTACCTTTACTTTAATCGTTTAAGATTTAACAGATAGTAGATGCGTATTGATTAAAAGCTAATATTACCTTTGCTTTAATCCTTTTAGATTTAGTAGATAAATATATATGTATTATTGTAGAGAGTAATGTGGGAGAAACAACTTGAAAGTTTTCATGGATGAAAAAAAATTCATACTGTTAGAGATATTAATCTTACTTTTGGAATGTAAGGAAAAATAATAGATGTATCATGTGTTTAGAAAATTAGGGATTTAACGATAATATTGCTTCAATATCCTAGTATTCTAAGGGCTTGATATTCAGACGTCATCCTCTGTCATGAGATAGTAGGATCCAAGACCCGTTCGTCCCACAACTAAAAATAGACCTCCCAATTCTCTGCGAGCTTCCCAACATTTAACTTTTTTATGTTATTCGGAATCTCTCGGAGGACTAGGTCGTTGAATTCAAAATCGCGACTCTAAACTCTTCTATTGCATGAACTGGCTAACATATGATGATATCGACCAAAGTTGGCAGTAGTTCGAGCTCATTTTTTGTGGATCCTATTCATATTGCAAGCTAATTCGAACACATTTACTTCATCAGTGTACTCGTGATCTTTGATGGGATGATGATATTCTATTGGGATTACGACTTCTATTCCATAAGCAAGTAGGAATGGAGAACATCCTGCTGACTATCTTAGTGTTGTGCGGTAATCCAATAAGACATATGGCAGCTCCCTTATCCAATTGCCCTTCTTCTCTGATTTGAGTCTCTTTTTGATTCTATCCACTATAGTCTTGTTTCTGATTTCAGACTGACCATTGCTTTGAAGATAGTATGGATTGGAGGGTGAATGAATGATGTTGTACTTGTTTAGAAATGCTACTACCTTCTCTCTAATAAAATATGGGCCATTATTGATCCGAATCAGGTAGGGGGAACCAAATCGTGTGATGATATGTTCCTAGATAAATGTGATGGCTTCTTCTTCTCGAGTTCAACAATGGGAAACTGCTTCAACCTTCTTTGTAAAGTAATCTGTTACTACGAGTAAGAACCTTTGATTACCTGGCGTGTTTAGGAATTTTCAAACTAGATTGGGTACCCATTGCTTGAAAGGCCAGAACACCTTAATCGCGTAGAACTCAAGAGTAGGAGCTCGTCTTTGATTACAATGTCGTTGGCACACGTTGCATTTTTATGAATACTCCTCGGCCTACATTCTTATTCTGGGTCAGAATACTCTTTATGTAATTGTTATGCTTGCAAGTGAGTGTCCTGCGGCATAAGAGCCACAATTTTCTTCATGTAAATCTTTCAGCATTTTGTCAGCTTTAATCTTCAAGAGGTACTTGAGGTATGGTCCAGTGACTGGCCATCTATATAATTTGTCTTTCTAAACTGTGTAATGCTTCAAGTTTTTAATCAATGGTCGGCACTCTTTAGGATATTCTGGAAGTGGCCCATCACGGCTGCTCTTTGGGCCAAGATTTGTGAGGAAAGGTTTCCTCCAATTGTCTTCCTCCTCTTCATTACCCCCAGTGTTGATCGCGCATGCCGTTGGTAGATCAATGCTGGGAGTTGAAATCGCTTCGATTTGGTGGTACCTTGCTTCTGCACCTAAGACCCCGGCTAAGTAAGCTAAGGAATTGACGTGTCGATTTTTGCCACCAGGTAAGAAATTGAGTGTAGCTTTATCGAATCTGCTCATCTTATCAACAACTTGGGCTGCATAATTAACCATTTTTCCATTTTATTTGTAATGCTCAGAGTAGTGGTGGACGGTTAGCAAAAAGTCAGTATAGACTGATAGTTAAAGAACTTCAATCTTCAATGCCATGTCTAGGCCATGAATTAATGTTTCGTACTTTGTAACATTGTTTCAGTCTTCAAAATTTAAGGCATATTGATTTATCTAGTATGTCATTGGAGGGTCTAATCAGTACGATTAAAATTCATGACCCTGCAGGGTCTAATCCGTATGTATGAAGTCTCCAACCCTTCTGTGTAACCCAATCTGTAAGAAGTTTGTAAGAAGTCTCCTACCCTGCGGGTCTTGCTTTGAAGGTGGATCATCTTCAATTTTTTAGTGAGATCTGGATTGTACTCCTCCCAATCTGGATCTTCTACTGGGAAATCTACTTAAAAATTAGCTACGGCCTAATCTTTTCATGCGGTTTTCTGTTCGAACTTGATGCCGTATTCTCCCAAAGAGACGGACCATTGCAGCACTCTGTGCGATTTTTCCTTCTTAGATAGTACTTCCACCGGTATAAAGATCTTATTTCTGCTGGTGTAAAGGTCTTGCTTATAAATATAATGGCTTTCCAATTTATCCTTTGAACCGAATGATAACCGAGCTGAGAGATTTATCTATAACTGTGAGGCAAATGATCAATTCCTCATTGTCTATCGTTGTGCCCATTATGACAGATTTCCTAAGATAAAGTTTAAGTTCTAGAAAAGATGCTTCACATTCTGCTGTCCAATCGATCTCTTCAGTTTGTCATCCTTTGCATCTTCTGGTAGATTCATAAAGTAGCATGAACAACCATCGACATCGATCTGAAGACTTGTAAACAAACTTGTTGATAGTTGTAATTTTGCCAGTGAGCTTTTGTACATCTTTCTTTGTTTGTGGTGATAGCATGGACAATAGAGTTCGAATCTGATTTTGATCAGCTTTAATTCCTTCCTTACTGATGAGATGTCCTAGGAACTTGCCAGAGTGTACTCCAAATTGACATTTAACTGGATCGAGCTTCATTCGGCATGACCATAATTATTAAAGACTGTATCGATGATCCTCCTTCGCTCAGCTTAGTTCACATTCGAATGAAAGGAAAAATAGAGAAACCAGTCTTCTTCATTAGCAAAGCACTCACACCAGCGGATTAAAGGTACTCTAAAATTGATAAAATTCTTCTCACTCTTGTTTATACTTCGCAGAAACTCAAGCATTACTTCCAAGTGCATTCCGTCAATGTTATGACAAACTATCCACTTCGGGAAGTTCTGTTAAAAAAGAAAAGTATCGAAGAGTGCAATAATGGTCAGTTAGTTTGGGGGAACGTGATATCAAGCTTGAACAGCGGCATTCAAAAAGATGTCTGGCCGTTGCCAATTTTCTTGTAGATTTTCCAGTGGAAGATCCCGAGTGGGAGGAGTACAACCCAGACCTTACCGAAAACAAGCCAGAAAATCCAGCTCCTAAACCATTCGGCGAACGAGCTGACTGGATTACTACATCAGGATGGAGGCTTCTCACAGATGGATCAGAAGGACCTTCAGGGTCAGGGATTGGGATCGTTTTGATTACCCCTTCTAATGATAGAATTGAGAAATCAATCCGCTTAGATTTTGTGGCCTCAAATAATATCACCGAGTATGAAGCACTCATTCACAAACTCGACCTCGCACTTGAGCTCGATGTCCCCGAACTCTCAGTTTACAAAGATTCATTACTCATCGTTCATCATTGTTCTGAAAAATACAAGAAGAACAGGAAGATGATCAAATACGCAGCCCTCGTTATAGATAGGATGAGTGACTTTGCGAAAGCAACTATCAAATATCTTCCTCAAGGTGAAAATAGACACGCCGATTCCTTGGCATATCTAGCCGAGGTCTTGGGAACAAAAGCTCGATATCTCCAGATCAAAATCATTTCAACCTCCAGCATTGATTGCATATTTGTATGCACGATTAACACTGGGGCGATAAAGGGGGAGACGACGATTGGCGAGAGCCTTTCTTAACCTACCTCGGTGTCGGCAACAAGTGCAATAGATTACTCCCAATAGATCCAAAAGAACGCCGATAGCTGATCAATAACATAAAGCATTATATTACTCAAAATGTAATGCTTTACCGCCTTTCCATTATAGGGCCTTACCTCAAGTGCCTCTCGAAGTCAAAAGCAGATGAACTGCTCTGCGAATTTCACAAAGGAACTTATGGCCACCACCCCGTAGGTAGATCATTAGCGAGCTGAGCTATAACTCAAGGAGTATTTTGGCCCGGCATGCGCAAGAAGGCAGAAGAGTATTCCCACAGTTACGACACCTGCCAGAGACATAGAAATATGATACGCGCCCCTGCGCTCAAGATCCATGGAAGCAAGGTTTTCTGGCCATTCAAAAAATGGGCACGAGACCTCGTTGGTGAATTCCTTAACTCTCAAGGTAATCAGCGTAGTCTACTCGTAGCTTCTAATTACTTTATAAAGTGGGTTGAAGCAATTCAACTATGTCGAACCAAAGAAGAAGAGGTCATCTCTTTTATCTGGAACCACATAATCACTAGATTCAGGTGCCCCCACCTAATTCGCATCGATAACGGGCCCTAATTTGTGGGAGATAAGGTCGTAACCTTCCTAAATCACCAAAATATCATCCACTCACCATCAAATCCATACTACCCTCAAGGCAATGGCCAAACCGAAATCACCAACAAAACCATCGTGGATGGACTTAAAAAATGGCTTCACTCATAGAAAAAAGGAAATTGGGTTCGTGAACTACCTCACGTCCTGTGGGCGTATCGAACTACTTTACGACAATCCACTGGGTATACCCCGTTCATCCTTGCTTATGGTACTGAGTCAATGATTCCTTCTGAATATCATCATCCAACTCGTGATCACAAGCTGATTGGCAAGGAAAATAAGTTTGAATTGGCTTGCAATCTCAATATGATAGATGAGACTAGGGAACGCGCCATCGCTAACCTAGGTCGATATCATCATATGCTTGCCAGATCGTATAATAACCGAGTCAGGAGCCGTACTTTCCAAATCATAAATTTCGTCCTCAGAGAAATTCATCAAAATCGCAAAGAGCCTCATGACAGAAGAGGAAATCCGTATTTTAAATCTTTGGAACACTAATCGACTGAAACGGTACAATCGTTAGGCGTTTTACTACTCCATTTCCAAATTTCGTTTTTTGTTTTACAATTCCAAAAGTGAGATTCTAATCTCCATCTAATGTAAGCTCTGAACTTATCAATGAAAGTTTTTTTTTTAGAACAATATTTTTTCCTTTATGAACATTCGTCCACATTTTACTTAATTTGGCTTTTTTTACTACATATCTGCGATTATAGCAAGTATAAAAACTTGTTTCATATCAAAGACTTAGCCATATACGAGATAAGACAAAGATAATACTAGTCTTCATCTTTCACAACTTGTTTGGATCATTTCTACCGCCTGGATCAAGGGTAACACTTGGTTAGCTTAATCTTTACATCTCTGCGATTGTAGCAAGTGTAAAAACTTGTTTCATATCAAAGACTCGGCCAAACAAGAGATAAGATAAACATAATACTAGTCTTCATCTTTTACAACTTGTTTAGATCATTTCTACCGGCTTGATCAAGGATAACACTTGGATTAGCTGAATCTATACATCTCTGCGATTGGAGCAAGTGTAAAAACTTGTTTCATATCAAAGACTCAGCCAAACAAGAAATAAGGCAAAGATAAATACTAGTCTTCATCTTTTAAAACTTGTTTAGATCATTTCTACTGGCTAGATCAAAGATAACACTTGGTTTAGCAGAATCTTTACATTTCTGCGATTATCGCAAGTGTAAGAACTTGTTTCATATAAAAGACTCAGTCAGGCATAAGATAAGGCAGAGATCATACTAGCTTTTATCTCTTTCAATATGCCTATGACATTTCTATAGTTTAAATCAGGTTTCAACTTGGTTTAACTCAACTTATTTTTGTGATTAAACTGAATATAATTTTTTTTTTCATATCAAAGACCCCACCAGACACAAGATAAGGCAATGGTCATACTAGATTTCATCTATTTCAATGTGTCTGTGACAAATACTATATATTTTCAGGTCAAATTCATATTATAAAGGATTCTTTTCTGCTGATGGCGTTTCAGCAGTGCTTCCTCCCATATCACGAGGTCGAGATCTCTATTCGCAGGCCATAACAGCTCTTCCTTGTTCTATCAATTCAGCAATTTGAGGACCCAGTTGGGTCTCTATGACGCCCAGACAGTTCCCTTGATTTATCATAGCTCTACAGATGCATCCCTTATCCGACAGAGATTTGAACAAGGTATCTCGTTCTGACTCAAGTCTTTTTACTTCCTCTACAAAATATACAACAATCACCCTTAACAGGTTAGATGAAGACTCATCTGGTACTACCATTACTGCAAATCTTGCCTTCAACCTCTCGAGGCATGACTCTAACCTAGCGTACTTATTCTTCCATTTAATTATTTCCGCATTGACCTTATCATGATAGATGACATCTTCTTCCAACTTGGCAATATACTTCACTGATTCAACTAAGTTTATGGCTTCTAAGTCTACTACCCGAGCACAAAGTCTCCCAATTTCTCCATCTATCTCTTCCCTAGCCGGCAAATCTTTCAGTAATTCTTCTGTCCTCTTCACCAGCGGTTCCTTTGCTTTGATCTCCCCTTCCAGAACTTTCTCCCTGATAAGAGCAGCATCCAACTTATGCTGACATTCTCTCAAATTCGCATTTCCCTTCTGAACATTCCCCTGAATACGAGATACGTCACTCTCTAGCTCACTAATTCAACCTTAGAGACTAACTACATCCCCTCGAACTAAAGAAGCCTTAACCTCAGTTCTACTTCCCCAGCTGGGCTTTAAGTCGTGCAACCCTCTCGCTTAAATCGCTGCACCTTCGTTGAATTTCTCAGAATTTCATATCCTTGGCGGGGAGGGTTGTTTACAAATGTTCAGCTGCAGCCTTCAAAACATATAGATTTTCTTGAGCTACCCTCAGCTCGTCGTCCTTTACGATGAATTTTCATCTCATTCGCTCTAGATCGCTCCTACAGCTATGAAGATTAGATCAAAATCGTTCCTCTAATTGTTCCAGCACCTGAATACGGTTTTGAGTCGTGTTGGCCTGCTTACCCTTCACAGCCAATGTGTCAACTTGATGTTGAAACTTTTCGACATGTTCTGTGACCTCATCTAGCTCTTTTAATTCATTCTTTATCCCGGAATCTTTTTCTTCGACCTGAAGAATTAGGTTGGAAACGGCCTGAGGCAACTCCACAAGTCTAAAATACGCCTTTACGTATTGATCTTCTCTATTCTCCCTCGCCTCCATCATCCTATCGAACTACTCTACAAATTCCCGATTACACATGCGTACGTTGTCCTCACGTGCGCGAGATGAATCTAATTCGACCTTGGAAATATAACAAGTTTTAGTATAGTTCGATTCAGAAGCCTTTCAATATATGCATGCTACATTTCTAAAGAGACTATGTGATTTCTGAACATATGCTTCCAAATACTTTTAGACTAAAAGTTTGGTGTCCATTATCAGATGAATGCTTCATGAGTGTTCTTTCGAGATACAAGGTACATACTTTCGATATATTACTCGGTATTAATAACGTTGGATTTTTACCATGCATCTATATCTTATTTACTTGATAACTTAACGATGGTATAACATGCAAGTCGAAAAGCCTATTCCAATCTAACCTGTAGTTCCGCTTGCGCAGACAGCAAGGCTTTAGAGGTCTATCTTTCCCTGGCAAGTCTAGACTCTAGATCATTTATTCTGACTCATCTCTCTAACTACCTACAAAAGGTTTATAAACAAGGTCAATCTACAGAAGTTTCGTCCTCACACACAATTTAAACAACTTACAAATACTTATGCAAATACATATGCCTACCCTACCTTCTCACTACCACCTTCTGGGAACTCGACGTTATCCCCTTGATTGTAGAGCACCGTCTGGCGGGAAATACCATCCAGACCATCCACGATCCCCACCGCTTCTGCTTCCTCCTCATCTTCTTCCTTAACTTAGGCGTCTACCTTGATGGTATCTACCTCCCCCTTAAAATAGCCTTTCAGCATCAAATGACGCCCTAGTCTAACGTGTTCCTTAACCATCTCGCCAAGATTGGCCTTTGTCTCAACCTGCAACTAACCAATCTCCACGGCATGAGAAGCCTTCAGCTTCTTGACACCCATCATAGCATCAGCCTTGGATCGAGTTAATTCTTTTTCCAGCTCGACATTGACCTCTTCAACTCGCTTTTCTCTTCCTCTATACCGATCCAAATCCCCTTAACAAGACAAGCAACTTGCAAAAATTACATCGATCTCAGCGTCTAGTTCGAAACGTATTAAGCATGTATTTCTTTCTGATAATATAAACTTACCATTTTGCTCTTGTCTTCCTCAACTTGGAGAACCGCCAACGTGGCCCTTTCCTCGACCTCTTTAAGGTCGTCCACTGAAGCAGATCGCCCCTTGGCAACCTTTTCTCCTGACTCTCCCAAGGGTTTGACCCTCCTCCTCTTATCTTTTGTGACCCCACCACTTCCAGTGGTACCAGAGGCCAGCAGAGCCTTCAACATCCATTTCTTCGGATATTTTTGAGCTACTTTGTCAGCATGGCAGGATTCGGCTGAGCCGAACTTCCAGTTCCAGAAGTCATGGACAGATTAGTTCAAACCTCCTCATCACTTACTTGCCTTTTTCCATCATCGACCCCGCCATCGACCTGGTAGACTGAGCCTTTCAAACCTTATTTGACCTACTGTCAATCCTCTTTTTTCGACTATGGCCGAGTCCCTCCAACACAAGTTCTAGTTCAGTCTCCTCCTCCGCAACTTTGCCCAACAGAGATTCATTTCTTTCCACTGTAGACTTTACACCTGCAATAACAACATTTTTACTATCAATTATAGTTGTCAGAGAAACATAACATTAATTCTATCTATGTACGTATATACTTACTTTGTTTTATAGTTTTAAACCGAAGGTTCAAAGGTTCTTCATCATCTCTTTGAAGGCCATTACCCTTCACTCATATGATATTGTCATTCCAGGTTTGCCCTGCTGAATTCAAATCGAATAAATGATGCCTGGTTGTACTCATACAGAAATAAGACCCCCTACTGGCCTTAAAATTCTTTACCCCATAAAACTGTAAAACATCCTCAGGGGTTATCCTCCTCACTTTTTCCTCCCTTTCCCATTTTTCATTCATATGGTCACACACGGTTATTACCTCCCACATGTTCCTGTTCAATTGAAAGGGACATGCCCCAATTTCATTAATAATCCCTTTCACCAAATTGGTGAGTGGAAGGCTCAACCCATACTTTAATTGAGATGGGTAACACAAAAAACACTCAGAGAGGTCACTCTGGAGATCCCCATCAAAATATTCTAACGAGATCGATTTATCTATACTCCTATCTCATTTTTCAACTTCCAAATCTACCAGCAGATAATAATACTCTTCCCCCTTCGTTACCAAATAACCCCCAAACTGCCTACCGACAAACTCTACATATTTTCCTCACTTCCCTCCTACAACTGCCTTGGCTTTACAAAACTCTCTAAAGGCATCAGAACCAGGAGGATAACCAAAAATTGTTTCAATCTTATTTTCCCTTCATTATCAGACTCATTCATCCGACCAGAGGTTGATACCTCATTAGCAGACGAACTACCCATCTTAAAACAATTTCTACAGGCACATTTATGACCTACAGAGATGCCATTCACGCTCGACCTACATACAGGTTAAGGTATTTATCATTATTCCGTCTATGTATATATATATATATATTCAACATGTATCTCTGACCAATAGTTTACGTATAACATATATCCTTAACATATACATATGTCAACGTATATTTGCACACATCTCTACTAACCTTCAGTATCCGAATGAGGATCGGCAGTTGCGTCAAACATTTCCCTCAGAATGCTGCTGTATTGCCACCTACGAGATCAAGAATCTTTTGCCCTCTTCAACCATTTATCACCTTCGAATAACTCTTTATCAAATCCCCAGATCTTTCGTCTCTCTCTCTCTGAGTGTTCTCCAAATTTTGTAAAGTTGTAAAACGTTTGAGTGGAGACGAAGAAGCACTATTTATCCTTTCTCTCTCTAGCGGCTGGCATTTATTACTCCTCGTATGAGCCGTCCTCGATTCCAGGACCAAGGCGTCCTTTCCACTCTCCATTTTAGACGCCTTGTACCTTTTTGATAAAACTACATTTCCATCATTACAACTCTCCTCATTTTTTAACAAATTTTTTCTCCTTATTTTCATATCTTTTCATGACCTTCCCGCACTCATGATGACTCATACTGTACGATGTCAGAGTTCTATTTCCATTTGCATACAAAACAAAACTAAAAGCTTCTGCATTTTCATATTTTTGCTTCTCTATCCTTGTTTATCATACTTATAGTATTTGACGTCATTTTCTAAACTGCAAAAATGTTCAAAATTATTCAAAATGTTTGCTAAAATAGTCTCGAAGTAGATTCGCCCCTATTGAGGATCCGATTGACTTATACTATTTATGTTACATTCAAAACAATTATATTATTCATAAGACACTTTACACAACATCCATTACAGCCTTGGTAACCTAAACAAACATTGTTAATTCGTCGATCCTCTGATCTTTAAATTTGATCTCAACTTCAGCAATCAAACCATCCAACTTCTCTCGATCTACTAAATCTCTTACTAATTTATGGGAGAACGCCTCATCAAAATAACGAGCATACTCACGAGGTCTCCTTACATACAACCTTCGAGCTCATATTCCCTCCCCAATAGTTCAGTATTATAACCAAACGAACTCAAGATCCTCTCATGTACTTCAGCAATCTTTATAGTCAATCGTACTTCCGCAGCAAGATGATTCCACTGAGATCGAGCAGTGCCATCCTAATCTCTCCTACATTTTTCTTTCATCCTACCCATGTTTATACGTTTCTTACACACTTTCCCCTCAAATACATGATTTTTTTTACCTTGTATCTCGTAACAGAAAGCCCTAAATTTTTGGAATAAATTATTATAACTTATCCCCTCACCAGAATATAAAATAGTCACTGTACTCGACTTTACGCTACCACGACTATTACCCCTTTCGACCTGTAACAGCCCGGGTTTCTACAATTACATATTTCTCAGAATTTATATCCCCCACCTGTTAAACATAAATCATTTATATCAGCACAACATTGCCGACACATATTCATCTCAGTTCGAGTAATATTGCTTCAACACTTATAAGCAGTTATTCAATCAACACCCAATAAAATTCAGTTCAATTCGAAGAAATTTTTCTATACACATTTTAGTAAATATCAACTTTTATTCATGTCAAAGATATTACATACGATTTATAGATGGCAATTTTCACCACATCGACTTCAGGAATACAACAGAATATTATCCATCCAACAACAAATTCCAGGTACTTTACAGATAACAAGTTTTCCCTGTCTGTTAAAAGTAACAGGTCATTCATACACGCCGAGGTATCGTGTCTTCCAATTCTTCTAATTCAGTGATTTTTCACCCTGATGCAAAGAAGACATTGGACACAACAAAAAGTTTCCCTCAAATGAGTTTGGTCGAAGTCCAGTCGAACTTCAAACGGAAAATATGCAAGCAGTGGACTCAGTACTGACCCCATAAAACAAGATGAAGGTCTTTTGAGCGTAAAAACAAGATGGAAATGCGTCAGCAGGATTCCCCCTTCTCATCGTCCTCCTCCACTGCCATCACCGCATCTTCTATAACCACCACCATCGAAGAGTTGGTAGAGATAAAAAGGGCCTAACCTTAGAATCCATGGCAACATAAAGAATCAGTATATCTGCCCCGCAGATACACCTTTCCCAGCATATGAAGCCCTAACACTATCTTCCGCAAGGGTGCGGAGACAGGCCCAGCGTTCCTTGCCTGTCAAGACGAAGACATGAAATCTCCACTTATAGTAAAAATCTTCCACAACTTCAACCACTTCCTCTCCCGATAGGACTTGGTACGTCAGAGGAATTAGGGTGGGGATCGCCTTTTCTAACGAACGTCACCAAAGTATTTCAACTTCAACCTCTGCATTTTAGACGCAATCATCTCTTCATGAGCCATACTCTGAGTTTTTACCATCTCAGAAAAACTACGCATGCCAGAATTATTCCAAAGATTTTCTATAGTTACTCTTTATATAACCCTAAATTTATTGTACAGGTACGTCTTCCCATGTGTCATCATTCATTACGGACGTAACTATTTAAATGCAACCATCATATACATCCGCATCATCATTTAATACCCATCACTTCCCAATATCACGTAACTTCCACCCAGTCAAACGCCATCATTACTCCATTTCAAATTTTAAACTTTTAGCATGATCTTTCTTAACCAAAGCCAGTCGTGACTTCGGCTGCAAGGGGGCGATTGTAGTGACTTATCCCTCGATCTCACTCAATATCGAGCTCGCGAAGCTCGATTTACCTCCATCTCAGGCTCACACAATTTTAGCACATAACACTCCAGTCAATATTCTAAACAGCCCCACGAATTACTTAAGAACGTGAATCGTGCTAAACCTGGAAAATGTTATTCAGTCAAAGATACCTGTCTTCAACAAACTTGTCACTTATTCAGTCAACCACCACCAACCACATTATTCAGAAAATTTATTCTAGCACGATGAAGAGTTGTGGAAAAGTCTATATAAAGAAAAAGTTCCATAAGAGACAGGGACCAGAAAAATTGCTCAAAACTTCTTATTTACGATATTAAAAGCATTTTTATATTAAGAGATCACTTGTAATACAGATATCCACTCCAAGCAATAAACATACTTTTACAAATATCATCAATACGAAGTAGTGGTTTTTTACCAATTCAGGGGTTTTCCACGCTAAAAACACCTGTTTCCATTTCTTACTTTTCATTACAATATTGTTACAGGTTCATTGGTGTGATAGCTAATTCTAAATTGCTTCGATCTTGTGGAATTTGGCCATTATAATTATAGTTTGATTTACTACATGAAATTCTCGATGCACTTATATGACCTTTCCTAGTCATATACATCGATTACTGTACTACGTTCAGTTCTCGATAACTTTTTATTTATTTTATTTCACCACTTTCAGGAATCACAAGTGATCTCGAAGAAACATGAACCATTTCCTGCCAAAACCACTCTCATTCAAAAAATAGATATCGCCTTTGCCGGCAAACATTTCGGCCATATCGAACCTACTTTGACATACAATCCCCTTTATTAACCACTGCAACTCCATTACCCTCCACAACACACCGCTCACAGTAGTTAAGATACCTTTTTCACAAAACCTAACCCCATTTTATCTAACACAGATCTTCCTCACAATAATAAACTTCCTTCTACAATTACCCTATATATGTCTACATTTACCATAATACAACAACAACCAAGAAAAAAGAAAATTAGATCGTAACAGTTACTCACCTTGTAACCTCGCTACCTCTATATCCCTCTTTTTAGCCCGCTTTGCCCTTTTGATCAATACGGCAATCTCTTCCCTCCCAATTGTCAGCAATGATCCAAGTGATGAGAACAACGAATTTGCACTGGAAACATTTTCTTTTGAATTTGCTAAATATGATCAGTCGCCCCACACCCAAGCTATTTATAGACCCTACGTGACTGTTCATCGCACCGCTTTATGACCGTTCTACTACTCGAATGTAACGCCCCACATATCTTTTCTTGACGTCCTTGACCATTTGCCTTCTCAACATCAACAAACCCCTACATTTGTGTTCTAACCCTTTCATATCTCGAAGAATTTCTTCTGAAACGTTCGTACTCAATAATGCACACCCTATTTTATCATAAAGATGTTGCACATTATTTTATTTATACTCCCAAATTTCACCCAAAGGAACACACCTTGCCATAATTGATTACCCTCATCTCCTCCCCCCTTCCCCCCCCCCCCCAATTGTTATTTAATCTACGAACCCCTATATTTGGGGCACACATTCGTCAAAATCCCCAATTTAAATTTCAATCAACATACAATTACATTACTAGTCATTCTTACATTACAACACTTTCCAAATCAAAATTCATTCGACAAGAAACAAAAAATAAAACCCACAACAAAATATCAACAATTTCTTGTCACATCAAATTCAATTATCATTTTCATATTAACAGCAATTCGGCCATTGCATGTATTTTTCCAAAATCACCACATTACAAACCCCTAGCTGCTGCATCATCTTTACTCTTTACCAACTTCTTCGCGTGAGTCCACATATAACTAACATGCTCAGGAAGAGTCCAATATTGCAATTGGCAACGAAGCATAAAATCCTTCGTAGCGTCATTGGCCTCTGCCTCGCTCATACCATCATAATAGGTTCTACAGGATCCTCCAAGTAAATAACGGCATTCTGCAGGAGTCCAATATACTTACTATATATTTCCTAATACTTCACTTGCATACGACTATATACCTCATTACGCACCTGCAATCTCGTCTTCACCATTTCTTCAAACCAAAATGACTCTCATTCAAACAATAGGGGATACTTGTAGTTCCCCCCAGTCAAAGTCAATGACCAAAATTTAATTCATCTCAAAACTATAGATTTCCCAGCCAAATCAATCAACCTCAAAAACCATTTTTGTACCCATTCAATCTACTCTACTTCGAGTAGTTTAGACAGTCTAGAAATCCCTTACTCATATTTTCCATCGAGAACAATTAAAAATGCATAGTCGACAAAACACAAAATGACACACGAAGACGTCGAAGACAATAACATTTATTTATTAAACCAACTGTTACAAATTACGTTCAATACAAATTATCCTTCGATTACATTTCTTCCACTATACTGTTATCTTTATATTTGACTTGACGTACTTATTACTCTATGCTTTTTTTCGCCAGAATCTGACATTATAGCATCTTTTCACCAAAATCTGCCATTAAATCTGGCACCGAAGCAAAGATATTCTAGGAAACTCAATGAATCTCAAGTCACCAAACTTCTAAGAGCTGCTTCAGGAAATGGTAGCAGAAAATTAGAAGAAGCCTCCTACGTTTGGCAAGATCCCTAGACACCCATCCAACCTTCAAATCCTCGTCATCAACACAAACAATTATCCCATCTCCCCCAATATGATACAATCCAATACCTTCAGCATCGCACCGTAACCTAAATGGTTCCAACAAATACAAACATTCTCTGAAAATACCTTCCCCCACTCTCCAGACTGTGACAGGATGAAAGGAAACATTACAAAGGCCTAGTTTGGGAAGGAACTTTACCTCAAATTCCTTACCATCTTCTTCCTCCAGCGACATATTATGCCACACTTGGGGCGGCATCCTTACAAACCACCACCATAATACCCTCCTTATACCTTCTCATTATGCCCAACTTCAATCTGCCAAGTTCATTGTACCACATTAATTACTCCTCGGGAATGATAAGGTCAAATATAGTCTACCTTGACCTCAGAAATGATAAACAGACGATTCGTCAGATATTCGACAAACCTCTTCAGCTTCCAATCTCTTCTCGACATAACCACAAGTACTTATGTTGAGAATGAGGCAATTGTAGTAGCATATTCCTCATATTCGGCAAGAGTAAGCCAGTACAGTATAGTCAAAGCAGTCATACATAATCGAAAATAGATAACATTCGAGAAGATACCCCAAGTCCCCTACCTAGTTAAAGTAGCCATTGTACTTAGTCAAGAAAGAGTTGTTAGAGATTGGCAAAGTTCACCCCCTCCCCCGGAATAGAAGATTGCTTCTTTCTTTTTGTAAACTACTTGTATCTACTATAAATACAGGCAGAAAATAGATTATTTCGCACCCCACAATCCGTAACTTTACCATCGTTACTTCTTAAACCTACTATCACTCTAAAAACTTGTAATAACTAGCATCTTTCTTGATTTTAAATAAAAATCCTCCTCAAGGTCATGGTTTTTCTCAGTTTTTACTGAGTTTTCTACGTAAAATCTTGCTTATCTAGTCTTTATTGCATTCTCATTATGAATAAGTATTGGCGAAGATTCTCCTTTTGGAAAACTCACCACTACAGGTACCAGAGCAAAATAGTTTGTAGGCTTTATATCTTGAGCGGTGATCATATTTTAAGTGTTTGTTTACTTAAATGGATTCTAAAAATTTTGGAGGTCCCATAAATTGTCCACCACTCTTTGATAGCAAGAACTTTCCATACTAGAAGGTTCAAATGATTGCCTTCTTACAATCCATGGGAGAAGATGCCTGAATTTCCATTGAAGATGGATGGATGCCCCCGACTATAATGTTGGGTGAGCCAGTAACAGCTATAAAAATTCCTAAACTTAGAAATTAATAGACTAAGGAGGAAAAAAAATATTTGGTTATAATTTTAAAGGTCTTAGTGCTATCTTTAATGCGCTGAGCCAATTCCCATTTAACCTTTTGTTCTGAGGACATGAAGTGATAAAGTATGAGAGGAGTTGTGTAAATTAGTGTTGCCTGCATGAATTTATTTTATAAAGCATAAATTCAAATAATGCTAGAAGACCAAATATATCTCTAGAAACATCACATTGAAAAAAATAAAATAAAAAATGGAGGATGGAGATGTCTCGATATCAACAACGGAAGTGGTAGTTACAGATTTTCCTCATAATACTTGTAAAACACCTACTTCATCACTAGCTGACCTTTGCCTTCTTTATAGGCTTAAAAGTCTTAGCTAATTCTATGTCTAGTACAATCGGTTTAGTAGAGATGATAGTTAGAGAATTTATGGAATTTAACTTGACACTGCCAATAACAATTAATTTTCCTTCCATGAGATCTTTTAGAAAAATAGGGCTACTTCATTAAAATATGAATTTTTTATTTCATTATACTCATATCTATATTTCCTCAGTGTAATTCCAAGTCAATTCTTAGTAATTTTGAGTGACCAACCACGAGAAGCATAAGTTAAATTATTTTTTAGATATAGTGATCTTCATGTCTAAATATTAAGACTTTGATTGGACTACACACACACACCGAGTTCATTTGCATTATTTCATTTATAAATCAATAATATTCTCTGATATGTCATGTATTCGTTGCTTATATAATTGACTCTATATATTTTTAAGGGGAGTGTGTTTGGTAGTCTCCACTTTACTTCATAAAGTCATGAGTCTTATCTTATGTCTCAAGTGTTTAGTTGCTGCTGGGAGCTTGGTTAATGTCTCTAAGTTTACCTACTTCTGTCCATTCGTTCGAACGAGTTGCTTGTTCATTTGTATGAGATTTGGTCTTTTTTTATCCATTTCAAGCTGCAGCAGCTTTTAGGATAAATTTGATTCTTCGATTGAATGAGGTGTATGTTCGTTCAAACGAGATTTGGTCTTTTTTTTTATCAATTTCAAACTTTAGTAATTTTCAGGCAAAATTTGATACTTCGTTCGACCGAGTTGTTTGTTCATTCGAACGAGATTTGGTCTCCTTTTATCCACTTCAAGCTGGAGTGGCTTTTAGAAAAAATTTAATGCTTCATTCGAACGACATTGTTTTTCGTTCGAACGAGATTGGGGTTTGGTCGTCTCCCACCTTTCTCATGCGTCCTTCTCAGTCCTTTGCTTCAAACTATTTTCTTTTCTCCCTCTCTATCACAACATGTGTCTACTCCTCCAACTGTGATTCTCTTCTCTCTTTTGCTCACTTGGTGAACGATTGAGGGAGGATTCGAGCTTGCTGTTTGTTCCCTTTGTGTTTGGTGCTTGATTAATAGGTTTTGACGATTAATTTTTGGTAAATTACTCTTGGTAGTTTTGTTCTAGGGTTTCCCGACTTTGCACAATGTATCAAAGTAAGTTCAATACTGTTCTATATCTAGTTTTTGTCCTTTGATTCATGGGTTCTATTTGCTTCGTTCCTCGTATATTGCTTAAAAATCATGATATCAGATTTCTAATTAAGGGGTGGTGATTGGATAGTTGTTGATTTGTTGGTTTGGACAGTGTGATTGGTTTTATGAAATTACTGGGCTTGATTGTTGAAGAATTAGGGGATTGAAGTTTTGTTTGTTGGTGGTACTTTGTTGGACTATGTTGGTCGTGATTAGGAGTTTACAGGAAGTTTTTGCTTTTTGCTGGCGATTGGGTTGGTGTGTACACTTATGATTGTCGGGTTTAGGTTTTCTTGTTTCGGTATTTATTTGTAGGTGGTTATTGAGTTTGGTTTGATTTAGATATGGCACCTAAGTTATGGGCAGGAGCCAAATGGCCAAGCCTTGACGAAACTGTTATTATCAATAGGGGTGGTGAAGACCAGGTTGAGCGAGATTTATACACGGTTAAAAACTATTGAGATAAATGTTTAGTGCCTTCGTCAGCTAGAGGAGAGTCGTGAGTAGGATGTTGATTCTGGTTCTTGGGATGCTTGACAGCACAGAATGCTTACACTAGACTTATGTCCTCGCTTATGTTCTCTATTTTGTTTTAGTCTTTGGTTTATCTTTGTTAGACTAGTTTTGTTCTAGGAGCACCTGTGATAGTAGTCTATGTACTAACAATGGAAATATACGTAATAAAATCTAATATTTCTTTGATTGTCAAGTGGATCAAATTTCTCTTTGCTTTAAATAGTAGATTACGGTTATTATTTGTTTCTTCTGTGATAAAAAAGGGGGGAAAATAAGTATCCCTGATAGGAAAGCATAATTAATGGAAATATAATCATGCTTTTAAGGTTTGATTCCCTTATGAATGGATATATGATCATGTTTTTTTTTGTTTGATTCACTTATGATTAGGTTTTTTACTATTTAGTGATTTTTTAAGTTCTTCTTTACACTCGTATCATAAACTAGTTTGATGTGTGAACATATATTAAATAATAGTTATCTAATACGTGTTGGGGTGCAAAGATGCCATCCGTGGAAGAGGTCTAGAGATTGAACTTGCTGACGATAGGGGTGGTATCTTTCTAAGGTCTGGGTTGTCTCTGTGTCTGGGAAGTACTACATAGTGATGTTTAGGTTTTAATTTTTGTTTTATCACGAAATGAACCAAAGGGGGAGATTAAAAGGTTTTGGGTTTGCCACATTTCGTGTTTGTGTAGTCCCGTGGTTCTCTCAGTTGAAGAAGGTGATAAAATATAAGACCTTCTACAATAACGGCCGAAAAGGTAAGTTGGTTAGAAGAACTCTGATAAAGGAAAAGCCAAATAATTTTAACTGCCTTTATTTTTATGCTTATTGTACTTTCTTGTTCGAACGAGTTTTTTCTTCGTACGAACGACTTCTGGATAAAACAACTTTTTCAAACAAGTTTTAAACTGCATCTTTTTGTAGGCATATTTTGGTATCTCGTTCGAATGACTTTAGGTGATTTTCGAACGACTTCTGGGATAAACAACATTTTCAAATGAGTTTCAAACTACATCTTTTTGCATGCTTATTTGGGTATCATGTTCAAATGACTTTGGTCTCATTTGAATGTGTCTCAGTAAAAATTGTTATCTTATTTAAGCAAACCTTGTTTTGTTTTTTCTTTTGACCAAGTTTTTCACTAAGTTTATTTTTTGAGTGTTTTATATCATTTATAACAGAAACTAGTCAAGATCAATCAAAAACCTAACATCTTGAGGTTAATATTGAATTAGTTAATTCTACTACCCACATATTGTTCTAGAGTAATTCGAGAAGGGTGATCCTTGTTGTAAGATTAAGAAGCATCGTTGCCAGAACAGAGGAGATAGGGAGTGACGCTTGAATCATAAGAGAATATGTGGGTTCATCATCTCGATAATCACGAGACGAGGTTATCGAGTCTTTAAGTGCATTTCAAATTGCTACTTTTTTTTATTAGTAGATTTTTGGTTGTTGAGTTCAACGACAATGACCTGTGGCTTTTTCTCCTGAGTAAGGAGTTTCCAAAGGGTGAAAAATTGCTTATGTCTTTTATTTCCCTATCATAACTATTGATTGTTTCTTCTTATTCCTAGATCATTGATTGAAAGGAATTATTCTGACCTAATTTCTCGAAATTCATTAAATACGAGCACATAGAATCTTACTTCCGACTTGATAATATTTGTATTTGTAGCATTTGATATAGTCCATCAGACTTGGTTCTCAGACTTTTAATCGAGTACTTTAGGATTTGGGAAAGAGAAGGACAAGGGGTAGGGAAAAAGAGCTTTGAGAGGGGTAAAAAATACTTAAAAATGAAGTTAGAGCCTCTTACCATGAAATCAACCCATTTAGCAAGCTTGGGTTGATAGCCTCAAGAATCTATCGATTCTAACAGCAAGCCACATATTAAATGATATGGCAAAACATACAATTCAAACCTAATACTTCTAATTACAGATAGAATTATAATATATTCCAATAGAACGGTTTATTTCCTCAACCAATTTATTTGAAAAATAAAACCATTTTCTACTTTAAATATCAAAACATCAGCTTTAAAAAATAATATATTCCAATGTTGTGTAAAACAGTGAAGTTTCATACTAAATTTGATTTCAAATCAGTTTATAGTCCCATCATATTAGGATGGTTGCCTACTGGAGTTCAATTGGTATTAGAAAAAAAGATGCTAACTTTGAGTTTATGTATGTTAACTTTGAGTTCAGTTGGAACTAGGAATTCTAATTTCCAAGTTGCGCAGTTTTGTTGAACAGCCTTTCAAATTCTCCATAGTTGTTGTAGTGAAATTCATGACACCCTATTAAGAAGACATTAAAGTTATGATGAGGTCAAGGGGCTTAATTTCATGTATTTCTTCTTCCCCAGTTTTGGTCTTCCCTCACAAAGTAAGGAATTTGCACAATCAAACTTTCTTCAATCTGTCTAATGGGTCTTACTCTACCAAAAACATACCCGAGTTGTGGGAAATGTTTGGTTACACTTCATCGCCTGGTTGGATGTTACTGAGGGACTTTTATACAGAAAACAAGTATTATCTTATCAATCAAACTTGGTTGAGTACGATTTCTTTACCACCCATCGACTTCAAATGGTGTCATGGAATTGTAACGTCTCCCCCCTCAGAGCCCAACTATGTAGTAATACTCATCGAGTCTGAATCAGCTATCTTTTGGCATCATGGGGACGATGAGTAGACTATGCTAGATTTGATAACCAAAGGATAAACAATGTTTCGACGATGACTATTCTATAAATGGTAGTGTCGTATATTGCAAAGGAAAAATTTATATGATTCGCTTTTGGGGGAAACTAACTTTGGAAATCTCTATTGGTGATAAGGTTATAGAGTACCATGAATATAAGAAACCCGCCTTTTCCATAATGATTAACTGCACTGTTGACTGTTATTTGGTTGAGTCATGCGGAGAGGTATTTATCGCTTACATATTGAAATTTTCAAATTACATTTTTCTCCAATGGTTTGGGTGAATGTTGAAAGTATAGGCGGCCGAGTCTTCATGCTATGAGAAACATTTGGATGTTCCATATCTATGTCTGCCAAGGGATTAGGACTTGGGCAAGATTCTATATATTACTTTCACAATAAAGATCCAAGATTATTCAAATTTAACGGCGGATATATTTTAGCTATTATGCCTTGTACAAATCTTCGTCATTGGGAAGCACCTTATTGGGTAGTACCAGAGTCCCATGTAAAGGTACGCCTTTCATTACTCTTACTGTATTCCTGTACAACAATTCCAGTTATTTTCAACTGATCTTGGTGCATATCACTTTTGTTTATTTTACTTTTACAGATTAAGTGCAGGTTTATTTTAACATTTCATTCCCTCAGTTTGTAACGTAAATCTAAGTCGCAGAAGCAGAAATTCAGATCGATAAATGTTAACCTATTTAAAATTAGGTTTTCTACTAACTCTAAAACAAAAAACTAAATTTCAAATTAAAACTAAACAAAAGCATAAACTGAATTCTCTTCAAATCATCAACTTCAACAACTAAATAAAATAGAGAACCTAGCCTCCCTTTTATAGAATATAAGGGGGTGGAAACTCAATTAGGAATATTTTAGAAATTGGGGAAAAGTAGCCTCTTAACATTGTGTTGGTTAATTAGGAACTCCCTAAAACTACTAGTAAGTAAACCATAGATGACGATAAATGACTATACGAGGATAATTCACATCAAATCCCTTTGTCTTCAGAAAATTTCAACCACAAAATCGATAAGTTTCTGAATACTACCGAACTCGGAACTTTCTGTTGTGGCATTCTTGTCTTCAAACCTCGAATTCTACCTCAAAATTTTCCATAACCTAATGTCGTACCCAAGTGCGGGGGTACGATGTTGTTACTAACTGCCCTGCGATGAAGAATGCCCCAAAATAAAGTAAGAAATGGCATATGCTTCTCGAAATTAGCTAAGACGACCTCCTAAAATGGATCAACAAACTATTTCTCAATAACATCATCTAGATATTCGTCAAATATTGGTGGTTTACCCCATTATCCGGTTAGAGTTCCAATAGTGGGAATCCAGTGGACGCCATGGGAATCTCCAGTATCCTCTCCGTCTTTGATTAGTCTTCTCCCTACGACTCTCTCTTCATTTTGCGAACCTGTAAAACAAACTTTGCTATCTCCATTACTACGGAAGCAAAACTTCCATTAACATCAACAGCTTCAGGATCTGGCTCGGGTGTTGTCTTCGGTCTGAATTAGATCTTTAGGGATTTATAACCTGCGCACCACCTACGTGACTTGCTTCGCACGCGAGAAACACATACATCTTCTTCACAAGAGATTTTCTTGCGTTCTTGTGAACCAGGGACCAACCCGTTATTGGGGTTTTGTGTTGTTTCGATCGGTGAGGGAAAAAATGGTTGAAATTACTAAAACTTTTCTTGGCTTTGAAAACATTAGTTGTATCACCGTTAGTCCTAGCGGGACTGGCTGAGACGATGGTGCGTAAAGAGTACCGGTAATGAAAGTGTAAATAAACTGATGGAGTTGTTTACACCTTTCGTCAATCGCGTCAAACCGTTTCGCCATGGTTTTGAATTGTTGATCCATGAAACGTGGCATCGTGTATGAACAAAACTAAACTCTTCCAAAGAAATTTTAACCACAAAATCACTATAGCAATGGAAGAATCTCTGTAACAGATGCCAAAATCAATGTAGCAACGCAAAAACTACAGTTGCAGTTATCAAAATCATAGTAGCAGTGGTGAAAAAAAATCTCCATAGAATCTTGCTTGAGAAGTCTTTTGCCATAATTTGACCTAATACATAATTAGAGTTTCTTCTAAACTCTAAAATAAAATTAAAACTAAATTGAAAACTAAAATTTAAGCCAAAACAAACTGGATCTAATTTCTTAACTTTAACTTCAACAACCTTATGAAATATAGAACCTAGCTTCCTTTTTATAAAACATAAGGGGGTGGAAACCCTAATTAGGATTATTCTAAAAATTGGGAAAAGTACCATCTTAACCTTGTGTTGGTTAATTAGGAATTCCTTTAAACCTACTAAGCATCTCTAGTAGAGAGGCTTGAATTAAAATAGCATTAATATAAATAAACTATAGACGATGATAAATGACCTTGTGAAGATGATTCATATCAGTTTGTATCTAAAACATAGTTCACTATGAAACTTGTCAAAATCTAGCTAAAACATCTTAAAAAAATTTTAGAGAAGGAAAAAATAGATATTTATAGGAATACTCCTGTGATGTTTATATCCTACTATGTAGCAGTAGGACTTCTATTCAGATAGTTCCATGAATGTAGCAATCCCATTATATATGAGACTCATTACAGAGAGATAACTACAGTTAAAAAGGATAAAAATGTGCATATTACATGTAGATGGTACATATTTTTAACTCAATCTTTGAATTAATACATATGTACTTACATTTCCCTTACAAAGTAAACAACGGCTGGGTTTCTATACTAACATTTTTTCTTGTAATGCCATAGCAATAGACAAACTCTTTAGAAATCTTGAAGGATTTCTTTTTCTGCCTGCCATGCTCATGTTCATATAAAGACACTTGTATCATAGATATTTACTATTGAAATATTAAATACAGGCACTTTGGATTATTATAGTTTACCTTTTATCATATGATATTACCTACAAAAGTATTTTTAGGGTAAAGAGTAGAATCAACATTTTCTACAAATCTGAGCAGCTTTTGACTTGATTACAATGAACACGAAAGTGAGATTCGTTTGAATATCACGTGTTTGTTAGGTTTAGAGAAAACAACAAGTTTCTGCTAAAATAACTTAGTATTGAAATTACACCACCCTATCCTTTTATAGCCTAGGTTTCCCTAAGTTCACTCCTACTATAATTCCCCTAATCTATCCAATTAGTAAACTTACCTAAAAAATAGAAACTGTTAATAACCTATATTGGACCTCTCTAATAGAACATAACCTAAGCATAAAATAAACATAGGTTACACAGGGGTAAACGACCCTATAAGGGACGTGTCACGTCAAATCCTACGTCTGAGTAGATTTCTTCAGCAAAATTAAGGGGGAGGTGCTCCAGAGGACTCACGCATGAATGTAGTATACATCCCAGTCTCTTCTTCATCTTTATCCTGCAGAACCCGTTGAACTTTTACTATCACACTCTCATACATACCATCCACGACTAGACCGACCTTTCTAGAAAATGCAGAACAATAACGTTTTTGGTGCCCCAGTTTGCCACATCCATAACAGTTACCTAAAATAAAGGTACGTGGTACAGTAACTACTAGAATAGCTAGGGCTGTTGGTGTTGCTACTAGAATCAGAGGACAATACTGCGTATGTATCTCGCTTCCCAGTTTAGCCAACTGTTCAATTTCTATAAGATAAAAGATGGGTTGAAGTGTGGTTGCCTCCTATAATTTCTTTATCAAACCAGACTTATACCTACTAACTCTCTGTTGCTCAATCTCATGGTGTTAAGCACGTGCCTTAAGGAGATAAAACGGATATTTGTAATCATCAAGGGAAGAGAGACCCATTTTGAAGTATTGAAGTTTCCCAAATGCAACTCGCCGTAGTTCATAGGGATGAACCTCTCCTTCAACTCTTTCCGTATTTTCTACCATTCAGAAATAGGACAGTAACCCAATTTACTCCTCACCTGCTGAACATTGTTATACTAGGGGAGAGCAAAACCGGTATGGCGGGACTCAATAATCATATCCTGTTTTAGATCCCCATATTTCTTGTAGCTGAATATACCCTCGACTTTATCCAACTACTCAATAAAGGCATCCGCGCCAGACTTTCCAGTGAACTCTAGCAATTTGAGGTGCATATTATGAATCTGTTCTAAAATAGCTTTGGCCAATGTTTCAATATCATTACCCTTACCCTTGCATCGCGGCTGTGGACATTGTTCCTCCTCATATTCTGAATGGTACTCATGATCATGCCAAGTTTTAGCATACAGATGCCTTGGCGGATGGGGAGGTGAACCAAGCGGATGCTGTCGGTAATGGTCACATAATGGGGTATCAGCCAGGGGGTGAAAATTACGGCCCCAGTCTCGCCAGTTGAATTTCCTCCCTCTCTCCTGCCTGTACATAATGAGTACCCGTATTTTTATGCCTCCCATTTAACTGAAAGCTGAATACATCATCATCACATGGCGCCCATCAATTGCTATAGTGCGGTTGAAACTTGGCTTCATACTTAGCCCCCGATGTAGGTCCCTTAATGGTGTCGGCATAGAGGTCCTTTCTGTACGGGGCGGTTGGTGGGAGGAATGCTCAATGAGCACCCAACGAGGCAGCCCCCAGTGGTGATTCCTGCCGGTCAACCCGTGGTGCAGTCGGTAAGCCAAATTCCCGTTAGGACGGTTGGAAAACTGAGGTCTTCAGTTAAATATGTTTGTGTATCTGGGGGTCCAGTTGTATTCTCTCTTGAAAGAAGGGAGTTCCCGCTATATTGACTATTCTCCTTGGTGACGGTATTGTTTTATCGGCGATCGGTGTCAACGTAGGCAGTCGGTGGCTGCCATGAAGGTTGTTCATAGTCGCATCATCCAAGGGAGCTTACCATAAAGTGTCGATGTTATTGAATTTGAGGCCTTCTAAGGAGTGGTGCAGCCCAACCCATTGAGCCCTCAAGCTCTAGGTCGGGTCTTCACTAGCTGCTGGTAGTCCAGATCCATATTCCGTTGGTTCGAGGTCGGTAACACGGTCCAAAACTGACTGGGCCTGATCTGGGTTTAGTAGCTTTGGAGTTGGGCCTTGTGCTTGATACTCTTGGGCTTGCTGTTGTGCAGCCCAAGCCAAGAAATCTACTTTGTTGAGTGTAATGGGGGTTATCGTTATGGTAGCCACTATTGGGGCTAAGGTCGACAAGGCTCGGCTTTATCGAGGTGGGTCCTTGTGCGTATCATTTACGTGATGGTCGGTTGTCAAGGCTACCCTCTCGGTGCCAGTTTGAGTCTCATTTCCCCTACTATTATGTGCATCAATTTCAATGTTTAAACTCACAAAATGATTATTTAAGTTATTGTTCCTCACAGTGACACTTCCCTCTAGAGAGATATCTTCTAATACACCCAACGGAGGTGGTTGGGTGGGGGGGAAGGCTTCTCTACCCAAAGCCTCGAAAAGCTTATCAAGCTTATCCGCTACGATTGCAACATCTTGAGCAATAGTAGGTTTCTTTGTCGTGGGTCTTCTACGAGGCATCTTTCCTCTTGAAATTAACTACACTTAAATCTCAACGCAACTCTGATACCAATTGACATGATTACTACGAACGCGGAAGAAAAATTCATATGAATATTATGTTATTTGTTAGGTTTAGAGAAAATAACAAGTTTTTACTAAAATAACTAAATCTTCATAAAATAACTAAGTATTAAAATTACACCACCCTCTCCTTTTATAGTCTAGGTTTTCCTAAGTTCACTTCTACTCTAACTCCCATAATCTATCCAATTAGGAAACTAACCAAAAAAATAGAAACTGCTAATAATCCACAATGGACCTCTCCAGCAGAGTATAAGCTAAGCATAAAATAAATATAGGTCACACGGGGGTAGACGACCCTATAAGGGATGTATCACATTAACTTTTGTGGATCCACTTTATATAGTCAAATATTTCGAAGTCACAATTATTGTACCTTAACCTTTGGATTTATTTGAAATAGAGTGAGTTCCATGCAAATCTGAGGTTTAGGCTCATTGATTTGCCCAATATTATTATCTAAGCCGTTTCATACATTCCAAGTTGATGATAGTTATAAAAGTAGACATGGATTCTATAGGGACTTATCCCTCGAGCTAATACCATACAAGACTCACACAACATGCACGTGACATATTCTATCAACAATGACACCTAGATTGCGAATGGCAGAAGAATGTGGCTTGAGCACTCCAAGTAAAATATAACAAGTCAAGGATACTTGTATCCCATGAACTGATAGTTATAAAGATATCCTTCACTCTTCCCCCAATTTAGAAGAATGTGTCGATACATGTAAATGAACCGACATTATGGTTTATTAAAAAGGGACAGAAGACTGAAAAAGAAGGGGACCAAGTTTTTCTAGGTCAAAAATGCATAACTTGTAATCAAAATATCAGTCTCAAGTAATAAAGTTACAGTTACTAAAATCTTCAAGCCGAGGTCGTGGTTTTTACCTATTCAGAGGTTTCCATGCTAAACCCTATATTAATTTTTATTCTTTATTTTATTTATTATCATATTTGGTGTAAGAACCATTCAAGCTATTATGAAATTTGGCCCATACATTTTGCGCCGTCTGTGGGAAAGAAGATATTTTTACAAAATCCTAAGGCATACAGTTACTTAAAGATCAATTTTTAATCATGGTGACTTCAAAGCGAACAACCATAGGAGTTCAGCATGAAATCTTAATCGAACTAGATCAACTCATAGAGTTAAGGGTGAACCTCCACGCCGAAACAGAGAAGCAGAATGAGCTTAAATGTCAGCTGTTGCTCGACCGAGAGCTTCGCAAATAAGAACTAGAAGGTGAACATCAAGCTTGATAAATAGAATTCAAGCGACATAAAGAACAGATTACAATAATACAAACTGCCTTGCAAGGTAATCAGTAGATTCAACCTCCCAAGGAACGTGCTCAGATACCGACGAACTCTAGAGTTTTAGCACAAAATAGGTTACGACCAAGAGGAGCAACTAGCAAAGGAACTTCTAGGCATCAACATAATGATACACACATACCCAAAGTTTTAATTCGTCTAGGATAAGAAGATCAGTCAGAAATTAGTAGAGGACACAGGCCCTCCAAACATTAAGAAGAGGAGCTGCGACCTCTATCCAGGGTACCAGCTCATGAATGTTTGAGTGAGGGAAGTGGTACTCATAGCCCCCGACCTGCATGCCAAGCCTCTTAAGCACCACGTTAGTATATCACACATGGATCAACGAATCAAGGATTAGCGAATCAAAAAATTAACCGAAACTCAAGCTCTCGGCAATAAGGTTGATATAACCAAACTATAGGGTAGGCCACTTTTCAAAAAGTTGTTTGATATAGAAGATACATAAGTACAAAGGCACCGGTATAAAAGAACTTATTCCAACTTGAACCACATTCTTTGTTGTCTATTCGCCATAAGCCTGCAGGGAGAACCATACTAGTTGTTCTATTCTCTACTTGAAGATTCAATCTTCACATTTGACCAACTAGAGAAGATCTTCGTCAAGACGTACACATACAAAAGAGACAAGGAAAAGAATTTATACACTCTTATTAGTCTCAAACAGTCTCAGAGTGAGAAGCTTAAGGTCTTTGCAAAAAAAAAATTGTAACTTGCTCAGAAAGTTGATAATCTCGACTAGAAGATGACCGTTTTAGCGTTTACCAATGTACTACATATCGATTGTAAAGTGAAGGAATATCTGCTCTTGAACAAACCTTTGACTTTGGAAGACATGATTACCAAGGTAAATAGGTATGTCGACCTAGAAAAGATGATGTCCGAAAGGCATAAATCTACTAAAAATGTCCTAACCACAAAAGGTTAAAACATAGATAGACACAGTGAACAAAAGGATGGTCAGGGTGATAAATAGCGAGCTAAAGAAAATACAGGCCAAAACCAAAAAGGCAATTTATTAGCCAAACCAGTTCTTCTAAAGATGAATGTCAGGATCTCAGCGATCTATCCTATACTGGAGAATGACAAGTTCTACCATGTATCTTAGCCTCTGGAGCTAATTGAAGGCAGACCGTATTGTTTGCACCACAAGGTAATACATCATGAAACTAACAACTGTTATGCTTTACAGAGATTGATGGAGTGCATTTTCAAAGACGAAAGAATGCAAGAGTACATTATCAACTTGGAGGGATACAAGAATGAAAGCTATAAGACGCAAGTTGAAGTAGTTCAGGTCGATGATCAATCCAAGGAAAATCACTTGTACTACATCAACCACTATTACATGATTGAGATCCACCAGATCAACAATTTAACCATATTCAAAAGGAGGAGGTTAAGGGAATGTTACGACCTCACAGTGTATAATAAAAAAGCTAAATTCCTTCCTAAATTGAGAATCGACGAACTAGAATTTAATTTGAAGATTACAACATTGGTTATGTCAAGTTTCCACATCTTGATACACTGGATATTATGCTTAAGATGAGGAAATTTTTCATGCGTTCCATGATGATTGATACAGGCAGTGATATTGAGATTCTTTTTTAGAGCACAATCGACCAAATAGGACTAGCAGACCAAGTTATACCAACTGACATCGATATCAATGGTTTTAATGGCTCAAAAGAAAAATGAGTATGAAAGATCATCCAACCAATCACCGTTGGACCCATCACTATCAATGTTGTATTCTACATCAATAATGCAAAATCCAACTACCTGGGGATAATGAGTTGTTATTAGTTACATAACATGGAAGCGATCACATCCACATACCATCAAACACTTTGTTTCAAGTACAACGATAACATCTATGAGATCAAAGGAAGTCAAAAAAATTCACGAGCTTGCAAAATACCATATCTGCCATACTTGACACATCTGACAGATTTGCTGCATAACAATTATAGAAAGCTGATCACACAGATGTTCAACCTTCCATAGTAAAACCTGCAGAGTACATTGAGATTGATTGACCTAGAAGGGGTACGTATATTAGTCCCAAGCTAGTTTAACAAGAGAAACAAACTCTCTTACATTTTCTACAGATGAACAAAGACATCTTTGCTTGGACTTGCAAAGAAATACCAGGAGTAAATCCAGCCAAAGTGTATTATACATTGAGCGTCAAAGATAAAACTACGGTAGTCAAACTGAAATAAAAGAGGCTTTCACCTCATCTCAGAGATGAAGTCAACATTGAAATTGATAAATTGATCAAGGTCGGATTCATCTGAGAAGCCAAGTACCCAAAATGGATCTCAAACATTGTAGTAGTTCCAAAGAAGAATTGGAAAGTTCAAGTTTATATAGATTTCTCATATCTAAACAAACATACAACAAAAGATAACTTTCCTTTTCCCATCATTCACCAAATCCTTAATTCTATAGCAAGTCACGAGCTGCTATCTATGATGGATGTTGCTTCAGGGTACAACCAGATACCCCTCTTAGACGAAGATCAAGAAAAGACAACCTTAGTCACTGAAAGTGGGTTATACTATTACAAAGTCATGCCTTTCAGACTAAAAAATGCTGGAGCAACCTATCAAAGGTTAGTGACGAGCATGTTTAAAGAACACTTGGGGAGGATCATTGAACTATATATTGATGATCTACTCTGCAAAATTGAACATTTGTAAAAACTCACCAATGTCTCTTTGGCACCCTGCTCAAAGAAGAATAAGGAATCGACAGTGATCTTCCGCTCTTTAGCATAAACACAATTGGCTTCGAAAAGACGCTCCAACTGGCTAAACGTGGTAGTGGTGGCTTCTTGGATGGTATGGAGCCACCAGAGCGGTTCTTCCATTAGGCTTATATTGAATAACCTATGCAGCATGTGGACGAGTTTGGAATATAACCCAACTACGGCTTTGAAGTATCGGACATGGGTAAGCAAGTCAATCAGGCCTGCTTATTAAATAAACTTTGGCATATGGAATTTTTTTGGGATGGGCATAACTTCGAGATGGTGGGAGATGGGGTTTATCTCTATTTTGTCAAGCGCAGATTTTTGCCCTGTGATGTCAAAGTTTATGGCCTGGATCTTGTTGCTGAGGTCGTCCAAAGTGATGAACTGTTGTGGAGGAAATGGTAAGGCTGCAACCCGAGGAACAAAATCTCTCTTACTTTTAGGTCCCAATCGATCCCTGATTAGTCTTCTTTCGGGTGAAGGAGTTTGATGACGCTTGCGTTGACTTCCTTGAGTTGTCGATGTAGATGATGTTGAACCAAAATGTCGAGAAGCCTTGTTTATATTTCCGGATCTAGATCTAGAAATTCGTAACTCGTCTTCTCTTGGTTGATCATCGCGTTGAATTGCTCTTGATTTATGCCCGCTTCGGGGGAGTGGAGGTGACGTCTGGCGGCCAGTGAGTCGATCTTGTTTTCTCCTTAGTCTTTCCATTTTTTTCTGATATGTTTGACTCTGTTGATCTAAGGTTTTCCTTTATTCGTCCCTCTCCGTTTGAAGAGATCGAACGTGGACACACTGATCTTCCAGTATTTGGGCTTTTTCTACAGCCATTTGTTTATGAAGCTCGAGTACTGCACCGTACAGGCTGACCATTCCTATAATGGGATTAATTTCTTGGTCTCTTATGGTGCTGGAATGGCTTCTCAGGTTTATGTTTGTCATCGGATTGTTTTTTGATTTGTGGTGGTAAAGAAAAGTGTGGTAATTCCCACAGACAGTGCCAATTATAGTAGCGATTTTTTTAGAAAGAGAATCTTCACCAATACTTATTCATAATGAGAATGCAATAAAGACTTGACAAACAAGATTATACGTGGAAAACTCAGTAAAAGCTAAGAAAAACTATGACCACGAGGAGGATTTTTATGTAAAATCTATTAAGATGAAAGTTATTACATGTTTTTGGAGTGATAGTAGGGTTAAGAAGTAACGATGGTAAAGTTACAGATTGCGGGGTGCTAAATAATCTATTTTATTCCTGTATTTATAGTAGATACAGGCAGTTTACAAAAAGAAAGAAACGGTCTCCTATTCCGGGGGAGGGGGCAAAGTTTGCGGATCTCTAACAGCTCTTTCTTGACCAAGTACAACGGCTACTTTTAGTAGGTAGAGGACTTGGGGTATCATCTTGAATGCTATCTATTTTTTATTATGTATGACAGCTTCAACTACACAGTGCCGGCTTACTCTTGCCGAATATGCGGAATATGGTACTACAGTACCAATTGAAATTATATGTGCTCGTATTTAATCTATTTTGAGAAATTAAGTTAGAACAATTCCTAACAATCAATAATCAAAGAATTAGCAGAAAGAATCAATAGTCTACGAATGAGAATGCCCTTATCACAAATATCCAAGACAGCAAGGGACGAGAAATTACAAGTCAGACGCTCATACAGGAACATATCACGAGTTACTACAAGGCCAAATTCACTGTTACAGATACACAACAATGTCCAAAACTTTTCGATCACATCCCCAACCAAGTTACAAAAGCAGAAAATAATAGTCTCACTACAGCCCCAACCACTGAAAAGATTAGGGATGCAGAATTCTTTATGGGCAGCAACAGCGCCCCCAGCCCAGATGGTTTTTCTAGCACTTTTAACCAAAAATTCTGGGAAATCCTGAACACAGATATTAACGTTAGGAAAATCTCATTCTTTATAGATGGTATGATTCCCATGACATTCAACTCCAACCTCATAGTTTTGATTCCCAAAATCAAAAACCCATCCGAGATTCAACAATACAGGCCGATTTGCCTCAGCAACTTTATTTTCAAAGTCATTACTAAAATTCTTGCCACTCGGTTATCTCCTATTGCTGACAGATGTGTCTCGAGGGACCAAAGTATGTTTATCAAGAATAGGAACATCCATAATAATATTTGCATGGCCTCGAAGATGGCTAATGAGATGAAAATCAAGAGGAAAAATAGAAATGTGGCTCTGAAGATCGATATCAGTCAAGCATATGATACACTGAGCTGAAAATACCTACTCACGACTCTTTGAGCATTTGGTAATTTGAAATTCTGTGAATGGATACGAACTATTATTAGTAGTAGTATGGTTTCTATTCTTATCAATGGTAGTCCATCAGGTTTTTTCCAGATGGCTAGGAGTCTCAAGCAGGGGGACCCTTTCTCCCCAATTCTATTTGTAATTGCGGAGGGCATACTGAGCATCAATCTCCACAAGGCCAAAGTGCATGGAAAAATACAGACCATGACATCAATAAAGGATATGCATGGCCCCACTCATCTACTTTTTGCAGATGATATATTCATCTTTGTGAACGGGAAGAACATATGCCTGAGACAGCTTCTGCTCATCCTTACCGAATATCATAAGGTCTTCGGACAAGAGATTAGTGCAGCCAAAAGAAAAATATTTATGAGTTCTTTACCTCTCATCCGTAGAAGAGTGGTCACTGAGATATTTGGCTTCAAAGAAGAAAAATTTCTAGAGACATATCTGGGCATTCCACTCATCCAAGGGAGGGTAACAAGGCAATAAATTTTATAGCTATTGGAAAATATCAGAAAAGAGGCTAACAGCTGGACGGGAAGCATGATCTCGTTTTAGGGAAGGATCACTCTTGCAAAGTCTATCCTGAATAGCATACCAATTCATAATATGGCAATTTACAAATGGCCTAGCCCGCTTATCAAAGAGGGAGACAAAATCCTTAGAAACTACATCTGGACTGGAGACCCAACCAAAAGGAAGGGAGTGACGTTTGAATAGGATAAGGTATGTAAGCTGACTAAGGAAGGGGGGCATGGAATACATTGTTTGGGAAAAGTCAACAAATCTATGCTCTGTAAACTTCAC